>JAWWES010000081.1:102718008-102806207 GCA_035583135.1 Lophotriccus pileatus | reverse complement strand
GCGCGCTTGTAGCAAGCGTGGTTAGATCCCTTCCCAAATCTTCGTTCGCGAAGCCTTGCCATGATGATGATGATGAGCAGAAGGAAAGGAGTCAGGGACCATCACCCCTTCCCATGAGTGATGATGAAAACTAAGCAATGAATCTAAGTCTGTGAATTGAGTCATGGAAACATGTCTTCTGAGTTTATTTACCTATCTTTCTATCTCCACAGAGGCAGAGAGGAGGGAAGACAAGATCTTATGTTTTACTAATCTGAAGATTCTACATATGATTCAATCCAAACGATTGAATCCTGACTTCGTAGGACAGGACGCAGTTCTGCAGGAATCAGAACAAGGAATGTAAGGAACAAAAGAAGAAAGAAAATAAGATGAAAATATATACTGAATCAAGATGTTCACTGTGAATCTGTAGTTATATGTAAGATTAGTTCTATGCCCGATCATCTTTATACATAATTTTATACAGTTATAAATAGGAAGTCAAAGAAAGCAGGTAAAAAAAGGACCTTTTTCCTTTTCACTGTCATGTAATTTAGTTGTTGCATTGCTTTGTTTTCTGAAAAAGTCTGCTGTCATACTAGAATATTTAGTGGGAGACATCATAACAATAAATACTGTCTGCTGAATGTTCTGAATTACCTTACTAACCAAGGAATGAGAGAGTGCTCTGGGAACAATTAATCTGTTGATGCTGGAGTCAGATATCACAGTACGAAGTATTTCAGTGTCTTCAGGTTTACGTTTTATGGCTGCGGATACAACTCTTGGTTGCAATTTTCTGATTCACATTGAAGACTACTGATATCTAAGTAAAGCCACTTTGGGGAATACTGCACATGTTTTCATAGTCCCTTCTCAAGAAACCTCATTGCTGAGTTAGAAGCAAACTGACCAGTGAACTTCAATAAGACATCATCTGAAAGTAATGAATTATGCTAATGTATCCCAGCTGGTAGAGGATTTTTCTAAAGTGGATTAGTAGATATGACTGGTAGGTCTACTCCATGGCTGAAGCCCCTGTAGCATCTGTTATATTAAGGTGTCAGAGAGCACTTCAGATAACATGCAGCCAACGTACTCTTTCCTTCACTAAAATCTAGGTTGGGCCCCAAATGGTCCACATTTATAGTTTCTTTCTCCCTTCTTCTATTCTTTTCACTTCATTTTCTTTCTCTCGAAGAAGCATGTCCTATATATGAATTGAAAGCCTAGATTCTTTCATTCAGCTAAAAGCAGACAAGGACAGAGAGGTGAACACTGAACAGAGAAAAAGAATTGTCTTATTTTGATGGTGATTCATGAAGAGAAAGGAATTCACGTTACTTTTTGGACCCTTACTATCAAAACCTTAGAAGCAGAGGAAAACATGACTGACCGGAAATATTTGTTCTTAAAGGTTTGCCACTGTGGCATTTGAGCATTTTTCCTAGTCTCACACTGATACCAGGCTGACCTTCAAGTATATCTGTGAGAAAGTTCTAATGAGTTGGGTTTGTGGTTAGCTTCACATTTTACTTGGGATTCTTATGTACACCTAATTTATATGATGCTCACACTTGGGAACTTTTATTGTTTAAAAGTCTCTGTGAAGAAGAAACTGAGTGCCTGATTAGAGTATGAATGTTGTCTTCTCTCTAATTTTATGTTTTCACATTAATTAAGAAATTTCCCAAATTATCAGTGAGAAATGTCAGACATGCCAACACCATAATTTTAGAGTTGTTTGTCCCAGTTAATGACACTGCTCCACTGTCCTCCTGAGTTCAGCAACTGCATATCAATTTGACATTTGTCTTTAGTATAGGACTTTAACGTGACTCACAATGCAAAAGTGAGGGTTATCACAAGTGCTTCTTAATCAGGGCTCTGAGATAGAAACAGGGTAAGCCTTGTGGTTACTGAGAAGATTTACACTCTGAAGACCGCTGGATTGTAAAACTAATTCTTATATGTTGCTCATTCTCAAGCCATAGATTCGGAGGACTTTTCCCACTGCATGCTTTATAACCTTCATCAGATTATTGTAGGTGCTTGTGTGAGACTCCCTAACTTTGCCTGTGAAAAAAAACAGAGGCAGAGTTAGGAAGGAATTTAATGGCAGGCCTCAATTACTGTTTTCTCAAGATAAACCCTATTTAATTTCACCAATAATGAATATCAAAGTAAGAGCTTAAAAGCTATAATACTCCTTTTCTATTATTTCCTATAGATGATGTCTTTAAACTATGAGCATGCTTTTTAAGGTCTAAGAAAAATTTTGGCATTATTATCAGCTATGGTATTTTTCTCATTTGTCATTTCAAAGCATTGAATCTTACACTTTCAAAACACTCCTTACCTAAAGGAAACCAGAATGGTTTTTGTCGAAATGAGAGAACAAAAAATTTAGATTAGGTAAGTGTTATGTTTCTTTCTTTCACTTAAACCTCACTTTTGCCTAAAAAAAATGTGTTAAATATCTCTATATCCTTTTTAATGAAGCCATCTATTACATTATGGAAATAGTGAATGGAATGCCAAGTCATAGTGACATTAATATACAGTAATGGTGACTATGGGCCAGCAGCGTGCCTTCATGGCAAAGACAGCCAGCAGCATCCTGCAACACATTAGGAGAAGGGTTATCAGACCATGGAGGGATGTGGTCCTTCCCCTCTACTCAGCACTGATGACATATACCTGAAATGCAGGTATAGCTCCCCAGCATGAGAGAGACATGGACATGCTGGTTTGAGTTCAGCAAAGGGACAGAATCATAGAATCATAGAATCATGAAGGTTGGAAAAGACCTTTAAAATCATCGAGTCTGACCATCAACCTAGTTACATCACCATGTTCACCATGAATTCATGTCCTCAAGTGCTATATCCACATGTTTTTTGAATGCTTCCAGGGATGGTGACTTCACCACTTCCCTGGGCAATCTGTTCCTATATTTTACAAGCCTTTCTGTGAAGAAATTGTTACTAATATCTAATCTAAACTGCTCCTGCTGCAACAGGACAACCCTCTTGTCCTGTGAAGATGTTTCTGTTTTCTAGGAAAGTGTTTGAGGGACTAGAACATCTTTTATATGAGGTTGAGGGATCTGGGCCTATTCAATCTGGGGATTAGAAGCCTCAAGTGGATCTCATCAACATGTCTAAATACCTGATGGGAAGGAATGAAGATGAGGGAGCCAAATTTTTCTCACTTCTGCCCAGTGACAGGACAAGAGGCAATGGGTACTATTGTGGTTTATATTTTCTTGTTGAATTTTTCCATGTCATCACGTGGGTCTGGAGATCACCAGGGGCACCTCCCCTCTTTCACCTCATGAAAGGCTGGGTGGGGAGCAGAGAGGGAAGATGGAGGTTCTCACGGGAGATGCTGTGAGAGTTTAGGTGGAAATAAAAACAGCTGGTGGGATGGGAACATTTTTTTTTTGGTTCCTGGGACTGCAGCCAAGAGGTCACCAGTTGCTGCACCCCCCCATTATCACCACCACCTCTGCCTTTTGGCCACTGCCACCTCACCGCCATGCAGCACCAGCTGGACCCACACTGTCTCGGCAACACAGAACTAAAGGAGTAGCCTTAGGTGACATTTTCTGGTTTTTTTTGTTGTTGTTTTGTTTTGTTTTGTAAAACTGTTATTCGTTTTTATACTTCACTCAAACACCTCATAATTTCAAAATTTTGTAATTCAGAGAGAGGGGTTTCTATTTGCATTGGAGGTTCTGCCTCCTGGTACACATCGTCGATAAAACCAAGACCGGTACAAAGTAAGAAAAAATAATGATTAAAAAAAAAATAAAAAAGAGAAATTACATTTGAACACAAGAAGACACTTTTTTTATTGTTGAAGTGGTCAAACACTAAAAGAGTCAGCCCAGAGAGGTTGTGGAGTTTCCATTTTGGAGATATTCTAAAGCAGCCTGGACATGGTCCTGGACAACCTACTCTAACTCTGCTTGAGCAGAAGGTTGCACCAGATGATCTCAAGATTTTCCTTCCAATCATAATGATTCTGTGATTTCAGAAAATGTTTTACATTAATTTATGTCTTACTTTCCTCTTGTATTAAAGTTCTGACAAGTTGTTTCAAGCAGTTTATTTTTTAAATATATGTCATTGAGAATGTGCTGCTTGTAAGCCATCTGAGCAAAACAAAAAATATGAGGATATCTTAACATCTTGGGCTTTCTGAATGAGAGTTTTAAATTAACTACCACTTTCCATTACCAGTCACATTCACATCCCAGAAGAGATGGACAACTTTGCTCTGCCAATGGAGAGAAAAACATTGTCTCTCCAAAGAGACTATGCTTTGCATGACTAAGCCAGCTGGAGAATCCTGGCCATTTATGCAACTATATCACACAGAGGATGCCAGCATGGCTGATTTAAAATGCATTAGATGTGAAAAGTTGGATAAGCAAATACAGTATGAATATTAATTTCAATTCCTAATCATAATCAGGAGGAATCAAATCCAGTAACATAACTTTGGCAGAATTCCGTGGGTTTCTCTTTTTTTAGATCTTCCTGTTTTCTGAATGTGCCAATAATTAAAACCAAAAAAATCTGGCATCAGTACAGTGATTGAAGTGTCTCCTACCCCCAGACATTTTGCATATATATAGCAGCAGATCAGTGTAGCATTATTATCAAGGGAAACAATCTCTGTTTAATTGCCTAAGAGTTATGAATCTGAACAACGTCCAGAACAATCTGTATTTTCATATACAGCCTACACCCAATATTTATTAGATTTAATAATGTTTCATTTTCTCAGGTTGAAGTAAATTAACATATTCTGTGCATAGCATCATGGTAAGGATGCCTGTATTTCATCCAGCCTGGCTAAGAAAGGGAGACCTTTCTTGTGGGGTTGGCAGTGATGTGGTGTATCAGACCTTCCCTTAGCATAGTTACCAGGGTGTGATGACTCAAACAAGTTTTGCATATGTTTGAGCTAAGGCTTTAATGCTTAGAAATTCACAAGTCTGGTCCCCTGCTCTCTGCTCATCCAGCAAGCCCAAATGCATGCTTCCAGAGCCTATCTACTCTTGCCTGTTAACCTCATCCAATAGGGATGTCATTATGGACCCCTGAAATGTTTTCACCACCAAAATCTCCAGTGCTCAGCACTGTGCTCATGGGGCCATCACCAGGGATGTGGCTGAACATTTGAGTCAAGGGAAAGAGGCAATATTTCTGGAGCTGGCTAGAGAAAGAAGTTGAGAACATCATCTTTTGAGCAGAGGGTCTTGGGTTTTATGTGGTCTTATAAACTTGAATACCTGAAGGTACAAGTTGCCAATATCATCTTTCTACAATTATTTGGGAAATTCTAACAAGTTTTGTTTTAACCTCAGAATGCACAGAAACCCTTTAAAAGCTTTCTGTAAGTGATACAGGTGGCTCCTGTATGACTACTCCATTTTGAAATATCTTTTGTAGTTGCTATTCATCCTGTTTAGTTACATTTTTAAATAGTAGACTTATTCTTTTTCTGTGATAGGACTATGTTTTATTTATAAGTTAGTGTATACTGTAAAGATATTTTAACAACATTTTACATCAGATAAAATACCATGTTTTGAAAATGTTAAAATATTCCCCAATGAAAAAAGAACGCTGATATATCTTCCTGGTTTACATCATTGTCTTCAGAATAGTATGCTTCATCTTTATTTTGAGAAGGAATATTTTTGAAACTTAAAAAACATCTACAGAGTGATTCTTGCCTTCCCCACCCTTCTGGATACCTTTCAAAAATCTTAGGCATTATGTGAAATTCTGAACAAGTGAATGGAAGAAAACCACTCTGACACAACTCTTCTGATCTACTATGTTTTCTTTATCCCTCCCCCCCCTCCTTTTTTTTCCACCCACAGGAAGGGAAATTAGAATTTTCTGGTACTTTGGCACTTGGGCTTAAGAGGGAATAGTCAGTGTCAGACAGGCCAATAAGGACATTTCCTTTGGCTAGTACCAAAGAACTCTTAGGTGTGGAAAGGAAAAATTTCCATGTTGGAAAGGGACCTCATGGATCGTCTGTTCCAACCTTTCCAAGCAAAAGCACAATCTAGACAAGATGGCCCAGCACCCATCATGAAGATCAATTATAAGGTATTAAACAGAATTAGGCCCAATCCTTGGGGGACCACTCTTGTGACAAGGTGCCTGTTTTACAAGGAGCTGTTTACCACTCCCCTCTGAGTGCCATCTGTCAGCCAGTTCCCCACCATCTCTGGACCATTACAGATCAGCAACTCCAGGAGGAAGCTGCGGGAAAGTATATCAAAAACCTTGGAGAAAGCCAAGTAGACAATATCCACTGCTTACTCCACATCAGCTGAGCAGGTTGCTTTGTCATAGAAGGCAATCAGGTTTTTCAAGCACAATTTGCCCTTGGTGAATCCATGCTGGTTTTTCACACTCATGTCCATTATCTGACTTCGTTCCATACATTTCCCAGGGAGTGAAGTAAGACTGATGGGTCTGTAATTGCTTGGATTGTCATTTAAGACCTTCTAGTAGATGGAGGTGACACCAGCCTTTTTTCTAATCTTCCGGGATGTCCAGGGATCTCCGCAATTTTCTCAAAGATTATGGAGTGCAGAAACATCACCCAGCTCTCCAAACACCCTCAAGTAAACATTGTCAGGGCCCACTGATTTGTGGTGGTCAGGTTTTTATAACTGTTCCCACACCAACTAATTCTTCATGAATAGTGGATCAGTGTTTGCATCCACCTAGATTTTTTTCCCAAGGCTGAAGACCCAAAAGTGCCAGTAAAGATAAAGGTGAGGAAACTGTTGAGAACTTCTGTCTTTTCAGCACTATTGGTGACTAATTCACCTCTCTTATTTGGAAGTGGGACAATATTTTCCTTCAGTTTTTATCTTCTGTTTACGTATTGGAAGAACCCTTTCTTGTGGTTTTTGACCCCTCTGACCAATTTCAGCTCAAGCTGAGCTTTTGCTTTTCTGATTGCATCCCTGCACACCCTGGCACTGTCCTGCTCTTGCAAGTTGCCAGGGTCTAGGGTGCCTCAGTTTCTGTGGCTTCTTCCATAGAAGCATGGTTTTGGTGCCACTTATCCATCTCCATCTCAATCCCTCTAATACCAAGTGACCTTTCAACTGTTTCCTGCAACTCGGCCACCTGGCACAACAGATAATCAACCTGTGCACACCTTTGCAGGTAATCTCCCACAGCTGTTGCTGGCAAGGTCCAAGACACATCAACATCTCTCAAATTCAAGTTCTAGGAATTATAATATTATCTATATTGTAATATTAGCTAATATACAACCTAAATTTCATTAAATAAAATTAAGCTTTGTGGTGGTAGATATATTTTTATTTTAAAAATCCAAATGTTTTAGCTCTCTGGAAGGTCAATTTAAATGAGTTTAGATAATTTAGAACATATTAGTATCGCATTTTGTAAAATCAGAGAAATGGAAGAAGGAGAGAAAGACTGCAAAACTATTTATTTCCATTCCACTTGTATGAATTGCTTGGGAATTTTTCTTTCTTATAGCCTCCCAGTAAATAATCTATAGGGAATACCTGACTCAGGTTTGATTTTATTCATACTTTAACAAATGTACAAACACATGTAATTTGGGAATTTAAGTCACTGCAAAGTGGAAAAATAGAATCATTTTACTAAGTTGCTATTATAATTGGATATTCCTGTTTTGCAGTTTTCAGAAATTAAAAGCAATTCAACCACATCCTTGTAATTACAAAAACTTATAGCTATTCTAAACAAAAGCTTACCTGTGCAACTAAGAGTTATGAAGGTAGAAAGAAACACAATCATTACTGAAATGTTGTGTTTTGCTTTACACTGCTGGGACTTTTCAGAGGCAGATTCCATAGTCAAAGCAAGTGCTTATTCTGAATTATTGAACTTTGACCAAACTTTTGTGCACACACAGAGAATTGCCCTCATAAAGGCAGAAGCTCAGCATAAAGTTGGTAGAAGAGGGATTGTGCCTCCTCTGTTTTCACCTCCCCTGAGAGAGTCACTGGTTGTGAAGGTGCTGGTGAAAAACCAAATTTGATTTGCCAGGGAATGAGACTATTCTTTCAGCCCTATTCTCAACACAGTTAAAGGCTACCACACATGGATTTTTACTTGCTCAGATTAGAGTAGAATCGGGGACTGCTGTTAGGTCTCTATCAGACCTTTTGTCTGCTGCGTCCAAGCAAACCTTCTGGAAAATGTATCCTTGTCTTCGTTTTTTAGGAATGCATGATAGACAGTGACTTCCCAAAATTATAACAGATGTGTAATGTGACAAGGCAATGAGAAAGAGGTTGTCAATGAACAACAGATTTGCACCTCTGCTTCTTAGACCTTCATACAAATATCTCCTCATACTGGAAAAGTATCCAGAAGGTACTTTTGAGTGACAGCATGAACATTATTATTTTTTATTATTTCATGTTATACTAGAAATATTGCAAGAGAACTGTGACTCATTGTTTGTCACAGATGTTGATGTAGCTTTGCTTCTGAGTTTAGCTACCAATATTTCCTCCTGATGTCAAGATCTACTGTGATGGGAAGCTAGCATGATTGTTTCAATACAGTCACAAATTCTCACAGACGTTAGCACCACAATGCCACTGTGAAAGACTTAGTCGAGCTGTGGGATCTGGAACTGCCAGTGGGAAGAAACAAGCCGGTAAAAGCTCTGACTGACTGAAAATCTTACTGCAGACAGCTATACCCTGAGCTCCTTCTCCCTCCACACATTTCCTCACGTGCCTACTCCATATGTCAGATGAGACTCTGAGGTGATTAAACCAGCAATGCCCCAATGCGCAAAGTAGACCTAAGTAACTCTTTCATATACAGCTCCTGCAATCTTGTGCCTTTCTCTGAAAGAAGCCAAGAAGTCCTTTAATTTTTAGCAGATGATTTCACTAAGCTGTCCATAGTCATGCCTACATCTTTGTCCTGTATAGTCACAGTTAATTTACACACCACTAGCAAATATGAGTACCATGAATTACTAATCCCCTTGTCCATTACCATGCTTTTACCCTGTCAATGTAATCTGCTGTCATGTTGGCCAAATTCTCTGTCTTTATTGTATCACTTCATGCTTCTTCTTTGGCTGGAAATAGCTTATTTTCACCAAGAAAACTAGCTGGTTTTCCTAGTCAGTGCCACATCCTTTTGACTAACACCATCTCAGGGTCAATCACTGATGCAGGGAAAGCAAGGTATCTTTGCTTACTTACCATTTTCCCAGTTTCCTCTTTGGACAGAACTTTGCCTGCCACCACATGAGTACCTCATTTCTACAACAGCCCTTAGTGAGCCACATCATTAAAGTTGAAGTAAAGTCCAGGCAATCCTTTTCAATTAACTTTCATCTGTCTTAACTTGCTATACCCACTATTTTAAGCAGGGGTCACATACACTTTCAAAGTGGTGATCTAACACTCTTTAAAGGAAAAGTTTGATTTAACCCGTATTAACAATGGCAATGAATCTTGGCAGCCAGTTTAAGCAGGGCCTTTTGAATGGAACTCACTGTGTTAAGCCAACTGCTCTAATTCATCCCCCCCAACTTTCTCAGTGCATTAAATTCGTTACTAGAGAGCACTTGTATGGTCATTATGGCAAAACACCTGTGCTCATCCTATTGGCAAGGTCTTTTGTGCTAGTTGAAGTATGGGCCCAGATCTCTGCCTGGATGGCAGAAGGGTCTTCGCCCTGTGCTGATTTGCCAGGTTTGTTTATCCTTTTCCTATGAGGATGTTTCAGAGAGCTCAGCAGCAGGTTGCATCTGCACATGTGATGGGGTGCAAATGATGGAGACATTAGGAAAAGATGGTCTTGGGTACAGGCTCAGGTCTGGTTCTGGCAAAAGTCAGCTTTCACAGTGAAAATAAAGCATGTATAACAATAATAAGCCATATTACAACGTAGCAATGGCTAATTCAAAAAAGAGAAATTCTTGCTTCAAAAGTAGAGACTTCTTTTTGCATTTGTTTTTAATGAAACAGCACATGTATTTATTGTTCTTAGTTGCTTTGACATTATATTGAAATTGGCATAATGAAAATTGGTTTAATTTCTTAATTGTCTGGTTTTCTGGTTTTCTTATGTGGTTGTGATAATTAATTTAGAGTTAAGAATGAAATTTGCCTTTCACTGAATGCCTGATTCTCACAGTCATAGGGAGATGACTTTGCAGAATGTCTGTCTCAGCTCCTGCTAGTGTTAAAATTTTCTAGGGGGGTTAGGAGACTCAAACTAAGAATGACTCAATAACTGGGATAGTCCAGTCTGGCTCCCTTGAATACAGTCAAGGACTTAGTCTAATATCTGGTCCAGATAGATCTTTACTCTTATACATCAATTTTCTTCAAAATCCAGGTGATCTCAGATTTAGCACTGAATAGCATTGGATCTCAGAAACCTTTTTTTTTTGTCTTTTTTTTTTTTTTCCAGAGGGGAAGTTAAGTTGGAGAAAGATAGCCTGGAAAAGGGGAAATAGATGGAACATTACAGACCAATTGAAACAGGAACACATATGGCCACATACTTGGGACAGAAGGCTGGGTTAACATGGAGCTATGTCCTGAACCACTACCCTCATGTTAGAATTTTGTAACTGAATTAATAGTACAGAAAATTCATAACATACTGAAGAAAGGATTTCAGAAAGCAAAAAAACCCCTCTCTCTGATCTGAGATCAACTAAGAGATACTTATTTACATCAACTGATCATCCTGTTCTTATTACAAATATAATTTACTATTCATTTAAAGGATATGTCTTCAAAAAACACTGAACATATGTTAAAAGATATGCAGTTAACGTAACAGAAACCTGATGAAATTTCTTTCAGCCTCCTCTGAAATGTGCCATTTTGGTATTGCAAAAAATAGGGAGCCTAGAGACGAACCATTAAAGGATCCAGCCAACTCTTCACTGCTGTGTAATCCTTCATGCATCATTAACCCCAATACCATTTACATAAACTGCTGAACCTTAATGCTGCCTCCAATAAAAATTGCAAAATTACATGTAAGGGTCAAGCTAACAAATTACAAGGCTATAAAATCAATTTCTTATTCAAAGGATACTTTGCCAATAATCTCATGGCAATTTGCTTGCCATGGGAGAAGAAAAATATGACATGAATGAAATTACTCTCTTCCTTAATTGTCACTTGCAGATTTTCATGCACTTTATTTTTGTATCAGAATTGTTCTGTAAAATCTAGCATACGTTTTCTAAGTGCTGTGTGGTCTCCATTATGACTTTACTCTGATATTAGGTACTCTTAGGTCTCTTCCTTGGTAAGACGTGAAAGGAGGTATTTTATGGGCAAGTACTTGTTTGTCTTGGAATGACACCCAGCTAGTGATATTCCAGCCAGAGTTCACTTGGTGGAAATACACTAATGTAAATATTTTTCAATTATATAGCTGAAAATAAAGAAATAAAGTCTTCCAGGTGTGGGTTTGGGGTTTTTTTGTGGTTTTTTTTTTTTTTTTTGGTTGTTTTTTTTTTTTGTGTGTTTTTTTGTGTTTTTTTTGAGGGGGTTGGTTGTTTTTTGGTTTTGTTTTGTTGTTTTGTTGTTGTTTTTTTTTAATACTGTACTGTCATCTACACAGGATCTGGGGGGAGGGAAGGGGAAGCAAGATTATTTTGATAGACAGTTTACTTCTTTATATGGTTCTTACTGTGACTGATTTCAAAATCCAAACCCTGTCAGATTTAAATACAAAAATAAATGTCAAGTTATCTTTAGAACTTTTCTAGAACATTCTGGGACCAGAAAAGTGAACATTTTTCAGACTGTGGATTTTGCAAATAACAGAAGTTAAATTTTCACTAAGGTAATGACCTACTGCTTAGTCCATATGTTTGTTGCTCAAAATTGTTAAAAAAAATAAGATTACATAACAAAATTTTAGACACTACTGCCTAGTCTGGCTGTTTATTTGAACTGATATTTTGAGACAGTTTCTTAGGGACCAGCATCCTGTTGTTTCCTGTTTGCATGCAGTATGACTCAGTCTTCATGCCAACTTGAAGCCTTTCTACTTAATTTGGAAAGTTCAATATTAAGACTGCTCTTTTGGAAAGGCTGCATGTACCTTATATGCAACAATACTTTCTTTATTTTTGTGATAGCACAAAGCAAACAAGAGCCAAACCAGTCACTGCTGCTGCTGTTGAACATACTTGAGGCATCCCTCTGTCACTGTCCAAGAAAGTTACTTCCCACTTCAGTAACAAGACCTGGGTGTTTTGGCTGGGTGGAGAGCACAAAGTCTGACAATCCATGCCCTTCGCTGCTGGGAAAAGTGGTCAATATTCTACTAAGTGAACAGACCTGCCTGACTTCCACAAGACACCAGGACAGAAGAACCATAAAAGTAAGGACATCAAGGCAACAAGCAATCTCAATTCCCATTATGATGAAGAGTTAATATAAATGTGACTCAAATAGTACTTGTTCTTTGTTGAGCATGATGTACCTCCTAAGCAGTTAATTAAAGGGAAGGATATTACTGTTGCCTCTGGAAGCCATTCACTCCATTTTGGTCTACAGAGGAGCTGCTGTATTAAAATATTGAAAAGGAGAATGCAAAGGATGTGCCTCAAGAAGCAGTTCACGCTGCCCACAGGTCTTGGAGATACAAATATTTCTTAGGCAGTGCAGTTAAAGGTCTGTGCCTCATCTCTAATCATCTCCAGCTGAAAGCCATTTCTCACACCACCGGGCAGCCAGGATATGGCTCAGAACCTTTGCAAATCACCTCTACGCCCATGTCCTACAGTGTAGAGACAGCCTGTCTTCCCAAGCCTTACACAAACCCTTTTTCAGTATTCAGGACTTCTATAAGTACTTTTGTTTCACATGAACTGTTGGTACCTAACAAAGTGAACTTTCTGTCTGGGAGAGTCCTCACCAAGGCCTCAGCTTGCTTCCAGAGAGGTGATTATCCTTACTTCCTTCCTGCTGCCAGGCGTGGCTGAAAGCGACCAAAGGGCTGGAAACAGACAGGGCTGAGTCAGGAGTGAGAGAGACTGACATGATTACACAGGAATCATTTTTTTTTTTTTAAAAAAGGCACATGTCTATAAGAGAGGATTTATAAAATTATTGAAGGAAAAGCAGAGCAGGGTAAGTAGAAGTGAGCTAAAGCAGCATAAATCCCTAACTGATTCTTTGCCTGTTTGAAAGGGAAAAAGTCAGGTTGTGGTAAAATGTGATTTATTGCAAAATACTGTGAAAGTACTTTTCATAAAACAGAGTGTTTATTCATTTGGCATTGATATAATTTTTAAATTATTATTTTTGAAAGGGGTTTTAACTTCATAAAATAAATAAATTTTCAAATTAAAGAAGACAGTTCTTTTATTTAAAGATTTCTCACAGTGAAATTTTTTGGGGTCTGAATTTTGGTTATTTTTATTATGTACCATGTGTAGTGAACTTATAGGATTTCATGGGGAATATGCTAAGAACAGATCCAGATTTCCAGATATATCAAAATAGACACTTAAAAAAAAATACAAGAGAGGAACTGCTTGTCACTACTCTGTTCCCTGGTGGGACACTGTCTTATTCTGGAAGCAATGGTCTGTTAAACTACCTTTACTAATGATAGAATTAGAGATTGTGTCCTTACAAGCCTGGGTTTTCAGTCTGTTTAAAAAAAACCCAATTTTAAATGGCCTCTCTTTTCTTTACACTATTTACCCAACACTGTCCTGCAATGGAACATGATAGAGTCAATTACAGTTGAAACTCTAAATATTTCTCTTCAAGCTTCTCTAAGGTTCCTATTATTAAATGAAGCTCATAAAGTTGGCATCAATGGAAATATTATTATCCCCCACTTTATTTATCTATTCTTAATAGTTGCGCTCAGATAGATCGTCTGTATTTCTGTTCATTTTAGCTTTTCTTAGTATCCATTAGAATTTTCTTTTCAACTCTGTAGGAATGGAGACTTCTTTTTATGTTTTTTTGTTTTGTTTTTTGGTTTTTTGTTTTTTTTTAATTGGAGAAGGTAACTTAATCATTGCATCCTTAATGTAACAGGACTGAGACTTAAAAGAAAATATTTTTCTTCTAATATTTCCCAGTACAATGTTTATAATTTCAAAACGCTGCCTTTGATTTTCAGCTGGAGAAAAATGTTTGCACATGCTTCTCCTGGACAAAACTGAAAGCTGAGCCCCTTAAAACTTCAAAAGCTTAGGTTTCTCTTGCCTCCTTACCTGCACAGTCCTAGAGCACTATCCTGCAAAGAAATTGCTCTTTTCTTCTGCTCCTTGCCAGCCCTCTGTGCTCTACCATTGTCACTTTATCACCTTCTCTCACAAGCAGATCTCAGAAGTGTGGTATAATACATTTTGCTGTTGGTGAGTTATTTAGTGAGATAGAGGGGCAAACAAGGATACAATGAAAACTGTGGTCTACAGTCCTTGTTTAATTTGCTTCCATACAATGAGGTCAGTGTTTCTTCCCATTAAATGTAAGTCTTAGGTGGACTCATATGTATAAAAAAAAGCACACAAATGAGCAATCTAATTAGAAATAAATAAAATTCAAAGGAATACATCCACATTAATTCAGACCATACATACTTTAACCTCAAACATGTGAGTAATTCATTTTATCTCAAAATTTTAACATGATGCTTTATAAACCCATACCCAGAATCAAAGCTCCAGTGTACTTCCTTAGCAGCTCGGATCTTGAAAAGGCAAAGGTGGAAATGGCAAGAGTATCTCTAACGAGAGCTAGCTGAACTGCTGTTTGCCGCATGTGTGGCCTAAATAGCTGAGCAGTGTTTTCTGTCTGCTTTGTGCTTGCAGACAACATACACCCTAGTGAGCACATGTGTTCAAAAAATACAAAGAACATTGTGTTATTGTTGCACTGTTAATTTCATTCTTGATTAGAGTCTTGCAAAGGCTGTAAATCAGCACTGGAGACAATCAGAGCTTTCTTTCATTGCAGTCATTTCACAGTGGTTTTAACTCTTCTTTAGTCTCCAAGGTATTCAGTAGCTAAAAGATTTTTTTGTTTTCTTCTTATGTGTGAGAACATAATGTTCCTTCCATTTCTATCAGCTGTTGTGATAACCAGGGATTAATTAAAGAGTCACTTGTTGCTTCTTCTTATATTCCAAATAGCTTTAATCCCTGAAGTTCCAGAGTAATAAAGATGGCAATATCATCCTACACACATGAGACAAGAAGAACAGTCCACCTTTGTTCTCATGTCATGTTAGACCAGAGAAAATAATAAAACCATAACTTACAAACTTCCCTTGTGAGCAGTACAGTATATAGAGATATGCTGATGATTCTCATTCTCCATGGCTTCTCCACAAGGCTCTCTGATTATGGAGGGCAAATGCTTTACTGCAGGGAGTGGCACAGACCCAGCTGAAAATCATACCTCAGCACCAAAAACAGAGATCTCTGATCAGCAATTCCAGATAGTTTGTCTTGAAAAGAAGTCATGCATATTTCAGACAGATGAAAAAATGCAGAGCTAAAATTAAAAAAAAAAAAAAAAAAAAAAAACAACCAAAAAACCAAAACCAAATTCAACCCAACAACAATAAAACCCAGGAAACAAACAAACAAACAAGCAAAATCCAAACAAACAAACCAACAAAAACATCAAACCCAACTGGCTGAAAATTGTTACAGACATAGATTTCTGAACCTTGGATGAACAAGTGGCAGATCAGCATTCTGACATTTTCACTGTGGTCATTTACTGCACAGTGTGTATGTAAACTTCTTCCTTCATCCTACTACATGAAGGCAGCACCACCAGAGACAACAGCATGCCTCTGGACATTAGCGAGCTGTCTGAAGAGTTATCTTAACCCCCTAAATTCAGATACACGCATTGGTGTGACTAGGCTAAAATCAGATCCCAGTTCATGGCATGCACCCTCCCTGTCCTCTCTCTGTCATAAGAGCCCAGCAAACAAGTTAGGAAGAAGCTTCTACACTCTGATTCCCTGATCTAGACACCTGTGTGGCTGAATCTCCTGAATGCAGCCCCTCGAAGTACAGCTACCTGTATTTTGTTTTAGACGTATCCTAAGAATTGAAGCCCCAGAATTCCTTAAGTTGTGACCTGGAGACTCATGGGAAGATTGTGACGATTCGACAAATGCAAGACACTGAGCAGAAGCAAGGAGAAGAAGTTAGAATTCAGCAAACAGATCCTCTTTCCAGTATTTTAGAAGTAATTCACAAGACCCTGGAGAATCCTGTGCTTGCAGAGCTGACCTCCTTCAGGTGTGATGACACAGCATTACAGAGTGCTGTGTAGGCAAATCTTAGGCACCAAAATGGAAATAACAGAAGGAGGAAGCAAGCTAAATAAAGGGGGATAATTTGGTGTCTGAGGTAGCATTACGCCAAGAAGTCATAAGATTCTTCCAGTTACATAATCAGTAGCAAATTATATTACTTTGGTTAATGGCTTTGAAAATAGTTTTGCTAGTCAAGCCTTCAAAATCTCACTACTGTGGTTATTGATGAAGAAAATTCATACAAAATACTTCCCAATATCTCCCTTTTTTTTTCCAACTCAGGAAGAAATTCTTTGATCATGACTAGACGTGATGTGAACTGGGTTAATTTCCTGCACTATCCACTGCTCATTGTTCAAATATTTTAACATGTAGATTGACACAAAAAACTCCCTCTCTAGAAATAGAAAAAAACTCAATACCTGGGAAAGACGTTCATATTAAAGACAGAAAAGAACATTGTGAAACCTTCTAATCTTCTTCCCATCTAATACAAAAACTTGCTTTAAACAGAATCATGAGAAGAGTCAATATCATTTGGCAAATAAATATGTCCTAAATTTATTAGACCAAAAGATCCAAAACCAAATTCTCTGTACATAGAAATGGCCATTTAAATTGATTGGAGACTGGAAGTTTGACTGTCCCTAAAATTAAATCAGTTATAAAGAAATAGTATCCAGCATCAGCTTACATAAACCAAACCAGGGACACAATGTGATAAGCTCTTTTAGAGCCTTAGTCATCAATCTATATTTGTAAATTCCAGCGAAACCAAAACCAAACTTGAATAAGATTCTCAAACATTGTTCTGAAATTTCTCTAAAATAATTTCTGTTGACTGGAGGATACAACAGCATTCAGAAAAAGGCAAATTCATCTCCTTTCAATTTAGTGGTGAAGTTTAGTTTTCCACTATACTAGTCTTGTCGTCCAGTCTTTTGGTGGCATGAGGTGTGCTAATAAGTTCGCTGGCTTAGGATTTATGTTTATCTTCTCAGCAGGTAATGTATGAGACAGACACTTGTAGATGGCCAATACTTTCTATAGAAACATTTATATTATTGAGCTCTTTCATCATACTGCGTACCCAAAAGGAGACCTGGCAGGACAGAACATTTAGATTAAATGATGACAGTTTGAAGAATCAGACCAAGAGGGTTGAAACCACTGCTGCCTAAACTATTACTCTTGCAGAATGATAATAACTTATTTTTAGAACATTGAAGCATGTCTTGCCCTGGAGCTCAAACAGCACTTTAATAGTTATTAATGGCAGCTGTCAGGTATGCATCTATTGACCAAGAATGAGTCACACTGGCCATACTAGAAGCCCCAGTTAGCTGGAAATCTGTGGCTGTTTTTCTTCTTTTCTTTATTTTTTTTTCTTATTTTTATTTTAGCAACCTGTTCTTCTATAGGCAGTATGATAATGAAATATCAGAGTGTTTATCTGCAGTAGCCATTAGGACAAACTAATGAACTTGTTCTGGAGGTACAAGCAGGTCATCACCTGCTTTGTCAGTAAATAATACTGTTAAGGAGGCAATTTCCATCACTGTAGGTACTCACAAGTTAATTTAGAAACTACAAGCTTTTAATTAGTAGTGCAGCCAGCATACTGTGTGGCAAAATCTTGCAGGAAGCCTTTCAATTTGTTAGGAAGCTAAAGAAACACATTAAAAATACCCTTCTCCTTCTCTAAAGAGTGATTTGAAAGAATCTATTACCAATATGATTGACATTAACGGTTAAAAGGTAATAAATTAAATTTTTATATTACTTTGTCTCCCAAAATTAAATGACTTTTCAGACATATTTAATTTTTATCAGGCTACAGTATTTGCAAAAGGTTTGACAAATCAGCTGCTGCAACTGTCTTACGGTAATTAGTATAGGCATTTAATACATACTTTCCCAGCCAAATAAGGCAACTACAAATAGCATAAAATCTGCAACAGCAGTGCCTATGAGCCCTCATGATCAAGCAAAGTCTGCTGTTAAGTTTTTATGCAAGCAAGGTCTGCAAGGGCATGAAAGCTGCACAGAAAATCCAGATTATAGCTGCCTTCCTGTTGAACAAAGAGACAGATACAGTGTGGGTCTGCATCCTTCATTTCAGAAAGCAATTAAAAATCCTGGCCCTTGCCTAAGAGGTCTGTCAGAGAGAAACTGCTCTGAAGAGATAATGACATGACAGAGCCAAGAGGAGAGGTCTCAGGAGACCAAGCTGAAACCCAGAGGGAGCAGCTTTTTGTGACTGAAGGCTCCCCTGCTCATGCAGGACTTCTCTAACATTGCTGTTTTCAGGTCATCATTTAATGTCTTAAAGTGCCTTTCCAGTAATAAAATGGGACTTTAATGAATGAGAAATGAAGAAAGAAAAGGGAGCATGACAGCAGAGGAAAAGAGAGAGAAAGATAGGAGACAGAGAAATAATTAAAGGGAGTGTGAAGTCTCTTTGTACAGTATTATACTACCCTTAGCATAAATTCCCTATCAAGTTGTTCTGATCGATCAGACATTCCTAAATACATTAGCCAAGCAGGGATAAAGTTCTGTCTGAGCCACAAAACAGCACATATTCACCATTATTTAATTGTGCTAGGCAATGTCCAGAGAAATGCAAAGTGTAAAGGAGCTCTGGACGTGAAGACATGCTATTCCCTCTCCTGACAAACAAGCTGGTTGATGTCCTGTTCAGCTGTGCTCTTCTAAACAACCAGATTGGATTCTACACCTGGCCTACCTTCACCCCTGGACTGATACTGCTTGCTTTTAAGCCAGCACCTTTGAATATAGTATGGTGTAAGGCAAAGCAATCTCCCTCTGGTCTCTGCTTCTGCCATTAAAAGCCAGCACTCCCAGATAGGATCCACTTTTACCACTTGAGAGCTTTGGAAAGTGTAGGTAATTACATTTTTGCTCTCCTGCTTGCCAACTTTACTTTTGTCTACGTGCATGTCTCAGTCTGATTTCCAGGTCTCAGCTGTTTTGTTTTAGCTCTCTGGAAGCTTCTTGGTATTCCACATGCAGAAAAATGCCTGATGTATGCACTTCTGACCTCTGCCCCCTCCTTCTTCAATATTATGACAGTTAATATGAAAAGTAGTGCTTCTATCTTGGAACAGTCTTTGATGAATCACTAGTAATAACCCAACATTTAATCCTAAAAACTGGGCTACCTGTCAAGTTTTTCTGCAAAGCAATTTCTTTAATTTCCACTGATGGTCCTCTTCTAACAGGGTCATCTCCCCCGGATCAATATCAGCTGAAATGTGATTTGACTTTGTGATCTCTAGGGGCATTAGCTTGTCCGCTTGCTGTGCTCAAGATATTCCATCTTTTTCTAGTGTTTCCGCTGAACACAAAGCAGCAACAAGCTGTCCAAGAGAGGTGTTATTACTGACTCGCTTCCTAAGCTGCATGCTGGATTGAAGAACATGGGCACACAGGCAATCCTATCTTCAATTTCTTAGTCTTTCCAATGAGTCCAGGGTATGCCGTTCTCATAATGTGCAGAAAAAGACCCTTGCCCTTGGTACGTTGCTAGGTCATGTATTCTTCCTGCCACCCTGTGATTCAGTTGTCTTTTCCTGGGTCTGTGTGTTTACAAAATTTCTTCTTTAGGTAAAGATGTACCGTAAATGCTTCAGTAAATGAGACCACAAAGTGCATTCCTACGTCTTCACTGTGTGGGATAGTCTTCTGTTTTGTCATAAAGCCCTGTATGGAGCATCTGGTTATAAACCCAAGAGGAAATTCTTGTTTTCCTGATGTAAATACCATTTTTTAAGTGTGGGGGAGTTTCTCCACAACAGCTGTTACTGTCTTTAGAGTTCTTGACTGAGATAAATAGGAGATGTATTTTGTTCTTAGGTCTATGTCAGGGCCTTGAAGTTAGTCTTTTGTATTTAGTTATTCTTTCAGGTTCTTTTATTTTGTTTATTACTTACGAACAGGTAACAAAAAGAAAGGTTTTTCCTCCTGCTATTAATTTACATTGTCAGTTTTGTGGGCCATGTATTCATTTATTTTTGTAACAGTCTCTATCTCTAGCTGAGGCTGCTCACAATTATAAGAAATTCTTATATCATGGCACAGTAGCTGTCCTCCCGCATGTCCTGGATGTTTGCTCTTAGAGGTCTCCACATTGCTTTGAGATGCCCTTTCTGCCTTGGGGAATCCCATTGGGATTCAAGGGCTTTTTTTTCTTGACTGCATTCTAAGATGAACAATCCAAACATGCACATTTGGAGCTGCTGCTCTTCCATGAGATATTATGAGGCAATGAATGAACACTGTCCATGTGTATACCTATTTCTAACGTACTTGTACCTCTGGTTCAGAAGGCAAAAGAACTGTGTCACCACAGCACTTAGCTCCACAGACATCACTGCCATATAACCAGGGGTAGACACTGCATGGGTTTCCAGTACGAATTCTGCATGGTGCTACACCACAGAGTTGACCAGGCTGGCCTACCAATAGGGATTCAGGAAAGGGCTCAGATTTGGGCAGATAGGCTTGATCCTCTTAATTAAAAGGTACCTGAGGTACCCTGTTACAGTTTCAAAGAGCAGTGTTGCAATATTTCCTAGACAATGATAATTAAGCACTTATTCTTTATCTGAATCAGGAATTCCTGCTTTGTTTCTTCCATATAAAAAATCCAGAAAAAAAACCCTAAAACATAAGGACATTGACTTTCACAGAAAGTCAGCAATCCTGTTGAAACTCAAGAACGAAGATACAGACTTCAGCATAACACTTACTGGTAAGTAAACATATGCAGGGAGTTAAAGAATATGCTTCATTACAAGAGAGTTGGGATTTCAAATTATTTTGAAAAGTTAAGAGATGAAAACAACTTTAGTCTAGCTTCAAAGCTGAAAGAAGTTAACAGTTCCATTCAATGACAACACTGGGTTTTCCAAGTCTTTTCATTCCAGTGTTGCATTTCTTTAGCACTTTTATGGAGACAGGATTTTGCTGGACTACCCCAAAATCCCAACCTGTACATTTGGAAAATACTCATGAAACCTGAAACCCTTTTGTCTTGTGAGTTTTCAAAGTGATTAGGGTGTCAAGTTAATTCTTAATGATCTTGCCTGGGAGCCCTTTCCTCCTTCCTTTAGGGCTAAGCATCTCCTTGTAGTTAAAGGCTAAAGCCTCAACTTACAATGACTGCAGCACTAAAAATGTGAGCTAGTCGCTTGCTCTCGTTATTTCTGAGTTGAGAAGCTGGACCAAAATATTTTCTTGCTAGAAACATATAATTCAGCTCTTTTACTTCTGTGACTGTTTTGGCCTCAGCACAATAAAATCGCATGCAAAATGTTTCAATCAGTCTTTTCAGAGGCACTATGATGTAGTCTTTAATTATAAACATTTTTTTTCTGTCCCCAGAGTCCCAGCCCATTTGGAAATTACTTGTATTTTATTCATATTTTTATTGTTAGAATACTTTCTAGGCTGGAAAACATCTTTTTAAAGAAAAACAAAATAAATAAGGGGAAATGGCTGCTCCTTTTTTTTAATGCATTTTACATAATAGTAGTTGGTATCTTTTGAAATAAAAATAAAATACTGGCTTTTTTCAGCCACACAGAATTACAGTAAAGTTGCAGTGTAACTTGGTATGTAGGCTGAAATTCATTACGTATAATAAAATTTACCCTTTTCCTTTTGTTTTTACAGGTACAGAAGTACAATAAATCAAAAATATTGTTACAGGAGTATAAAATTTTCTAGCAACAATTCCATTAATCTGAAAGCCACTGGATTTTTACTTTGTCCTAAGTATTTCCATTGTCATTATATATATCAATAGCTATCCTTAGTTTAGATAGGAAGCATTAATCTACTTTGTATTGTGCACATAAATATGCATATTTGAACACACGTATACATCTGCCATGTTTAAGATAATATTAGTCTATGTGCCCTCCTACATTTAAACGTACACATTTAGAATATATATTTATACTTAGAATCTGCCCTGAATACACATGGGTAGGCTTATGTAATTGTACTTTGAACCCAAATGCAAAAACCAAAAGCCATATTTTTCTTTAATGATGATGAAAAAGACAATAGGCTATGTAGCTATTAATATCATTTAAGACACACACACCCTTTCCTATAAAGCCTCACTGATGAGCCAGAATTTCAGAACATAAGTTCAATATTAAACAGACTTTGGTATGATGATGATGATCCTCTTCTATGGGGACAGAATGAGAGAGGGGGTCGTGCAGCTTTGAGAAGAGAAGGCTTCCAGGAGACTTTCCAGCAGCCTTTCAGTACAAAATGGAGGCCTACAGGAGAGCTGGAGAGAGACACTTAAAAAGGACATGTAGTGATAGGACAAGGGGGAATGGCTCTAAGCTGAAAGAGTGTGGGTTTAAATTAGATATTAGGAAGAAACTACTTACTGTGATAGTGGTGAGACGCTGTAACAGATTGTCCAGAGAAGCTGTGGATGCCTCATCCTTGAAAATGTTCAAGGTGAGGTTAGATGGGGCTGTGAGCAACCCGATCTAGTGGGAGGTGTCCCTGCACTTGGCAGCAGGAGTTGAAAAAAGATGATCTTTAAGGTCGCCTCCAACCCAACCCATTCTATGATTCTGTGATTCTGTGCAAGTTTGTACATTGACAGGAACGTTTTGGTAGTGTTAAGTCTGGCTTCACACTGACAATCCCAGTTGAGTTTATGGGACATGGTCTCAGATCCATGCCTTCAGTGCCATGCCAGTTCCAGGGTAAAGGGGATCTGAATGGGGAGATCTCATAATTTACAACAGGATGGACAAACTCCAGGGACTTGCTGGAACTCCAGTTACAGGGCCTGGATTCATCTGTCCAAAATGGTTAACCACCAGGACTGAAGGATTTTAGAATCAGCAAGCCACTCGGGAAAGAGGCAATGATGTTGAGGTAATAGAACTGACCAAAGAAACTGCGGATACCTCTTATTTTATTTTCCTGATTCCTCTTTTGTTCATGCAGAGTTTGAGAGACTGCTGACAGTACAGCCCCCATTCTGCCAGGCACCAGTGCTCTCTTCACCTTCCTCCTTCTCCTCCCGTGCCACTGGTCAGCCCATGTGCAACAGTTTTTGAGTTGCTGGTCTTTTGCATGCCAGTTGGATGCAAAAGCCTCTGCTCCTCATGGTGTCAAGTAACTGATATTTAGTTATCCCATCATATAAAAAGTTTCTCTATGTAGATATTATATACAAGGTGAAGATTTCCTAAGATCTTCTAAAAGAAAGGCAGTGTTTAATGGCAAAGCTCAAGGAAGAAGTGGAGAGGCTCAGAAGTACTAGGGAGAATGAAAGGGAAGTAGACTGGTGGAGTCGCACACTTTCGACCCCAAAAGAAGTCCAGCAGGACACAGTGAAACCCTGACCCTCTTGCCGTCAGGCAGATGGAGCAAACCAAGTAGATGGGGGGGAATGGAAACAGGTCCCTGAGCAGGTAGGTAAAAAAATCCCCTCCCGACCCCCATCACCTCCCCAGGTGCCCTTAAAGAACAGGTTTGAGGTCCTGGACTCAGACTCAGACAGAGGACAGTCAAGAACAGGATCTGTCTGGAGGGTCTCCTGGCTGCATCTCGTCTACCAGAGAGATTATAGCCTGAACTACAAGCAAAAAGAAGGTTCGTAGTAGTAGGCAACTCCCTTCTGAGGGAAAGGCCCTATATGCTGATTGGACCCATCCCACAGGGAAGTTTACTGCCTTCCCAGGGCCTGGGTGAGAGAAATTAGTAGAGACTCCCTGAGCTAATCCAGACCTCTGATTATTATCCACTTCTTGTGGTCCAGGCTGGCAGTAATGACATTAATGGTAGAGTACCAGGGCAATTAAAAAGGACTTCAAGGCACTGTGTCAATTAGTTAATGGGACAGGAGCGCAGGTGGTGTTCTCCTCAATTCCTGCAGTAGCAGGAATGAAAGAGGAGAGGAGTAGGAAAACCAGTCTTATCAATAAGTGGTGCCACCAGCAGAATTTTGTGTTTTTTCAACCATGGGGCAAATCTATGGTATCTAGCCTGCTAGAGTCAGATGGGCTTCATCTGTCTAGCAAGGGCTTTAAACTAGGTTTGAGGGGGGAAGGGCTTGAAACCAGGCTCTCCAGAGATGAGCCCACGGGTGGAAAGCCAGAGTTAGAATTTAAATCAGCAGCCCAGCTGAAGTATATGTCCACCAATGCACAGAGTTTGGGAAACAAGCAAGAGGAGATGCAAGCCATGGTGCAGCAGGAAAGCTATGATGCAATCACCATCACAGAAACGTGGTGGGATGACTCGCATGATTGGAGTGCTGCCATGGATGGCCACAAGCTCTTCAGAAGGGACAGGCAAGGTAGGAGAGGTGGAGGGGTGGCTCTATATGTTAGAGAGTCTCTTGATTCTATAGAACTTGAAGTCAGTAATGATAAGGTTGAGTGCCTGTGGATCAGAATCAGGGCGGAGGCCAACAAGGCTGATATCCTGGTGGGAATCTGTTACGTATCACGCAACCAGGATGATGAGGGTGATGAATTATTCTGCACGCAAATGACAGATGTCTCAAAATCGCCAGACCTTGAGTATTGTGTTCAGTTCTGGGCGCCTCTGTTCAAAAAGGACATTGTGGTGCTGGAGCAGATCCAGAGAAGAGCAGCAAGGATGATGAAGGGACTGGAGCACAAGACCTATGAGGAGAGGCTGAGGGAGCTGGGGTTGTTTAGTCTGGAGAAGAAGAGGATCAGGGGTGACCTCATCACTCTCTACAACTACCTGAAAGGAGGTTGTAGCCAGGTGGGGGTCGATCTCTTCTCCCAGGCAATCAGCATTAGAGCAGGAGGGCACAGGCTTAAGGTCTGCTTAAGGGACGTTTAGGTTGGATATTAGGGAGAAATTTTTTACAGAGGGAATAATCAGACACTGGAATAGGCTGCCCAGGGAGGTGGTGGATTCACTGTTCCTGGGGGATTTTAAGATGAGACTGGATGTGGCACTGAGTGCCATGATCTAGTAACCACAGCAGTGTTGGATCAAGGGTTGGACTTGATGATCTTGGAGGTCTTTTCCAACCCAGTTGATTATATGATTCTGTGATTGCTACAGCACAGAAAACAGAATGTCCAGAGAACTGGAGTGCTGTGGGAGGCTGGCTCTGTTGGTAACAACACAGAGTGAGCAGGTGGCCTTGCAAACTCAGTAGACAACATAGCTCTTATACAAGTGTGAAGCCAAGGAAAAGATGGCCTATGGGACCTTGAGACATCATACATGAAATCTGATAGAAATAGGATCCAAATTCTGACTACTCCAGTGCTGTCTGATGCCAGATCAACACTCCTTGCTTACCCTTTGCAGTCAAAACACATTTTTGTATTTATGATGGAAAGAGAGAAAGAGATGAAACTGAGAAAGAAAGGATTCCAGAACAAATAAAACAGTAAGAAGACACTTTAAAAGACCATGAGGAAAGGATACCTTTTTCCCTCCTTCCTTACTCTTTACTGTCAGAAATACATTATCTCATAAATGCCTTCATGTTGATCTTCTCTGCAAACTCATGTTGTTTTGCATGCTCTGAGAGTAATGTACATTCAGTCTGGGACAAGTGATCCCTTTGAACTCACTTGAAATAAGAGATGACAAGTGGAGAAACAGATTTTAATCTTGGCATTTTGGCAGCAGATGATGATGAGTATTCAAAAATGAAAGATGAACTGTGAAAATGAGAATTGTGTTTTCTTTTGTCTGGAGCTCCTTGGTCCCCAAATTATTCATATTCTGAGGCTGATTCATCATCTTCCTCCTTTTGTTTAATTTTCCTCTGACTGTCTGAATCCAGTGGGAAAGAGAAAGAACACCTTTAAAACTTTCCATCCTTGATTAATTCTATCTTTAATGGATAGAAAGAATGAGCCAGTTTTCCCCAGTGCCCATATTTTGTGTTCTTGTTCTGGGAGAAAAGACACACTGATAATAGCTGGGCAAATTTTTTAGAATGCAAAAGGCAGGTGTTGTGTGTGAGATGTTGGTCTCTGGTGGGACTGGTCATCAGTGCCATGAAATCATTCTCTTGATAGCTCTTGATCTTGCTGAGAGTTTTGCTCACATTACTACATCATTGAAAATACTTTAAGACTACTGTAAAAACTGTTGTGTCCCAAAGGTTTCTTCAGGAAAGAAAGACATATCTGCTCAAAACCAATCCTGCAATATCCTCCACTTTCTCTCCAACTACAGTTTGCACTTTCCACGAACTGATCATTTTTACCATAATTTTCTCAACACATCCACATCAGGAATTCTAAAATCCAGGTCATTTGAAGTGTGACTTACTGCCTTCTTACCAGCATCAGGGAAGAACAAAAGGATCGCACCCTTCTTAATAAGTTTATTTGTACCTCCTTCATTCCAAAAGCTGGTTAAAAACTTTCCCAAATTAAACCATACATTCTGTGGTTTACCTCTGAGCAGCTTCCCTATACTCCTGACAAATCAATTACCATCTTATTTTAATATGTATATTTGTATACAGATGCATCTTTTGCTCTCTGTGCTCTTAATATCTTTTCCTCTTTATCTCAAAGTCCTCTGTATAGAGCAGGTTGCATATATTCTGCAGAAAGGGTGCTACCTGTCTTGTCAGAAAAAAAAGTGTTATCTAACTTCAGCACAAATGTCTGAAGTCGATGGTGCCAATGGTAGATGTTGGTTCTTATCTTTTGAGACAAAGCAGAATAGTGGAAAGGAATGCACAGAGAAGTGTTGCAAATTAAACTATTAATTCCCAAAGCTTTATAACCAGTTTACTCCATATAGTTTCTCTTTTTTTCACTTGCAAATTCACTTTGCTTTTTGATCTTTGAAATACTATAAGTTCCTACCCATATTATTCCTTTTGCTTGTTGTTAAAAAAATCAAGGCCATTTAAAACAAAAGAGAAAGGATGAAATAGGTCTCCCATTTCTTCTTCAAGGCTTCCTTGTCATCAGCACTGTTCATCCATCACCTTTGCTCCATGATGTGGCACCTAGTGAGCAGCAGCCCTTTCTCCACGAGAGAAGTAAAAATTATGTCTGTACTCTTCAGAAGTCCATGGGGCATTTTCAACACTCTCCATGTCTGACATGTTTTGTGCATGGCTGTACACAGCTTTCTATGCTGCTCTTCATCATCATGCAATTACCTGTGTGAGAGTTTAACGTCAGGCAGACAGAAACCTGAGCGAGAATACTCTCTACATCATGTCCCACAGGTGGAATAGCTCTTGACAGGGGCCAGCCAAACCCAGTTCCTTTCAAGATTTTTTTGAGGACTGAGATGCAATTTTAAGGTGCACTGACTTTGTGCTGACTGTACACAAAAAAATGATGGTGAAAGAAACAGACCAACACCTTTGGTGTTAGGCAGCAGGTAAATACAACCATGGAAAAGGCAAAAGAGCCTAAAGCAGACATATAAAGGTCTTAGACTAAGTGAGAGCTAGCCATCCTTCCAACACTTCTTTCCACATCACCAGAAAGAAATAACTATTTCAAAAATACTATTTATCTCAGACTAGACTGGGCACCTGCAAGACAGGTCACCTTTGTGAGTTCCCTATGTCTTCTTATTGACCATAATGTGATTGATGGCCTTAAATGGCCATTCTGTCAGTGTCTAAGAGAAGGAAGATGACCCCAGTTAACACAGCCTGCAGGTAGCTACACCCATATGACCTGTATATTTTACAAAGTGAACTTGCCTGAAATAAAAGGAGGGCATTTGTCCTATATTCTTGCAGGATGTAGACTCTAGGAGTCTTGTAAAAGCAAGCATAATTCAACTATTGAAAGTGGCCTGTACATAAGCTGAGATGTAGAACTTCTACAGGGTGACATGCTTTACACACTCAGTGTTTTATATAGCCCAACATAGCATGGTCCATGATTAATTTAGTGAATACTGCATGTAGTATCACACCTAGCACATTTAAAATCTCGTGCCTCATTGTATTGTGTAATGCTAAAATTGTGACCAATCCAGCAAAATGGTTATTAGGAAAAGGCAAAGAGAAAACACCTGGGAAAAGCCCAAGCCACAGTGTTCTCTCAAATATTTTGTTTGGATACTGTTTGGAGTGTTCTCCAAACTGGGCTGCAGTATATCCGTGGGCAACAGGTAGGGGGAACATTAACAGATATTTGACAGGAAACCAAAGAAATTTATGTATCTTTTTTTGGATACTTAAGTACAATCTTCTCCTGCATCTTCTCTCATGACAAATCTAGACAGGTCTGTTATGAGGATATCCAACATGCTTGATCCTCCCAAGGCTTTGCCTTTCTCCATGCTCATCAAGATGGTTCTGCCTATTGTTTCAGTCACTGCATCATGATGATGTTTCAGTGTGCAAAGTTCCTCATTAGTAAAGGTATAGGAGAGAAATGCAAGCAATAAACATCTCAAGTACATTTATGTATGTGATGCTTTAGCTAAATGACAGCATTCTCACTACTGTGTGAAGTTAGACTGAATGTTTCTGTTTCCAGTATTTTTTATGCTCTGCTGGGTGTGAGATGGGCTTAAAGCAAAAATGCCCACTTTGAAACAGAGAACTACTAGTTGCTGATCTACTCAGTACATGTCACCAGGGCTTTCAGTGAAAAGTTTAGAAGTGAAAAACTGATTCTCTTCTCAATGTTTTGGGCATATGAAAAGTATCTCAATTAAGTCAACAGCTTTTCTTGAGATTTAGGATGAACAGTATAGCAGATTGCAGAGCTGATTTCACAAGTGGCGGTACTAACATCAGTTAATTTTTTTCTTCAGTTGAACAAAATTCATAGGAAATTTTCTCTTTGGCTTCATATTTGTAAGTAAAACTCACCACTGCATGCTTTAATTTTACCTTTGAAAAGTCATGTAATATTTTGGGCAATGTATTAGATCTTATAGCTTCCGATAATTAGGGACTTACAACCTGCTGCATTGTCGAAACCTATCCTGGTATCTTGTTCTGTGATCTTCCAAAACTGCTTTGAAAATCAGTGACTACTCTTCTACAAACTCGCTGTGCACTCAAAATGTTTTGTGTGGCTTTTTTTGGTAAGTCTAATTTTAAGTCTTCTGGTCTTTGATGGATGTACAAATTCATTTAATCAGTCAGTTATCCTGCAATATAGGCATCCGAGTCATATGCTCTCCACCAGCCTTTGCTTGGTTAAACACCAGATGGATGAAACAGCTGTATAAATCTTTAATCTCTGTAACAGCCTTTCCTTCATTTATTCTGTGACTTATGTGGTTAGTTTCACTTGTGTGTTCTCCCAGTTAGGGAGTTAACCAATCTCTGTCATTCAGATCTATTTAACATGCTTTGCTTATCTTAGGGAATTTTACTTTTACACCAATTTTTCAACATATATATTAAATATTTAGCCTGCATTTCAAGTAATATTGATGTCTTTGATATCTCTCTTCATTATCTGTTAATCTATCAGCATTACTGATATAATTAAAAATACACATTATCATGACAGTTCGTAGTTATAGTCCCTTTCTTAGGACTAATACTTTCTTGTGAGATAATCTTCTCCTCCAAAATTGTGAATTTCCTAATCAATGGCATTTTTTTTCTCGCCATTCTGATTTGCAGTTGCACTATTTCTATAATCTCACTATCTTGATAAAACCATATAAGTCTAAACTAAAAGAGAATAGGAGAACTGTATGTTGAAGTCTACATCCTTTTAAACAGTTAATTTTTTTGTAAATTACCATCTTTTATGAATAGAAATTTTTGAACATATTTGGGCTCTGTCTAGAAGAAATCAGACTTAAAATAAGACTTTGTTGCCATGATTAAAGAAGCTGATTGTAAGAAAGTATGTGTAGTACTAAACCCTGAGGAGAATACCTCATACAAGAAGTTTTCTGTGCTCAACTAATCTTAAAAAGGTTTTAAAGAGACACATAATACATTTTGTCTCTATCTTTGTGTCTCTATCTTTGTGATGGGAAACTTTGTGCAAAATCAGAGAACTTTTTAATGCATTTGAATATTGGGAAGTCTTATAGGAAGAGGATATAAGGTCCTCCAACCATATAGCTTAAAGAGAAGATAGAAAAAAATCCCCTGAAGAAATCTTTTTCATAGGAAAAAAAAACGGTTGATCTGGTTAGAATAGAATTAGACTAATTTGTTTATTCTCCTTCTTCCCTCACCCCTCAAAGAATTTTTGTCTTGGCCAGGGTCAGAGTAATACTGTATCACTTTTTTTATTTAAGAAAAAGGGAAATGTGAGGCAAGTGGTGAATCCTGATGCTGAGTCTTGGAAAGGCTGTTGTGGCAGCATCATTCTGTAGGGTGCACCAGCAATGCATCATTGGCTAATTTTGCCATTCCACACAGTAATGTAATTTCTGAATGCCAAAAAATTTCCAGTCCAGACCATCAAGGCACAACCTAGGAAGTCCTGAGACTTTGCAGTCAAAAAATAAATTTGAATATGGAAAAGAGTGGGAAAAAACCACAATATGAAAATAAAATCTTTCATATTTTATATGACAAACATGCCTCTGGCATATATGAAATAAATCTAAAACTCTAGGATATCATTACAGATGATGAGATGCCACAGAGACTCCATAAGCTATCTCATGCCTCTGAAATGCTTTAATGCTACTAAGCCCTAAAATTTTGTTCTTCACGTTTGCTCTTTCATGTATGTGTGTGTCTGTGTGTCTGTGTCTGTGTCTGTGTCTGTATTCAGATTCTGTGGAATAGGATAGTAGATGAGAACAACTGCTCACAACTAGCCCTCTTTTGACTAAATGATGTGCAGCTGTAAGGACATGTGAGGTTTCTCCCCTCTCCTTGGTATTTCAAGGATATGATTTATAATAACTTCATCATTTCAAGGTTGGCACTTGCCTGAATTCATGCTCTCTTTCTAATAGCTTTTCAACCCTGTGTGCTTTTGTTATTGTGTTTCGTATCCACACACTTTGATAAAAACTGGAGTTTTTATCAAAGTAAAAGGAATCAGAGTGACCACAGTGTAAAGTAATTTTGTTCAGAGAAGAGGCTCTTGGTGATTTCTTCTTTGCATGGTAGCACAAAATGCAGAGTTGTTCATAGCCCTGTATAGAAATACAGTCTCACAGTAACAAATGCTTTGATGTGTTTGATGTGTTTCAAGCATTTCTGAAATATTTCTAAGCATATTAGCTATGATATATGAATGCATTCTTAATATAGGGAAATAACCTTGAACTTCAACTACATTACTGCAAGATCTATTCCTTCTTCCAAGGTGTATAAGAGTTAGGTAAGGAGTATTTCTCATTTCAGCTCTATGGGAATGTAAATTGCCTATACCTGCATAGAAATCCCCCTTTGAACTTCCAGCTTGGTATCAATACCTATTTTGCTTGCAGTGTGATGCCAGTTACAGGTCCCATGTTTATTTTCCCCTCCATCTGCATGCAAAAAAGTCCTTCCTGTCAATATCAGTTACCCACATGTAGCCAGAAGAGATTGGATCTCATACCATTCTAGAAACATTTTTCAGACTGTTATAGCTATGAGATGAAATCTCATTTATTTTATAGCCACAAATTTCAATAGGGAACAGAAATAATTTCTTCTTCATGGAAAGAATTTTTAAGCCTTTGAGACCATCCAACATAATCTTTCCCAAGGAAATTAGCTTAAAAGTTTCTTGAAGAAGTTAACTGTAGAGTTTTTAAGTGCCTTACAAAACTGAATATATCGTTGATGGTAGATCTTAACATGTCTGGTCTTCTGTTGCTATGGAATTAGGAAGAAACCGCAGTCTTTCTCTTTACTTAATTTCACTGATGTAAGACAGCCAGTGACATATGGGAGCACACTTTCTGCATTAAGATTTCTAGAATTTTCCCCATGTTTTACCTGTGCAGTTTGAATGGATCACAGTTTTCTTGTCATTCTAGAATAGACAGAATGACAAAGAAATATTTCATCAGATTTGGGAAATCCTAGTTTAAGAAAGACAGACTGCTGTACTTCTACTCCACACATGAAGATACACTTGAAATTCAGTAATACTTTCTCTGCGTATTTTCTGCTTAAAATCTGATAGCTTTTGAAACTACTATGAAGGAATCAATATTAAATACATTTTTAATAATCTCATTGTGATTATCTTTAGGGAACATGTTTTTATAGCAACCATATATCATTCTAATTTTTTATACCTTAAAGGTTTGAAGGGCTTCATTTCAAGAAAACCAACCCCCAAAACTCTGATATTAAGTATAAATAGACAGGAGACTTCAATCCACTTTGTTTAAGGTTACATTCTGCAGGAGTCAATCATGTTTATTATTATCTACATGCCAGCAGACAAGTCTCCAGAAACTGCAGTCTGTATTTTTTTAGTATATATGTATATAGAAGCAATTTAATTTATATGGATATGTACGTACAGTGCATGCACCGATGGGCTGCTATGTGAAAACTTGCATGACTATAACAATCAGCAGATTGTTATCAAAGACAGTCTAACAGATTCATTCCAATATTTTGTCATATTTTTCTGAACACATGTATTTGTGCGAAATGTTGCTGACAGAGGTCTTGTAGCAAGCCTCTACATTTCAGTGTGTCACAGCTGGAAGAATAGTTTCCATAGGCATTCAGCATTAAAATAAAACAATTGTATTCGGCATATGGAATAAAATGTTGTATTGCAAAGTCATTCCTTGCAGAGGCACTTTATATTTCAGTTTCAAGGAAGTAATTTAGAAGAAAACAGCACATCTTATTTGGTAATCTTGTGAGTCTTCTCTGTGAATCTGAGATCACTGAAGTTCAGTAGTGGGACAGCAGCTGTTTCATTTGCCATGAAATATAAGGAGAATATTTCCATACTGGGGGGAGGCGGAGGGAGAAAGAGTAAAGTTTCAGTGTTAGTTGTGTCCTGGAGTTTTTACTATAATTGAGAAGATGTTGAAATGAAACACCTTAGGAGTCTAGGGTATCCTTAACACAGTCTGTTACCCAATTGTCTTCAACTGCTTATTAACAGAAAATCCCATATTTATACATTGAACTCAGCTTGTGTTTTAAGTGAATAGAACTGTGTGAAGGTCTGCCATCTTTTACTTACCCTGTTTCATAGGGTTTCATGATCAACACATCTAAGTCTTTTAAGGTCCACTTGTTAAATCAGAGGACATAAGCCTCTGAATTTCTTGTTGCAGATGTAAAGATATTAATACCCATCAGTGCAAAAATACCTGGCTTGTACAACTATTAATTGCCCTGAAGGAAGATGCTGTGACAAAAAAATACTGTTTACCTATGAAAGACACTGTTTACCTGTGAAATCAGTAGTCAATACGCTGAATTACTCGATACAAGTACAAATGGGAGCAAATTATTACATGATCGGCTATCCTTTTCTGTTACTTATTTTCTCTTCTCTTACTCAACATTTGGTTCTATAACTATCCTAAAACACATAACTTACATTACATTCCCACTTGAGCAGTAATTATGAGCAATGAGTTGCTACAAAATAATGTATTTTCATACCAGAACATGTATTTTAACATAAAGGTTAACTTTTACCATGAAGGAACAATTCAGCTAGAACTGCACATTTGATATGAGTGCACGAAATGCACAAAAGAGTGGTGGCAAACACTACCTCAAGTCCATTTATGATACAGCCAAATGGAAGGATTGCACATCACTCTTAGGCGACCTCACAGAAAGAGAATATCTGCTTGAAGATAAACATGACAAGACTATATTTAGCAAGAGGAATCTTCTCCACACTCCCTTTACCATAGCCCCGATCATCTTTCTGCAGAGTTTGTATTTGCTCTAGTCCGTGGTGGGCTTGTCCATGTTACGATAAGTCTGCCCTCATCTTTCACTTGAACTGCGAAGATCTTTCAGTGATGATAAGAAATTTTCCAAAGTTATGAGAGTAGTTATGAAAATAATTTCCAATTATAAGAGTAATTTTCAAAAAAAAAAATCTGAAACATCTTTTAAAGAATTAATATTCTTAGCTATAATGGTCAGACTCCTCTTTCAAAAATATATTGGTCTGAGTAACAGTTCCTCAGACCTGCTGAGTCACTGCAGATAAATCTCTTAAATAATCGGGGTTTCATGAAAATAAGGTAATGATGTTAATTTAGTTTGAAAGGTATTTTGTGATCTTCTGATTAAATCTATTCTTTAATAGGCAGAGAGTTTATTACTCAAAAAGAATAATATTCTTTCAATCTAGCAATATTCTTGAAAACTAAAAAAAAAAAAACAAATTCAAGATATGCCTTTCTGCAAGTCAGGTACAAAGACTGTTTTTCCTTTCCCATGTTTCATCTTGCCTTTTTGAGCCTGTAAGAACCAAAACAAAACCAGGGCAGATCACGATATCAACAAATGCTGAAAGGCCATTCACACAGGATGAAGCACGATGAAGAAGAGAGAAAAAAGGACTCCTGGAGAAGCAAAGTGAAAAGTCAGAGATCAAATAGAAACAAACTGCTGCTCAGTCCAGCTAAATAAATACCAGCAATACATATGACATATGATACCAGGCTGGATGAAACAAAGAGTGGCATTTTTTCACACCATGTTTTTTTTTCCAAAACTCACTTCTCAGTCAAAGCAGACAACACTCCAACTGAGAAAAACTGATTTGCTTAGAGTCTTGCCAATATGGAAAGGAGATTTTACATTAAGAAAGACTTGGCAAAATCCCCTATTTCCCCTTAGCTCTAGGCTAAGATGATATGGGTGAGAGAAAGACAATCAAACAGTAGATGATAAAGAGGGAAAAGAAGAAACAAAAATAAAAAAAATCCAAAGGAATTTCAGTATTACTGATGTTTTTATAATCATGCAGGTTGCCTGCTTTGTACATAACACATATACATTAAATAAACCTTCCATGTAAAGAAATCAATACTGATCTGCATTTCATCAGAAAAGGTCTTCTCTGAGGCTGTCAATTTTTAAAAGTGGAGGAAGTGTTAGTGTGTCAGGTCTTTAGCCTGCAGACTGGTCTCTCTGCCCTAGATGCTTAGGGAGAGCCACATGCACCCCAAGCACTCTTTACTGTGATGAAAATGAAGTCTCTGAGTGATACAGAAAAATTGGTCACTCAAAAAGAGTTCATACACAGGATTATTTTATTACCATTGTTTAGGCTTCAATTCATCAAAGCACTTGAGTATGTTCTTTAAATTTATTAATTGTTGTTAATTAATTGAGGCCCTCCTTGTAACATAGACAGCTTACCTTTGAAGACGCACTATTCAAATTCCCCACAATGTACAAAGAATAAGATTTTTCCATGGACTTATTTTTCTGTCTTCTCTGGCTTTTGTTCTTTCATGCCCAGAGTGAGGACTGCTGCAGCATGCATTCACAAGCTCGAGGTAGAAGGAGGTCATAACCTGCACCTTTCAGCAATCGCCTTCAATTTCATTGTTGAATTTCTGATTTTCAGTTCTGTGAAGTGCCTGGGCTGGGCTAAAATTAATTGTGACTGAAAGAATGGCATTTTCAAAGTTGTTATGACAATCTGCTTCCTTCATTGAGATGCATAAGACCTAGATATTCCATTTTTTTTCAAGGCCACTTGCGTAACTCTTAGAAAATATATTGGCTATGTGGTGGATGAGTCAATTGTCCTGGAATAAAATACTGCTTTGACAAATCTACTTGTACTTCTTAGTGTCACTGAGTAAGTGATATTCATTCTTAAAGGAGGCATTTCCTGCCAAATTCTCAATCAAAATTATTAGTTATAGTTAATAAAAGCAATTCTATGGGGACCTAATTATCATTCTCCATTTCCAGGTCCCCTGTTTAGAAAGACTCTGAGTTGAAAGATCAATTTTCCCTATTCCTGAGCACCTATCACCAATAGTTAGGGGTAACATGCAGGTCAAAAGTTTCTAGTTCTTCTGAAAGCAACACAGCTCTTTCAAAGACCAGTTTTTCATACAATTCATTTTTTTCCCCTTTATTCTTTGAGGGAAAGGAGCCCAAAGAAACTCTGTTATTGATTTTTCTTACCCCTTTTTGAGCACATGTGAACTGCAACCTTAAACTTAGAAGCGTTCACAGTGAACAAAAAGGAACTCACACTATTCCTCAGTGCTATCTATTAAAATACAAACTTTATTTCTACTAGCCACAGTTTCACGGAGGGCACAGTCTTTCTCTTGTCCTCTTTTCCTCCAGAACAGGCACACCATAGTAATTTTGTAAGCACTGTGTTTCTTCTAAAGCCAGAAGTTGCTTCAACTGCTACTGTGAAAATACAGGCCTGCTGTGTATACGGTTTAACTTACTTTTCCCTTTTTAATTTTTTGGTTTTTATTTCTTCTCCTTCAGCAAAGTCATCATTTCCAGACAATAGAGTAGATGTGGATAGTGTTGGATTATGTGGTGCTTACTTATATTTAGGTTTTAAAATAGCAGTGAGATCTGGATCCACTATTAGAGCCTATGGGAAGTTAGTGTTGGAATTCGAAACTCAGCTATCAGCAGAAGGAGAATTGACAGGATTAAAAAAGCAAGCCATGGACAGCAGGAGCTAAGAGAACTCTTTGCTTTGAGAGGCAAAAGCCTCCTCACAAGACCCGTTAACATTTATCTATGTTGACTGTCCTGTCTCCTTCAGCAAGACATGGAAAGACACATTTTTGGCAATGTTGTAAGACACATAGAAACCCCTTTGTTCTCTCTCCTCTTGTGATTTCTCCCTACAGGAAAATATTAACCAGCCTGTGTAATTGTAACTGAGAATGTAGTAATCCTCTAGTTAGTATAATCCCTTGCTTAGTTAGCATAACCCATCCTCCTCATTAACATGCCCCACCTGCCAGACCAATATATTGAGAAGCATGTGTTCAAAAAAGGATTCCAGATTTCACCCCCAACCTTGGATTGATTAGTTATTGGACCTTCGCAGTTAGAATGATGAAGAGTGTCAGTAGGCTGCAGCAGCAAAGCAAAAGAGATGTAGTCAGCCTGGGAGAACGGGGGGATTGGCAAAAAGGATTTTTGGATAGAATGAGCAAGAACAGCCATATAGGAACCGTGTCAAAGCAGGGCCGCAGTGTGAGGAGTGAGGGTGGGGACTGAAGCACTGCAGAAGTGTGGAGAACTTGAAGCTCTTTGTGGCAGGGCAAGTCAAATCAGAAAGATTTGGACATGGAGATTTGGGCAAGGCTTGCAAAGAGTCAAAGAGTGAGATTTGGAGCTTGGTTGAGGTTGAGCTCTCAAGAACAAAGGGAGGCTTAAAAGGGAAGGGATTTAGCATTGTGGGAAGGATCTCGTATCAGGGCAAGCCCAAAAAAAAGAATGAAATAGAGGATGAGAAAGCTCTAACAGGCAATAATGTGAAGAGCCTATGTTTGCCTGCCAGTTTTATTAGCTATCCTAATATACAATGACAACTGCTACCAAAGCCATAATATGTACAGACTACAATTATCTTTGAAGAAATACAAGCATAACCCTGACAAGTCAAGGAGGTTGAATGTTTGATGTATTTGTCAGCAGCTGCAACCATGTACTGGGAAATGTGGAGTCCTCTTTTTGTGGATTAAAACCAAATGATAATGTACTGTCTAACTGGAACTGGATACAAAATCAACTTGGTCACAAAAAAATGCAATTTTACAAATTATTGGACTTGTCTGCTCTGCAGGTTGGACAACATTGTCCAGGAGAGAAGTTGGTTCAGTTAGGCTAAATTTTAGACATGCCATGCACATACCTTATATAGGTTTGGAGTTCTTTGGGTCCTCTCTTGATGATAACCATCAGTTACTGGATTTGGTACACAAAATCAAATCCTTGGTTATCTCATTGAAATTCATGCAGTGTCCAGTAATGTCTGTCACCTTGCTTGGTGCTCACAATATGCTTGTCTCAAAGATTACACAACACACATTAAGGTTGCTTACACATTTCTATTCTTAAAACTAAGTTACTCCCTTATCCTGTTCAGTTAATTCAAGTCCATATGTTAATATTATTGACAACTGGACCTAACAGCTACACAGCCCCCTTTTTTGTTATGTAGATGTGCTTGTAAAATGTCCATACACATTAGTTTCATGCATTGCCATTTGTAAAATTATCTATACATATTGAGACATTCTCCAGATCTTAATATATGAACTGACTGTTAATGCCACTAAATTACTCATTACAAATGTGGCATTATTCACACAGCCAACTGCCTAGTTACTTGTAACCTGTTTATCATTCTCAGTGCTGTTGTGTACTAAGTCAAGATTAGGTCTTTTGTGGAAGACATTTCTTGCCATCTATGCCTTGCCTGTAGGTTGTTATACATGTGTTTTTGTACACCTGCCCTACTGCAAATCTCCCACACACACACACACACACTCATTTTCCAGCAGTCTGTTGTGAGAGTCATGGTAGCAGAAGTGTTTGTGGGTGGATGGCATATGCTGGCACTACATGTAGCACATAGCAGTCCTCTAAGCACAGCTAAACAGATTTGGTATGTCATGATGTCTTTTTTTGACCTTGGTGGCCCAGATGGGTTCCCCAAATATTTCTATCTGCGTTTTTTCCATTGTTTAATACATTCCCACACAGCAGTGGGCTGGCATCCAGGAGCTGATATGGACATACAGTGTACTACTGGCAATTGGGACACTAACTAAAGCTGTTGTTCTGTTCCTAGTATTTCAGTTGCTTTATGGACTCCAGCACAGGTGTTGCAGATCTCTTTCTTTTGGACTGTGTGGCTAGCTTCTCATCCCCAATGTGGCTTCAAAATCCCAGTGATTGGCATCAGACTCCATCAGGGACCTGCAGGATATTTTGTACTCCACCATCATCTGCAATAGGGCCCAATGTCACTGGTGTGCTACAACTTGTTTCACTTGTTGAAAGGCTTACTATTAGTTGCATGCCCACACAACTTTACTTTTGCACATGGTTACTGTGGCTCCCACAACAGGCTACACCTGGGAATGTGCACCCACCAGAACACTGCGACTCTGAAAAAGACTTCTGGAGAAAGACCAGATGTCTCGTTTCCATGCTCCAGATTCCAGCTGGGAGCCCCTGCTACCATGATCTTAGAGACCAAGATCTCAGCCCTTTTGATTAGCAGTGCAACTGTACCTGCCTTTTGACAAGCCACCTCCCTCACTTCTCTGCTCAGCATTTTGCTGTTCTATATATCCCTGTCCTTCTGGGCAGTTCTCAGAGCTTCTCTTACCTGCCCATTAGTGTGTGCACTGGTTTCCAGAGCATCCTCCTCTTCATCCTGTTTCCATACTTCTTCCAACAAAGGCACAGCCTCACTTTAAGGCTTATCTCCCCATTCCCCTCACATGTAGAACCCTTTTCATATTGGCCTCCCAATGCTCCAGGTGTTTCTATCTTCACCTCTGTATACTCCCTAATAAATCACAACATGCCATCATGTCAAACACTATGCCCACGGGCCTCATTCATCCCTTCACTGAAGGACCAGAGATTTCTTCTGCCTTTACACTTGAACATTCTACAAAGTTTTGTACACACACATGTTCACATCAACTCACACCCTCACTCCCATCATCCTGACCTTGGGCAAAGGCTGCAACACATGCAACCTGTGCTGGGCCAAACCCATCCTTGGAGCAAGGTCTTGCCATAACCTCACATCCAAGAGCCCAGTGTCCATCTACCCACATATTAGTTATTTGCAATTCATGTGGTCAGTATTCCACTGCAGTCAACACCAAATGGCAATGTGGGTATTAACTGGGCTTGATACAAAAACATTGTATTTACAGGTACATGTAATTTTATTAATTAAATGACTGGCCTTTTTTGTAGGAGTGTTAATGGACAGTGGTTCCTGTTGTGTCAGGCATAGTCCTCGTGCAGTGTTGAGGGTCCCTGGTTCTCTCCCCCAAGCAACCCTGGGCAATGTCAGTTATAAGACTGGGTAGAGAATGCTCTATTCTTCATTGTCTTGCTCAAATTCAAAGCTGCTTAGCACCTCCCCAACTTCCACAGTGACTGACACAGTAACAACTTTCACAATCATTAGCAGATCACTTAGGCTTGAAATGATGCTCTCTGTTGTTACTCTCTTGTCCTATGGGGATAACTAAAGTCCATATCCTAACATTTTCAACTAGGCCTAATTTACTCTAACTGCTGTTTCCCTGGGTTGAAAGCAAGAGGGATTTTCAGCTGTGTGTAAGGCTGAGGATTCTTGAGTCATGTGTAAGGCAGAGAGAGGGTTTTGAGGCCAGAGGAGATGGTTAGATCAGGTGAGGTGTCTCAAAACAGGGACATTTACTGTCAGGACTCTGGTTTCAGGAAAGTGATGCAGAAGTGAGTTCTCCCTTCACTTCCTCCACAGCATGCAGGAAGACTAAAACCTCTCAGTTCCTTTATCCTTTTTAAAACATAATTTTAATCCTGAAAATTACAATAGCCTAATTAACATTAGGCTGTTAGGCAGTATGACAATTATATTAGGAACAAAGCATATATTAGGATAGTGTATTGAGGGTGGTTTGGCACTGCAACAGGCTCCCAGGGAAGTGGTCACAGCACCAAGCCTGACAGAGTTCAAAAAGCATTTGAACATCGCTCTCAGGCATAAGGTATGACTCTTAGGGTTGTCTTGTGCAGGGCCAGGAGCTGGACTTCGAGGATCCTTGTGGGTATTCTATGATTCCAACTAAAAATTCTTAGTATTACATTGCACATTCTTTCCAGAGAAAGTATTTTCACAGTTGAAACTGGTTGGAGCATCATATATGGATACCAGAAACCTCAAACAAAAAGATAGAGCTACTTTGAATCACTCACAATGAATGTTACACCAAAATTTAAAAAGCCTTTCTTAAGAATTTAAGAGAGTAACCAAAGTTTTGGAAGAGGAAAAACCTGAAAAAAAATACTGTTTCCATCAGTTGAAATACAAAAGACATTTTGCCTGGTGAATTGCAAAAATGCAATGTGAAGAAAACTTTTGCTCAGTTTTGGCTCCAGTATTTCCTCTTAGGAAAAAAACTCAGTCTTCATCTGAGTTTTTTTTTTGCAGCCCACGATTTATTGCAAATATAGAGTCACGCAAGCTGTTATTAGACAGCAGAAAACCAGAAGGTTTTGATCTTCAATAAAACCAGTGACAATTTCAAGTAGATTTCTCAGGCTTTTTTTCCCAGTTTTATGGTGTTGTAGTAAAAAAAAAATAAAAAAATAAAAAAAATTGAATAGTTTATTGTATTCAGCTATAATATAGCTTTCAGTGTGTCAGAATAGATTTTTAAAGGGCGGAAAATAAAGAAAATGGGGACATTTTCAGTATTATTCTTTGGTATTTTGGTGAACTCATACAGCTCAGTATAGCTTAGTTTAAGATGTGAGATTCTTTCCTGTGTGTAAGGCTGACCAATTTACCATTGACCAAATGCAACTATTTTTGATCCACTGTAGTAAATTAAATGTTATCACGTGTATTTAAATTATTAGGGGACATTTCAGTGTAAGAATATCTTCACATCGAGTCCTTGTGAATTACTTGGTTTCCTTATATGTTTGAGGGAATGTTCTTAAAAGCCCACAGATGATTTACTTCGGCCAGTAATTAATGCCACTTCCTAGTGGCCTTCAGCAAGGGCATCACTGGTGTCAGGTGACAATTCTTAGAGTTGTTGTGAAAAAAAAAAAGGATAAGCTTTTCAAAGTTAACTTTTCTTAAGGTTAATTATCAATAACATTAATACTTTGTAACTGTAAAAGCCTGCTTGTTCCCCTTAGAAAAAATTTTATCTTCAAAGACTGATAATAATTCTGCAATTGGAAAAATTGCTGCTGCCATGAAGAAGGTACTGCACTCTCTTATCTCTGCCAGAGTTTATGTTATTTTCCTGGAAGTCTAGTTTGGCCACACAGGTAGAGACATCCAAGCATTTTACTTATTTGTTTGTCTTCTCCAAACATATTCAAGTGAGAAAACATCATTATAGCAGGCACTATAACAAAGTTAAGGGAGATAAATTGAATTCTCTAGCAGCCAGCTTTTTCCTCCATTGTATACACAACACAGGACTGCCAGTGTTCAAACTGGGAGGAATCTCAAACATCAGTGCACACTGAGTACGTGCAAAAGCCAAGAGTTCAAAAAAGCCTCTACTAAACATACCTGCACCTCTCTGCAAAACTCCATCTGAGTGCATTGAACAACCACTAAAATTGTGGCTGGTTTTTATGCTGTTTTTTAATAAGAGGTTCTCTAGTACTTCCTTCTTCCTTTTTAAGCCATTAAAAAAGGAAAAATATTTGAGATGAATATGTAAGTTCTTGTTAACCTTTTGTACTTATATGCCTCCATTTTTATAATCTCATATTGTCTTTGATATAGAGAATAATTTTTTCAATTTTTACATTTTCTGTGGTCAAAACATACACCACCTTCAGAGCAGTGTGTTAGCAAATATATTGATATGACACTGACAGAGGAGGTTCATGCCTGTTGTTCATAAAAGCTCATCAAAACTGCTTTTAGTGATGAGATGATTTCATTTGGTGATAGTTCTTTAGCAGGGAAAATTAGCCATGGTTTAATATAACTCGGATAAAAAGCTGCTAAACATCCCATAAGAATAGAGTTGGAAATTAAGGACATTTTTCTTGCACAAGAACAAACATTCTTCAAAACTATGTGCCCTAAGTAATTGCTGTGGCTTAACCTCAGCTGGCAATTAAGTACCACGCAGCTGCTTTCTCACTCCCTCACCCTGCCACACTGGGGAGGAGAATCAGAAAGAAAAGGTAATCCTTGTTGGTTGAAATAAGAACAGTTTAATAATTGAAACAAAATATTATCATTATAAACATTAATTTTCTAGTATTAATAATAATAATTGTAATTGTAAGGAGAGGGAGAGAGAACAGCAGAACTCAAAAGAAGCAAGTGATGCACAACACAATTGCTCACCACCCACTGACCAATACCCAGTCCACCCCCTAACAGTGATCAACCCTCTTCCAAATAATTCTCCCAGCTTATATACCGGGCACAACACTCTATGGTATGAAAAATCCCTTTAGCCAGTTTGAGTCACCTGCCCTGGCTATGCTTCCCATGGCTTTTTATGCAGCTCCTCACTGGCAGAGCATGAGACACTGAAAAGTCTTTGACTTCAGGTAAACAGTACATAGCAACAGCTGAAACATCCCTGTGTTATCAACATTCTTCTTGTACTTAAATCCAGAAGTCAGCACTGCACCAGCTACTAAGAAGAAAATGAACTCTGTCCCAGCCAAAATCAGAATACTAATCTATCTAACCTGAGTAGACTTTTTTTTTATAAAGCACTCTACAGGAGCATTGTGACTGAAAAGTTTTAGACTGTGGGACTGATGAAGGCTATGAAAATTTAAATACACTTTTAAAGACCAAAACACAACACAGATGTAGTTGAATCTAAGTTTTCAGGTGATACTACCACTAGTTGGTCATGTTGCTGCCATTATGAAATACTTATTTTATTCCATCAGCTACGCAAAGATCAGTTTCAGTTCTCCTGTTCTTGCCCACACAGTAACTTAAAAAACAACTCTGTGGGACTAAATTGATTACATTTCTGTACAATCTCCTCATTATTCAGTTTGTAAGTTTTCTAAAAGTTAAAACAAGTTCACTAGACTGGACAAACTACTTCTTCAGTCACAGTAAGAAATACTAATTAAATCCCTTGCTGCAAATGAACAGAATTTAATTGTCTTTGTAAATGTTACTGTTAGGAGTCTACACCTGCAGTAGTCAAGATAGATGCTTCTAATTCTTCCCTGCTATTTATAACTAGGCAGCCTGTGATCTTACTTTCCTTACAGTCTCCAAGATGAAATTATTTTTCCGTCATTATGAGTCAAGGTGCATTACTCACCTGGAATTTAGAGTGATTTTTTAATATTGTTAACCTATCTATGGAATAGCTTTGCATTTATTCTGTACTTTTATTTTGATAAATCTTAGAGCCTTGATTAAGATAGATGCTCTAAGCTCTAAAAATTGACCTATCATGTACAAATCTCTGGTAAAGTTTACAGTAGCAAAGAAAGTATCTCAGACACTGATTACGGCTGAAGGGCAGAAGAATTTGCAGAAGTTTCCATTCCCATTTCCTAAACTTGTACATTAATTTAAGATGTAGACCAGATAGAAGAATGAGAATCTGTGACCCACACAGCACCAGTAACACCGTTCAACAGGACCTTTTGCAAGAGGCTGAACATTTAGGAAAGATGTTTTAAAAATTAGATAAACAGAACTTGCATAATTGAGTGCTCATTCATCCCACTGGCATCTTCACTACAGAAATGCATTTTGTTCTAGCTTAAATGTTTTTATTTGTCATTTGAAGAGGGACTATGACATGTGCAAAGTTATTCCTTTCAATTGGTCCTTTTTTCATTCAAGATTTCTGAGATCATTTGTGTGAAAAAGAGCCTAGACAGTGCTTAGAATCTGGCAGGTGTGCTAGACTTCAAATCTTCATTTTTTGATTGACAATGCTGTACATACTTGTAACCTTAGCTTACAAGCACCTGATTAGAAAGGGAAACAGAATTTTTTTTACATTTTTTATTACTTTCTTAAAGTTTCAAGAGTACTGGCAATTTGGATTCATATTTCTTTGGAGGAGAAGTGCACAATGACTTGAATTTTCCACAATGACTTGAATTTTCCACAACCATAAATTGACAGTCCTAATCTAGCCCTATTTATTTAAAATTTTTAGGTATATAACAAAAATCTAAATTTAGAAGCCATGTAATAAAAAAGCTTAACTTGATGGCAAGGCCTAAGTGTGTAATTGTTAAATTAAATACCCAGATTTGATATGCAGCCAAAAAATTAATATTTCATCTGTAAAAAGATACTGTATTCCTCCCTTCTCAAGCATATAAATCCTAACTCCAAAGAAAATAAGTGAGTTAAAATGGAGTAATATTGATGTGAGAAAAGACTTGAAACTACAGATGTAACACTCCCATCCACATAAGTGTTTTCTTTGAATTTAATTAGATCCTATTTATATAAAAAGTTTATCTAAAGAGACTGCAAATATATGGTAATGGTTTACAAAAATAGAGTCTATGCATTTTTAGAGAGTAATGACAAAGCTCATTAATGAGGAAGCTAGAACACATGGAATGAAAGATGTCCTCCCACTAGACAGAATTCAGACGCCCATTGAAATCTCAGCAACACAGAGGAAACAACAAGAATTATTTTTCTTCTCTTATTTTACTGTGACAGTTTGCAACAGCGTGGAATATTCTGAAGTGCACATTATAGAATGAGTCACTCCTGTTGAAAATTTTGGCCTGATCTCCTTTTTCATGGCTTCACCACTCAATATTTCATTTAAGATATCTACCCATAAAGAGTTTGATTCAACCATTCCAAGCTATTTGACCTTGGCTTCAAGCTATGAGGTATCATGCTTTAACAGTACAATTGAACTACAAATAAAAGAATCCTAGAAAAGTCAACATTAAAGGGAGATGAGGAAACAATGAGGAGATTCATTAAATGAAAAACTGTTTACAACAAAATATGACAAGAGATGAATGAAATTCTGGTCATTACCAAGAGATTTATAAGAAAAATGGACATTTTTAGAAAAAAATCTATTAAATGAAGGACTAAGGTATCTTTTCATTACCAGAGTAAAAGGGAAAGCAATCAAACTATGAACATTACATGCTGTGGAATTAATTGTCCACTTCTACCACCTTGTGGAGACACAATATTGCATAATATGACAGAAGCCATCAAGTGACTATATAATAGGCTGACACCTGACCAAGATGCTTTATGAGCTATTATAACCTTCCTGTGAAGAAGGCAGACTCTTCAGGAGTTTCATTCTGAAGGGTAAATATGGACAGCTGTGGGATCCTTACACTGATCAAGCATTGTGGCTCATTCAGCATGCATTTTATTTTCAATAATAACACCTTTGCAATTAAATACAAAATTCTTTTAAGGGAGCACGGACACTTAATTCTGTCACACAGAATGAAGTATCTGCAATCATCTTAGTATCGTCATTGTACCTGGACGAGATAACAACTGTGGACATAGTTTGTTGGACAACATGATTGACATTTGTTTGTACATTGTCAGCAGTCAAAAAGTCCTGGGTTAAGAATGGGGGGAATAACTCAAATGGTAGAGCACTCACTTGGCAAGAGGTAGCAGGATCGATGCCTTCCTTCTCCAGTGTTTTCCCACTGTACTCAGCACTGGTGAGGCTGTATCTCAAATCTTGTGTTCAGTTTTGGGCCTCTCAGTACGAAAAAGACATTGAGGTGCTGGAGTGTGTCCAGAGAAGTGCAACAGAGATGGTGAAAGATCTAGAGCATAAATCTAATGATGATCAGCTGCGGGAGCTCAGATTGTTTAGCGTTGAGAAAAGGAGACAGAGAGGGGACCTCTACAACTACTTGAAAGGAAGTCATGATCTCTTCTCCCAAGTAAACAAGTGACAGAACCAGAGGAAATGCACCAAGGGAGGTTTAGGTTGCATATTAAGGAAGAGTTCTTCACAGAAAGGGTGGTCAGCCATTGGAACAGGGAAGTGGTTGAGTAACCCTCCCTGGACATGTTTAAAAGGCTGGTGGAGGTGACACTGGGGGGACATGGTTTACTGGTGGACTGAGCAGTGCTGGGTTAATGGTTGGTCAATATCTGGTCTTGTCTCAGGGACAGAATGTGTGTTTATGGCTAGTGTGGTCCTGGAAAGCATCTGAAATGAACCCAGTTCATGCTATCTTAGAGAACACCATGTTGTGAACCATAGTGTCATGAATGGGAATCGGCTAAAATGCACTGCAGAAGGGCATTCCTGAGTGGAAGAAAAGCTGTGGGCAAGCCTCCTGATCAGTGTTCTTGATCCCAGGAAGGTTTCAAGATCAGAAGAAAAATGTCACTACTACAGGATTGCAAAAAGAACAGTTTCCACACAAAATCCAGGCTACCCCAAAATACAAATACTCTAAGGAAGTTAAAGGAAGCCTGAATATGTTACTCCAAGCTTCGAGTTGTCTCCAGAGCACTGGTGCTGCAGCCTGCACTATGAGTTCTCATATCAGTCCCATTCCATTCACTTTTAGTTCAGTTAAAGTACATTTTAAATCTACAGGTAATTCTCAATATTGGGTTTTTTTCACACTCACTATTAAGATTCTGCTACTGATATTTGGCCAAAAGTATTTCATAAAGGAATTGCACAATATGTTCGTATTCAGTATCTCTCAGAAGAAGTCTCCCCACCTATGGCAACTTTAATAAGATTGCATCTTTACTTGGACTAAGTAATCTAAGTCCAGCATTATTTATGTGATGAAAGTCCTTCATGCCTTCATCTGATCTTCATTCTTCAGCCCTATGGTATTCCAGTATTGTAATAGATTGTGAAAAATTCATCAAGGATTTAACCAGCAGGTGGTTAGTGCTTGCGTAATGCCTCTCACGCTCCTTACAGTCTCTTGGTTGTGGTGGAGGGGCTAAATATGCTGAAATTACCTTCTCTTTAGTTCTTTTATGTCAAGCTTCAATCTCTGTATAAAATTGATATGAATAAAGGTCTATATTTTACATCATTCTGATAGAAAGTAGAGAACCCCTACAACAGTCCTAAAGATCTGTACTTAGTGACATTGCAAGGCTAATTGATTAAAGGGTTGGTCACAGCACCAAGCCTGCCTGAGTTCAAGAATCATTTGGACAATGCTCTCAGGCACATGATGTGATTCCTGGGGCTGTCCTGTGCAGGCCTGGGAGTTGGACTTCAATGATCCTTATGGGTCCCTTCCAACTCAGGATATTCTCTGATTCGATGATTTGATGATTTTAATCACACTGAGATCCTTTCAATTCCTTGGTGTTCTGAGATGGGAAAACCATATGATTATCTCTGCAACAGAGAAGACAGTGGAAAACTAAAGATGTTAAAGAAGAAAACAAAAGGGAAGCTTTTATCCCTTAATATGAATCACTCATTAGATATAAATGTTTTGCATAACATGAGCTATTTAGAATGTTCTGATGAAAGTGTATATTGACACAAATTGAGATGTATCTGTATCTTTTGATGTCAGAAGCCAATTTATTTTCCTAAAACTGATATTCTACTTTCCTTAATGAGGATGCTCTTCTTGTGGATAACAGCTGACAAGCTGGGTTAATTTTAGGATGCTTTAATGTGTATCTCAGTGAAAGCTTACTAGAAGTTTTTCATCATGGAAACTACTGTAGAGGCAGCTGATAAGGCTTTAAATAATGTTATACAACAAAATCACTTAGATCACCTGAGGTAATGCCTTCATGTTAATTTTATGTAGAAATTAAAGAAAAATTAAAACAAATATTTTTCTCAACTATTAATTTTACTACAATCACATAGATTTCAAATTAGCATTTTTCTTAGCACTAAAAGCTTGGAAATTTAATTTTATTGAAAATAATCATAGTTTAACAATTTTATTCTGCATTTGAATTGAAACTTGACTTTGGCTTAAGAGAGAGCAGTCAAGGAATGGAACAGGCAATGGAACAATCCTCGTGCTTACAGAGTATTGGAACCAAGAAAAACACAGCAATCACACATCCAGAAGGATCTCTGACCTGTGTCTCCATGCAAGATTTTAGTTTCCAAGGTTTTCAGCTCTAAGCTCCTACAACTGGGAAAAAAAAGACTCCACTCACAGGTATTATTTTAGCCTGGTGCTCATGAAAACAGAGTTTTAAAAATTGCTTTATCTTTTAACATTAGTAGATGAAAATTGAAGATAAATTAAATGTCACCTGCTAAAACCAGAAAAGCCAACCAGGTGATGAGAGCATTAAAAAGAATGTGAATGCTCTGAAGTGCATGATTCAAGCCCTGATAAAGCTTTGGTCTCACCACTTTTAGCCTGGTGAGTGGCCAAAAATAACTCATATATCCCACAGTTCTCCAGTTCATCAGTAATCTTTCTGCTACTCTGTGGTGGTTGAAGTGAACACTCAAGGACACCTAAACCATAGATATCAAACTTGTAAGGAAACAGCCATCATAAACTTCTGAAGCCTTTGTCTATTTCTTACGTGATAAACTCTACAGCAGACTAAGTAAACACCAAGGGAATGTTTTAATGCAACTTCAGAGACCTTATATTTAAAAAAAAAAAAAAAAACCAACACAAAAAACCACCAAAACAAAAAAAAACAAACAAACAAGAAACCAAACAAAAACAACAAACAAACAAAAAACCCAACAGAAACACAAAAAACCCCTAAGGAAAGAATAGAGATGTTGACTAGGGAGTTTTCTGCTTGAGAATCTACATGGCTGTAATGGTCTTTATTTGAAACTCCAAAGATACTTGAGGTATGTCACCTGATGTCTGACCTTATTAAAAAGTGCAAGAGAATAATTTCTTCCTCACAGTAAAAAAAGCAGGCTTCTTTGACAGATGTTTTGAATTACTTTGACTACTGTTTTAGAATTACCCACTCTTTCCCTGGGCCTCACAGTGAAATTTCCTCTAACTTTCTTATTGCAAGGTAAATGTTTATTTCTTATTTGAAGTCCTAAGGAGACTATTTACATTACTTACATCTTTCCTCTGTGATAGGTAATTAAAGAAGACAGGGACTATTCCACATACTGCCAAAATTTACTGAATTGAAAAGTGTTTAAAAGAATGTAATTAACTGTTTGAAGTCTTGTACGGAGCCAGTAGGGAATTTTTCAGTTTTGAGAAATTTAATTTTCATCCAAATTGAGCATATTTTCCTTTCCTTAATAGTTTTAGATAAAATGTGATAGCAAATGGATATTCAAAATACGTGTAAAATGGCTTTAAGTGAATGCTTTGAATTTTATTTTATTTTATTTGAGATGATATTTTACCCTATTCTACCTGTATTTAATCACATTATACACCCAGTCTCATTTCTTTTCTCAGAATTGTTCCAGCATATTATGAAGTGGTATTATTTTGTCTCAAAAATAATCTTGTAGAAAAAAATTTAAATCCTGGGTTGCCAGCAGCAATCAAGAAAGGAAGCATATTCAGCCTGAATGAAAACTGAATGAAATGTCCAATTATTTACAAATCATATTAGGCAAGGTACCCTGTAGACCTTGTACCGAAGTTAAACAGTTACACAGCTCAGATGATTTTTTCATTAGAATTGAGGAGAGTTTTTGGATGACTCAGTGTACCGTGACTACCCATTGCAGGTCTGAGGCCTGAGAAGCTTCCTTTCTGAAGTGAGAGTCAAATAATTCTCATCTGAAGCTGAGCACAATTAAACATTCTTAATTACTAGCAACACAATCATGCAGAGTATGGATGAGAGTTTGGACATGGGGATTTAAATTTATTTAGGCTTCGAACAATGAGTTGTTTTCTTTGCTCTATGGATGGATATACCATAGAGATGCTTGACAGGTTTCTTATATTTCTGCAAATGGTCAGGATCTTGGTGAAGTCAGAATCCACAAAACACAAGACTCTATCTATGCAGACACACACAATCAAGCTGGGCATCACAGAAAACGGGTGCGACCAGTTCCTGCCCAAAGAACTGGAAATATAATTATGATAGTACTCATGGTGTCTTAAATATTCTTACTTATTGGCTTCATCCCCAAACATGTAAATTTGATTCATGGTCCTAACTGTGAAAATACAATTTAGTGTGTCAATACTAGCAGGATAACAAACTAGATAAAAGAGACAGGAATACGAGTCTCAACCCTGCTGCATCCTACAATCCAGAGAAGCCAAGAAAGAAAGAAAAAAGGTGTGGGTGGTACCAGAGGGAATGCTACAGAGCAATGCAGATTGTTGTCATGCCAAAGAGACACAGTTTAACTTGAAGATGGCTGGCTTTTACAGCTGCAGCTGCAAGTACCTATTTGGAAAATAAACTAAGTAAGGTTTCTTGTGAAGCCATTCTTACAAAGTAAATTTTCCTCAGCCTTTCATAACATTGAGTTTTCAGTGGTAAAGCCACTTTTAAGGGTCATTTCACCAGCTTCTGGGCACGTGACAGACTTCACTGTCACAATGAAAAGAAATAAACTCAGGTCACCAAGGTTTATGTGTTGACGTACAACACGTCCTTGGGAAAATCGATGTTCAAAGTAAAAACTACCTGCTGTAACCCATCTTTTGTTGGAGTACTCTCTAGTTCCAACAACATTGTAGCTTTTTGGCTTTTTTTTACATTCAACCACACAGCTATCCCAAGTGCTAGGCAACAGTTTCTGCAAGAGGGTTTTTGACACCGTTGAATTTGGTTTAGTCATGAACAGGAGAGTAAAAGGATGTATTACAATAAATTTTCTTCTTTTTTTCTCCTTTTTTTGAATGGAATACCTCACCAAGTAAAACTGACCTTTGAACTTCTGCATCTTTTTTGTTTGAGCAAGGTGGGAGTATGCTCTACAGCTGAACAGAACCCTATGTGGCTCAACTCTGCTTGCACGAATTGTCAAATACAAAATTGTGTGTCTTGCTTGTATTGTCACTTAGAGAGATGTTTACCACTTCATGCTTCATTTTTTTTTTTAAAAAAAATATACATTTTATCAGCTGTGCTACCAACAAATGTCTCACCAAAAACTATAGTTAAGGCAAAACTAACACACAATATTTAAACTCCGTGTTTTTACATATTTACATTTTCTAGCAAGATGTTTTTGAAACATTTTGTGCAAGTTAGATGGAAATGAGCAATAAAAGTCTTCTTGTTCTTGTGAAGAATTATCTCCTATGACACATGCATCTCCTCAATTGTGAAAACATTTGCTTACTGAGAACAGTTCATATTTGCCAACTTCTGTAAGATTATAGATTACCCACATCAAGCCAAACTCCGGGATCTCATTCATTGGGTTATACTTTTCATTTACAGCAGTAAAAATCTAGGGAAATTCCCTTAAAGAAATTTACTCTGCTGACAGTTTTACACTGCTTTACTGTGAAACAGATTTTTAAACCTTTCAAGCCTCTCTTCTAATCCCATTTCCAAAGCATTGCCAAGATTCAGTTGCCCTCAGAGAGAAAAGAGTATAAAATTATAACAAATTGTAGGCATTCCACATAGAGATATTAAGCACATTTATCCCAAAAGATTGTGTGAAACAAACAGAGTTAGAACGACTTACCTACAAGATCCCATTATTGACTAATTTACTTTCCCATTATCCTGGATAAAATGAAATACCACATATTATTGATTTTTCTGTCTCTTTTTTCAAGGAAGGCAAGTTGGCATTTTTCACTAGAAACCTGAAGTGGTTTGACCAGCAACATACATGCAACTTGAAATGGTTTTCCTACCTAGACACAGTAAAATATTTGAATCTTGCGGGGAAGAATTTGAAAGGAAAAAGATCTTGAGCTGTTGGCGTGTGATGACAATTGTTTGAGTATTAGCACCATGATATTAAAGGGAAGTCAACGGTTCATGTTAGTCGTAATGGGCCGAACTTCTCCATCCTGATTGTAATTGGCATCTCAGTCCCTCCCCGGGTTCCCTGTGATCCTGACATTGCTCTGCATTTGTGACAGCCAAAGAGAAGACAGACTCCGGCAGTACCGTGACTACATCATGGTCCATTCATTACACCTGAGACCGTAGCATGAGAGAGACTATGATGGCCAAATTCTCCATTTTGGGGGAGAACTCTCTCCAATGATCTCTAAAGCCAATTTGCCTACCTCTTAGGTTCTGACTGTAGTTTTAAACACCGTTGTGGGCTGGTGGCTGCTTTAACTGGGCTTCACTGAAGACAGTAGTGTTATGTCTAGATTGTAGTGGGTGTCAGCCAAAGGCATTCCCTAGTTGCCAGTGAAGAGAAGAGAAGAGAAAGATCAGACTGCTGGAGAACTGCAGGTGTTTGTTATCATCTGAGTTTTCAGGAAAGCTCAGAGGAGTTGAAATGTCAGCACACATTCTTACTCCATATTCTCCTCTTCTCTGTTGTACAAATTTTTAGATTTCTTAAATAAGAAGATTTTGTACCAGGAGGGAAGGTCAGTGATGAATTGTGAGTACTGCAGGCATTTGCCATTTAGGGGAAAGACTGCAAACTAGAACATGACTGAAACAGAGGTAGAGTCAGACTATCAGAAGGACAGGACAGACACGCTGAAAGGACAATAACAGCTGTAGATGGCAACTTGTCACCCGTGCAAGTATGAACAAAGAAAAAGCAAGAAGGATTGGCATGGTTGTGAGAAAATAGGGGAACTTTGAGGCGGATGCAGAAGACAATAAATAAGAAAGCTGACAGATTTTTATTGCTATTCTTCAGTTCAGACCAAAAAAAAAAAGAGAAAGACAATGGTGTAGCATTTATGTGTGTGCGTTTGTTTATATTTTAAACAAACTAACATAGAGAAGACCCTATGCAATCCGATCCTAGACTGGCTGCCACAAATAACACAATTTTATCCTGTCTTTGGGATTTTTCCATACATAGCTCCTAACAGAAAGCAAACTTGCTCCTGTCAGTTTTTGTGACCTGCTGTTAGCTTAGCTGTAGGCATAATTATTTCAGATAGATTGGTCTTCCATTAAATTTGTTGTTTAGTATTAACACCTTTCCTTCCTTCCTAATTTCTTTCTCCGCCTCTACTCCCAGCTCTTTGTATGCCTGTGCATATGAACACAAGCATAAAGATCCTACAGTGTCTTTCCTTTAGCTAGCTAAACAGGCCAATCTCTTTTCAGTCTTTTCTTGTAAGACTGACCTTATTCACCCTGAGGGTTTCCTCCTATTCCTGTTTGAACTCATCTTTTCTGAACAAAAATGTCCTTCAGATTAAGGGCTTTGTTAGATCCCTGTTACAAAACTGAGTGCTTCCCTGACATTACTCCTATCTGATCAGTTCAAGGTGAGAGTGGAAAAAAAAAGAGTTTTATTAAACTGTGGCTGTAACAACTGTCTCTTGAGTTTCTGCCTAGTGCTTTGACCCAGGTAGGTTCATCCCAAACGCACATTTATGACCTCAGCACACCCAAGAAGTACCCACAGATACTTAATGATAAGCCACTGGCACAAAAAAAAAGAGTGAGAATGTAATCAGACAAGCAACAACTGCTTTAAGTGTGAAGAACCATCTCATAATGTCCATAATCTATACTTCCCAAGTGAGATCAGCACATATTTGTAGGCGGTTTAGTGAAAGCTTAGCTTGTAGCACTGGACAAGTCATTTCTCTTCTGGATTACGTTTTGAGAAATTTATTGTGAATCATCAACTGAGAAGTAATATAAGACTGAGCAACTATATTTTATTATCATTTTCACATTATTCCAGTCTCCTGAAGGTTTAAAATTATGTTTATTTCCGAAAGGGGGAAAAAAAAAAATGACATCACTTGCCAGTGAATGGGGGCTGTGAATCAGGGGTCGGATTCAAATGCTACAACTAGTAGCTGTCTAATGGAGTGTGAATGATTCTCATTGAAAGAAGTGACTCAGAGCAGGCTTCCGGTTTACTTGACACAAAATCTAGTAGGTTTCTTAACAAATTTTCCTTTGTTCCTCCCAGTTAGAAAGAGTCAGAAAGTCATCAGTGCAGAAGTAGCTTCTGAAAATAATTTTTAGGATTGATTCTTACTTTACAGCATTGTAAATGTATTAAAGTCAGTTGAGTTATGTGACTAAAGACTTGTAACAAAAAAGCTCAAAAAGGATCCCAGATAAGTAGAAATATAAGCAATTCCAGGAAAATTTGAAGAGAGAGATGGGGAGAGAAAGAGAGAAACAAATATGATTCAGGCAATTAATTTCTTGAGACCTTGTTTGTCACTGGTGTAGAGTGAACAAAGTACAGATTCTGTGTTTTCATTTAAGTTGTCTCATCATTTTTGGTAAGTGTTTTCTTTCTCTTATATTAATTTGGTCCTGATTTGCAGCAAGAAATCAGGCATAAAAATCTTCCCAGCTTATTGAAGTTACTTTGGTAAAAGGGTTCAAGAAAGTGTTTGGGAAAGCTGGGCTGAAAGAAGAATGATAGAAGGAGTAAGGGAGACGTAGGATGACTTTGGTTGTTATCTGTTATTTCTACCATTTTAAGGCTGGAAATGTATGTAACGTAATTAATAAAATGGTAAATTGTTCTTGATTAAAAATAGTTCAATTTCTAATTATAATCAAATACAAATCAGAAGAGAAATTTTTGCCCTTTCTTGGATGAGTTTTGGTGACTTCAAACTCAGAGAGAGACAGATAGAAAATACTCAGTGTATTCAACCGAAAATCGTCCAGTTCCAGTGCACAAATTTCTCTCAGATTTTAATGGTTTTAAATTGTAATGAGAGAAGAATTTTAATCTCTTTGAGGACCGCTCCCATGGTACTTCTAATGTTACATCATTTGAAGACTGTCTTCATAGGGAAATCGGCCAGCAGAATTCTAGTGGGAAAAGTATGTCACGTAGCTATGGTGATGTAAATCCCTATGCAGGCACTTTCTGCATAAGTACAAGTGCTTTTTTCAGTGTAGTTTGTTACTTTACCAAGTTATACTGAAATTCTGCTGGCCTTGCTGTTGCAATATTGTAATACCTTTGGAGTGTTGCTGCCAATCTCTCCTTAAAAATAAGACTTAAATACTTGTTTAGTAATGCAGTTACATTGGGGAAGCCTGATTCTGGCATTGTTTATCCTAATCTACAGTACAGAAGTCAGTGAAATTATACTAATGTTGCTACTCTAGTTACAGCATCCCAACAACTCTCCTGTTACTTCTTTTTTTGTATGAGTCATTTTTGATACATATGTCTAAATGTAGATGCTTAGAAAACCAAACTGTGCTGAAAGGAATTAGCATCTTCATGGATTAAAATAACTCAGCCACAGAATAATCCATAATTCAGTCAGATGGTTTGCTTAAAAACCTGTCATTAGGCAATGAAGCAAGACAAGAGATACAAAACTACACATTCACAGCAATAACAAAAACATTAATATTTTTAAAAAATGATTCTATGAAATTAGAGTGGATGCTGGTGAAAACAAACAATGAATGTCTGGATTATGTCAAAAGGAAACAGTTGAGATACAGTTTGAGAATATCTAAAAGATGAAACAGAGTTGTGTAAGATGGACAGCAGGACAAGAATAATTATCTAGTTAGGGAAGCAAAAGGAGAAACAATAGTCCTGGACTAAAGGAGAATGAGAGTTGTTTCCTACTGGGAAACACTGAAAGAGAGCTGGAGTTGGAACTTTACTACAAATAGAAATGGAATTCATGTGACAGGTCTTTAGGCAACAAGAAATAAAAATTATTTGTGCTTTGAAAACAGAAAACTGGAGAAATTTGAAAAATAAACCAACTGTGGGGGAAAAAAAAGCCAGTTCCAAAAGCTATTAAGGAAGTGAGATGGAAAGCACAGGATTATTGAAAATGTGACAGAAGAAGCAATTGAAGTAGGGAATCATGTGAATAATGCCATTCCTGGAAAAGGATAACTAACTAACTCCAGAAAATGGATGAAACTACACTTGCTTCTTCATTAAAGTTGATAGAAATGTGATATTATTTCCTAGAACTGAAGAAACAAAAGGAAAAACAAGTTGTCCCTCACTGACAGATTCTGATTGTCCTGTAGAGCTTAACTACCATGTAAATTAGCTAAAATTTGGGCAGTCATAGTAACATCCTTTGAGTCTGCTAATTATTTGCACTATTCATGGCAAGTGTGCTCCACTGGGTGCAATTATGATTGTTTATTGAATAATTGCTGTCCTTGTCAAATGTTTGCTTGAATATGTTTGCCTGCACTGTATAATATTTTTACTGAGTAATTGCCTGCTGCAGATAATATCTTCACTCAGTAATTGCCTACTCTGAATAATGTTTTCACTGAATCATTTCCCATTCAATGTAATGTTTTACCACACGATTTTCTCTTCTGAGTCATGTTATTGTAAGTTAGTTGCTGAATTACATGTAAAGTTACTGTTCAATCAAATTTGAGTTTGTCTAAATGCAGTGCATTGTGATAATTTCTCTTCAAAGCCTGTGGTGGTGGTGATGTTATTTCCCTCTTACATAAGTTATAAAGGAGTAGCAGTAGGAATTCAGTATGAGAGAGACTGGAGACTCAATGTACTAACAGAAGGCAGCTGTTTTCAAAGAAAGAGAAAACAAAATAGCAAAAGTGGGCAAAAAGAGTAAGAACTGTAGGGGAGGTAACTGAAATCTAAGAAAGAAGTGCTAGGACAATGGATAAACGGACAAAAGGAAGAAGAAAAGAAGGCAGACTGTGAATGAGTAGGCAAAGAACCAACCCCAGGGAACAGTAAAATGCAGAATTAACTGGAAGTAATACATACCAAAGCTGCAGACATAATGGTTAGCCTGGTGTTCTCTCACATTACCTCTGCATTAGGGTTGCCTTGTAAAATTACCAGCTAACACTTTGCTGTGGAGAGAAGAATGAAGGTGTTAAACACATCCTAAGGTACAAATGCCAGTGTTCCCACCACAAGCTTCATTCATATCCCTTTTTCCTTACTCACCCTTGGGCTTCATTTCTGCAGAGACTGGACTGCAAAGTGATGGGCTACTGTGGAAACAGCTAGTCTGCTGAGGAAGTTTTTTCTCAGCTTGGGAACACTGTGAGTTCTGACTTGCCTCCATCTATTTTGGTGGTCAGACTGCAGCCAAACAAGAACAAAAGTTAACATCTGAAATCCTTCCACCTAGGCTGATGCATGCACATAAGAAGCTTCTATAAGTTCTACTAATTTGTCACACTTCATGCGTTTGAGCATTTATTGTCTTCTTCCTCTGTAATTTTTCAGTAGACTACAATAAACTGAATTAGCTTCCATAAGATACTTTATTCTTTCCCATTCTTTTCGGAGAGTGGAAAAATATTCCATTCTAATATATAATATGCATTATTACAATTCTTATTAGTTGGGATCTATTCCTGCTACAGGTCAATTGACTTTACATGACTATTGAGATCAAAGATGAATTTGTTCATTTCTTTTTCTGAACTTCTCCTTTGCATATGATTCTGTAAATGAAATCTGTTTGTTGCTTTGTTTTCTGACAGGGATGATGTTGCTCCACTTAGTTTTCTGATGTCTCAAAGCTATATTGCAAAAGCACATGAAGAAATAACTAATATCTGATTGTTATTTTGAGAAACAGTCTAATAATTATTTTCTTCTTTAGTTTCCATGTCTACACACTTTTATTATGGATGTTCTGTAAGCACTTTTGCACAAGAGAGTACTTGCATGATGGCAGTATGAAACACTGAGGATTGGAGGTACTCACGATATTCAGTTCTTCCTCCATTGGCATTGTATTGCTTTATAAATCACTTCTATAACCCATATGAAAAGAGAATGAAGGCAATGTATCTGATGACAAGGAGTTGCATTGATATTAGAACTCCTGCCTACTTCTACTTAATTCACATTTTATAGTGTAAATTCAATATACTTATTATTTTTGAATGACATTAATAAGTTTTGAAAGCAGGTCTAACAAGACTAGCTCTGAGATCTTTGAAGCAGTGAGATTTAAGACAGAATATGCTATAAGCACCACAGTATTTCCCACTTAATTGGGTGGGTGCTGGATTCAATAAAAAAATTACATCAGACTTCTATACATTGGTCTTCTGTGCCAAGGCTCACAAGAAACCTTCTGAAATATACATTATGAAGTTGATTATAATTTCAGTCTTACTTTAAAACTGCTGGATAGACATCAGTAAATATAAGAAAAAAATATGTAAATTTCTTTGACTTTTCTCTGCTTCCATCTCTTTGGGATAACTCACCGGAAGTCAATCAGGTTTGTATTCAGAGCTTTCAACTGAATACTTTGTATGTTATGTCATTTTTTTAATAAATAACAATAACCATTGAACATTATAAACAATGACTTATTAACAAAACTGAACACTTAAACTTGTCACTTAAAGTCATGACAAAACTTCCCCTTTCTCGTTAGCTTGACTAGAGAGCTGTGGTGGTTTGACTTTGGCTGGACATGGTGCCTACCAAGCCACTCTGTCACTCCCTCTTCCCCAGCTGCACGGGGAGAGAAAATGAGATGGGAAACAAGTCAGAGGTTGAGATAAGGCAGTTTACTAAAGCAAAAGTGAAAGTTTGCTCATGCACAAGCAAAGAGAAACTATATAACAATTTTATTCTCTACTTCCCATTAACAAGTGATGCTTGGTCACCTCCTAGGAAGAAGGGTGGTTACTCTGGAAGGCAAACACTGTAAATAACAAATGCCCTCCCCCCCCTTCCTCCTCCTTTTTTTAGCTTTTTATATCTGATCTAACATCATATGGAATATCCCTTTGGTTAATTTGGATTAGTGGGCCTAGTTATGTCCTCTCCCAGGATCTTGCCCACAGCCAGCCTACTGATGAGGGGAAATGCAGGGAAGATGCTGTTTCAGCACGGGTCAGCACTATACAAAACACTGGTGTGTTATCAATATCTTTCAAGCTAACAATGCAAAACACAGCACTGTGAGGTCCCTATTGGAAAATCTTGGCCAGACACAATGTAAAAGCCTAGGAAGAATCTGATGTAGAAAAGACTCAACATATATGGAAATCCAACTTAACTCTATTTGAAGCTCCATTGTTTCAAGATTTAAACTGGTTTTTTAAACCAGTGTCCACTGATAACTAGCTCATAAAGCAGCTAATTGTATAAAAACAATTCAGGAAAATAAAGAAAAAGCAAAACTAAATAAGAAGGAACAAGTAATTGACAAAAATAGTTGTGGCCACTATACGTGTCAAGCAATACATCCATGTCTTAGGCAAACAAGAAAATTATACTTGAAAAGCCCATCAACAGTAAAAATAAGAGAGCCTGTGTCATGTAGAGGAGGAAGGGAATCGGCACAAGATTCCTTGTACCATATAAGGCTCAATAGAATAGTGCAAATTGATGAACAATGCCTCTCCAGCAAGGTTTGATTATGTCCTTGGCAGAGGAATAACACTGAAAGAACACTTTGCAGTGTTGAAAGGTAAGAATGAAAATAGAAAATGCCAGAGCATTCCTTCAAATATAATATAGTCTAGTCCTTTACCTCTCATCTAATCTTGTCATTCTCCATGAAGTAATGATTTTAGATGAACTTTTGGCAGTGTTGAAAGGCAAGAATGGAAAAATAAATTCCAGAATGCTCCTTCAGATCCGCTACAAGTTGCTACCTTTCACACCATGCACAGATAATAGAGCACACTGCAGTCTTCAATGTACATTTTTTTTCTCCCAGAGATAGTTTTATTCAGTTCACAAAGTAGACCCTTTGGGGAGTATACACCACTTCAACCTTAAATTATAAAAGTCATGAAAAATTTCTACATTTAACCTTATTATTTATTTTTTCCAGAACACCAAATGGATGTTTAGGATACAGAGGCAGTGTGTATGTAATGACACACACACCAAGAGTATATGGACAAAAGAGGCATCACCTCTACCTTGGGCACAAAAGGTTTATTTCTAGCTCAGAAAGTCCTTGAGACATAAGTCACTGAAGACTAGGTATGTAATCCCATGCAAAGAACCACCATATGGGTTTCTCAGCTTCTGTTTGCCTAAATGGAATTTGGCTTAGTAAAACTATTCTGGCTAAACAACTTCTTGCAGGACCAGAAAAGGACCAGTTTTTGGCTAATTCCTACTGTAGGAATTGGTTTTATATAGACTTCAGATACGGTAATTTGTACATGTATGAGAAGCCTGGGTGTCCAGGATAACTCTGTGTCTATACAAATCAACTATTTGCAGGCTTTTTTCTCTGCTTGGTTTCTTTTTAAATACCAAAGACTCTTGAATAATACCAGTCTGTGGAGTCTACACACTTGAGCTGGACTCACAGTACTTTCCTTCCCTTCCTTTCTGTAGAGCCTTCTTTGTTTCCCTAGAGATACAGGCACGGTGCAATCGGCTTTTCTCCTGTATGATTTCAGTGTGTTTTAATTTCTAGTCAGAATTTGCATATGAGTGAACAAAACAAGAAAACTTGGAAGTAATAGGATAGCCACATATTTCACACTATAGAACTTTAGTTAGTTTTGTGAACCTGCTGATCACTCAAGTCACTGATGGAAATACTTTCCATTTGAGGCTTGGGATATGCCCTGTGACACAAGTGACTGTATGGGTAATTAATCCACAATACGACAAAAACAGCTGTGGGAAATTACTTGACAAACACCTGCCTGTTAACAGTGTTAACTGAAGCATTTGTTGTGCTCATTTAAAATCATTTTAGAGTGAAACTTCAAGAATAGGTAAAGAATTAGCACAAATGCCAGGTGATCACATAGATATGGCACTGGCAGGTGTGGTAGCACATCCTATCATACAGCCACTCATCCAGACCACGGCTGAATTCAGATTAGCATAGTCCTATGCTAAAAAGAGAAGAGCTTGGCATCCTTGGCCACCATTTCTTCTCTGATACCATGACACCAGGAGTTACTTTCACAGTTGTTTTGAAATACACTCTTTCTAAAATTATTTGATCCTCAAAAGATCCTTTCTGATAAAAATAGATGGCAATGATTGTCAGTGGGCAAGTTCTGACTTTTATCACCATCTGTTAAAACAAAACAACAGCAAAAATAATCCTGCAGAGAAGTTCCCTGCTTTTTTGTTTGGAGATTCAAGGCCAGTTTCTTACCAGCCTTTGAGGCCTCTGTGCCACTCTAATATTACAAGGAAGCCATGGAACTGGTGAATCCAGCTGGCACAAGATGGATTTTTCAATCTAAGGAAATCTCTTTTTGGCTGGCAGCCAGGGTATACAGAGCAGAAAGGAGCACTGGACAGAGAATGGTAGACTGACAAAGGCATTTCCACTTTGTAGCACAAGACAACATTCCTCTGACAAAGGAAAGAACGCCTTGGATCTAAGGCAGCCCATCAGGATTGCTGAAGGGGAGCTGGGTCAGGTACTTGATGGTGTTCAGTTGGAACAGCATCGAGACTACACCATGTCATTTCAAATTTGATAAATCAAGTTGATAAATCAACTGAGAGCAAGTTACGCTTGACTCTTGCCAAGTACAGCAAACACAGAGCTTCCTCTTCCTTCAGCAGAGTGGGAGCTGGGAATGAGATTGTAATTGTGGCCTTTCAAGCAGCTTTCACACAGAGTCATTAGGAAGTTTCTTGTGAAACCTTATCTGAAATGCTCAATGTCCAAACACAGTGTTTCACTAGTGGGTCTATTTAAGCTTAAGCCTTTCCATGAGGCTTTGCCTCAGTCAAAACCTTCTCCTTTTTATCCATCTGTTTGTACTCATATATAGCATTTATTAGTTTCACAACCTTGTCTACAATCTGTCCTCAAGGGGTACATCTTCACTTCAGAAAAGACAGATTCAGCAGCAGATGGTTGTGTTATTGCCATGCAGCAAAATCACAGCCATGCAAGCCCCCAAGAACTGACTGCTGAACCCAGACCTTTTCCTAGGATACAGACGACCTCCGTATCAACATGTCTGTGGCTATAATTGACTTTCCTGGGTGTTCATTTAATCCCTAGGATGATCAGCTCCAAATTTTGCCTGGAACATCTGTAATCCCATTAGTAATATGCAATGGGAGTAATATTAAAACATATGGATTAAATGAAGGGGAGAAAACAGTATGGATATCTTAACTCCACATATCTACCCCCATTTTCTAGGTAGACATTTAGTGGTGTTTAGTTTCTCCCACAAACCTTTCGTTTCAATCACATTAAAATTTTTGTACCGCTCCTTATTGCTCATCAGTAAAAAATTGTGCTGTTGTTACCCTGATACTTGAGGATAAAAAATATTGCAAGTGGCCATCAATGCTTTATTGTAAGTGACAACAATGATGTTTCCTTGGAAAAGAAGACCTGCTTTTAAATATGCAAGAGCTTGTGGCTCCTAAGGATATATTTAAATCTGAGCAGTCTTGAACAACTGGAATAGTTATCAAACTGACAACATGACCATTTTTCTTAGAGATTAAAATGGTATATTGATGATGATTACTGTAATCTCATTTTAAGTACCTCATAAAATGCTTGAGAGGTTTGAAGCAATCTTGACTTCAGAAGTTTTCTTCTAATTACAAACACTGTATATGTATATTTGCCAAAGATGATCTACTGTCATCTCTCTCTGCCTGGAGAAGGACGATGTAGAGAAAAAAATGTAAAGGAGAAGAATTCACAGGCTGACCTCGAATCAGAAACAGGGCACTCACATTGGTCTTTCACAGCATCTGAATCTAAATAAGGATAAAATTCTTCACTTTTCTAAGCTCTGGACAGCTCTCCCAAGATTTGTGGCATGAGTAACTACTAAAGCTGTCTAAGTTTCCCTGACCTTATTTACTCAGCTCAGTGAAAACGTTGCTGAATAGAATTCATTGGCCAGCATCCTAGCCAGACATGGTGAATTTCCTTATACTGTCTGAGTTAGCAAACTGCTGTTCCATGACATTTACCACAGGTTTTCCCATATCCTTTAATTTCTGCAAGTCTCCCATGATGAGAAGCAGTTCATATAGGTGGGTCAACTTCCTTTGATGGACACAAGCTCTGTGAATGTGGTCTGAAGATGGTAACCTAGCAGATACTAAACAGCACAGCTGAAAGTTCTCCCTGGTCTTTGCAATACTACTGTATCAGTAAAGAGTTTGCATCATGGGCTGTTTTTTACATGGTTAAATTCAGAGAAGTTTAATTCAAGTTGTGATTTTTTTTTCTACCTCTTCTTCATCCCCTACACATCCCAAGAGTGCCGTGTGGTAAATATGAAAGTGGCCTTTAGGATTCAGTAAAGTGGAATATGTGATATAAGACACCTGATGTCGCTCCCTAGAAGGGAATAACATTGATTTAGGGTGGTATGCCTGTTAATTCAAACAATAAGTTTAAGTTCCTTCTGCCAGCTGACTTTCCCAATGCTTTTTATAAAAACATTTACGTTTGCGCTGTCAGTCTCCAAATCACTTTCTCTACATCTATTCTTCTTCCAGTCTATCAGTTTTTCATGATTTTGTTGTTCTGTTTTGTTTTGGGGGAGGTCTTATGTCATAACTGAATTTTAATCTTCTAATTCCCAAATTATGAATACTTTCAATTTTGGAAATATTTGAAAAGATTTATGTACTGCAGACTTACAAAATCAACAATAACAAGAGTAGTGCTCTGCTAAAAAAAAAAAAAAACAAACCCAAACATTTATTCTGAACCTCTCAGACCTTAGCTTTTATTACTCTCAACTTAATCATTTCCTTTTTAGCTCATGTGTTAAACTTGATCCTTTTTAAATTAAAGCTTACCTTCAAATATATGATAGGGAGAGTTTTGCATGTTTTCTGTGGCCACAGTGTGTATGATTTACTTGAGCTATTTCTAAAACAGACGTTTTGAGGTAGATAGCAGATTTACAGACAGCAGGTCAGATGAAGAAAGTCCAGATCTGGGCATCATAGTTTCCAAATCCATTTGATTAATGGTGGAACTCTAGCCCATTTTTTTTCTCAGATTTTTAGACTGCCTATTGTTAGGGTGAACTATAGTTCTGTCACAGCACAGAGGCACAGATTCAGGCAACTGCAATATTGCAAATATGAGAATTTGAGTTTATTAGTACTGGTGACAATTGACCTTCCTAAAAGTCTTGTCTTTAATTAAGAAAGAAGATAAAAAATCAAAATTATTATAACCATTGGAAATGGCATCCCTCTTATCCAGTTACCTAATAAGTTTGTTTATACAGTTGAATATCCAACTATTTATCTTGTTTCAGCTTGTGTCTGTAGTGTCTCATCCTCCCACCATGCACCACTGTGAAGACTCCAGCTCCATCTTCTCCATAACTTCACTGCAGGTACCAGGGGCTGTTGCTGGGTGTCCCCAAAGTCACCCTGTCTTTGGCTAAGCCAGACCTCGTATCACAGCCTCCCCGTACAGAGCAACTGCTCAAGCCCTGACTGAAGTAGTGTTACTCCACTGAACTTGCTCCAGTTTACTGATATCTTTCCCATACTTGGCAGCCCAAATCTCAGTGTAGTTTAACAAATGCCAAGCAAAGGCCAAACTCACTCACTTTGACCTGCTAGTTGAGATCCTACTAATGAAGCCCAAGAAGCTGTAATAACCTGCCAGGCTGCTGGGGCTTCTGTCCCACTGTCCTCCACAAACACCAGGGCCCTTTCTTCAAGTGTAGCTCCATGGGCACCCGGAATCCAGCCTGTCTCTTCACCTGGGGCTCCTCTTTCCTATGTACAGGACTTTGCACTTGTTCTCATTACTTTCATGAGATTTCTGCTATTCCCTTGCTGCATCCGGTCTGGGTTTGCCTGGAAGTCAGCCCTGCGTCTTGACTGTATCAGATGTCGACCCAGTGTGATGCTATCTGGAAACTTGACAAGAGCACACTTTGTTACCTCCTACAGGATATTGATAAAGTTGTTAGATAGGACAAGGCCATTATAGCACTCCTCTTGTTACCTGATGCCAAATAGAGCACAGCCTAGTGAGCTGTCTCCATTTGAGACAATTTGGAGGGATGGAGACCTTGGACAGAAATCTCCTCCCTTGGATTCAATACCCCTAGTTTCTCCAGTACAGCGAGAGAGACCAAATACACTGAGATATAAGTGAAAAAGTAACTCCTTAGCAAAAAGAATGCTAATATCAATACTGATAAAACTGGGTGAAACCAACCAATGAGGAGAAACTTCCCAAGCCACACTCACTGGACCAAATCGGGACGGTGGCCAGCCTACCCCACCTGAAAAAAGCACATGTGGCCATGGGACAAAGACAAAATGGCCACCCTTCCATGTGGTTAGCCCCCCCATACTCCAAAAACCCAGGAGGAAGAAAGTCAGCGCTGGCAGGAATCAGCAGATTATTGGGATTCAATCCCAGCAGACACTTGTGTGGTGCTGTAGTGAGGCTGTGGTGCTGGTATAGGCATTTAGAGCAGGGCTGTGGACCCCCAAGGCAACTGGAAGGACCCACAAGACAACCCAGTGGGTCCAGGGAAGAGAGTTGGTTGTTTCACCTTTTATGCTCGTTGGCCAACGGCGTGGTTATAGTCCAGATCCGTCAAGGTGGTGGTGGAAGCCCCAGGTGGTGAGGGAAACCTTGGAACTCAGAGGTACACAGGCTCAGGTTTAGGTGGGAGTGCTTGAAGGGAGTTTTACACAGAATGATGCAATAAAGTCATGGGATACCTCAGGTGTATTTTACACCTCCTAAGATGTTGCAGCTGTCTCTGTCAGTGCAGCTGAGTCCATTATGGCCTATTATGGCTCATCAACAAGAGATGAATACTTTCAGGCTAGGTGTAAATGTTCCAGGGAGTTATCACATCTGAGTAATCTGTGTAAGGAAAAAGAAACGCCTAGCAGGATTTGCCTCTTTCCTTCCTTAACAGCCAGTTTGTAGCCTGAGGTGTCACAAGTGCACACCTTCAGACCCTGGCCTGGATGGCCACTCTGCACAATGTTAGCAAAGCACTGCTGACTGAGCCATGAGCACCAAAGGTCCAGTCTCTTACAGCACCTAGGTGGTCACTGCAGGTGGCCAAGTATTTGAGTCATTAATCGGTAGCAGTTCAGTCTCTTTAAAGAAGGCAAAACACCAAAAATCCAAAAAGGCATATTTGGAGGGAAAAAAAAAAAAAAAGGTAGATATTAGAATTTTTTGTGTAATCCAGGACATGAACACTGCCCTCTGGCTGAAAATCCAGCCAGTAGTTTCCATCTATCCAGACCATAATGTTGTTTTTTTTTTAAATTGTGTCTGAGAATATTGTGGGAGACATTGTCTAAAATCTTGCTAAAATCAAAGGAAATAACAATTGCTGTTCTTTCCTTGTCCAGTTATTTCATCACAGAAGTCAAGCAGTCTGGTCAAGCATGATTTACCATTAGTAAATCCATGCTGGCATCACAGTAACCTTCTTCTTGCCACCAGAACTGTGTTTCAGGAAGGCTTATTCCATTTATTCCAAGGAACCAAACTGAGACTAATGAGTTTGTAGTACACTACATCATCTTTTTGGTTTGTTTTGAAGACAAGGGCAACATTTGCCTTTCTACACTTGCCTTCTCTACTGATCTATAAAAGAGTCTAGTCTTGTGAAGACATCAGCCGGGTATTACTTTACTGTCTAATAACCCTAAATGGTTGGTGTTTTTTTTGTTTTGTTATGTTTTCTTTATTCTTCCAGGTGGTTGTTGAATCCACATAAAGTTTTGGTATGTGCAACATGTCTTAGTAAGGAATTCCACAACTTAGTTACGTGCAGTGATACATAGGTACCTTCCTTTTGTTATTTTGAAAAGTGTATAAACTTGTAATATCTTCCTTCAGACAACTGTCATTTAGGTTGAAGAGCCCTATTGCATTTAAATGTTTCCTGTAAAGATGCCATTTCATAACTGTGATCATCTTTGTAATCATTATCCCAGGAAGAGCAAAGTTGCTTTGGAGTGGGGAAAAGGGAAATCCTGAAGATGGCTTGGGAGAAAAAAAAAGTCTGGAAAGATGTGGAAAGTTTCGGGCACAAAGATAAAAAGCAGAAGAGAATGAGGGAATGTTGGTCATTATTTTTTTGGTCTTTATTTGGTTACAGTACCATTACTACTATAGTACCATTGCTGCACCAAGGTCTTAATACAATAGCAATCACTTACTACATTTATCTTAAAATACTGCTTTGATCAAGAAGCTACCATATTAGTATCAAAGTAGGCAGTTTAAAAGGCATTTAAAAATCCCTTCAAAATATTGCTCAGGAGTTAACAAAAGTTCCAGAAGTGTTATGATTTGAAATTTTGACCATTTTTTTCACCCCTATGTTGTTTCAGATTTTCACAGATCACCTTGTAGAGGTCTTCTTTGCAATAGATAGTAATCTTTACAGCTAGATAAGTTGTTTCCATTTCTTGCTAGAGCATCACATGCTATCCAGACTTGGGGTCAAATATTTGGACTTTTTGCACTGCTACTTTAATGAAAACAACAATTATTTTATTTGTCGGAACTCTAAATTCACGTAATGTATTTAAATTATGAATAAACTCACTTCTGTTTTGACATTGCTACACTGCAACAAATTGAGTTTGCTGTACATTTTCTCTGACTGATGGCTTGAGAAAACTTTTTTGACATTTTGAGGGGTTTACTCTTTTATACATACAGCTTTATGACTCAGAAAAAAAAAACAAGGTCATAAATCTCTCTCTAAAATAAATAAAAGCAAAAGTAATGAATGATTCTGGACCTTCATTCATGCTAACAGGATTCTGTTTGCTAAAGAAAAAAGGTTTTAACTTCCATTAAAATCCTGGCATGAAAGCTGCAACATCATGGACAGTATCAGAATAGCATAGAGAAGCTGTGACATAAACTGCAGGGTATTTATTCAGCATTTGGAATTATTATTCATTCAGGAACTACATATAGGGTATTAATTCCTGCTGGGGAACCCTCCTTACTATAAGCTGTCTCTATGGCTCCAGTAAGATCCTACTTGCATAACAAACTATTTAACACCCACGAATGGAAACTTCCCATTATGACTTTTGAAAGTAGTAAAACTTCATGAACACAGTATCTTGAAAGACAAAAACCCATATCTCATAGAAACAGTCAATCAAGTGCTATAGTCTAAGCCATGTCAATGTCAGATTACATGATTTCCCTCCAAACTGGACTCTGGACGCTATAATCTGACAGCAGCTCCTGCCATTTAGCATTAAACCCTGTTTCTTTGGTGTTTGGAGGTTAAATAGCGACACCCATCTTCCAGACCTTCCCCAATCATTTCAACAGATATTAGAGAGAGAGATTTGTATGCAAGAGTTATGCATAAGCAGCTAAACTGTGTCCTCTGCTTGAAGACAGAATACTTAAAAGTACACAAAATTGAAACATGGACACTGAATATAGATGATGAATTCAGTTGAAGTCATGGACGACTTCACAGCATATATGTTGTGTTGTGAAGTCATCTGGCAAGTAGTTTGAAAAACAAAAACCCATGGATTTTAAAACTCCTCTGGAAGTCCTAAGCAAAGCTAAAATATTCATCTTACACAAATGTGTTATCAAAATCCTGAACATTTCATTCCTATGTAGCCTGATGTATAGATCTTAAAGGGGTTGATTACCATGGAGCTTAAATGCTCTACAGTGGATATGCCCTTACCACTCTTGGACATGAGAACGGAACAGAGTAAAGTAACTTGCAGAATTGATATCCTAAAACTGCTTTCCTGGGAAGACATTAAGCTACACTGTATGTTTTTCTTTGCTTGACCAATATATTCAAATATATCCCCAATATCCCTAACAGCAGTCAAGGGGATTTGCCCCTTCTCAGAGTCAGAACAGGCTTTTGTAAACTAAACCATATGCTGATGATCTCCACAAGAAGAAAATCACCTGTCTTATCCTCAGATCTTTTTGTTTCTTGGTGTTTTGTTTGTTTGTTTGTTCTGTTTGTTTGTTTGCTTTTTTGTTGTTGTTCAGCTGTGTGAGCTATCTGAATAGTGCATAAATCTGAATGGTAATAGAGATGACTTTTTATAAATATGAACATTTTTTTATGGAGAAGCAAGAGCATACGAGGAAAAGATCCTTTGACCTGAGGGTCTTACAATCTGAAGAAAGATTATGTAAAAGATAAGAACTCTCAAGGGCAGATGGGGTGGACAAAGAAGCTGGATGCAGAGTTAGGTTGACTTGGAATTTTCTCCATGGAAAGTAAGATGAATTTAAGAATAATAATTTTTTGCTTTCATCTTAAAAAAATGGACTGAACAATGTAGCAGTGGCCAGCCCAAGCTTGTATGAACATACAGTTTAGGACAGCACCCCTGTGATCAAGTTAATCATCAGCTCATCAGTCCAATGTACTAGATTCCTTCCTCTTAAGATCCCTTTCAATGAACTAATCCAGTTAGAAGTTAAAAATTACATTTAAAATAAAAAGATAATTGCTGTTTTCCCCTAATCAGGCTAGAGGAGCACTGGAGAGCACAGCTGTGAAGATGATGAGAGAGAGAGAGAGGAAAAAAACATCCAAATCACCTTCCTATACTCACAAATCAGAGAGAAGCCAATATTCCAGACATCTGGGATCATGGGATTTTTTCAGTAATGTATCAGTAAAGTCAAAAGCAAAATGAAGTAGGGGTAGGAGTGTGAGAGTTTGAAGTGTTAATGGTTAATGACTCAAACAATTGGCCATTTTCAAAAGCTTTGCTTGCAAGGTAACAGCCCATGTGCAAAGTGGGTGCACTCCCACCACCAGAGACTACAAGCTGGGTTTTGAGCCAGAAAAGGGAGAAGGCCAATAAGAAGCAGACCCTGCAGAGGCAGGATAGTGTCTTTTACCATGCCAGTGTCCACCCTTACACAACTGGCTCAGCTGTAAATCTCCTCCCCACCACCCCCTCTAGGGTAACTATCAGGACATTCACATATAGGCCTAAAGGCATTCATCCCTTCTGATGGGACATAACTGGCTCAACCACGCTGACGCTGATGTGAGAGGCAGCTGTCATGTCTTAAAAGGGCTCATAAGCCATCAAAGACCGCTGAAGTGCCCCCAGTCTCATTTCTAGGGCCTTTCACCAGGGGACTGTGGGTGGTCCACAGTGTTGCAACAGGTCCACAGTGTTGCATCAGACAGAGTAAAAACATCCCCCCCCCCCTCCCCGGGGAAGTACCTGGGTGTCCCACATAAGCCTGAATGTGTATTAACGCGCTGAACTCTGTGTTTTGTGGCTTCCACTGCCTTTGACAGATCAGGACTGTGACCATCATTTAGACAAATAGGCATCAAAATTGCAATAATCAAGTCTCATCTCTGGATCCACAGGTGGTGATATCTTTCCTATCTACTGTCTTTCTACTCGTATCCTTTATCTTTCTTGCTTATCCTGGTACATTTCTTCGAGTTATATTTTTATGCTTTTATACTGCTATAATTCTACAGATAATAACCAAAATGGCTACATGCATCCTTTCCTTTGCAACTAAGCAGTTCTAAAACAAACCCTACACACACACACACACACATATATATATGTATAAACACTGGTCATACAGTGTCATTTCACTCTAATCTACCCCAAGCGATCTATTAAGAATCACCTCAGATACCCTTGCCTTCAGGGGCAGGTCATAACAGTTTCCTCCCAGCAAATCTGCACTTGAAGAGTTATTCTGGAAACCTAACCATAACTAATTGCTTGTCTGTGTGGGAAAATTTGAATAGAGAGAACAGATATTAGTCATTAAGATGTGGCAGGGATGGAGAGGGGGAAATGGGATTCTGAGGTATTGTGCGTGAAGATGAGAGCACGACCTACATTAACAGGGGGAGTGATACAATAAAGTGTCTTAAGAAGATAAGAAGGGCAGCAGTGCACTGGAAGAGGGCTTTTCCTTTTGCATTTTGCCTTTAGGAGGAGGGTTGCATTTCAACATTCATAGTTTCTGAATCATTCCAGATATTCTGAGGAAGGGTTAAAGGGAAAACAGGACAAGATAGACCAATCACAACCAAAAATGTCATTTTCTGTATTGTTTGCATGATGTTGGTACTCACTACTGCCATTGTATATCTTTGCTAAAAGGTACAGAACAGATCTTCTAAGGAGTGCCAATAGATTGAACAAATATATGACGAATGATAGACTGATTTCTGCCTGTAATATCTCCAGTCATGAGTTAGGAAGGCACTGTTGCTAGGAAGCCAAGAGCAGTGAGGATTTCAGCTGCAGCAGGAAAACATGAATTCATCATGCTTCACTCTCTAAATCTCTTTTAACTCCTCAGAGAAAGCATATTTGTTTTTCCAATCTGTATATTTGACTTCTTCCTCTGATGGATATGTAGAAAACCACCTAGGTTCATACAATATAATCTTTCACAATCAATCTTTAAAAATTACTTAAACTCCTTCTGGAAATAGCACTTGCACCCCTATTTCAAAGATGTGATATGCCTTTTCAGCTCTACATCTGACAATTAATATAATAAGCTGATACCAGAAAGAAGAGAATAACCTAGAGTCTTAAACCTACCCTTAGGATCTTAATAGAGGTCTAAAAAAGTAACTGCAGTAGAGGGCAAAGAAAGAGCTCTGAAAATAAAACCATTTATCTCAGTATGAGTTTGAAAGTCAATGCACGGTTTGAAAGTCAATGATAAGAACCCTTTAAGTGCTTTTATCTTTAAATATCTAACCTTAAGGTCCTTCTTTCTCTTTTTCTACAGGTCATATCTGGAAGAGCTTGGCTTTTCAGAGCTTTTGAGCAACGAGTGGTCGAGTTGGACATGCTATAATTCGTGGACAGTCAGCTTTTTTCAGCAGAAGGCCAAAAGTGTCTCAGATTAGTGTTGCAGAAGTACACTCTTATCCTGAGTTTTGAGAGGGTTTTATACTGATTAGGAAAATTGTGATTTTTCTTTTGGCCCATGATACCTCTGCTGCAGCACTGCTGTGGCAACAGATGGAACCCAATAATACCTGAAGAGGATATGAAGTCTGGCAGAGGAGTCTGGACAAGGCTACAAAGGTGCAGTACAAGTCCCACAGGGCAAAGCTGTAATTTCCTGCAGAAGTAAAGATTCAGGTCATTTCCAAAATCCATTTTCTACTGCAAAACAATTTTCACAGGCAAAAATTGACCTGTCATTAAGTTACACATATTTTCCCAAACAGTCCTTCCCAAACTACTTAATTATAATAACTGTCATTGCTCGAAAATTCCTTCAGGTCGTCTTTCACTTCTGTCATCAAATTCTTAGCTGGAAACCCTCTATAATATGTGGTATTCTTCAGATCACATTGGAAAGCATTAGGGTACATATTGATAAGAGTTTCATAATTTGCCCAGAGACAGAGAAAGAAACAAAGGGAGTGGTAGAGAGAATTAATTTTCACTTTTGTTTTTATTGTTTATGTTGTGAGACACTGGGAGGAGTATTGTAAAGAGGGAAGGAAAGAGGGTTTGGATTAAAGCATATGCTCAAAGATATATTAATGTAGAGAAATCTTTAAAAACTACTCAAACTATAAAATTTCCTTTGAAACATCTTTGGAACACCTTTGGAACAAGGGGTAAAGTACTATTTTATTTATAAAAAATATTTCCAAACATTAAAATCATCCTCCAAAACTAACAGAGAACGTGTAGATGCCTCTTTTAAAAGTTTCTCCATGAAACTTTGAATGTTATTTTTACATCACTTTTTAGAGCAAAATTATGAGAAACTAAAGCTAAGTCAAAACAAATCATGTGTGACCTCCACAAAAGCTAAATTGGAGTCTGTACATTTATTTTTAAATGATATTTTGTTGGCTCCTCTGATTCAGATGGGCCATAGGCCAAGCTAAATTCCTCAACCTTAACTGAAGCCCAATTAACTAAGATAAATTGTCAAATCACTCTGGAGAGGTGATCAGCATTATTTAATCTTCAAAGTTGAGGCTCCTGGCCAAAGTAGCTGCTCTGCTGAGTATCATAGAGCATTTGCTATCTGAAGTATTTTGTGTCATAGGCAGATCCCTAGAAGTTGGGAAACTTCAAAAATCCATTCCCAGAGTTCCTACTGTTTCAGACCAAGGCAAAACAGCCCATGATGGCTCTATATACAACATGGCCTATTTTTTTCTCTGAAGAGGAGTTAATCCTTCTAGCTATCTTTTTACTCTTTCTTACACATACTTAACAGAAACCCCAGTTCTTCAACATTCCTATTCTACCCATTTACCTCAGCTACATCAAGGGAGCCACACAGAGCTGGGTTTATTTCCTTTTCCATGAAGAGTTTTCGATGTTTCAAGACTGAGGTGTTAAATACAGGCATCCGTCGTCTTGTCAACTGCACCCCTGGATCCTGAGTCTGTCCCTCCAAGAGTAACTTCAAACCCGACTTTATCACACAACCTAGGAACTCAGGTCAGTGCTGAGCTACAGGATGCTGTGGGACTCTCTCAAAGTTTGTCATTCAAACCTTGACGGGCACTGGGGTACAGGCATTACCAATTTACCGTGGCATACTGGGTTATACGCAAAATTAATCATTGTCAATGAAGGGGACCGAAAGATTTTAATTGTCCCTGTATCCCTGTCTGTGGCCACACAACTTTTAAATATTAAATACTCCTAATAAGGTGAATAGAAGTACAGAGTTCTCTTCATTATTTCTAGCAATCAGAGTTAAATGGCAGCTTCTCTCCTCAAAATACTGAGAATCTTTAAAGATGTTTTATCTTTTGTGCTCTATCTCTGAGTATACTACCTCCCTCTTAAATATAGTGGTTGTCTTGTATTTCCACTATAAACTAATGAAGTTATGAGCATCAAATATTGTAACTGGGGTTTTTTTAAGATAAAAAGAAACTATTATGGTCCAAAGCTATCACCTTAGCTTCTTATTCTGTTTATCTATGTATCTATCAGGGTGAGAAGCCTATTTATCAGGATTACCTGTAGTATGGAAGATATTACATCTGTCTCTCATGCATTTCCAATGCAGCCTTCTCAGAAGCAGAGTTGCAACTCTACACGGAGCATATGTGGAAAACAATACGGAACACCCTGCATTTAACCCTTAAAAACCAGATTTCACTAACAGTTCCTAATGTTCAAATAACCTGCCATATAACTCCTTCTCATTATAAAATTTTTTGTGCTTAAATTATCCTTCACTAATGTATAACAGAAAAGCCTATGACTGGTTGGGGTTTTTTCAAAAATTGACACGACCATGTATGTTCAACAGGATTTCAATAACTCTGCTATGTAAAATAAACTGGGCCAAATTTCATCTACATATTCTGCTTTGCAAGGTCTGTCATGTATTTTTACACTGAAGATTTGTTTATGAACATTCAAAAATGCTCAAGCTATAGAAAAGGACACTATTGAACTCTTGAATGAGGCAGAGGTGATGCCAAGGATAATTTTTTTTTTCTATGAAAATCTGCTCTTTTACTTGCACTATTGACTGGGTGTAAGATTCATGGAGCATAAAAAAACATTCAAATTATGAAACCATTCTGTTAATTTAGTAAGAATATTAGTTTTGCACAGAGAAGATGATAAATGGTAACTGAAGTTTGGCATTAATATTGATTTGGATATGCCGTGGTAGACTAGAAGAAATTCTGACAAAGACAAAACAAATTGTCCAAATCAGCCTAGGTTAATAGTTATAATTAAGTGAAATGTTTCCTTTTATTTTTTTTTTCTGCTCCAGCAATGCAATTCCTTTCACGTAGTTTTGCTAACTAGCAAGAAAATAGCTCATTTCAGCTTAGCACCCACATCTTCCGATTTGAAGACTTTTTATTCATTAGAGGAACGAAGACACTATTTCCTTCAGTTACCATACATTTTAGGATGAAATAGTCATCTTCTGTCTTTAATGTCACAGATGAAGGTTAAATGACTGGCTTCATCTGGACACATGATTTTCAGATGAATGTCAGTGAGTCGAATCTTTGCCTTCAGTGTGTAAATACCAAAGCCCAGCATCTGAAGCCCAGTACTGTTATTGAGAGCAGAATAAGTTGCAGATGGCTTAGCACTTCTGAACATGAGGTTGCACTGTTTAGGTTCATGATTTTCTGAGGAGTAAGCATTCATGCACCTGTTTTGAGAGTCTAGTTCATCCTATGATGTATATATAATGTCTAAACACAACATTAAACATGTGTAAAATAAAAATTAATTTCACAGAATTTCACCAGTGCAATAAGATTTCAGAAGAAACCTAAAAGTTAAACAGCAAACCAGAAAAAAAAAAAAATGTTGTATTTAAAGAGAAGACTTTAAAAGACGATAAGGTCATAAAGTCGATGTGAAGAAGGAATATGTTCAAGGCCAACAGAGTTGAAAAAAAAGAAAGCTAAGGGTTGAAAGGGCAATAGAGTGCTATGAGACAACAGAATATATCCACTTATGTGGATAGATTTAGAATTAGAGTGGTAACAAGAACAGAGAGGTTAACAGGAGATAAACTGTGGTGTAGGTAATTTGAGAGATCTGGGGAAGGGCGAGTCATAAAAAAGTCAGGATGAGAATGAGAATGACATAGAGCAAATTTTGTCTGACGCAGTAAAGTATTATCCTCTCTTGGATAATACTAAAATTCAAAATTTCTCACCTTAATTACTATTTTATTAATAAGAAAAGACACATCTTCAGCTGGCATGATGTGGTAAGGGAAAGGGGCTGCTTCATTTAACATGACTTGCTCTCCGCAGAGAACAAAAGCCTTTTGCCTTTATGATTAAATAGTCTTCTTTTTACAAAAGCAGCCAATTAATTGCACATATGTGGTATTCTACCCACAAAACCCAAATAGCAAATGCTCTCTGGGCAGATACTTTATGTTATAAGAAGAAAGGAACTTTTATATTTGTAAAGACAAATGACTTCAGTGTTAACTTGAATTCAAAACAATTCTTCCTGAGATTGAAGGCAGTCATGACTCAGGGAATGGAAAGATCCAAACCACGACAAAGAATCTTGTTTGTCAAGTGAGAGTGTAAAACAAGTCTCTTGAATGGCAACAAAAAAATCATCAGTGAAACCTGCCTTTTCAAAAGTCAATATCATAAAAGCCATGGAATTAACATGTATTATATTTTCACTTTGTCCAGACTTTACATTAACATGGTATTCTAACACCCTGTCAGAAACATAAATGTCCACCCCTACTTTCTTTTGGATCTCATGTGGGTGAATACTGACTTGACTACTGAGAATAGGAAAAGGACTGTTTTAATTAGCTCTTCCCTGTACCTGTTTAGGACATAATTCTTATAAAATGTATGCACATTATTTATGATCTATTGAAGAAAAAAAAAATCTCAAATCTGACTGAAATGAGAAGGAAGAGAATGGCATTTTCCTATGCCTGACTTGGATGATGTGGAAGGCAATGCTACTCAAAATGCCAGCAGCATATGCCAGCTTCAATTAGAACATAAAAGGAAAATCTGTTGCTAAAATATAACAGCACACTTTGAGAATCTTACATGTGCTTATTCAAAACTTAGAGGGTGAATATCCTTAAGAAATTCTAAATTTTGACATTTTGTTGAAGCTGTTGTTAAGTATTGGTCTTACTGAAGGATTCTCTGAATTAAACGCTGTGTCCTGTTCTTTACAGAAGTTCAGAATAGATTACCATAATGATCACTTCTGGCCTGAGAACCTTTCTGTCTGAGAAAGTTTTCATTAAAGTTATTGCATCTTTTCCTTCCATGTCACCTTTCCCAGCTAATTGCCTACAGCAGGAATGAGATAGCTGCTTTTCAAGTGACTGTATTAGTGGGCTACCATGCTCCCTGACATACTGGAAGGACAGTGAAGCACAAAGAGCTTTGTTCCAGAGAGCTTGAGATCAATCCATAGGATATGGCATGAACTGCACCAAGCAAAAAAAGTTTCCATTGTACTTTCCAGTGGTGCCAGGGATTACCCATACTGTTGCTGGAAAAGTCACACAACACTGTATAATCTTGTCATAGTTTAACATCAACCAGTAAGCAAGAACCAGGCAGCGGATAATTCACTCCCCTCTTCCTCCTGCCTGCTTTGGAGGACAACTGGGAAAAAAGTAAAACTCATATGTTGATATCAGAACAGTTTAATGACTGAAATAAAATAAAATATTATTACGACAATAATAATAATACTAATTGTAATGACAAGGGGAGAGAGAGAGAGGAATAAACCCCAAGAGAAACAAGTGATGCAGAATAAGATCACTCAGCACCTGCTGACTAATAAATACCCAGCCCATCCCCAAGGAGCAATCAGCAACTCCTGGCCAACTCCCCCAGTTTTTGTACCGAGCAGGAGGTTCAGCGACACAGAATATCCCTTTGGCAAGTTGTGGTCAGCTGTCCTGGCTAGGTCACCTCCCCCGCTTCTTGTGCAACTCCTCACTGGCAGAGCATGGGGAACTGAAGAGCCCCAGACTTAGAGTAAGCACTACTTAGCAACAACTAAACCATCAGTGCCTTATTAATGTTATTCTTATACTAAATACAAAACACAGCACTGTACCAGCTACTAAGAAGAAAATTAGCTCTATCCCAGCCGAAACCAGGACATATCCACAGGGTAAACTGATGTATGACAATCTCATGTGAAACCCTAGAGCGGCCTTTTCAGCTAGGGGCAGCTCAGAAGTCCTTGTTCCATGAGTCCAGCACTTCTTTTGATGGCTTATTATGTTCACTGGAAGTGGTCAGGAACCACAATCCACATCTTTGAAGATTTAATGACTTAGAGACCCAATGTATTTATCAGAGTGGCTTTGAAATAAGCTCAGACTTTATATCTAGCATCAGTACCTACTATCCAGCATACTTTCAGGGAAAAACATTGGCTGATCTTCATAGCCTCCAGAAAGAACTGACAGTTGTCATGGACTGCAGCTTAATTTGAGCAGTCCAGTCCATAATACATTTTATAGTACAAGTGCATCTTAATCACAGATCTTTTTCTATTATTTTCGATAAACACTGTCCAGATATTGCTTTCTCTGTGGTGCACTCATGTTTCATAATGATAAAATGCCATTTGTTTTTAAAAGACCCCAGAGTAATCAAAATTATCTTAGTTATCCCCTTCCTGCATATTATAGGGGAATTTTCATAAAGTTACCACAACGTACTTCTAATATTCTAAAAATCTACAACATAAAAGTCAAATTTGAAGTAATTAATTACAATTTTTTTTTCTCCTGAAGGAGTTGTCAAGTGGCAGGAAAAGTTATTTCTAAGACTTTTATTTGACAAGGCATTGCAGATGCCCTTTTGGCTCTTATAGGCAGACTCTTATTATTATCTGCTAACCTCCCAAGCAATCCTTCAAGATCTACTGGACAGCAAATATGAGAAAAATACTAGTGGAAATATAAAGAGAAACCAGATCTTTCTGCCTGAATGTATACCTGAATGCTTTTAGTTAACATTCAGATAAAATGCTCATTAAAAGATTTAGATTTTAAAATGAGATATAAAACAATCTGATTTCCAGATCTCTAGCAGACATGGCAGACAAGGCTTTTAAGATTATTTGACTTTCCACATAGGGGTTTAACATCCATTGAACAAAAGCTGCATGACCTGATCTGTGATGGTAAAATATGTGTGGTCTCTCAATCTCTTTCTCTATGTGACATTAGCAATAGTTCTATTCCCCCTTTCAATGGTACATTCCTTTTGCCTGTTTTTATTTTATTTTCTTATTTGCAAAATGTGTGTGTCATGCTAAGGATTCAAAGCTGCTGGTTTTGCATCAGTGACATCAAATGCAAAAATTATAAATGAGGCTAATCAAAAATCATTCACAAGTCTTTGCCTTCCCCAAAGAAAAATAGGCTTTGAATGTAATAGTCTGTAGAATCTGACTAATGCTGTAATTTTTCTTCTTTACAGTAGGAATAAAAAAAAAAATAATATCTTCTGTGGGAGCATATTACCACTAAAATCCTATTTAAAATATAACTCCTGTGTCATATTGAGCTATCCAAATTGTTCAGGGTCAGAATGTTGTAATCACTTCCTGATTCAGGATTCTGGGCTTGCAGTGCACTTTCACATTACTGCATCCTGAGTGTCAGGACAGCCAGGACAGTCTTGTGATTCTGTTTCCCAAACCTCTACAAAAAACCCTAGGAGAAAAGAAACAACCTGAAACTTCAGCCAGAGGACCAAAATGTCCACAACTTCAACTACATGTGATCTCCAACCATCCTATTCAAAACCAGGAAAACAAAAGCCCTGCTTTAGTGAACACACAATCTAATATCATCAGGTTCAATGAAAATTGTTAGGAATCACATGCAAATCCAGAAGCAGATGATACTCTGCTATATCTTCTGAGGCAGAGATAGAAGAGAGACAAAGAGATCAGATTTGTAATTTTGAGTGAAATACGTTATTCTGCAATCGATTTGGAAGTGAATGATTGTTTGTAACATACACAGTGAGGGATGCCTCGTGCAAATGTTAGGGAACCCAAATAAAGGCACAAAAAAGGCAGAGAAACAAAGGAAAATGAACTTAAGTGTAGTGAAGCCTAATTAGCATTCAGTATCAAACACTCAGCCAGGCCTTAGGTGGCAGAAGGAGGGAGAGGATCATGAGATGGCAGCAGGAAAAGGGTGGCTCCTTCAAACTCCAGCAGCTTCATCACCAAGAAGGATGCCTCTCCAGATGTAGGGCTGGTGCCCTGGGAAGGCAGTAAAGAAGTTGCAGCAGATGGAGAAGTTGTCTCAACATCACTGTATCAAAGTAGAAAGTAAAATATTGTGCCACTCTTCTAGAAAATGTAAAGTTTTAGATACATAAGAAAATCCATCAAAAAATAGATAATCTGGAACTTTATAGTCAGCATTGCATTCAGCAGCAGCCCTTTTGAGACATAAATTGGAACAATATAGGAGAATATATAGTAAAAGTTTTGGGGTTTTATGTAGAAATCAACAACACCTTATCTACATTTGAAAGAGTTTTTCAGCAATAATATTGCTAACATCCTTAAAGTCACCAGATCTATGGGTGCTTATCCCCTTTCCTTGCTCCCATTTTTCTCTTTGTCTACCTTCAGATCCATTAAACAATTATTTTTTTCCTAAAACAATTTGTGGGAGCTCATCCAGCTTCACAAGCCCAGAATTCATTAATACTTTATACCCTGTAAAAATTGAAAAAGAAGACTACAAGCTGTGCAAGAAATGAGGATAGCTGTCATGGTTTAAACTCTGCTAGCAGCCAAGCTCCATACAGTCAATTGCTCACTTCTCCACCTGTAGGACCGGGGAAAGAATCAGAAGTATAAAAGTTAGAAAACTCATTGAGGTAACTACAGTTTTATAGTGAAGGCAGAAGTCTCACCCACAAACAAACCAAAGAAAGGCATTAATTCGCTGCTTCCCATGGGTAGCAGGTGTTCAGCCATCTCCAGGAGAGCAGGGCCCGATTACATGGAATAGTTACTTGGGAAGACGAACACCATCACTCCACACAGGTCCCTTTTTCTTTCTTCTTCATAGTTTTATATATTGAGCGTCATGTCATATGGTATGGAATATCCCTTTGGTCAGTTGGGATCTGCTCTCCCAGCTGCGTCTCCTCCCAACCTGTCATGCATCCCCAGCTTCTTGCCACTGTGGCTGTATGAAAAGCAGAAAAGGACTTGTCTCTGCGTAAGCCCTGCTCAGCAATAACAAAAACATCTCTATATTATCAGCACAAATCTGTGTTCAGCACAAACCTAAAACATAGTCCCACACTAGTCACTGAGAAAAAAATTAACTCTACCCCAGACAAAACTAGCACAATGACCTACATCAATATGGAGTGTTTTCCTCACATTTTTTGTTCTTCATCCTTCATTCAGTTCATTTCACATGGCAAGGTGTTGGACTTTTATTATATTGCTCAGGAAAGATTATAAAATTATACAAAAATGAAAGAAGTGTCATCAAAAATCAAGCTGCTACACCCATGCTTCTCAAGGTTTAGGATGATTATTTTTGTTCTGAATCTGTGAGACTGTTCTGTAGCCAAGAGACATTACGTTAGGAAATGCTGAAGATGGACATCAATAAGCCAACAGAGCATGCACGTGTGTCACGCTATGTCCTAATACTGCAAAATATTATGCCAAAATTAGATGCAATTAGAACAGAAATTCTGTAAGGACAGAAGACAGCACAGTGGAGCAGTGTTGTGAAAATTTGCAGATATCCTTGTATTTAGTTCCCATGAATTAAAGCTGTTAGTCCTTCTCTTTCAAGAACTTCCTATTTCCTCAGGGGAGGAAAAAAAAAAAAAACGAGAAAATAAAAAACAACAAAAAGAACATGGACAAGAAACAGTCAGTCCTTCAATAAGGACTACTGAGCTACATTGTCAAAAGGCTGCAGTGACTTACTCTTTTCCAGATGAAAAATATGTGGGATGAATTAGGACACACCCTTGCTTCCGGGACAGAGCAGTTTCATCTTATTTATACCAAGATGAAAACTTACCCTACTGTTGTCATCTTCCTTTAAAATTGTAAAGAAAATTGCATGGTTTTCTCAGTTAGTAGAAGTAAAAGAAGCAATCTGGGAACACCCAGTGAAGTGAAGGTTGCCCCACACCACCAGAATTCTCTCTATATTCATTCTGCATTATTAGGGGAGGGAAATAAATTTGGTCATTCATTAGCAGGCTTAATACTGGAAAGAGGAAGGTGGTGAAACCCACAGATAGAAATAGTAGATACAACCATAGGATAGACTAAAGAGAAGACATCAACCTGATAAAACTTTAAGGGAAGAAAACAAGACCTGGTTTTCATTAAATGAAAGATGAAATAATAAAGGGGGGGGAGGGGGAAGAGCACATGTTGGCTTATTATTGAATTTTCAAATACTAATTATGAAATACCAGAAAATATACATGAATTACAGTTAATATCTACAGCATAAATTTGATGCTGAAACTGGCAAGAAAATAGTTTTCAGCATAATGAATCATTCTGAAATTTTAAAAAGAATTCATACCAAGTAGGAACAAAAAAATCAAAGACAAAAATTGCACTGTATCAACCTAACTTTTATTATAACAGTATGAAACAAAATATAATTTCTTAATACCTTTATATTTCTAAGCAAGAATACTTTAAAACCAAAAAACCCTAGAAATTAAAAAAAAAAAAAAAAAAAAAAAGAAACAAACCACCAAGCATGATAAGACATTGAAATATCACAATTTAAATATAGCTCTCATCTGTCACCAAACAGTTTGGTTCCACATGCAAATGAAATTATATGAATCAGCCATGTCCTGTTTTTCTTACAGATCATATTGCATCCTATACCATGAAGCAGAGGTCCAGAATAATCTTAGTGGAACACCCTTGCATAACCAAAATTAGTTCCACAGATGGCACAATGAATTATAAAGAGAGAAAGATGCTCTGGGAAGGTCAGGGAGCATAGTGTTAACTCTTCTCTGAGGATGACTTCTTTCAGTAGAGAATGGAAACAGGCAGAGGGAGCAAGAAAGATCCCGTTGTGTGACACAATTGTGCTGTAGTCCATTTCCACTGACAACATTCTACAGCATAAAATTCATTATAAGTTCCTCTAAAAATACGAGCTGAATCTCAGAAACACAGAAACATCACATGAAAGAACCTTCTGCATTAATGAAATGGATGAAATCAGATGTGGCCAGAATGTGTATACAGAAAACAGAGCAGTGGTGCCATTGATTTTTAGTGATCAAAGTAAAAATCGATAGATTAATGCATTTCAGTCTCAGTAAAAAACATTTTGTGAGTCTTTCATTTAATGCATAGTGCTCTAAAATCCAATGGCCCCCTCTCTAAGTAGTCTTTATTTCCGTAGGACTAATTAAAAATGAGCTTCTCCATTGTAAAGAGCATTTGTCTGAACTCCAACTCACTTGCTAAGCGTACTGTCACATGCTATCTATCCTCCACAGTAAGTATGGTAAAAAAAAAAGAATCATATGAGGTGATCCATTTAGTTCTTCCTGTGTTCAGCCTTGCACATAAAGAATTAGGATGACATATTTATGAGGACTGTGGACTATTTTATATGATCTAAGTGAAGAAGTCTTGTAAATATAGTCCAGCATTTTCATCATTCTACACTGCCTGAATCAGGAAAGAGATTCTTTCACTCATGTCTAATGTTTTTCTAGCCCTATTTCCTTTTATAAGCCTGTAAGTCATGAAAACAAGAACACGCAAAGGAAACAGTTATTTTTAAGTAATGCTAAATACGCTCATTGACAACTCTTGTTGGTGTCTCTTTTTCTGTACTTCCTTGCTGGATCACAAATAGCACATAGAGTAACTGGTTTGGAAGATGCTTAAAAAAGAAAAAAGGAAAAAAGTAACATTGTGTCATTTTGGTTCTGACGACTATAAAAAAATTACTGCGTTGCTGATGTATGCATCTAATGTCACCCTTTTCAAAGTGCTTTATGACATACATGAAGGCAATGTCCAGAGTGGGACAGAACATCCAAAACATAAGCACTGGGAGATCCAACATTTTGGAGGATAATGTTTCTTTCTGCTCCTGCCAAATAATGCATTCTTCTGACTAACACTGTCCTGTTAATTATATTTCTGTTGAAATAATGTTGTAAAATATTGCCAATAAATTCATAAAATAACCAAAATACTGAAAGGTAATAGTATTTTCTATGGAGTGGAAATGGGCTATCTGGTCTATTTTATATTATCATCTCAATTAAGGATCAGAAGAAGAAGAATAAATCATACACAGCAGTAGAATCTCAAGTCAATACCACATAAGGGTCAATGACCAGAAAAGGAAGAGAAGCAGTGGAAAAAGCATGGACAAAGATTGAACTAATGGTATTAAAAGGATAAAACAGGTAATTTTCTCGGGATAGAAGCTCTTAATTGAAAAGAAAGTCACCCCAGATCTAGTGGAATTTAAGAAAAAGATTTAATTGCTTTTGAGAGAACTTTTGAGTGGTAAGGAGATGTGTAGAAAATATTAAGACTGAACACGGAAGAACTTTTGAAGGAATGTGCAATGGAGACCAGCATAATTCTGTATTGCTTGGGGAAGGCCCTGCTGCCACGACCCCAGCTTGAAGCACTACGGAAGCTCATGACGACTGCAAAGTACCACAGAGGCATGGACAAACAAACCAGGAGTTTGTTTGTTTATCCTGCACTGTGAGTAATAATTAAAGAAAACATTAAGTCCGTGTACCATGCTGAATCGAAAAGTGCAATGAAGGCTGGGATAAGCATACACAAGAGAAAGCAGAGAAAAGTAGTCCCCTTTAGTGAGTCCTCCAGCTCCCTTCTAACATCCCTGGACACGGTCCTCTTTTCTGTATGGAGCTTTTGCAACTTTATCTTCCCCTGATTTTTACTAGATCAGTTTCTCTAACATTGTAGCAGTTCACTCGATGAAGAAAAATTACTCTCCAGTTTCACTGTCATTTTCATCTATTTCACCTTTTTTCCCCTTTTCTCACCTTTTCATACTGCTGTCTTCAAAACAGGAGCCAACATCAAGTTCTACCATGTTCTCCTTTGGAACAAGGTTCCGTCTTAACTTTCCCCTTGCCACAAGATTCCTTCAAAAGCTGCTCGAACGGGTGTGTGCTGGGTGTGTGATTTCATGCCCACAGTAGAGGATAGTATGAAAGAACTACCTTGGCTTCAGTCGTTAGGCTGTATCAAGACCTGCAATGACCATCTGATGGAATGCTCTACAGTTTTGACCACTGAAAACAAGAGTGAACAAATCAATGGAAGATGGAGTACCCAAAATATTATGCATACATAGGAGACTGTTATAATAACTTTTTCCTACCTTTGATTTCACAAATGTAACTTTAAAACACAGTTTCATCGAGATTTGGAATGCAAATCTTCAGTTTAGGTGAGAAAATAATCTTATTTTTCACCCACTTTTATTTAATGACTTAACACATTTTATCCCAGGAAGAGCTGTGTGAATGACGGAGTACTTCAGTTTGCTAATAATTCATAGATTTTGAAATATGGCTTAGTTCAAGTTGGAAAGGAAACTGAACTTTTTTTAATTACATCTGAAAAAAAAAGATTCCAGGAGAGGTGGAACAGAAAAATATATGCTTTCCTAGTAATTGAAACAATTTTATTTCACTGTTTGACTTAAAAATGTAAACTTGCTATAAAACAAAGCAGGATTTTAAAATGAAAAGAGTTTCACCTAGGAAAAGCTTTCATTAAAATGTCAAAATCAGTTATTTTGACATTGTTGAAACTTTGTCCCTGATCTTTTAAAATCAAAGCCCAGCTAAAAATGCCTTATTTTGTGAAATAATTGGATTTTAACAGAGTGACATAATATGATGGAATATGATTCTGTCTAAATCTCTCTCAGCTTGTCTCATAAATCCAGACTAATAGGATTCTCAAAGCAAATACTGAGAAACACCTAAAAACAGCCTTATAATTATCTGATGGCCACTTTGAAATTTACCTTTCCTACACATTAAAATCCTTCTTTTAATTTGGAGATTACGAGGTAGAGGGATGGAAATTTGATATCTACATTACTCAGTGATTTGAAATGAATGTATTAAAGTCTATCTGATTGCACAGTAGCAAGCTCTAGTGGCAACCATGTGAAAAATCAATAAAGCCAAAACATAAGCGCAAGATCTAAAGAGTGATCTGAATGGTAGGATAATCAGTGGTAATTTAACCCTTCTTAACCTTACAACAAGGAAATGTTTTTTCCAAGGGTAGTATTTAAAATTTAAAATATCTGGTAACTCATTTAAAAGTAGTATAAGATACTGCACTTATGTCTGTGTTAACATTTACACTTACAACACCTGTGGTATATTTTAGGAATTAAACATAGTCCTAAATTTGTTCCAGTAGATCAGGAAAAAGTCTATGTACAAACATGCATAATATATACAACTTGTGCAGTGGAGTCTTTTCAAATGTTTGCTTCTAATGTATTTTGCTTTATGAGTTCCAGTAACATGGTTACAGTTAAATGAGCCATCAAACTCCTAAACAAAGTCTGCTGTTTTTTTCTCTCTGTCCTCCTTGCATATATACAGATAGCAGGCACCTCCCCACAACTGTGGCAATTTTTAGAAACTCTATTACATTTCAACACCAAAACACAAAGCACCTCCCCTGTATTTTTTATTCCTATTTCCGAACAGAACATACGCCACAGGCAGTTATGGACAGAGATGTTCTATTCACAGCATGATTCCTCCTACTGTGCTGTATCCATTGCTGCAGTGAAACAAGTTTTTCCTGTACATTGATGGTTTTAGGGAAAGTGTCCCTAGAGTGCAGATGCATTGAAAATGACTTTGTGACTGTGCATAGCCGAACCTGTCAACAAATGCCATGCCAGTCGTATAATTGAATTGCAGGGCACTTCGGTCCCTCTCTGGCCTGCTTACAAAGGTTTCCTCACTGTGTTAAGCCATGGAAGGAAATAACAGAGGAAAAGGGGTGCAGTATTGACTTGAGCTTGACATGTGGTGTAAACATAGCCCCCTGTGGCACCTATTTCTTCAGTAGAGTGAGATACAGGGGATGGTCTGACATGGTATTGCAGTGCTCCAAAGGAGGACACTCACAAGCCTGGGTTTTAGCAGAGACCCCTCTAAGACAACAGCTCCTAAAAAGAAGAATGTAATTTAAGCCTTGTTTCAGGTGAAGGTGTGGGCGTTTGGGGGAGGTGGGGAGGATGGTTCTTGTCCCCAGTTTGGTTGGGATTCAGAAGAAAGTTCAAGGATCAATATTCTGAAGCTAGATGCTAGACCCTGAAGCTAGATCCTGAAACCCTAGTGCATGCATAGGTCTGTCTATATGGCTGTGTACATAAAGTGTGTGTTTTCTTCAATACATCTGCTACCCTCTTCATAGGACAACATGAGAATGACAGGCCTTAATGCATATCTATCACTAGGGCCAACTTCTGAAAGCAAGTAGGTCTGAGATTGCTGAAATAGGGATGAACATGGAGGAGAGAGGTTGCAGAGAGCATAGTGGAAGGAAGACACAGAGGAAAAAGTTTCAGCAGCATGATTAGGTGTGCTGGTTTAAAAGTTACCCAGCAGGGGAAATGAGCTCAACTCAAAAGAGAGATTATAAGTCAGAATAACAATT
>JAWWES010000081.1:102604239-102717908 GCA_035583135.1 Lophotriccus pileatus | reverse complement strand
AAGGCTATAGAATACACAGGTTTGGGTTACACCCATCCAGTGATGAATTGGTCCCAGCTGTTCTAACTAGGACATTAGGGCACCACAGCTGAAAACTGAGGCTGAATGCTTCATGCAGAGGCCCACTGCATAAGGTCCTTGGAGAAATGGAGGACCCAGCTACTTTGTTCGACATCTGTTTTCTTCCTGCTTTCATCAAAGCCTTTTGTTGGTTTTTGTCACAAAAAATCTTTCAGTATGCCCTACTCAAAGCCAGCTTTCCTCTCATCTCCAAGTTCAGCAAAGGGATTTGTTGGAGCAACAAACCTGAGCACACCTGGTACCTGGTGCTTTTGGTAGGAAAAATTCACCTGAGAGATAAGGGAGAGAAATATTTGGGTGAGGACATGCACAAGAGGGATGCTTGGAAATCCTGTATCTATAATTTATCTTTATCTATAATTTATATATAATCTGTCATTTTGGATGTCTATTTGTGGTCTGTCTGCCTATGTAATATATCATCTGGATTTTGGTATAATTAGATTTTGGAATTCCCTCAACTGCAAAGTTCTTCAGAGAAAAGAGTAGGATTTGGGGGGTTTGATATAAGATCCTCTTTCTCCCACAAGACTGTGAAATGTTTAATGAAACTGTTTTGTGGTTGTCTCAAAACTAAAATTTTTAATGGGTTAGGAGGAGTTACCAAAGAACAAGTTAAGTTGATGAATGGGCAGTAAGGCATTTGGAAGTGACATTTACTTTGCTTTAGTGCAGGAAGAGTTGTTCAACACTTCATAATCTTGCTAACTGCCTTTGTCACTTTTTTCTGGGGAAACAATTAATTAGTATAATTTATTTCAATAAACCAGACTATGACACTAATGTGCAAATAAGGAAAAATTATGTAAGGTCTTCCAGTAGGTCTTCTGAAACATGAAATTAACTAGCCCTCTATCTGAGCATGCAATTCATAATTCTGTTGGCTCCCAACATCTTCCTTTGGAGGAAAACAGTGAACTCATGTTATGATAAAGAAAAAAAATTATTCTATAAATGCCTAAGATTTTTTTTGCTTTAAAAAGAACCAATCTAGGTCAATAGGCTTAAAAGTCAGTTTTCTGTTTTCACCAGTATGGCCACCCTCTTGGTAATCCAATCAAGAAAACAGGAATACTAAGATATGGAAATAGTTATTGTTTCTCTCCAGAAGATTTGAAGATTATTATTTTTTAATTAAAAATATGAATATTTAAATCAAATCTAGCAGCCAGGGATCACTGAAATAATGATTGATATTTTATTGCCTGTTTCTGTTCATTAAAAACTGTGAGTTTGTGAATAACATTATTCTGTAAAGACCTTTTTTAATATAGAAACTGGTCTATGAAAAAAACAAACTTCTGCCAAGGATTTGTTTCAAACACTTGTTTGTTTCAGTAAAAGGGTTGAGAGTCAGTAAACAACCCTCAACAAAACACACCAGTGCAAATGATCTCAGAGGCTGGTGCCTATAGATGGTGCTATAATGGGTGATGTCTTCTCACTATGGATGATTTCACTTCATATATTCAATAGTCTATTTTAAGCCAGTTCATTGGAGTATTTTGCAATTACTCTCATTATAAAATACTGTGATGATGATAATTAATATTAATATTATAATAATTATTAGAGGAAGTAGATGTATATATTTTCAGTGTTTAAAAAAGCTGTCCCAAGAGAGCATTCTGGGGACCAGGAACAGCTGGCTTTGATGGTTCTGTCAGGGTGTCATGTTTCAACCCCAGCCAGTAACCAAGCCCCATGGAGCTGCTCACTTACTCCCATACCAGGAGGATCAGGGAAAGAGTTGGAAGGGTAATACCTGGAAAATTTGTGAGTTGAGATAAAGACAGTATAATAGGGAAATCAATGGCTGCACAGGCAAACAAAGCAAAACAAGGAATGAATTCACTGCTTGCCATGAGCGGACAGGTGTTCAGCCATCTCCAGGAGAGCAGGGTCCCATCGTGTGTAACTTGGGAAGACAAATGTCATCACTCCAAACATCCCCCACATTCTTCCTTCTTCCCCCCATTTTATATGCTGAGCATGATGTCATATCCCTTTGGAATATCCCTTTCGTCATCTGGGGTCTGCTGTCCCAGCTGTGTCTCCTCCCAGCCTCCCATGCGTACCCAGCCTCCTTGCCAGTGTGGCAGTATAAAAAGCAGAAGCAACCTTGTCTCTGTGTAAGCTCTGCTCAGCAATGACAAAAACATTTTTATATTATCAACCATGTGTTCTGCACAGATCCAAAACATATACTAGCTGCTGGGAAGAAAATTAACTATACTCTGTTCAAAACCAGCACACAGGTTTTTGTCCAGAGACATATGCTCTCATTAGTGAGGGACAGACTCTACCCTTTTACTGACACTGATCACCATGAAGAAAATGATCTCTGGAATAATAACCATGAAATACATAAAAACAAATTAAGCTCAACACGTTTGCATCAACATCATCTCATACTTAGGGAAATCAAGCAAGTAGTTATGTGAGGGATGCAGGGAATAGAAGATGCCAGCTTTGTCCTCCCAAAGCCCTTCAGAATGTTTGCTTATGACCAAGCATCAGCTTAAACATAAGGTCATGGATGAGCACCACTCTGCACAAAAATGAGGTAAGCTGAAAGAATGCACTTAACTCTCAGTTTTAGCTCTGTCATTATTACCTGGAAACTCTCATCTAAGTCAGTCTTTAAATACACCAAGGAGAAAAGGAAAAAGTATATTGCTCCATAAACTTATCTCCATCTGCTAGTGCCTGCTGGGAACACCTTTCTGTATTGCCAGATTATGTTGCCAGAAAAGAAAATCTTTTAAGCCTATTTTACTTGACCTAATTTTCTCTTCAGTTATTGTCTTATAAATCAGGATGTATTATTAGGCATCTCATCTACAGAAATATTAAAAATATGAGCCAGGTTTTAAAAAGCATTTCTGACTGTGTCTTTAGAAAGGCAGATGGGAATAGCTATTGGAGTGAAAGGCTTTTTGCTCATCCCTGCCCCTCTTTTGACACTGCAGAGGTATGTGTCACAATCCACTCACTGTGTAAACTCCTAGCCACCACAGCCCCCACTCTGACTGTTCCAAACAGCACGCTTCCAGCATTTTCCTAATGAGTTTACTCCTCCTGCCACCATTCAGATATTTTCTCTCCTCAAGCACCCAATCTGCCTGTTTCTTTTTATCTTCACTTGCTTTACTCTTTTTTTAACCTACATTAGCAGTAAGCTTTTTCCTTTATACTTGAACTACCACTATGCACATATACACGCGTATACATATATGAACATATAGCTGTATGCAACTGGGTATAAACAGGTATAGCTGAAAGACAGAAGTGGCTTGGTAGGGAGATGGAGGATTCCAGAGTTTGCGTCTGTAAACGCAAATATCCCTGCCCAAGCCATAGTGTCAGTATATAATAATTCAGATGGACACATTTAACTTATAGGTTAAATCTCAGTTTTGCTAGGAGAACCTGAAATAGTCATAAACCATGGGGGGGTGGGGGAGGAGCTTTGAAAAGGGAATTAGGTGGTGTGATTTGTTTGCTATAATTTATTTTCTATGAACATTGTAATTTCATAGCATCCTCCTGAATTCAGTAAGTCTTCTGTTCTGTAAGTAATGTGTGCATTAGGTGACAAGGGCAAAGTTCAGATCTCATTTAATTTTTAATTAATTTTAAATTAATTTTTTAATTTTTAATTTAGCATAATTAACATTTTGCTTTTACAAAACTTTTATGGATTGCCTTCACATCCTATCCATATGGACACTAAAAGTACAAATCAAACTTTAAAAATTAAAGTCTGTGACAAAATACAATAACAACAACAACTATAATAATAACAATAATTATTCTAAAATTTGGATGGTTTATGACAGGCCTAATTTTTTACAAAGGCATCATTTCTATTTCTGCTATTCTCACAAATACAGAAATAATAAGAATTAAATAAGATTTAGTCTGACCACTCCTAACAACATTTTTCAGCCCTTTTATGAGGTGGAGTGGCACGCTAACAGGTGCCAACAATAGGACATGCATCCTTGCGTCCCATCCTTTTCCACCACAGGTCCTGAAGTAATTAATAGACATAGACCATATCCCTTGTTCACATTATTTGGTTTAAGGTCCATATGAAGGAACTAACTATTGATGATTTAACTGTGAATGATTAATTAAATGATCGGTGTAATTAATATTTCGTTCTGTCCTGTAATTTTTTCTTTCAGATTTATAGCCAAATGAAGCCCAATCTAACTTCAAGTACCTTTCCTGAACTTAAAAATGCAATCAAATAAAAGAAAAGCAGCAGCTGCTCCCCACTGAAAAATAATGAGTACATTAAAAATTAAGCTAAGCAATATTCCATTCCTGATATAAATATCAGTCATCTTCAGCTCCCTTTCTCCCCCAGAACCCACTAAGCAAGCAGGCCTTGCAGCAAACAGTGACATGAAATCCCATCAGATTAAAATGCAGAGAAAAATTCAAACTGCTAAAGCTTAATTAACAAAAAGGCATCATGAAAACATTCTTTTCTCTGTAAAAGACAAGACAAATAAGCCATGTGGTACAATGGTACTTAGCTTTGACTCATTTCTTTACAAATAAATAAATTAAAAAAAAATAAAATATGATCTGTGTTTTGCTTTGCCTGGGACATCAAGGGGATGAAATTGTCCCTGCACCAAGGGTCATCACTGTTGTGACACAGTGTCACCTATGGACCACTGTGCTATCCAATTTATCTCACATCATCCAGGGATGCTAAATCTCGTAAAGCCAGAAGCCAAGCCTTGGTAGTACTGGCTCTGCCCTGACTTTGTGGTCACAGTCTTTGCATCCCCAGCAAACTCATTCATCTCTTCCTCCTCTCTCCAGCCTCTTTCCCTCACAGCCACTGTGCCCTCACTCCATGCTTGCTGCCTCTTCTGAGCTGATCTCTGCTACTGCATCACAGCATTGTGATCATTTCGCCCTACTGGTGCCACAATCAGTGTATGAAGTTCCACTTCGTGCTGTTGCATTTTGTTTCCATCAGGAGATTTTAATTATTTTTTGGGGAACATTTTGAAATATTTCTCTCAGTTTAGCTATTTCATTACTGTGTCTGTAACCCTTTGGCCTTTCTACTCAGAGCCCGTCAGTCTTCAAAAGGGGGAACAGACCTTATGTCCTTTGTAGGGCTATTGGTTTCCATGATAGTACATGTTTTTCGTCATTTTTTCTTGGTTCTGAGCAATGCACTGATGTCTGTTATACACCATTTCTCTTAATTAATAGCTTCATATAGACCAAATATTCAAATATTGCCTTTAAAGGGGAGCCTGTTGGTGTTAATTCTATGCTATTCACACTCAGGTATCTGCTTGGAGATTATTACCATGTGGGGACTTGCTTATTGCCTTTCCTGGGGTTTGAGGTTTTATGGTAAGTACAAGCTGGCTTTATTGATATCTTAAAAACCAATCTGTCAAAGAGGAGATGTTACACACATATCAGGAAACAGCCACACAAACATTAACAAAGTTAATGTGAAATAGTTTTCTTGTATCAATCCTCTTACAAGTATTTTCACCCAATTGTATTGTTTCTAAAATTAAAATAATTAAAATAATTATTTGGGGATTTGCATCATGTCTATTTCAACTATACTGATGAAGCTTTACTACAGTCAAAATAAGTGACTTGTACAGGCTTTCTTTCAGCTTACTTCTAGAATCTTCATAGACCATATCATAAAAGTGATCTATAACCAATCTTGTTGTGTAAAGATTTGTGTGGAATATTTGTGACATTGGAAACTTTCTGGAAGTTACTATTTCATGGCACTTTTGAGGAAGAGATAGCTGGCGGAACCAGACATGCTTAGTTTTTTAGTTAATATGGATCTTAGTGAGATTCCCAAATGGAGATAAAGTTTTGTTGTTGTTATGCAAATCTAATTTTTCCATTGTAAACCTTTCCTACTGTGGTACAAGCAAAAATTTCCTCTATTAAGTTTGTGTATCAGCCATCTCTTCCCTGGACCTTGTATCTGAAATGCAGAGATGAAATTCTGATCCAGGCAAAATTCAGTATATGTTAGCTCCAGTGACATATTTTCTATTAAATAATCAGCAGGTAAAGTACAGAAATAGTCTTGTCAATGGGCTTTCCTATTTCTGGCTAAGTGCCAAATTAGAGGCATAATCCCTTCTGTTTAGCCTCAAATAAAAAGCTGCATAACAACCAAGAAAAATAAAGAGGAAAGCCGTAAGAATGGTAAAAATGCTGAAAAGTTTCAGGAAAGGATTAAACAGTGACTCTTCAGTAAAGATATAATGTCTATGATTAAAGCCTGTGTAATTACATCAGACATGGCGGAAGGAAGCGTAGAATGGTTGTTCACCGTGTCACATAACACCTAAACCCCACAGAACTAAAGAGGGTTGAAGCATATGCTCAGAAAGCAGCTTCAAAATGAAAGAAGGTCTTCATCAATGCATCATGCATTGACATTGTTGGATTTACAGCTACCAGGCATGTGGGATGTCCTCATTCACCCACATTCAAAAAGCATCTACACGAATTCATGGAAGAAAAATCAATTAAAGAGAAATGCATAACTTCTGCTTCAGGAAGCCCACCAAACCTATTTCTTGGCACTGAGCAAACCTCCTGAGGAGTGGATGACCAGAGGTCCTTTGGGCTAATCTGCACATCTCTTCTTGAAAGGAACACCACTACTGTTCCAGTTACCTTGCAGTTTGAACCAGTTTTCACATATGGACACGCTTGATCACCTCCGTGTGACAGGCAAGATACTATTGTCTCAGAATAACCACAATCAGAGAAGCGAAGTCACAGAAAAAAAAATCCAGCCACCAAAAAAAGACCGAAATAAACTCTCCTGCCTGTGCAGTATCAATGCCTGAAAAAGAGGGCTATGGAACTAGCCTGTTGCATAAGATGGAGATGAGCATAAACTGGAGATGAGCAATGGGCATTCTGTGACTGGTTTGACATAGCCCACAAGAAAAAGCTATAAGGTATGGGTTAGCTTAGACAAGAAGAAAGGAAACTCTGGGCAGGGATCTTCCAGCATCTAAAAATATTGCTAGAGAAAGGTAGGTGAGCTCCACCTCCCCACACCCAGGGAGGCTAATTGCAGGAGAGCAACTTATGTTCCTCACTTTCAGAAGGATTTCTGTAACTATGAGAGAAAAAGAGAAATATTTGTTCCTCCCTCAGTGTCTTTCTGCTCTACTTTTTGTAGGAAAGTACCTTTGGGAGTCTGGATACAATGCAGCTGCAATCACTGCTGTGAAACAGCCCATGCAAGAGAAGGATCTTGGTAAACTCAGCACAACTGCATATGCACCCTCTCTGGATACCCAGGTTTTCAACCCCGATCTTCCACGTACATTTGAGCCAGGAGTATTCTAGTAGACAATAAATTAGCTGGCACACTCAGTCTGTAAATCAAGGTTATATCTTATCTAAGGAAGGCAGACCAATAATTCCTTCACAGGCAGTAGAAGGGAAAGCCTTAGTCTAGTCTGCATTGGGCCACCATCTATATAATTGTAGCAGTTCCTTTTTATTTTAAAACCTATGAAAACCCAGGCTGTTGTAACCTGAGTATACAAGATCAACTGTTTTCCTGGCAGTTATTTTGCTTCATTAACAGAATCTTCTTTAATTTTGCTTGATACTCTAATAATGACATTCTTTTTGAATCACTAGATATCAAGTGACACAGAAAATCATAATATTCACCATGGGACAAATAAGTTTTTCATTTAAGTAAACGTTCCAGCTCTGCCATGACCAATATCTGATTTTCCAGGGAAACATCATTATTCTGCTCAGAAAAGATTAATCCAAACTGGAAAATGTGCAGAAATAGCTATAAACATGGATATAGGGAAGATAATCTCTCTTCAAACACAGAAACTTTGCTTTTTGAAAGAATAAGACTGCATACCATAATGTGTTATGGTTATGAATATCAAGGATAGGGAAGAACTATTTGTATAAATAGGACAAATTATGTGGCAGCTTTGTGATGTTTATTTTCAACAATATTCCAGCAACATTAGTGAAATACACAGAAAGTGTTGTCTATATAAGAAGTGAGAAGAAATGAGAGAGACATGTCCATTGATAGGTGTTTAAACAAGTGTTTAAGTTTGTTTGTAGGGAAAAAATGTCAGAGTTATATTTATTATGGGTGAATTTGGGACCATGAGATAAATACTTGAACGGGCTTCTTTTCTTTAAGGACCTAGCAAGGTGAAAGGGCTTCATACACAGGCAGAAATATGTTTTGAGAGAGTAATTTTGATAGCAATGTGGTATTTGCATGAGCAGTTCCAAGGACTACATCTGAACTTGTTTCCCTGGGAGACAGGATGTTTTCCAAGAAGAATATCATCACACCTTGAAATAGCAACAATCTCCTCCTAGGGTAAAACAGAACAGCCAAGAACAGCTTGACCTTCATGGGGGCTGTTCAGTGATTGGGCTGTATTTGTTTACTTACTTGCGCTTGGTTGTGTAAGTGAAAGCGTGGTCCCTTATTTGCAGAACTTTGCCCTCAAATCATGGATACGTAGCATCTGTTTGACTTCAGCTATAAACTCCACCAAAGGCTTCTCTTCTGGTAAAAAAGTGATTTGGCTTTTGCAGCTGTTCTTTAGGGGAATCAAGCCTCCCTTGGTTGTAAGCAGGCAGAGAAAGCCCCAAGTGCTTGTTTGTGTGACTGCTCAGGGGAACATGGAGTTTGCATCTCTCTTCCAATGGGGTTCCTTTGAGGTAAGGGACCTCACAAAAGCTGGTAGCACTCAAAGTGCTGCACTCTGAATGCAGCAAAGCATGATGTGAGGCATCTTTACTTATCCTTGACAAAATTAATCTCTGAAACTCCGAGGAGTTATAACTGGATCTAGCTAAATTAATTGCCTTTATTTCATGAACTTGTATATCAAATAAAAGGACAATAATATATTGAGATCTAAGAATAACTTACAGGGAACTGCACCCCCTTTAAACTGTGTATAAATTGGGGCAGTGTAGAGGCTACAGATTATATCAGTTTCTTCAACCTCTCCTAGCCTTAGCAAGCGAGAAGACACAGAGATGATTAGGAAAAAAGAGAAGGGGCAGTATTATCCTAAAAAATTGTGGACTTAAAAAGAAACAGAGGCTCTGGGGCAAAGCAAGTACAGTGAAATGTAGGAGGCTGCACAGTCCCTTCATTCCAGGACAAAATGTGCTCTGTTCCTCCCTGAAAGAAATTTTTCTGACCTGGTTTAAAAATTCCCAGGGCAGGAGATTGGCCTCTTGCAGGGAGCCTGTTTCAAGGTTTTGCCTCCTTAACAGATAAAAGTTTGTTCTAGTCTGTAACTCACTTCATGGTCAAAACAGAAAACCAGAAACAGCATGAGAGGATGGATTCAGTGGCACAATCTGAGCTTCTGTGTAGACAGAATTTGAGATATGAGACATCTGAAATGAGTGAATTACTCAGAGTAAGAGCAGTGAACTTATTTCTTCTTGTCCTGTGCCTTTTTTGTATACTCCCAAAGTCATCTCCTTCATGAACTGTGTGACAGACCCTACACATTCTTACAAATGTGAGAGTGACCACATGGGATCAGAGCTCCTTCCAGCTTTTATTTTCTCCCCACCACCTGCAACACATGCCATATGAAGAACATACGACCAAGACAAGGGCATACTCATGTTTTCCCCAAGGTATTATTTAATTTTGCTTTAATCTGTGCTTTAGTGAACAAGAGTTTGGACTTGTGGGCTTTGTCACTGATGCATTTTTCTTCCATTAATTTAACTAATTGTTTTCAGAGAGCCTGCACAACATCCTTGTAACAGTAAGTTTCATGGTTTCACTGCCCAGTGAGTGAGTAAATATCCTAGATTCACAGAATCATAAAATGGGTTGGTTTGGAAGAGACCTGAAAAATAATCTAGTTGTAACCCCCCTGGTATGGACATGGAAGCCACTAGATAAGGTTTCTCAGAGCCCCATGCAACCTGGCCTTGAACACTTCCATGGATGGGGTATCCACAACTTCTCCAGACAACCTGTTCCAGTGCCTCACTACCCTCTAAGTAAATAACTCCTTGTTTGTTCTGATCCTGCTACCTGATTCTTTCTTCCTTCCTCCTCTTTCCTACAGAGAAGCTACAGCTTCAGGGGGTTGGTAGAAGAGAAGAGCAGGGTCAAATCTGAAACGAGGTAGGTCCATCTGTTTTCTTGCGCTGAGCTACCCTACACAGAGACAATAATTCTCTTTTTATGCCCCTTGTTCATATAAAAGTTTCCATTAACAACTTATTTAGAAATGTAGGTATTTCTAACATGATAAGATATGATTTGAGAGTATATGACTGGGATATTCGCATTCTGCATCTTAACAACACGGAAGGAAACATCCACAGTATTTTCCTCCTTGATGGCAATGTAAGTCATGACTTCATAATTTGGAAAGGTGAGAGTGTATCTGAGAGCGTCATGGCCTTGGAGTGAGCCTTTTAAGCCTGTTTAATTATGGCATTGCTGCAATCCACGCTCATTTGGCATGTGAAGCTATACTTGCAAACCAAAAAGGTCACAGATAAAAATAATCTGCAGCAATTAATGGATGGACAAAGTTGTGACTGATCCCTTACAACCTGGCCCAAAGTGTGTCCCAAGAAATACCAGCTTTAGAAGACATGGTGATTCATTGCCTAGGAGGTAAACAAGTGTCTAAATACTTATAAGGCTGCCATGACATGGTGGAAAGCTTCCCGTACATCCAATTTCACCACTGACCATTATAAGAGAGGTTCAGCTACTCAGATACCTTGCTGTAGGCTATAGCAGCAGTTGAATGGTAGGGGTTGTACTTAAGCAGCTAACTTTGGTGTTTTGAGGATGGTTTTTTGGTTCTTGTTTTGGTTTGTTGTTTGTGGTTTGGTTTAGTTTGTGTTTTGGTTTTTTTAGAGAGCTTACATGTGTGTCTAAAAGAGTTGAGGTTTGGGTTTTCTATTTGCAGTTTTCTATTTTGTAAGTTTTTTGCATTCTCTTTTGGCTGTAAACTCATTGGAAGCCTGAACTCATGGGTAATTTAAAATTAAAATTGCATCTCCTTTATTGTAAGTCTTTCTCTTTGTGTACTTTATGACCCCACCCAGAATTAAGCTTGCTGTGTGAAAGAAATAAAAAGAAGCAAAATAAAATTATGTAATTATCTCAAAAACTTTAAAGTTATAGATTGCTCATAATTGCTTTGGCATTTTCTATAAACATTAAAAATTCACAGGACTAACTTTATGGTTTTGAATTCTTCCTGAAATACAAGACTATTATAGTACTTATTGTTATCTATCATTAAACAATGCCTTCATGTTAAATAACACTTTCCTTCTGTAATATATACAAAGCTCATTCCAATATTTCAACTTGAAGGCACAAGCACATAATTAGCCTTACCTGGTGAAGACATTGTGATCCTTTCAGGCTTTTTAAAATTAAAGTTATACCATAAAACATGTTTAAGAGTATCATTCATCTTCTGTGACATCAGAGGAAAAAATCAGTTTCTAGACTATAAAAGACTTTCCAAAAAAGTATCACATGGATCTCATTAATTTTGAAAGGAACTAAGCACCTTTTTTTTTTTAATCCAGCTATGAGTCAGTGCTTTGTGAAAGTCATTGCTGAATACTTTCTGCAAATTGAAGTTGTTCGCATATGCTTCACTCAGCCCATTTACTCTTCATAGCCTCTGAGTGTTCATTTAAATCACAATAAGCTAAGTGAAGAGCACGATCCTAGTACAAATTATTAGAAAAATAATTACAAGCTTTTCAAGATTTACAAATATTTTTATGATTAGCAAGAAAGTGATCAATTACTACTGCAGCTAATGGGACTGCGTATTTATCAACAAAACAACTTATTACATGGGGGTTTTGACTGTCTCACTTTTCTAGATAAATAAGTATGGATACATAACTTTATGCTTACCAAAGATGTGCAAGTATTAATGTAAATTCACATTTACTCTAAATTTAAATTCACATGTAGATTAGTGAAGTTCTACTTTTCTGCAAGGAAAATTCCACTACTGTAAAAGTAATATTTAATAACTGTGTTTGCTCTTGGGTTATCAATAAAAAGTGGGTTATCAATAGAATAAAAAGTCACTCACTCTTTCAAAATAATGGTGGAGTAGTCTTTTCTGATAATGCCTTTCCTTTTTTTCAATGAAAAATATCTTTCTTCCCACTGCGATTGATATCAGGCAACCTACCAGAAAGTAATTTTGACCATCAGAGATAGAAACCAGTTCAGGACAGTCTTGGGTGAGTAAGAAGAGTGGAAAAGGCTGAAAATGTATCTGATAGCTCAATGCTGTTTGGAGATTAGTTATTCTGATAGAATGTATAACCTTGAGGTGCACACTTTCCTCACAAATGAGGGATGTTAGTTTTAGTGTTTGCAGTACTAATGGATTATTCTTTCTCCTGATGCTCTGGTCATTTAATAGAACAAGCATTTTTGGTCATCATTAAGCCTAGCATTCCTGACACTATGCCTCCGTGACAATTGGAGGCTACTTAAAGAAATGCAAAATATGGGCCTCTTAACATCACGGTCTGAGAAACTTGAGAAACTTAGTGCTGAGAAGCTGCCAAATCCAGTGGTATCCCTCATTTTTAATGCAGAAGATAGGACAGACTAGCACATTCTCAAAAGGAAGATTTCAAAGCGTAACCATCGTATAACTGAAGAGGCGGTAGTATGTACACACACTTCAAAACTTTCTTATTGTCCATCACTCTTGTGCCCTGGACAGGTATTCCAGGTGGGAAATTGGAAAGGGTTGTTTCATAGGAGAAGCAGAGAAGTGAGACATGGCCTGGTGGAAAGCTACACTAGGGGGTAACTTTCTCTTGCTTGAGGTTGCTCTGGTCAAGAAAAGGCTGCAAGTGTTGCTGTAGGTGTATTAAAATTGTTGCCACCACTGCCCAGAGGAAGACAGTGGAGAATAATGAAATCTATTCACAACAACAGACTTTTTCCTCCTGGATAAAAAAAAAAAAAATAAGGAGGGGGAAGGGGGATTTTAAATGACTGATCATCGGCAAGTGTCACTGGCCCTTTCTCTGCTTCAGTCAAACTGTCAGATATCTTGGAATACCAACATTTCTGGAGGCACAACTGGCTGTAGAGCTGGTAAAAGGGAAAATGGGTTCCACTCCCAGGAACTCATTGAAATGCAGAGAAATTGCTCCATGCAAGACAACACCACTGCAGTTTATTGCAGGTTGTAATTCTGTATCTTCAACGTGGTATATCTTCAGCCATTAAAGAAAAAAGAGCAAATTTGGTGTAAGGAATACACCGCCATGGGCAAGAAGGGCAGTTATCTGCACTGAGACCTGCAGGCCTCTGGATACTTGTAAATCAGGTGTCTTCCCTTCCCTGTCAAGCCCAAAGTAGCAAGGGGAGAATTTGCACAGCACACCAGTGCCCCCAGCATGTACGTGCATGTGTCTGTGTGTGCATGTGTGTGGAGGGGGTCGTTTCTTTTGCTGTCCCTCAAGAGAGCACAATTCTGCCAGCACTGTGTTATGACATCTGTTTTTACAAACTCAATAATGTTCAGCATGCTGAGAAGCCGGGGCGGTTTTGATGGATGAACCCACTACAACAGCACGATAACATTCTGTGAGCATGCACAAGGGATTAAGCAAGACACCAGCCCACTTCAGCGAGGTCAAGCTGTGCACAGAATCTGAAAAGATGTAATATTAATGTCTATCTAATTGGTGAATTTGTCAATGCAGTGTTGCCATTAAACAGCCAGCCATCTGGACCCCAAGGTTTATGTGATCACAGCTGATTGTCAAAACAATGGCATTTCACTGACCTTAAGAAATTTAATTAAACTGTTGTATTGCTTTCCATGCAGTAAAGGTACACAAATTGATAGTTAAGAATTAGGTTGCTACAAGGGCTGCTCCTTCTGTTTCCAAGTTTACAGTGGAAAATCATTTTCACATAGACAGATATTCCTGGTAAATCTAAAATAACATTGCAACTGCACTGACACTTTGAGCAAGTTATGTTTCCTTGCTGTGTGTTCTAATGACTCAGCAACAACCAGAGAAGATTTTTCCAGAAAATAGTACTCTGCAATTCCATTCATCTTTTTGACTTAATGAGTTTATTTAGTGCATTCATCGTTCAAATTACTGCTCAGAAGCTGTTGTAGTAGCAACTCAGTAATTTTTACCCTATCATTATTTAAACCAGTATTTTATAGGCCATGGCAAGAAGGCAGAAAAAATATCTCTCCTTTTTTCAAACACAGACCCCTAGGGATATGGAAATGTGGGACAAAAGGGACTGGGTGACTGAGGTTACCTCTACATATCACATATCTCTTTTCATAAATGTGTCAAACACCATCTTAAAACAAGATTTCTCCTAGAGAGATTGGGAGGTTGTTTGAGAACTTCAGTGTTCTTGTGGCAACAAACCTTCCATTAATTTCCATCTTAAAATTATTCATGGCCAGCTCATACCCATTTGTTCTTATGCCAACATTGCCTTTTAGTTTAAACAGCCCTTCCCTAGTGTTTACCCTCCCTGTGAATTTATAGAATGCAATCACATTGTCTCTTAGCTTTCGTTCAGCTAACACGAAACACAGTTTTTCAAATCTCTCATGAAATACACTCACTGTTCCCCTGGACACTTTTGCTCGTCTGCTCCTTTTATGACATGAGTTGAATGGGGTAAGCAGGGATGCAAGCAGTATTCCAGACTATCTCCAGTAGATGCCCTAAAGACTGACAAAGGCACTGCCTTTCTTTGCTAGAAATCTTCCATGTAAGAAGCTTTTTTAGTTTTCTCGTAGCCATTTCCTTATTGTGCTGTGGGCAGCTGGAACACAAAGACATCCTCTGTAGTCCAGTTTGTTTCTATGGAGGACATGTAGCTCTTAGCAGTTCTTACAAGATCTCTGGTGCTTCATCTTGCTCTTTTTACAGTGGGATTTTCTTTATTTCAGTCTTTAAAGCCACTTAGGCCTTTTTATATGATATACTGTTTTTCTCTCTTTTTGATAGTGACTTTCAAGTGTGGTCCTGACAAATGATATCAGCAAATTTGCCTGGTTTTATGAAGGGCAGTAATGGATATAAGAGGGGTTCCTGTAGCTCTGTTACAATATATCTCCGTGTTACCTATTGTCTCTTCCCCTTGAGTCCTCTTATAATACAACTTATGTCTTCACAAATAATTCTTCACACAATACCACACCAGCTGTTTTACTGAAGTTCAGAGAAATAATATATACTACAAGTCAAGTTTTTAGCAAATTAAATATTTTTAATAATTTAGAAATATAACTTATTTTTAGACTTTTTATTTTATTTTACTTACATTTCTTCCATAATTATTTATTTCAAAATATATTTAAAAGCGTTATATGATACTGAAGTCTGAGTAGCAGACTCAGTGTCTCATATCTTTGTTGGTTTTTGAGGGAGTTTGTTTGAGATAAAAATGATATAGTTACTATTCTGTGGTCATGTGATGCTGCTTCAAATTTGATATTTTTTTTTTAAATATTGCATTATCTGGAATTAAGTTCCTTCCAATTACTCTACCATCTTTCAGGAGGCTTATAAGCTATTTCTTTTGAATTTATTGTATGCAGTGGGTGCAAACCAATGAGAAATGTTCATCCTATACAAGAACAAATACATTGAATTATTTCATCATTTTCTATTGTGCCAAGATGAGGTTAAAATAGCTATAAGCAAGAAATTTCTAGAGTAACTCAGCTGTAAACCACATGAAGATACAATGAAATAGCCCTCCAGAATAGAGAGATGATATAGGTTTTTATGAAATGTGTCGTGAACAAAACAACACTGATGTGTTCCTTTTGCCATAGTGTGTAAGGCGGAGAGAGATGCTTTCAGACTCTCATTGGGCATAGCTTGTTTTTCTGTCACTTGTGAATAAAGCATCAACTGCAACTTCTGCTGCCATGTTTGTTTCACTGACAGCTCATCTTTTAGAAGTAGAAGTAGAATCTACTATAAAATGAAACTCCCATCTGCAATTGCTACCATGTCAGCACAATATTAGTACTTGAATCTACTGGATGTACGTGAGCATATCTTTCTTCCAACTGTACCTTAGAAAGTTGTTAAACTTATGTTTGTTGCTAGTTGCAAAGGACTGACATTGTTTCAGTCCAGTGGGTCAGTCCTGCACACCTGTGATGAGTCACCGGTAGAGTGTGACAAAGCGATTTGAAATCAGACAGTGATTAAAATGCCTGATCACACACTGGGAATATTGTTAGCTAGTTGGCACAAAGTTTTTTCCACTGTGAATCATTTCGTGAAACTGACTGTCTTGAAGGTTAGTTGTAGTACATTTTTTTAATCCCAGTCCACTAAAAATGAACTGCAGACACATTTCTCATCTGTGAATTAATTATCCTGTGGAGATCAGTCAGTGAGTGCTATAACATGCTATTTAACAACCTTTGGGGAATTGGATCCTTTTTCAAATTCACATTGGCTCTTTATTAACATGGAGTTTGGTGGTGGGGAGGGGGTTTGTGATAAAGGTCAGAGCTGCTCATTAGAAAGCTAAATGAAATGTAGTAATGCAGTTCATTCATTCTTCTAGGATTACAGCCTGTGCAAGACAAAATATATAAACATGCATCTACATGGTACTGGAAAAGGAGGGCAGTTGTATAGTATTGTAACCTTATGCTATTCTCAAGTGAATATTATCAAAATACGTTAAACAGGCCTTCCAGTAATACCCAAATACTTCAGGTAGGAACTGTTCCACAGGCTAGTTGGGCTTTTTCCCCCAAGAAAAATCATTCAGATTAGTTGTTTGAGCCAGTACAAACAGATGGGAAGATGTACTTTCTGCTCTCGGTGACAGAAGCAGAAAACCGTTTCCTCCAAGACTGCAGTGCAGGGCAAGAACAAGGTGGTAATGTTGACAGTGGGTTATGTCATATAAACACTGAATTTCTCAGCCTCTAGGCTGATGTATCCCTGGAGGAAAGGTAGGTGACAGCTGTCAATGTCTTTAGCATTCACAAAAGTTAATATTCTCCTGTATTAAGTCGGTAGTCCATGAGGATCCAGGCCAAGCTGCCTTATTTGCTTGCTGACTGTCTATCTAGTTTAGGGGAATCAAGCCTCTAATAAGGGCTTGATGTGCACTGTGGAGCCTGGACAACTGGCACAAGGGGCCTCAGACACTGCTCAGAAAAATCTGGGATAGTTTTTGACACTAGATCTAACTTTCTGCCAGTAAATATTGGTGTTGCTACTTACACCAGTTTATCTGTTGCGAAGAATGACTTTTGAAGCAGGAGCCTTGATGGAGCACCATATAACGCTATTGGGGACCAGCCACCCCCATGTTATCATTGAACCCTTCTGTGTCAGAAGCACAAATACTCTTGGTAAAAATATAGACAAATATAAAAATGCTACAAGCATGGAAGATGGGCACACAGAAAACCCACAGATTTTTGTCTTCATACTGGGCCAAATCCCTGGAAACCCTAATTGTGGGAATAGGTCCTGCATGGAGGACTGACAGGGGTGACTGCATGAGAACTGCTCCCTGAGGAAGACAAAGTCACATGTGTATGAGCTGTGAGAGAGTTCATTTTACAGGGCTGATTCCTGTGCTTTATACCAACCCTTCACTGTCTATCTAATTTGTATCGGCGTTTGACAGCTTGTTGACAGCTCATTAGGAAAAAAAGCCACATGTGACCAAAGCACTCCTTGCACAAAGAGAGATCTGCTCTCTAATTGTGAACTATATTGAAATCTGAACCAGATGTGGCACTGCAGATCAGAAACTAGCTCAATTAGCATGTTTATTAAAATATTTGAAAATGTATTTAAATTATTAACTAGTATAAGATGTAATAGCAGTAGCAGCTGTTGTCGTAATCTAAGTTGTCGTAAGTGGCAAACCAAAGGAAACAGGACAGGCTTCGGGATTTATTTTTTCCTGAAAGAAGGTATGGTGCCATATCAATGTAACCATGTCAGCTCTGTCATTGAACGGGAGCCACTTGGGGGCAGGTGCCTCTGGTCTCAGTCCAGACTACCATCAGCACTGGATGTGATCATAAGACTTCTTGCATCTTTGCAACAGCAAAAGCAGAGCTGTGGTAACAACTGTGAAATTCAACCATTTGGGTCTTGGGATATTTTTCTTTTGACACAGCTTAAATTTAAATTAACAATTTGGGCTTATATTTCTGGGTTGAGATTGGCAATTCTGTACATTAGTCTCTGTTCTCAAAGAGAATTCCTAAATTAAGGGTGTCAAGTTTTCCTAATATGATACAGAGACTACAAATCAAACATGTAGATTTGAAACTTCTCTGAGGAATTGCTGCATCCTTAGTCGAAAGGAAGTTTTTCTCAATTTTTTTCACTGGGAAGCCAGGCAGCTCTATATGCAATAAAAAATTTTCTTCTTTGGTGTTACTTTACATTATTTTTGAACTCTTGACACACTTACTGAAACATCAAAGGAAACATTCAGGCTAGGAGTGATCCAATATATACATGCAAACAAAGGCACGTGGGTTAGACCCATTATGAAATATTTGCAACTTCTGCTGTGCAAAGGTGAGCTGGCTGAATGTTTTATGGACCCTTCCAGATGATATGTTTATGTCATGGAAACAGCAGTCAAAAGTAAGCTGCAGGTAGCTTTTTCCAGCCCTGTACTCAATGAAAAGAGAAATGCTTGCATAGGGCTGAGCTAAATTATAGCCTGTGCAGACCATGGGATAGATTCAACTATCTCCTCCACAAGCTTCCCTCAGAGTCCCACTAATGGGCTGACCAGTTATTTCTAAAAATCTTTTAATTACTGGTTCATATGCTTGTTGGAAGAGCATGAGGACCCAGAATTTTCTGCTTGAATAAATTTAGAAGAAAAATACCTCTGTGAGTAACAGCTAGTGCTCCGTCTGAGGACACTGAGTGAGGCCTTTAGGGCTATAAAAGTGAGAAAAGTGAGAAAATCATGTTTTACAAAGCAAGCTGTGTAGTAGAATATTATAATAAAAGAATGGCTTTCATTTTTAAGTCCATGAGCGTGATAACCAGAATAAAGTCACTCAGAACAGGCATGTCTATTTAAATAAGGTGCTGTCAGGAGAATCACTGGACAATAAAGTATAACTGTTTTAACAAAACAGCTAACAGATCTCTGCATGCACTATTAATTTCCCGAATCCAAAGTAATGTTTGCAATTTATATTAGTGTCCTCTGCACCTCATTTATGTAATCTTTTTGCTAGCTCTTGAGCACTATTTTCTTCTTGCTTGTAGAATCACTGTAAATATTCTCATTTGAGTTCTACAGCTAAATGTGCTATGAATACATAGTTTTGTTGCTCCTTGGATAATTGATTTGCAGGATGCACATCTCATAGAACACATTTTTTAAAAAAATCCTGCAGCAATTGCATTGAAGTGACAGTCCATGCATTTGATGGGGTGGAGAATTTTTGCACTTTATTGCTGGCACTGCAGGTTCAACTTTTCATTCTGTAGACCTGTCTCCAATGGTCTGTCTGCCTGCAGTGAGATGTAGTGTGTTGTTTCCCAGCAACACATGCTCAGGTGATATTTGAATGTCTGGTGCTCTGAAGCAGCTGGATCCCTTGGAGGCTAGGGAACAAACAAAGCCCCAAATAAAAAAACTCCATGGTACCCCTGGTTGCTAAAAGGCAAACGCTCACTACATTTCACTGTTGTTGAAGTACTTTTGCTTTGGTTACCTTTGGAAACATGGCAGAGCCAACAATTTAGGAATGACTCTGAGATTCCTGCCATCAAGAGAAGTTTTTGGAGTCTCTTGGTTTAAGTTTGTCAGGTATCACCCCACTTATTTCTGAACTGCCTGAGCTTTTGCTATATTTTGGTAAACCTTTCATTTCCCTTGCTTTCCTTCAGGTACCAGCTGACTCCATTTCTTTACATACATTTTTTAGTGCTAGCGGATCATCTATAAGACAACATTCAAGTGCTTCTATTGTCCACAGTATATAAATGGAAAGGCATAGAGGTATCAATCCCATACCCACACAAAATGTGTTGTAATTGTAACCACAGAGGAAGCAACACCAAAAAAAAAGCAATGAATTGCAAAAATTTGTCTGAACTAATTTTTTTTTTTTTAAATCTGATTAAAGACAGTTTTCTGCTCCTTAAGGAGGATAGATGAGTGAGGAACATGCTGTGCTTTCTTGCTCTTGGAGGTTTTCAGTTGCCTGCTGGTTTTCCTGGTGGTCATTACCAGCCAACCTTTTAAGTAGAGCTCTTCATGGCTTTATTTCATCAGGTATAACAACTGCCTCAGTGTTTACCCAATTATTTTCTGTCACTATGGCAATCTTAGTTTTATATAAATTAGTTATTTATTGGAACCCTTCAGATGTGCTAAAATCATATTTTTATCCCAGTAGGAACTGTAGGTATTAGGCATCTTCAGGAAGCTGAGCACTTTTGAAAATGTGCTACATGCTGTTCACTCCATTTTAGCAATTCTCATTTTTATAAAGGTTTTTCTGCTTTTTACCTATGTTGATTTGTCTTTCCCCATTATATTGAGTCTCTTAGTTCAAGTATCAAGTCTCTCAATTCTAGTACTCCTTATACACATACAGTCCCCAAGTCAGCAAGAAATATTTGAGAAGTTTGTTGATTTGTAGTCATATATATTAAGATAAGAAGTGTTATTATGTAGCAGAATTTTAGGAGTTTCAGGAATCACCCAAAGATGACTTTTCTTCTTGGCACCATAACATGATGGTCCTCTTAGGCTGTGACTAACACTCATGAGGGTGATGTCACAGTTCTGGGTCATTGCTCCTTTATTTCTTTTTTACATCCATAGCATTTTATGAAGGAATTTATACATAGATCTCCAGAATCAATTCCACAATAAAATTGAAAATAAAATTGAAAAATGCCAATCGGACATTTGCATTCACAAACTGTATTACATATATATGCCCATACACTCTCCTAAATGAGGAACAGACTCAAGAAAGACCTGACTCAGCACAATGAAGGTCACATGTAATATGCCAAATTAAATAGGGGTCCAAAATCTTCCCTGTAAGAAAAACAACTCTGCTTAGCTTGGGAGAAAAGCTGAATTCCATAGGACTCTACCTGCATATACCCAACACAAAGCAGACCTCTCAGGAAGAAGCTCAAATTTACATTACATGTATTCCATAGTATCCTCAAAATACACCTCCTTCTAGCTAGACTGTTGAGCTTTTTCCCTCTGAAGCCCTGTCCTCCCACAACTTTTTGTGATGGTTATTTTTTGCTTTGTTCAATATCTCTTACCTAAATCGTTGGTTCTTTGGATGTACTTTTTTTCCCTTATCAATTATCTTAAATCAAAGCACTACATTTGGACTTCACCTAGGAGAAAAAAAAAAAAAAAGAAAAAAAAAGAAATGGGCCCTCCTGAGACTTTAACAAGCAAGTCAGAATAGAGAGCGGAGGTGGAGTTGCTTTGTAACCAGCATCTTCTCTTTGAAATGTTCATGCCCAGGAAGCACATTCCAGACCATTTTAGCGACAGCGGGGGTGCTTTCACATTTCAGTGTGTTCAAAAGTTCAATCAAAACCAGTTTTGAAATTTTAATTGAAACTGAAAATAGAAAGGAGCCCAACTGCCCTCTGTTGATCACAGCAACAGGAAGGATAAAAGAAAAACTGACGCTATGAAACAAAAACAAAGCCCTGCAGAGATTTTCACGGAGGATCTTGCTGTTGTTGCTGCTAAGTAATTTTTTCAGTAATCTGTTGATACATTCTAAAGAGGAGTTTTAGACTGAAAAAATCCTAGTGTTTATTGGAGTGCCTCCCATTTGCATGAATTTTCATTCAGTAAATAATATCCAGAGGTGAGGTTGGCTATGTCACATAGACTATTGGTGGTATCAGAAGGGTTGAAAAACTTTTGAGTACCAAAGCTAAATCCCTTCAACTCAAGGCAAATGTCACTTTATGAATGCAACCAGTCTTTGAGCTCATAAAGGATATTCACAACTCTCAGTACTCATTGCAAGTTTTACTTTCTTCTTCGCAAAGTAATCTGGAAACTGCTGTTAGCAATCATAAAAAGTAAAGGACACTTGACTGGATTCCATTTCTCGAAAACGATGCCATGGACACAAATAGATGATCCATGACACAAAATTTTAAGTAAAATGAGTTAAGAGGCAGAACAAAACCAAATAACACCAACAACAACAACAAAAAAATCCACAACCCAACCAACAATCTGATTAGACAGCCCTGAAATCTTTAATACATCTCTGGGCTGGATGTGGTATTTTCAGCTCCTGTAAATATGTTACTACGAAATTACAGTAACAAATGGTTCAAAAGGAAAGATCTTGATTATAACAGAATTTGCTAATTGAATGTTGTGATTAAGAACATATTAAGGTTAATAATAAATTTGCTGGAATATCACATATCATAGATAAGATAAATGTATATCAAAATGAGTGTTGATTGACAACAGCAGGTTATATTTGACTCACAAAAATAAGCACCTTATTTGAGACTAATGTTAATTTCAAATACAACACAGTCATCTCAATGCTCTCATCCCATCTGTCACCAACAGCAAAATATAAATTATGAATGGCAATTTTTTGCCTTTTATTCACTGCTTTGCAAACACAGAAGAAGTTTCATTGAAGAACTTTGTGTCTCCAGTAAGTAAGGATCACTGTGTACAACAAATTATTTCACTTGGTTTCCTTCTATCTTGGTGAAACAAAGCAAACTAAGAGCAACACCTCTTCCTCTATTTAAAAAAAAAAAAAAAAAAAAAAAAAACACAAACAAACAAACAAAACAAAACAAAACAAAAAAACCCACAAACACCAAAGACAAAAACCCAAACACACAAACAAAACCCTAAACAAAAACAAAACAAAAACAACAACAAACAAACAAAACAAAACAAAACAAAGAAAAAAACAACCAACCAAACAAAAAAACACCACCTGCAGATGTCACTTGACATTTTTAAATATAACACCTCATTTACTCTCTGGAGTAAAAGGAGAATCATATATTATATTTCCATTATGAGAAATCACAATTCAAAGCGGTTTGAGCTCTGCAGCTAGTGGGGACAGAGGTCAGTTTTGAATTCCCTTCAAATTTTCTGTGCTCATAGGGAATTGTGCCTGCAGACTCCTCTCCTTGCCCACAGAGACTTAACAGCAGCAGCTTAGCTAAGTCAAGCTCAAGCAGAAGACAGGGCCTTGAACTGAGGGCAGCACTAGCTGCCTAAATTGTTGTTCCTCTCCTCTTAGAGAAAAAAAAAAAAAGCGAAACTTTAAGAGAAATTAACATTCATCAAATAGTGGCTGGTCAGTCAATATTTTTTTTCATGACATCAGGGAGAATGATGTAACACTATCAAAGATATCACATGGTTCTTTTGAGACAGAGATCCAGGTAGCTGGATGAAAACTGCAGTGTGGTGATCTCTGAACTCCCATTAGAGCCAGTTGCTTCACATCTGTTTAAAGGAAACTGAGCTGAGCTGTCGGAGTAGAGTTCAGATAAGCGTCTTTCTGAACAACTCTCAAAAACTATGAGCCAGAATCAGCCAAAATCCTGGTGGTCCTCAGAGCATAAATTCAGCAGATGATGGGCATGGTGGAAACTTGTTTAAAATTTTAGTGTGTTTCCACTGAAATAACAAATCTTTAGGCTGGATCTGTTTTGAGAATACAACTTAATGGTCATATAAGTGATCCTTTCTTTACTGGCCTTTTCTTATTCACCAGGTTACATTCGTTTTCACTAATAGGCTAACATCCAGAAAAAAAAAAAAGCAATTTGCATGTAACCTCATATCAGTAAGTCAAGAGGATTTCAGAATACCACTTAGATTGCTCAGTGTTCTATTCTGGCTGTCAACTAGTAAGAAAAAAACCTAGTATTTTTACCTTCTGACAGCTCATCCCACCTGTTCAGTCTCTTGCCTTTACTGGAAGTGCAGTGGGAAACTTTCACATTCCATAATTTTAAATTGCTGTGGCTTTTCTACCTCTTTGATTATATTCACTGTGTGGGATCAATCTGACTGTGCCTTCTGTGCTGATGTGAGGTGGGCTGAAACAGTTTTCTGTCCCTTTCATCAGATCTGTTTGAGAAGAATCACAGCTGTAAACTGGCAGCCTAATTTTACAGCAATTGAAAAACATGTCATTCAATATGTCTCTACAGTCAACTCAATGCAACAAATGTTTCTAGACATTTACATTTGCTGTTTAATTAACACATATATAGTGTAATTGAAGAGACATGAATATTTGTTTATCAGTGCAGCAATCAACTCTGCCTGCTGCATGCCTGCCTTATCACATATCCCTGAAAAGAAACAAGGATTTATTCCATACAGGAGTCTTATTTGATACAGTTTTCTGACTCCAGGCCAAAGCCAAAGATGAAAGTTTTGCTGAATGATCCCTGAGATGGTAGGGAAGCTTCCAAATCCTGATCCATCAGGAACACAGAGCAGACTCAAGTACCTTCAGAACGAACAGAGGCTTTCCAGCACTTTCAACTCACTGAGAATCAAGCCTGCAAACTGCAAGATGCACTCCAGGGGCAGAGACACAAACTAAGGCAAGGCAGCATAAATTCAATAAGCTTGTTTTGACATTTGTAGAAAACATACAATTTTAGTAATGTGCTTCATAATTTGAAGCTGAAGAAAAGTACTGAACTCTTTCTTTGTGGTTTTGCCTTTAAAAAACAAAAAAGCAACAAGTTCCATTTCTGGTAATAAAATTAAGTAGGTGAGCCTAGAATATTTATAAATGTTTCAATGTCCTTATGCTTTGCAAAGATAAAACACTGGATTCTTTGGTGAAGTATATACCTACTCCAGTTTTAACAGTTTAGTTTTACATATCTAAACTGTTTTAGTGTCATGAATTGTCACTCATAGTGAATCTCTGAGGCCAGACAGCAGTAGAAATAGTAGGATGAAGAACATATTTCATTTAACTCAATATCCACCCTCTAAGGAGCACATATGTGCAAGACACATACTACAACCTAACTCAGAAAAAAAATTTCAGAGTCCAACTTCGAACGTTTAATTAGATAACAGTCAACATTTCAATTTCTAACTCTTATCATGCTAAATTAAGTGAATGATTTTATCTTGAACAAAATGGATTGGAAACACTGACTTTGTAGAATATATTTTCAACATTCTGTATTGAATTTGTCCAAGGCAGAATTTAAATACTATTTGAAAATCACTGGGATGTCTTCTCATGTTTAAATCTTTATTTTTCTTTAACAAATGCTGATGGTTAAACCTCAGGAATAAAAGGCCAGGTTGCTGTTTTTAATTCACACTGAGGAGAGCAAAGGATTCTTGTTTTAGCTGTGGCAGTTTCTGATACAATGATTCATGAGAGATACCAGATCAGAGCAATTTAATTTGGGAGAGCATTACGCAGAAACATTATTATTAGCTTTTTTAATTTCTTTCCTTTTTGTTCTCTGTGCATATAATCTATGTATCACATTTATCTGCAGAATGCATGTTTTCTTTTCTGCATTATTCCCTCATCCCAAACGATTATTACATTGTTTTGTGTTTCTGAAAGTGTTAGTCATGTGGAATGGCACTGAAATAATTTTGCTTTTCCTGCCAAAGGAAATGAAAGCAAAAAGATTATTACTTTTCCAAGTTACAAAATAGTACTGTTATTGACATGAAGCAAGCTAAATCAATAATTCCTGATGATGTGCTAATAAATAATAAATAAGTTTATATATATTGGGCCTCTTCTCTTTTTATACCACTTCAAACCTGGAGTAACTTCATTATAGTCAACATATTTATAAATAAGAGAAGAGCCAGAGCCACTACATGCCTATGAATGATGTATGACTGTAAAGAAAAATTTCATTTTTTTGCATACATGTCCTCACTGATGGGTGAAAATGAGTAATTGCAAAATACTAGAAAGAGCATAAAATCTTAATCTTACAACAATGAAAGGACATTTTCTGTGTGAGCCTGAACTCATACAGTCAAATCCTCCACTGTCCCAGACAGTCTTGAAGCCAGCAAAGTTTTAGCAGACATTCCAACCAAGATTTCTCAGTCATTTAAGAAGCCTGTACAGCCTAGGAAAGCACCTAAATGTTTTCTTTCCCCCAATTCTTTCTGAAGCTAAGTAGTTAATGATACAAACATAATAACATATAACATATATAACATATAACATATGACCAGTATTAGGTTCAGATGCTTCTGATTCTCTAGCCTGATATCATGCATAGCCGTGTTATCTAGTGTGCTGCTGGGTTCACCTTCAGAGTCAGGCTCAGACTTCCACTTCTGGATTCATGGAAAAACACCTAAACTGTTCCAGTATGACATTCAGGAGGAAGAAATGCTGGGTTTGAATGTTTTTGTCTGGTTATTGAGGGTAAATAGACTTGCTCAAAACCTCATAGCAGCCAACTATTCTCACTACTTCAAGAGAAACAGTGTAAGTCCATCACCCCAGGATCAGTTCAGATGATGAAAACTGCTGCAGAAAACAAGAGCGCTAGGGCTGAAGGTTTGCAATCCTGAGAAGCAAACTGTTCAAGTTTGGAAGAAACCTTGGCATATATATCAAAGTACCACCAAGCACTGTACCTGCCCTGGAGGGGCAGTAAATCTATGCTGACCAGATAAAATGGTCAGCCACAAGTTTAGCTGTTGTTTCCTGGAGGCAATCTATGTTTTTAGGTGGATCTTTGAGGGTCTGTGTTTAACTTCATATCAAATATATAAATATTTAATTTAAATATATAAAAATATATATCATTTTATATAATAAATATATATTATAAATATATATTATAAATAAATATTTTTTTAAACCCAGTAAGTAAGGAAACACTATATGAATCATCATGGAAGTGAGCTACCTTTCATTCAGACCAAATGGATTTTTGAGGCGAAGGCTAAGGCAATGAACGCAGTAATGGTACCTATTTCTAGTTTGGTATTTCTGTAGATTTGCTTACATGCAAAAGGTAATTTCTATTAAGGTAAACTATGAGATGAAAAATATAGCTGCTGTTGCTGTATTTCCCTTGAGAATATCTGTGCATCGGCTTATGGATACATAGATAACTTCAGAGATACAGATAAGAGGGAAATCAAATGGAAGAAAAATTACTTCTTGTTTACTTAGCTTTTCAATTTTGATCTTAAATTACATATTATGTAATTACTTGAAAGTCAAACCTCTGATTAACTTTCTTGCTTGTAGAGCATGGCAAAGAATGTACCTAGTATCTCATTATAAAATAGAAAGTTTTCAGGATATTTTGAACTTTTAAATTTGCTTATTTTTCTAATAGAGCTAATCTGTAGCCTCATATTGTCTGAAACGTACCAGTGACCAATGCATGCTTATTTGTTAAACTAACATATTTTTGTAAAGAGGCAGTTTTACCAGGTTTCAACATGAGTTATGTAGCTTTGACTAACTTAGGTTAACTGTATACCTTTTCAGGGCTTCTCCAGATTTACATACATTTACATGTTATCCAAATCCATGCACATGTATGTAGATGCTGCCCTGATTGCAGAGAACATGGATAACATGGAAATGGGTGCAGATCCCCTGGAGCAGAACATGGTGTGCTCTGTTGCTCAGATCAATAATTTCTGAGTTCATCTTAACACCTAGATTTCAGGGCTTACTTTCTTCGTGTTTACATACACACACTCTCAGTGCCCCCTCAACAGCACTGAACAATTTTTGGGGTGACAGCTATAAGAGGAAATGTTCCCTGGCAGTCAGGATGTTCAAATGTTCATTGATTTATTTCTTTGTAACAAGTAATTTTCCATAAGTCCCAGGATAAGTGATTTGTTTTGCTCATTAAAACTTGTTCTATTCAGAGATGGTTTTATTACTACGAGCTCACGTTAAGATAAAACTTTTCAAACTACACAGTGAGCATTTCCTTAGATCAGCACTTCCAATTCTTAACAACTTGTGCAAGGCTCCACTTCTTGAATCCAATTCAGTGAATAAATAACTGGGGAGAAAACAAAAAAAAAAGCTTTGTTTTTAAATGGAACAAAAACCAGAATAGGCACAGAAGGATACAGCATTCCCTCCTCTCAGATATTGCTGAATCTGAACTTGCAAAAATCCATGTGGAAAAATGTATTTGTTGTGCATACAAATTTCACATTATCAATGTGAAATTAAATTTTTTTTTAAATGGTTTTGGAAGCTTCCTAAGGGCAAGATTGGAGTATCACTATCTAGCTGTTAGTCAGGAATAAGTCTTTACCTAAGAGAGACAGAGTTTTATATGACTGCTTTAGGATCCAGCACTATGATACCACTTAGTAAATAATAAGAAATATCTGGTTTTAGAATTTGGATTAAATTCTGAATCATGCCATAAGCTATGTTTCAAGTAGTAATAAGCAGCTCAGACATGCTGGTTTTCACACAGAAATCTCATACGCCACAAACCTATCTGTGGAGAAACACAGAGTTTTACAGAGCCACAGGTAGGACTGTAGTACAAGTGCAGAGTCACTAGTAGTGCCCAACTCAGGATGCAAAACAGGTGAGAACCTATGGGATGTTCATCTAACCTTCCAGGCAAGTTTTTCCGACACATATTTTAAGAGATAAAAAAAAAAAAAAACACCCTAGCACATGCTGTGGCTGACAGATCTTGTGTTATTTTTGCAGTTCACACAATTTGGTCTTTTTTCTTAAAGCGCAGGCTCCTCAAAATACTTGACTATAGGAGAATTTCAGTTCATATCTCAGGGAAAAAAAAAAAAAAACAAAAACACACACACACACACACAATAAAACACCATCCAGCTATGTGTGGCAGCCTAGATCCTTTCTTGTAATGATGAATTAGCAAATACACTGCAATCAAATATGTTTTCCAGTCCTGGAAGCCAGAAAATAAAGGGAGAGGGAGACGTAGTGGCAGCAATGGAGGCAAAACTTTAAACTAATGAACAAAAGGCAAGTTCAAAACAATTTCTGATTCAGGCAAATCTTATCACTTTCGCTGGCTTTAATCATGACTTCTGAAAACTAAGAACTGATGACTCTGGGAGTTTGTTTTTTTCTTTCATTTTTAAATGTAAGCTCGACCTCGTGGGGTCTGAAAGCAACATGACGTCTACACGTGTCGTCACCGAGTAGGTGGAAAAGCGCTGGGAATTTCCCTGAGCCTTGGCCAGGGCTGCTGCTCTCCTCCCAGGGACAATTCCTGCATGGCACACATGTGGGACCCTGCAGGCAGCACGAGCTGAACACCGAGGAGGAACTGCAGGCTCTGATGCGGTAAAAAGAGAGAATGGATGCGTTTGGTCGTAATCCCTCCTCCCTAACCGCTAGAGCCACTCCTACTTCATGTACAGAGCAGTCTTTTGTGCGTGTGTTTTGGGGTTGTTTTTGTTTGATTTTTCAAAGCCTGAGGATACAGAATATACTTGCCTTTCAGAATAAGAGAAGAAAACCCCTCTTGTGGATTTTACCAGCCCCCTGACCTTTAGGGCTGCTCACTGAGGCTCAGAGTCACCCCAGGCGAGTGGCTTCAGAGACAAGCAAACTCCACAGAAACACCCAGACAGAAAATTCCTCCCAGCTAATTTAGCCAGTGGGTCCCTGCTCACACCCCAATCTGCACAGCAGCCCAGCACCCCCACTCTGTGCTCATGGATGGCTCTACCTAATAATCCCGGGTAAAGCCAGATAACCTCATTAACTCCCCTTCAGCGTTTTCCTCAGGCAGAGTTCATTATCCTGGTTTTCATCATTTAAGAGAAACAGGCTGCCGCAAGGGACCTTGCAGGGCAAGATGCAATAGGTGAGATGCAACTGCAAATGTTCTGCCAAAGGAGAGGTTTTTTCTTCTTGTCTCTTTCTAGCTTAGTGTATGAGACTCACTCCCATCACAGTAGTGACCAGTGGATTTCTTAGTAACCTTTTCCTGGTGGCTTGCAGGAATCCTTCCCAACGTACGGTTCTCCCTCTGTAGTTCAGAATGTTCCTCTGGCGCTTCCTCTCAGCCACAGGCGCACACTGCCACCACCAGATCAAACGGATCCATATAGCAGATTCGTGGGATTTTAGGTACATCAAAACTATCAGGTTCATCTTTTTTTTAACAAAATGAAAATTTCTAGGGTGCTGCACCCTGGTGCTTGCAAACCTTTAACAGGAGCTGATTCAGATTTTTCTGTCAAATGATTTTTTTGAGAAAAAAATACAGACATTCATAGAAAGTTCTGATTTTACTGCTCCGTTACTTTCTGCTTGGAAACAGTTTAGGTGGACTTTTGTTTACTTGATTTTGTTGTTGTTTTGTTAAGAATTGGAATTTTGATTTTGTTGAATTTAATTCAAACAATTTGAAATTAAGTTTCATAATACATTGAACTTTTTTCCTTTGCACCTCTGTTTGTGGCCAGTGTCTATTGAGGGCATATCTCTCCTAACACATCCTAGCTTTTCATCCATTCAGGCTACAATATGCAGCACAAATCATGGAGTTCAGTCAGGAGGTCTGTCTATAGTGCAGAATATAATCATCAGATCTTTAAGACACATCTGCTGATGCTTTTGATCAGTCTGCTTCTGATACCTAGAAGTCCACGTCTGGTGGTATCTTAAATATAGAGATTCTGGATATCAGAAAACTATGAATTTCATATACTTATGATTACCTACCACCTTTGCAAGTTACAGGAAGCAGAAAGGAGAGAGTCTCTTCATGATCTAAGTTCAGGTGTGCCAATTATTTGTGCACTTTAGCTGGCAGTTTGGGTTCTATGAGAATAATAGCTGTACGTGTGCTAAAATTGCTCTGTTAAAATATGACATACCCTGAAACAAAAAGGGTTCTTGCTCTTTCCAGGATGCAATTAGCATGGATCAGTGAAGAAAGCAATAATGGCTCAAAGCTTTCTGTCATTTTCTAAGTTACTCATGGCTGAATGTCAGATATACAGCAGAATGAAAGCGGGACAATTCATTAAAGGAATTCTACTCTGGCTGCTAAAAACAGAATGCTCAAAATGTTTTGCTAGTATGGAACTATGAAAATATAGAGGAAAATTAGACTTAGCTGCCTCTGAAACACCAAACTTATACCATAGTGTTATACAAACCATTTATGGTAGCAAATTAAATCCTATTGTTTTCCAACATTCCACTGTAGCTAAAATTGTACGTCTTGATCGAATAAAAGAATCCTGTATTTGCAGAAAGCGTACTAGAACTTCTTTCAGCTGAGAAAACAATTAAAGGCTTGTTTGAAATGGGGATTTTGTCAAGCCACACAAAGAACAAAATATTTCTCACAGTTGTTAGCTGTTCCGTTGCTGAAGACAGAATAATCCATCATGTCCTTGATTATTTTCCAGAAAGCAAGGAGAATATTTAGGAATATTTAAAAGTAAGTTACAGTGAAATTGTTTGAACTTTTGAGAACATATCACTGTTCACTGCTGGTAGCAGTAACTATAACAGAGCAAAACTGTACAGCGTCCACACAGATATTTGCTGTAGCAATTCTTTTCAGTGTAGCAATACATGCTAAAAATTATCATTTTATTTTAAAGTATAAAATGTTTGATCCTTTTCTTTAGAATTACAGGGGGTGTTTCACTTTCCCAGCTTCAAACAGTCAGGAATGCTGAGGTATACTCTATACAATAATACTGCTCAGGCTCACCCAGAAGGAATCTTTGACCATTTTCAACTATTAACAGATCCTTTGTATTTTAGGAAGAGACACCTAGATAAAAAGTTTAAGTTCTTTAAGGCTGGGAATAATGAAGACAACTACTTTTCAGTTACTGTATCTGTTTCACAGTACAGTAAAAGTCATTTTTGACAGACTTTTAAAATAGCAACTCCTTTTGTATGGAGTGAAGTGAATAACATAAAGCATTCACTGATGGATAAACTACAACAAAGAATGGATGACAAATCATTTAGTCATAAATATGACTCTTATCTGAAAGCACACCTTGGCAAAGCAGAACAAACTGCGATGTCATTCAGAGTGATGTGCTTTGGTTCTCAGATACCTAAGTTCAGAAAGCTTCAGCAAACAAAACTATCTTATCCTGATTCAGACACTTCCCAAATAAAATTAAAAATAAAATAAAAAATTTAAATAAAAAACAACAAACAAACAAAACACACCAAAAACAAAACTGAAAAGCTTTATAGAGTTCTAGAAACCCTTTTTAGAGTTCTTAGGCCTTTCTAAAGAGATGGAATTGGAGGAAAAAATTCTGAATATGGGCTGCATAATATTGAACTTGGAGACTGACACACTGAGCAGAAACTAAGTAGATATTTAATAATTTAGGTAAAGGGAATGATTTAATATTTTAACTTCAAGTCCTAGTTTTCTCTGGGATCTAGACATTACTTTCTCCCATTCCACATCTTAGATTCTGTTGGAAGGCAAGTAGCTTGTCCCCAGTCTTCCCACAGCCCTGATCCAGATAGCCGTGAGCCTCCAGGAAGCACTACAATGCTAACCTTTATGAACTGACACTGGCTTCTGGTTTCTGTTGCTAATATTTACTTCCTTAGTTGTATAAAGCTAGTACAAAACTAAGCCCTGACTCTAGATATTATCATTAGTTTCAAATGCTAAGAGTTGGGTTTTTTCCATTTTGATTTTTTTATTAAAGTCTCTGACTTAGTCAATGTGAGAGAAAGGTAGGGTTTCAAAGTCAAGCATTCCAGTGGTAGGAAATGTCAGATTTAATGCTGTCTGCATTAATCTACAACCTTGTGCATATGCATTCTGATACAGTCTTCAATTACATAATCATTTGCTTCCTGCAGTGCTCTAAATGAACAGTGAGAAAAAAGAGCTGCAGATAGGGTTGTTAAGTTGGTACTCAGGAGGTTTGAGGCTAAGAATCATTACATGGTATTGTATAAACTCTGTATTCATTCATTCACCTAAAAGGCCAAGTCTGGGTGGCAAGGGACATATTCATTCGATATTTCCTAACTTTCACATCCTAGGTCTTGCTCAAGATTTGGTTTTTTTGGGGGGTGCAATATAAGTCTTTATTATATTCATTACAGCGGCATACAGGATGTAACCAGTGATAGGACCCAAGTGGACAGCATGAAGCTCTGTCAGGGGAGGTGAAGATCAGATTGGATATTAGGAAAAGGTTTTTCACCCAGAGAGTGGCCAGACACTGGAACAGGCTCCCCAGGAAAGTGGTCACAGCATCAAACCTGCCAGAGTTCAAGAAGAGTTAGGACAATGCTCTCTGGCATATGGTGTGGTTCTTGGGGCTGTCCTGTGCAGGGCTAGGAGCTGGACTTTCATGATCCTTGTGGGTCCCTTCTAACTCAGGATACTCTATAATTCTTCAAAATATATGCCAATACTTTAGCTACACCTGTCACATGCCAACTCACAATTAGAGTTCCTCATCCTGTCATTTTCCTTCTGAAAACATAGTCAAGAGCACTTTTCTTGCAAGGGCTCTGGCTCAAGAGCCACAGTCATTTCAAGGCTCTAGCAATACATGGGCATTGGCACGACATTTGGGAACAGAAAATAGGTAGAGAAATGACTGGAACTGTATCCAGCAACCAGGTTAATTGATATTAGAGGGGCAGCTTGGCAGGGTGGGTGAGTGTCCCATGGCACTTTTTTATCCTACTTGCTCCAGTCTCCTCATGTTTGAAAGTCAGAGGAAGGTTGCCTGTGCTTTAGCTGCTGCCACATGATTAGTTTGCATTTGGAGGCCTGAGCTACCTGCTATGGTCTACAGGGCAAAGAAGGAAAGGAGGAAAGCTGTCTCTACATTTGAGCACAACTGGTCCTGCTGAACCTTTGATGAACTTGACTCTACTTTCAAAATGGGAATTTAGAGAATTTTATTACACACCATATTCATATTGTGGGATTACCAGTTATTTAAAGACTGTAAAGGATGTAAAAATTTAGTATGAAGCGCTGCACATGGTAAACAGTACAGTAAATCCTTTACAAACTGTGATTAATATAGCTATCCTATTACCTCATCTCCCTGGGTGCAGCAATCCCAGCACCGTGCAAGGCTCTCATGTGCCTGCTCTGCGGGGACAGCAGCAGGAACGAGCCAACTTATTTGTGCAGGAGGCAACAAACATCTTGAAAAGACTGGGCTCAAGATTTCCACTGCTTATGTCAGTGAAACAAGAATGTCAAACCATCCACGGACCATGTTCCTAAAGCACATTCTGTGGCATCTTCTGATATAGCAAGGTTTATCACATCACTGACTTGGTCTCTTTTATATCACACTAGATACATTGGTCAGGTTGACACTGGGAAGGGAGCAATCATTTGACTCTAAATGGTGGATTGAAGTTCATTTGTCCTATGCTCTTTTTTCCTGTAGAGACAGGAGACATTCAGGTATGAGTAGATTCATTATTTTGCAGTAGAAGCATTTCCCTGAGGGTTTTCAGTGTCAGGCTTTAATCCCCAGTTGGCACTCTATGAGATAATAGAAACCTCTTATATGACTGCATGATATACTTGAAACTACTAAGAGCAGCATATTCTCCAATCAACAGGGATTTATCCTCACTCTTCTTGTCAGTTATAATGGGGTCTCCTCAGTTAAAAAAAAACCCATTCAGTAAATGAGAATACTTCCCTACACATTATCCTGTTCATTACAACTTCCAAGCTTAAGAAATAAGATAATACCGGTCACTGAGAATAACACAAAGGAGGAAGAAGTAATGGAAAGTCTCTTCTAGTCAATTCCAGTTATCTAGCTTGGATTCCATGTGAAAAATGTTGCTACATTAACCTACACAGGTAGCACCTCAGTGCCAGTATAATCTTAATATCAGCAAAAAAGTCTGCACAAGCTCAATAAGGTTATTTTTTCTTCCTATTTTGAAGTTTTATTAGTAGTTCTAAAAGATGCAGCAAGCTCTGAAGCATCCTTAAAGCTTTACTTTGTGCAATTTTCCTTGCAAATGTCATTTATTTATGCACCATCCTTTAAACTGAGATGTAGTAAACCGTAGTGGTGAGCAACTCAAGAAACTCAGAAAGCAGTGGATTTGACAGATCAGACTGAACCGGACTTTTCTTGCAAGGTGGGAGGTGAGAAGCTCTGGACCATGAAATTGATAAGTTTCCACTGTGAAAATCAGAGCAAAAGACATTTTTTGATTTGATGATCCTTATGGGTTCCTTCCAACTTCAGATACCATATATTTATTGATTTTTAAAATCTTAAAGTTATTTCCCTTCATTAGATCTTGTTGCCACCGTTGGATTGGTTGCTCACAACAAAATCTCCTGGAGAAATAAGGGTGTCAGGCACTTTACTCTCTATCCTGTACAATCTCATGTGCTTTTGGTTAATGTTAGGCAATAGTAAGCACATCTTTTTCCTAAATCACCTTGGTACACAAGGTTTTAAATAGGCCTACACAGCTTAAAGAAGCATCTTACTGTATTTTGGGCTCGTGCAAACTGCTAGAATGATCAGATACCCAGGTTTTAAGGGTATATTGCATCAGTAGAAATGAAATGTCTTATTGTTTGATAATGATGTTTAACACCAGAGTAGGGTAGAAATAGACAGAAACTATAATCTTCACCTCAGGGAATCCTAAACCCACAGTATGAAGTTTTTCTTGGGAAGGTATAACTGTACATTTACTTCTTTTTCCCATAGTCTTCCCTAGTATTCTGGTTTTGATCTCTGTTCCTATCTGACTTCAGAAAGGATGAAAACCAGACTTATTTTTAAGAAAAAAAATGCAAAAAAATATGAACTTCTCCCAGGATAGGGTGTAAGCTTGCATAAACTTGTTCCAAAAACTGAGAAAAAATGACAATCAAAAGGAACAAAAGTTTAAAACTCATTAGTTTGAAAATTGAAATGAAGGTTAGAAGAGCAAATTCTTCAGATGTTTAATTTCTTTGAAGATATGCACAGAACTGGTAGACTCCACTCAGTACTCTGACCTCAGATATGAATGTAAAAAGGGCTGGAAAAAGAAATCTTTGGAAAAGCTCCTTTGCAAATCTTGCTTTTGCTTTGGCTGTGAACAGCTATCTTCAGTAGGGACAGAAAGATAAGGAGCAAGAGGTCTCGAGACTTCCCTGCAGCCTTGGTATAGATTAAAAGACATGAAGGGAAGTGCAGCCTGCATGAAATTATCTGGAAAGGGATCATCAGCTGGAAAAGGATCAAGAGCCCTTACAGTGCACAATTCCTGCTGCAGAAAGGACATGCATCAGGGGAGCATACACCATAACACTCCACAACCACATCTCCCTAAAGGGCTCCTTGTAATTATAATCTAAATAACCCATACCATTGCAACAGAATGGGGCTTGGCCCATCAGGGCACCTTGCCCCAGTGGGTTGAAAAGAGGTCCCAGGATTATTTTGGCTAGAAAAGAGAAGCAGAGGTCCCAGGATTATTTTGGCTAGGAAAGAGAAGCAGTGGATTGTGCATGTCATTCAGATATATCCTCAAACCTGGGCATCCGATCATTCTAGCAGAGCAGAGACCTGGAGGAGGACCACCAAAAAATTCAGAAGGGGATGGAACTGCCTTTCCACTGGCACTGTCTGTGGGCCACTGTTAGTGCCTGGATACATGCTAGGTGGAATACTTCATCCAACTCAATATAGCTGGTTTTGAGTTCTTACCTTAGGAAAATGGTGATACTCACACATACCTTCTAAACACAAAATTACAATGGTTTCAAAGACAATTTTCCACAGAAATAAAATCAGTACCGCAACCCATACTTACATCAGTTCCAAGAGGGTTCTCAGTCTCTGAATCAGCCAGTTGTCAAGATGTCAGTCCTATTCCCCAAGGTTGGAGACAAATTTCTGGTTCAAAGTCCTCAGGTTTGCCATCCTGGAGGAGAACCTGGATCTGGGGATTTATATTCCCTTTCATAATCCAGCCTACTTGAGTGTTGGTTTATGATCACACTTCTCCCTGCTCCTCTCTCCAAGGGTTTCTTGACCTTAAAGTAGTCAGATTATTAGTTTTCTAAATCTACTCAGGGCATTGAATGTCTTTTTTTTTTTTTTTAAGGAAATGTCAGTATTTTAGGTACTGACTGAATAAAGCCCTTTTCTACTAAAACTGAAAATTGATTCTGTTACTGACTGTGCCACCAGTTGAATAAATGCAAAGAAATATAATCATACAATCATACAATCAGATACTTTGTAACTGACTTCTGGAGGTCACCCAGCTCAACTCCCCACTCAAAATAGGGACAATTTTAAAGTAAGATTCATCTTCAGACTAGAGTCTTGTCTAATTGAACTTTAAATAACTCAAGATAGACTATCTGAGCTACCAGTTGCAGTGCTTGACTATCCTTATTGTGTCATTCTTTCTAACAACTAATTGGCAGTTTCTACCCCACAAGTGGTATCTGCTGCCTCTTGTCCTTTTACTCCAATTTCTTTAAACTCCAACATTAGGTAGATGAAGACAGTTCAAGACCTTTAGATATATCCACTTCAGATTGCATAAACCCATTTCTCTCCAACTGTCCTCATGTGTCCTGTTTTCCAGCCACCTTACCATCCAGATGTCCCTCCACTGTACTTGCTTCAATATATGAGGTTCTTTCCTGACAGGCTGCCCAACAGTGGACACAGTACTTCGGGGAGGTATCGTGGGTGCTGAACAGAGGGGAGTGATCATTTGCTTCAAGCTGTCAGCTGCATTCCCACTAATTCACACTGAGATGTGGTTATCTTTGTCATGGCAAAGCCATGCTCCTGAATTGTGTCCAGCCTATTGAGAACTAGGACTCCCAGGCTTTCTAGCCATTCTGCTTCACATCTGTCCTGTGGCATGGGGTTACTCCACCACTAGTGGAAGATTTTGCATTTTTATTCCCAAGGTAAATCAATGTTGGGTTTTCCAAATCACTCACTTGTTCCCAGTCCTCTTCTTCATATGACTCGGTATGATTTCCAAGGGGATTTGTTCTATATCCTTCCCAGAGACTGAGATTGGGCTGACCAGCCTGTAATTCCCAAGTCCTTCACGCTTTTCTTCCTGAAGAGATGTGTGACATTTTCCTTCCTCATCAGGGAGATTCCCCAGTTGCTGTGACCTTTCACAGGTGATACAAAGCAGCCTTACAATGACATTGGCCACTTCCCATGAGACCTTGGGAACACATTTAATTTTCCAGCCAGTGATTTACCATGTTTTGTATTGGCTCCTTTTTAAGTAGAGGGCACCACAAATTATTTGGACAAAATAAATATAACCACATGATCATCATCTCTGGCACTTAGTCAACTGCTAATTTTTAGGTGAGTGATTAATTCTTTTCCTATAAGAAAGAATATCTGCCAATTTGTATTTGCCAAACTAGTATTTAGTTATTTCATACAGCCTACAGAACATGCTGTATTCCAAAATTACTGCTTAAGGGTGGTTGTAATCAACAGATGCCCTGTGGGTTGCAGTCCATATCCAGAGATTTTTTTTTTTTTCCCCTACACGTTACACACAATCACTTATGTCTCGTGAGGGGTCAAAAACTCAGTAACAAATGTACTACTTTAAGCCAACCCAAAATTTTTGAGAACCTACTGTCCTAAGCCCTCCAGGACTCTGAACTAGAAAATGGTATCTCTGAAATGGAGAAAAATATCCATCCAAATTTCTACCATTCTCTTTTAGGAACAAGCCACAAACATTACATTTTGAATTCCCATTGCATAACCTCCCAGCAAGCTTCTGTCAACAGCAATTTCTCTTTTATTCCTCATTTCTCAGTTTACATTTCTAAATCTTCTTGTTAATCACCTGGATTCTTACTCTGCTCTTACTTTGATACTCAAATAATTAAAAGTAGTTTAGTTGTGTGCCCTTTTGTTCTTGTAAAGTGTGCTCTTAATGAGGACTATTGTGGAGTCTAGCCTCCTTTTTTTTTCCTGTGTCTTCTGTTTGCTAAAAGTTCTTGGCAAGTTTTGAATTTATTGTTTAGCTTATACAAAGAAATACTGCTTTGAAACACAGCTCAGAAAAAAAGGATGAAGGACTGACACTGTTAAAAGTATTATTATTGTTCCTTTGCATCTTGAAAGAAATGGATTTTTCCACTGGTGATGAAGAATAATGAAATGTTCTACCCTAACACTGAATGTTCTTTTTTGTCACATAAGCAGCTTCCTTTGATTGCTTCTATATTAGTGTGTAATATCCATGTCTAGGTGTTTCTACTTGACCATTTGATTTGGTTCAGATACTGCTCTCAAAAACCTCTATTTTTTAGGAGATGTTGATTTCTTCAGTGATACCTGTATCATTAGCAATTAAGAAACTCTGCCCAGGTCTGGACACAGCTTGTGTTAACACTCTGTACTGTAGTCTGCGCTCTCTCTGTCCTGTACCTTAGGTCAGTTCTAGTACAGTAAATTAGGTATTAGAGAAAACAGAAATAGAAAATTGTATTGCTGGCCTGACTCTTGCAGTAGTCATGAGGACTAGTTTTGAAAAGCAGGATGTTTTTCATGCAATTTATAGTGAAAGAATTTTTACATAGGGTGTTTTCACAAAGCCAAACTGTGCAAGTAGCACGCAGAACTGGCCCAAATCTCTTGGGAGAGCTTTTTAGATACATGTATCCTGCAGAGGCGATTGAGTCTGAGCATCACAAGAAATGCACTGTCGCTTTAACAAAGGGTATGTCAGGGTAAATCCGTGCCTTTGCTGCAAAGGAGTGAATTAGCCTTTATCCTTCCTTTAGAAGTCTCTACCCTAGCTCAGAGGTGCAGTTATTGTCAGCATCTTTCACCTGAGGAACATGAGAGCACTGAAATGTTACAGACCAGAGGCTGGCTAGTTTGTCTGTCCTATTATTCCATCTAACAGAAAGTCCAGACCTGTCTGACTTCTGTCTTCAAAAGCTGTAGTTTTTCAGATACTACCATTGGAAACAGACAGCATTGCTTCTTCTTAACTGTACTTTACATGCTCATTCAGCTTTGTCATTTTCACTCTGAGCAACACACTCCCTACTTTCAAAGTCCCCCAGATTTGACCAGCTGTTTTTTTCTTTCCCTTGCCTACCCTTCCCAAAGCTTCCCTTCCCAAAGCTTCCCAAATCTTCCCTTCCCAAACCTTTCCAAGCCTTCCCAACCCTTCCCTTCCCAAACCTCCCCTTCCCTCACTGTCTTTCTCTGGGAATTAAAAACTGCTGTTTTCATTCTCTGATGCACCTCAAACAAATAGTAAGCATTTGTTCTACATTAGATGTAGCTCAGTAGATAAACTGTATTGAAACCCTGACATTCCACTGGCTGCATTATAATTATGTAAATGTATTCAAAGTGATGCTGCCTGCAGACTTATAATGAAAATGATAGATGTAGCTTCAACAAGTAATTTTGAAGTTGCTTATTTTTAACTTGATGCTCTACAAGAATTTTTGTTAGGATACTTTCTTTAGTGTGTTAAATATCAGTAGGCTGCAGTTTTGTTTACAGAGCTGCTGAGATTGAGACAGCATGAGCCAAAGTGTCTCTGAAACGTAAGATTTAAAATTCCAAAAAGAATCCATACAATCAAAAACATCTTCAAAAGGAAATGTAAAACTGCAAAAATGAATATTTTATACATCTGAGTAGTCCAGTTCATTACCTTGATTCTACCAAAATACGCAAGGTAGAAACAAAAGCTAGGTATTTCCATGTCAGATCCATCACCCACTGGATCCCCTTTAAACTGCTACTCTAGATATTTTCAGAGTTAAGTGTATGACTGGATCATGAGCAAAAATATTTTGTCCCTGACAGGATTATGTTGTGTTTATGTCTTCTCCTCTTCAAAAAGATGTACGTACATCAACACCTTCAGGGGCAGCCTACTGTCATAGTCTTTACCTCAGAGATGTAGGGCCCTCCCCCTCCCGAGGAAAAAACTTACACTGACCTTTCTGCAAATTTGGAGCTCTCTCATACAAACATTCTCCTTTCACAAGTACTGATATCCTACTTCTAGAGAGCTCAGCCCAGTCTTTTCTTCATTGGCATTGCATTGATAATGATGTAATTACAAACAACAGTAGATGTCTATAGCCAGACTTATCCTTCATGTAACTTCACAGAAGGATTTAACCTGGAAATAAGTCTTTTTCCCCTAATATCAGCAAAATCATACCAGGGATAAATCTAGACTATCACAACATAATATGTTTTAGTATTTTTTTCCGAGTAATTGTGAAGAGCAAATTTCGGATAATTAATTTGGACAGTAGCATGCCATTTGGGTATTATAATCTTTTTAGTACTTCAGCATGGCTTTTTCTACCTGATAGGATGACTTATCACAGGTCAGGAACTTTAAAGTTGTCATGAATGGACCAAAGGTAACCAACAAAGTCTTTTTGGTAAGAGGAAGCTCTTTAACTAGCTGACATCTCTCTATCTTGTGATAACTCCTGGTTGCAACAGCTGTCCTTACACTTTGGTGTTTAAGCATGCCTAAGGGGGGGAAAGAAAATAAGGGACACAAAAGTCACTTAGGGGCTGAGTAGCCTGAGTCCAAAAAACTCTTGTAAGGCAAAAGGTTCCCATTGCATGTATTTTCAGGTGCCTTCATACCCAGTGCCAAGCTTGCTACAGTGAGGCAAGTTACTACCCAATCTAACACAGATTTTTGGGGTGGGATGATTTCTAATCACCACAGAAAATGTTTCTGAATATCAGGAGTCCATCAACACAAAAAAGATCAAACAGTTGGGCATGAAAAATGTGGACACGAAACTTAAGATCTTATAATTTCTAGATGATGTAAGGACGAAAAACTCTCACTGGTCCCCTGTTTTGCACTAAAACTGCCCAAGTACATAGGAACACTCTGTGTATATTACTTTAATAGTTGAACCATAATGGAAAAAACAGCTATTCTTTTCCCCTTCAAGTTCTCTGAATAGAAAAGGTCAGTATTGACTGCATGCAAAACGATGATTGCTCTAAGTCGATATTTGAATCACCTCAGGATTTCCCTCTCTTCTTTTTGTTTGAATAGATGTCAGGGCTTAAATACAGTAGAACTGAGGAAATTGTTGAATAAATACAACCAGCAACCCTGAAACATATATGTCTAACAGCAATGCAGAAATTTGCACAGTAAGAAATAAAGCAGCTGATGGGGTAACAACTAACAGTGCTAGAGTTTGGGGTTTTTTGGTTTTGGTTTGTTGGGTTTTTTTAAATAGGGTTCTATCTCATAAAGGAATGTGCAGCAAGTCAGTTCTGGAGCTGTTTTTTACCTGAGAAATCCAGTTCAAAAGAACATGGAGCAGAGAAACCTGGAAACAACAGTAAATAAAATACCTTCATATGGCCACTTCTCACAAGCCACTGTGGTTTTCAGTGAGATCTGAAATGAACTACAGCATTATAGAGAAGTGTGACGAAAAGAAAAATAAAAACTCTGATGATAGGTCCCGCGAGGCAGAGACGAAAAGGGCATATTTGCTCACTGCTGCAGTGCAGGCTTCCCAGAAAAATACCTGTGACCCAGACTCTGAGGTAAAACAACTCTTTGAAACTCAATAGACAAACACCCTCCATTGACAGCTAGTCATGTTTTGTCAAGCTTTCCATCTCCATAGATTGTCCTCAGCATTTCTGACAGTACGTGATAGGAAAGAGAGTCTGTATTTTTGTATTAAATATGAGTTCAGGGTTTGTGGCTTTTCTCACTCTGGAAGGCACCCTACATGTGTTTTTTCATAAATGTTCTCCAAATCCCCAGCCACAAATTCATCCAGTTAATCAGCCTCCCCATCCCATCCTGCCTTACAAACACATTCCTGTGAAGAGCTGTGCAAAAAGTTATTGCTGCATCAAGAAATGGAAGAAACAGTCATGTCACAGGTTGCAGAAAGTGATTTCCAGCTTTCATAAAGCAGAAAGCAGTTTTCAAAGGTGGAACAGTGTCATCTTCACATTTGAATATTCTCAGGAAAGACATTAGATTCTGAGAATATTCCTGTTTTGTATGGTTGACAGTATTTTTCTACAATTCCTGAGTATCTGTGGATCCAGCATTCAGTGAAAAAAAACTACAGTTAAAAGGTTTCTATGCATTTGGATCAAAGACTGAGACTTAGATTGAACTGACTTCAGAATAGAACTAAAGCCATGAAATTGACATTGTAGGACTAAAACAGACAAAATCCTAATTAGTATTCATTAAAGAGACATTGATTGAAATTAATTCTGAAAATTATCAAATACAGAATAGCACTTCAGCAAAATCTTGGGCAAAATGACACAGGCAATGTCTTTGATGGCAAAGCTTGCCACTCTTAACCACGATTATCTATACCTCCAGAAAGAGGAAAAGAATAAAAAACAAATGCAAACTATAAACAATGTCTTGCAAATACATACTCTGTTTGGCCACCTGTACACAAAAGTGACACTGCCTTGCCAGTTTGTCACTCCAGCTCTGTCAGGGCAGAATCTTGGGTCATGTTTTTGTGCAGAATGTCTTTGACTGAAAATCTATCCTTCCTCTATGTCAAGGAAGGTGCAAGTTCACAGCCATCTGTGTTCATTATGAAACAAGTTCTGCAAACTTTGTCTGAGCTTCTTCCGACTGTACGGATGTCCTGACAAAGTCCAGGATTGTTGTCAATCTCTGTCATGGTTTTTGGAGAACAGCTGAAGTGAAGAAAAGTGAAAGAACAAGATGTCAATGGAAAGACTTCCTAGTCAGCCCAAGTAGACATCCTGTTTCTCTGTTGGGATCTTCATAATATCTATAGTCTCTATATGGAAGATAATATTTATGAATGACAGCACATCTAACCAACAGTAATTTGGAATAATACACCTTTTTGAATTAATCTTCCAGATGAAGTCATGTTATGTTCAAAAAGAAGGCTGTTTATCTTACCAATAACCTCCAAGTAGAGGAAGAATATTATTTTTGGACTCTGTCTTTTCCTCTGTGGATTCATTTATAATCTTCATATATAAATTTATACTGGGGAATTCTCTGGAAAAGAAGAGAAGATAAAGTACAGTGGTCTTTTTAGTTTTCTTCTTTTTCAATCTGGAGTAGTGGGATTATTTCCTTTATTTGATCCTTCAGTAGTGAAGTAACTTAATGCACATCTTTATCTCTAAAAATTATTACTGACTTTATTTTTTAACTAATTTTTGGTGTTGAATTTATTTTCCAATTTTTTTTGAATTTGTGATGTTCATAAATTGCTAGTCATTGATTCAGTTGCAATTTTTATGTACCCGAGCCAACAGAATGACAAATCTTCCAATCGAATCTTTTCCTTTGAATATTTTAACATTTGATATTAAAATCCTGCTCAAAGCTTGGAGGAAAATGAATGCAAAATATTTGTGAAAATATTTTGTAGTGTGTTTACACCATTTGCTTAATGCTATACTTGGAATCCCTATCACTGTTTAAGAGAAATTGGCAAAAATGTGTCTTAGATGAAATGAAAATGAATCTGTTAAAGGAATTTTATTTTAAAATAGTAGAGCGAAGTAACATTTCTCTTCATACATAACAGCAGCCCCGTCATCTCATACAGGTTCAGAGTCCTCCACATTGTGCCTCACCTTTCTCCAGAGGTATGTTTTTAGGGTAGCTGCTTCCTCAGAGTACTGTGATACAGACACATCGCTCTGACCTGCGCTCACTCCCTTAGTCAAACATTGCTTAAGCACTTCTCGGTACATCATAGAATGAAAATCCCTGTGTTGTTTTGGGCAATTACCAATTGTATATATTGATATACAGAGAGTCTCCCACTGGCAGTAGGAAAATATTGCCTGGATTTCTTGAAGTTCTGGGTGAAAACTTTCAGCTTCAGGAGAAGCTGTATTCAATTTTGTCAACCTGTTATAACAGAGAGTTCACCAGAGATCTGACTAAATCAGTGGAGACATTGATTATATCATGAAGAGAATAACATGTCAGCCAGTAGTATAGACACTTGGTTCTTTAACAATGGGGTTTACAAATCTAAAAATAATTATAAGCCCAATCAGCTGGTAAAAATAAGTAAACAACAACAAAAATTAAATGTGTCAGAAAAATCTGAAGAAGATTTCATTTAATGTCCAAAAAATATTTTTCATTGTCTAAAATCCAGGATCTAGAGGTCATGTTATGCTGGTTGAAAGCAAAAGCAAAAACCTGCTTTAGAGAAAAAGTGAAAGCAACCATGAAAATATATGTATATACGATATGAAACTAAGGGTGACATTTTTAATAATACAATAATTATTAAGTCAGTGAATAGTGAAGTCAATGAATACATGAAGACCTACCTAACTCTCATAATTAAGCCCAGTTAGAAGACATCTTGGACACTTGGGACAGCTCTTAGTTGTTTTTTTCTTGATCTTTCAAATATATTTGAGAAACAAAAAAAATCTAAGATTGCAGTACTTTGGGTAGCTGAGCTCATTGCCCCTGGGAGACAGTACAGGTCCATTAGTAGAAGAAAGTTATAAAAGCAATCAATAATTAGACAGAAAAATGGGAGTGTTCAGCAAACACATTTCTGTTTTGTATGTGTAGGGAGAAAAGGTTATGACTTTAACATCCCAGATCATGATGATGAAATAAATTCCTTTACAATAGTAACACATTAAAATGTTAAAAACATAGTAAAACTACAATATTCTGTAGAGTTTATTAATAGATGGGCATAGTTACTTTGAAATCCTCCCTTTAAAATGCTGCTCAAGCTCTCTAGGCCAGTAATGTCAATTTTCAAGGAGTCTTGGAACTCAGTGGATGTCCCAGAAAGCTGCAAGAAAGAAAACATCACAACATTTTGAAGAGGACAAACAGGGTGATCAACTCTGATGTTGATCACCAACTAAATAATGAAACAACCAGTTGAGGAGAATTAATGGATGGTAATGTAATTAATATCAATCAACATGGCTTATGGAAAATAAATCTTGTCATATTAACTTTTTTTTTTTTAATGAAATTGGGCAGTTGACCTAGCACTAGCTGATATTTAATGGGAAATAGAACACTCTGAATGGATTAAGATCAGGCTAACTGCTCAGTCCCAAAACGTCTTCATAAACAAGCAATTATACTAGAATGGCTGTGTTGCTATTGGAGTTCAATAAGAATTCATATAATCTAAATAGGATTTACACTTCAGCAGAGAAATTTTGTTCCTCCACTGCCTGGGAGTGTTTTGTTTGCACAAACAAAACCCCGCAGTATCCTCTCACAGTGTTCCAGTGACACAAACACAGCGACTTGTTACTACTGCACCAGCTATACCATGTACCATGCACAGCTCTCCTAGACCATGTATTGCAGGCAGTTTGTACCCAAACTTCTAGTGGTGGCAGGAAAGGAGAGCATGGGGAGATGCTTTTCCAGCATTTCAAGAAATGCATTCCAAATCATAAACAAAATAAAACATAACATTCTTTCATTTGACTAAAGAGAATGGCTGACATAGATGAAAAAACATGGACTAGATCGTAATCAAGAAAGAAAGAAACATCTGTATATGTTTTGGTATGTAAAATCTAATTTAAAAGACAATAACAGAAACAAAGGCATAAGTAGTATGGAAGAGAGATATTTGGATGTATGAACCGGGTGATGTATGCAGCAGTTTAACAGAAATAACATTATTGCTATCTATATGTGTGATTTTAGAGTATATTGTAGGACAGCCATCCAAGCTTTCCCTCAAGTACAGAGATTTCAGTCCTGAAAAGCAGAAATGAAAAATATAATACAAAAGGGCTTGTCTGCTAATTTTAATATACTAAAGTGTAGTATAAAAGTCTTTTGAAAAAGTGTTTTCTAAATGAATGTTAAACTCCAAGGGGTTACCCAGGGAGCTATATATTACACTGACATTAACACCAAATGGGTTCATCTTAGTTAATGTTCTTACAGTGAATGCCAAAGTAATTCATCACTAGTGGCTACATATGGCAAAGTATTAACACATTTCATCAGGAAAACATCCTTTGAATGTCATGGTTCCAGCACTTGGGACCTGAGGATAGTTCAAGATATGTGACACAAACCACTATCACATTTTCAAATGCTATCTTACAAGTTACAGATTAATCTGGTGTCTGTTAACTACACACATATTTGATTACTTGACAGAAGTTCACCATGCAATCACTCATAGGAAAATAAAAGGTGAGTACATTTTAATACATTTTTTTAAAAATTAAATGACCACCTTTCCCCAAAAAATCACGTTTGGGAAGAAATTTGTTTATCCTCCCTCCTCACGCTGATATTCTCATAGTCCAGTTGTTATCACTGTTTCCTAAAGTGAGAAGTAATAAATACAAAATGGAAATAGGGATCTGCTGCTGTCTTACCAGAATAAAGGGAAAGATCAGAACAGTGCTGTTGAGGAGTTGTACCTTCTAGAGCTGAGGGTAAGTGCTGAATGCCAGAGCTGGCCACCAAAGGATAGAGAAAGTGAGCCTGAGAGTCACTGCTGACAGTGCAAGCCTGTAAGCCTTCCTATGAATACAGCAGTTTGACCTCACATCGGTCACACTGTCCCAAATTACAGCATTCTTATTGCACAGAACCATATATATTCATGTATATGTCAGGGTTTGAAGTGCATGGACAAAGAATGGAGGAACCATTGATGACCATCCCGTTTGCTCAGATTTTTCCCTCTTCTGCATTATCCGTGCATATGGAAACCTTCTGTGAATTGTCTTCTTCCATCTACAAAGGTGTGAATAGAGCTGTGGTAACTGGGAATACCCTGAACCCCAAGAAGGAAAGTAATCTCTTCAGCTCAGGTGCCTGACTGTCATGACTGTCATGACATTGCTTAAGAGCTCAGGGTGGCAGAAAGGTATTTTTGATGTTGCAGATGTACCATTCTGTGATTTACCGTACTTGAGCTGTTGTTTCACAGGGTTTGGCCCAATGCACAGGTGTTGCAAGTTCTGTTTTCTCTGAGGGCGGGTCAGACCGGGGGAAACAAATGTCACAACCAATACTTACAGGTACAACTTTAAATAATAAAGCTCTATCGGGTTAATAATAATAATAACACAGTAGCCGGCTGCTGTTTTTGTTAACAGCAGAAAGCTTTTCCCATGCTTTTCCCATGCTTTTCCCATGCTTATTCCCTCTCACAGTTCACAGCCACTCTCACTCATGGCTGCCCAGCTGGAGCAGCAGCACAGGGGCCAGACTCAGCTCTTGACTTAGAACAAAGGGACAGCAAATCCCTCAAGGGGTCCCTTGTTTCATCAGCATATGTATAATCTCATATTTTCCCTCTAAGTAGAGCACGTAAAATCCTTCTTGGATATAGCTGGATTTGTACAAGCCATTGTTGATGGTGGTGTGTGGTGCTGGCCTTGTGCTGATCTGGACCGTTTGTGGTTTCCCGAGTTTATCAGCTCTGATGAATCCAACAAGACAACTAGTCTGCAAAGCACACAAGTTCTTAGGAGCCTTTGATACACTACCTCTCAGTATATATTTTCTCTCTCTGTCTCTTTGATCCACTATTTTTGGTAATTTTTTCTCTATCCACAGCCTATATCTGTAGAGCTCAGTTAGACAAATTGACAAAGAGGGTTTTATGACACAAAGCTCTCACTTCAGACACATAAAACTTTTATAATCAGCAGAGTCCATTGCAAGTCATAGAAAGCACTCTCAAGCAACACCTTCGTTAACTTATTTTTACTGATAAATTGCTATTTCTACATACTTAAAAGCACAGGAGCCAGGTGATGCAAGCAACAAGCAAATAAAACACAGCCTGGGAGATTTCATTCATGCTGAAGGTGAAACCATTTATTTTTATATTCTTTTACCTTCATTACAGAGGTCACTTACCATGCCTAGTTTGGGTCTGTCATGGTGATATTACCTGTATACAGGGAAGAGTGTGTGGGATTTTAGAAGGGCAGAACGAAATGATGAAGAGAGAAAGGGATAAAGGAAGGGAAACTCTTGGAGATTTTCTGTCCCTTCTTGAGCTCAACTCATTATATTACTCCTTGTTTCTAGAACATTTAAGCTAGTCTTTTATGTCCCAGAGAAGGAAAATCTAAGTCTCTAAACTCCCAAGTCCTAGGCAAGAATAACTAGCCTCCTTTCAGAACTTCCTAGGGCAGCACACTGATGTTAGCAGTGCAGCAACAGCTGTTCTTTTGAGGGCACAGTCATCCCTGAGTCTTCTTTTCCAATTTGTGGGCTCCATGAAATCTAAATTTTGAGCTAGGATTGGGGCAATTTCACAGCATATCCTTGAAGCCAGTGCTCACAGGTGTTTTATACTATCCTCTTAGAAATGTATCTTCAAACATCTTCTTCCCTTTAGGGCATGTCAGATTTCTGTGATCATGACCACAGATCATGGATATGGTGCTGACCAAGGAGAAGCAGAATAGAGGTAGTTGTCCTTTTTCATCCACGTGTCTGAAGGAATGAGCTGACACTGAAGGGCTCCTCCATATGCATAAATTTTTATATGCAAAATGTCCTTTTAGCTGTCCTTGGATAATAAAAGCACTGATGAGAGTTTAGATATGAGATGTACATTTTTTGCCTAACAGTCAGACAACTGACATACAGCTTTTCCTGTCATGTCAAATTTGGAAGAACAATGACAAAATCAAAAAACTCCAAAATTTTCCTACTGTCTTTTAGCTGTGGCGGGTTTGATTTGATGACTTTGTAAATTATACAAGGAGCTGACTTGCCCCCAGTCTAGCCCTTGATGAAAACAGTGCTTTTTTAGGTACTTGAGCTTGGCATCACCCTCTACAAAAAATGTCATATGCTCACAAATCTTCATCTAAGTACGATACATATTCATTAACACTACCAGTTTGGAGGCCTGCTGCTCTCCCTTTTGACTTAAATTACTTTGAACCATTACGAGGAAAACTTGAATTTTCTTCTTTTCTATCCCTAAAGCATAACAGAGTGCCCATGCCCCTGTTTGAAGTAGAAGTTTTCCCAGAGGTCTTCCTAGGACCTAGCACCTTTGTAACAGAGGCACAACAGCAATGAAAAGTATAAATGGCACAAGCAGCAGCATAAACTCAGTATTTAAAAAGAGTCTCACCTAGCTCCATCTGTGGACAAATGGTTCTAGTGGTCTTTCTGGCTTGAAAAAAAAACTCCGGCCACAATCAGGCATTTAGCTTAAGCTGTAATAGAGAAAAAAAGGTTTCTTAATGCTCGTTCCAAAACCTGACCTCTTCTCCTGAGAGAAAAATAGCCACAAGGGAACACCAGTTATCCCAGCTACACTGGGAGAAGGATGCACATGTCTGGAAATAGCTGATGTAGCAGTCTCATCTTATTTTGTGACCTGCTTAGTGGATCGGAAATGGTCTATCTTTCGGCTAACGGGAACTGAGTGTTTGCATCATGCAGAGGTACCACACCCAGCCTTGTCCAGGCTGGTGTGTCTAGACAGTGCTGCGTCACACCGGCGAGTTAGCTCAGGACACAGAAGCATTACAACTGCTTCAGCCTGGCACTGCGCCTGAGGCAATCAATCTTGCTTTGTAGCGGGATTAATTAGTCTGGGGGAAGCACAAGGCTGACCATTAGTGTCAAGATGAGAGCTAGTTTATCCAAGGCTTTTGCAGGTGTCTCTGCATGGGGCAGTGCTGTGCAGCAGACATACTTACAGTAAAAGTGCATGAGGTTGTGGGCCTGAATTTTATCTTCATTAAGGTCCTGGAGTAAAGCAGTCCTAGTGTAGGCATGAGTGTAACCATCTTTGGGTGAGAAAGATTCTAATAGCTAGGAGTGTAAGGAGCCTTGGAGATGTGCCTAAGGCCCTGGGATCTTTGCATGTAACATTTAGACATCTGAGCTCAGCTGAAGTTTTTAGACAACGTGGTGGTAATGAACAGCAAACCAGAAAACTGGCTGTGCACTTCTGGTATTAGGCAGAAGTTTGTCTGGCTGAAAATTCATTCCACATTTTTAAAAAAAATAATAAACCCCCAACATTATTTTATCATCCAGATGAACAATCTGACCCAGCTGGCTGCCCGCACACTGGATTCTTCGTGCTGTCATAGGGGAACAAGTGGAGCAGGGGGCAAGGCAGGGAGGCAGAGCTGCCCTTTGGAGGCATCCTGTAGTGAGGCTGAGCAGCATGATTTACAGTCACGGTGATCTGCAAGGGATGGAAACAAACAAAAGTGAGCAAACCGTGGGTGAGCAACTTTATTTATAAGCCTCCTACATGTGAAAAAGCAAGCAAGTCTTTCCGACAGAAATCACCATCTCACCATTTAACAGTGACACATAGGACTTTTCTGCTTTCCTGTTTGACTTTTATTTCCCTGTAACTAAATGTTGATGTGTTTATTTCAAACAGTGACCCCAAACTCTTTTCCATGACTTTTTATTTTAAATGGATAAGTACAAGTTCTTTTTTTTTTTTTTTTAAGAAAAAAAGGAGAGATGTACAAAGGATCAAGGAGGGCCTGTTAGCTGAAAATAATGGATTCACTTAATCCTCCTGAGGTAAATGAAACCTGACTACTAAAGCAAGCTGCTGTGTCACAACAAAGTTGAATGAACTTGGGTTTCAAGTCCTGCAGAGATTTCGAGGTAAAACTGTGAGAGCCAAGAGGGCTCTCCAAATATTCTTTATTTGGAATACAGGAGCTGCACTGTAAGTCTACATAGAAATAAATGATATCTCTCCCCTTTTACGAATCATCCTTTAACTTATTTCTGGAAAAAATAATAGCTTAGAGGTGTCAGAGACACATATAATTTCACAGGTGCTAAGTAAGAGCCATGAAAACTTTTATAGAGTTGTCATCACATCATTATATCATTTGCTTGCAGATAAGATAAAATCACTGTTCTAAGAAACAGAACAGGGAAAATAAACACATGGTGTGATCTGCAGTTAATATTTTCCAGTGGAGTTCTATCAATGCTCCTGGGGTCCTTGTAAACACCATATGTGATAGCTCACCGCAGTGGTGAGCTAAATTATGCTGCTTCTTACACTTTACATAAATTTTATCAGAATTCTAGATTATTTTTTTTCTTTACTTAGCTTAAAGACAGTGGAGAAAAACCACAGTCAAAATAGAAAGCCATAGATGTAATCCATGTTTCTAATGGCATTAACCTTTGCCAGGTGCCAGGGTAGTCCACATAGTCAGGGCTGAAGTGATTGCCAGATTTGCAAGCAGTAGTATCCAAATAAGAGAAACAGCTGGCATTTTCTTGTCTTTCCTAGTGGCACTAGGCAATATCCATTTGCTCTTGTCAGCTGGGATTTCCACTTCATAAATAAATCTTTTTCAGTTGCAGGGACCTGTGACGTTGGCTGTGATAGACATTGTCCCACCTTTCTGTGATGTATCATAGTTATGACCTTCCAGGCCTTTTACCAAGTTGTAGCTTGTTACAGTGTGCTCTATCCTGTTGTGAGTGAGGATTTGGTATTTTGCTGGCAATTCTGGATCAAACATCTTTCACAAGATTGCCTGAGAGGAACAGGGTCACTCTTTTTTTGTCCAGTCAGATCCTGTATTCACATGAAATGCAGTCAAAGATGACAAAATTATTTTTATCTTTCCTCTTCATCCTTCTTTATTTATTGACCAAGCTCCTGTGCCACCCTGTAGTTTCACAAGCTCTTGAAGAAAAATCATGAGCAAGGACTTTAACAATTCTCACAGCAAAATCTATGCCACAACTGTGTCTGCAAAGGTATATCAAAATTATCTCTGCCACCCCACCAGCCCAGCTGTTCTGCTGGGATTCTCATGGACTCCCAAGGATGGTGTTTGTGTGAATGAACCAGGCTTCCTTGTATTTGACTGTTAAACATTTGAACTTGTCATTACAGAATATGGTAAGACCCAGAGCCTGTTCCAAAAAAAAGATATGGGTGAAATCACACCAAGGGGGGTGAGGGAGAGGATTTATTCCTGGAAATGTATGTTGTTCCTTGCTATTTGTCCTTAGGGGCAAGAAACAATCCCTGCCATTTCAGTTACCAGCAAAAGTGAAGGTAGAACTGAACTCTGCTGTCTGAAAACTTTCAGAGGGAAGTCTAAGCTCACCCATTCCTCAAAACCCTCAGAGTATGTTGGAAGTATCTTAACCTTCCTGAATGGATGTAGACTACTGTAGCTGTCCTCAAACACTTTGACTGTACCGCTGCCTCCTCTGGGAAGGAGGACGTGGGTCGTCTGTTGCTGTAGGAAGGAGTAGCAGGACCTCCAGTACTTCTTATGAAACTACAACAGTATTGTTCTTACAGATGCTCTTCCTTGGCTATTCAGGATGGCTGCACACTGCTTGTACCTTCAAAACTGTGGAACTTGTAAAAAGTAGCACGAGAAGATTAAGAAAAGAGTGAGTTGCAGTGGTAAGTGTGACCCATGAGGGCATTTGCCTCTATGCACATGAATTCTTACGTGGCATCAAGGAGGATTTATTTTCCATCTGAGTAGTTGCAGAGTGATTGCTGGAAGATTTAGAAGACCCAAATTGTGCAGCATGAATAGGCTGGGTGTCAGTAACCCAGTATTAATTGTGTTGTCACTTTCTACGCTTTGAATATTTGTGATATAAAAAGAAAAGTATTGCAGTCAAGGGGCTAGAACAGAGCAGAACAGAGCTGGTTTTGTAACAGCAGACTTAGAAATAATTACAGAAAAACACGTTGGTGCTGTATGACTAAGGCAAGCCATTAAGAGCACACTGTGACTGCACTATTGTCAGACTTTGCTGCTTTGTGTCAGCTTGTGAGTAAACTGTGCTTGGCTTCAGCATGAGTTTGAAATGAGTTCCTAATGCCCTTTTTGATTTTGCAGGTATATGCCTGTTTTGCAAGACAAGATAAATAATAAATGACGATTTTTCAGAATGTAGAAATGGCACTGAGTAGTCATAAGGAACAACAAAAATCTGAGTTTGCAAGTGTTATCAACTGTTTTCTACTAAAGAGGTACTACAACATTGTACATTAATATCTTGCCACCGAAAGAGGTGAACAACCTAGAAATATCCACCTAGTATGACAACTTGCTCCTGAACTACATCTAGCATATTTACTTGTTTTCTGGCAATACAGTTATCTGGTATTCTTTCTGGTGCAGCCATTGGTACTTCTGCTTCTTTCAAGCACTTCTTCCTTCCCCGTGCGAGTTTCTCAGCTTTGGGGAGATGGAAAGATCTGAGCACATACTTTTCCTTTTCCACTTATCCTCTTCATCAGCAATTAGGAAGGAAATGTCTGTCAAACGCTCAGGGTACCACTAAAATTACTAAGGAAGAATTATTAGACTTGGAGGATTAAAAAAATTTAATATCCTAAATCCCTTAATATATTTAAGGATTCATCATAACCCAGGCATAGGTTCATAAGGCCAGATTTGCCTTTCAGATGACACTCAGAGAAATTCATCAGCTCCCATCACGGTGAGGTGGTGAGGGTATTTATGTAAAATTTGTTCTAATGGTGCTTGTGCCAAAGGGGAGGAAAAGAGAAATGATCTTCAGGTAATACCAAAGTAGGGCATTTAGCAATATCTGCTGAATTACATATAGAAATGGGTACTTTTAGCTCACATAACATTTCTAAGGACCTGGATGCTCAGGAAAACAAATGCCACGAGGAGGATCCTATTTGTCTCTGAGCCAGCATATTGTTGCCTTCCCCAAAAAAAGCAGCGAAGCTGTTAAGGAAAGATGTCCTTCCTATATCAGGGGAAACGAAATAGGTTGTTATCTTCTAGTGTTGCCAAGCAAGTGTTGTATATTAAGGTTGTGTCTAGCACCAGAAGGGTCCTTCATAACAGTGTCAATCTTATGGTCTACAAATGGAAATATGTGTCATCACTACAGACTTCTGCAAAAGCAGCTCAGAGAAGATTCTCTTTCTTCTGAATGTCTTTGCTTAGAACTGACAAAATACCAATTTTGTTCATTTTACTTTTGAAATAAAAAATGGTTTTTTTCTGTATGATTACTCACAGCTTGTTTGTAAAGTTAATTTTAATTTTTCTGTGAATTTTATTCAAATGTTGCGTGACCTACTTCAGTGGAGATCTCTTTGTACTCACACTTTATTGGTTCATTGCTGTAGAAAATGTGCTTACTGGTTTGTCAAGAACATGTCATGGTTATGTTTCCATTGTTTAAATTCACTCGCCATTTATTTCAGCTGACTTCCAGAGAGTACTTTTAACATAAATAATGCAGTGTCCACATTAAAGTTGTACCCATGCAAAATGTGTGGCAGAAGACTTTGACCTTTGAGCAGCAGGCTAATCTCAGTGGTACCCACTCAAAATTATACATATCCAGACAGAAAAAGAATGAGTACAAATGCATGCAAGGATGTGTGAACCTAGGTCAGACTTACAGGTAGAAATATGTAGCCTAGCTGAGATGCAAGCAGTTTGGGATACAGGTGATTTTAGTAAACTGCAAGACCTCTCATCCTTGCTCAGTGGCAAACATAAATGACTATAAGTATACTTCAGTCTTGAAGATCAGATTTTTCAAAAAAAGAAAACCACTTCTCTGCAAATGTTATGTTCCTGTCCATCTCTATGCTCTAGGAGGTGAAACAGCTGTTACGTGTTATCCCTTGAACCAGCTTGTAACCATTTTGAAAAATGTGACAAATCAGAAACAAATAATAGAGTAATTTGCCAGTAATTGAAATTGTTGCCATGGAATTAAGGCATTAGCAGGATCCAACCATAATGATTTTGTAAGCGTATTATCTACACCGGACAGATGATTTCACATAGTAAGCATGGCTTTATTTATTGGTTCCATCTCTTGCTTATGGGGGTGATCTTCCATTGAAAAACTGTTCTTAAATCAGCATTATTCTTGCATTCCATTTCAAATCCCCTAATCGATATTCAGCCTTTGCCGTTTTTTAACTCTGCTTTTTTCCTTTAGGACAACTATGTCTGTTTTAGTCAATTATAAATTTAACAATGTATCACAGTGACAAATCTGATTCAGATCAATGGCTTGAAAGTGACAAACCCTAATGATCCAATCTGTCGTTAAATATTCATGAAGGAAGCTTGGAAAATACACACCCCCTCCTTTTTAATGGATGTGAAAGAACCAACTGAATTTTACTGCTGGATCACGTGCATTTTCTTATTACAGAAGAGTATTACAAAAACCTCTACACTGTGAAACTCTTATTTTAATCTTCAGCATTTAAAGAAAATAGCAACGTCATTCCTTTTATACATATATATATATATATATATATATATATATATATATCAATCTCACAAGTATATTTGTGCTAATCATACCTATTTTTGTTATCAGCTTTTCAGGTATAAACCTTTGTGGAGTATAAGCCATAGCAGACGCAAGGACCCACAGACATAAAGCTCTGACAGCTGTGAACTCTTGAAGCTCATGATGATTTTTGGGTAGAGGACCAAGGACAGCATATGCATATGGAAATAATGCAGGTTCCTACCATGCCAAAATGCTATGGGAAATGTATAAACCTATGAGAAACTTTAAGTATTTGTTGATCTGACTTAGGATTTTGTAAGGAAAGGGCATATAGTAATATATGCACTTTTGCCCACATCATTTTCTTTTCTCAGACAAATACTCATCCTTTTAAATTTTAAGATGAAAGGAAAAAAAAAAAAAACAATGGAAAGAAGCTCAGATAATACTAGGAAATTACTCTTGTCGTGAAACACTCTTTGGAGTATCAGCACCCCTATAATGTGAAGAGGCTTCTGATTCTCCAGAAACACTGAGAAATGGACTTAAGTAAATAATCACCTTCTTCAGCCTTAATTTCTATGCCAATTTGTTTTTTAATTATCACTTTTTAAGTGTTAGGGTGGAGGGATAGGGGGAAATATCAAAAGCCACAAAGTTTACAAGCAAACAAAAATACCTTCCCACTCTTTCCAAACTAACTGCTTGATAAAATAACTCAGTTTGAGAGTCTTAGGCTGACTCAGCACTCAAAATGGGCCTGATTCGGAAGTTGTTATGCAAGTGATGATCTTTGCTGAGATCAATGAAAGTACTGCCTGTGCACATCCTCCGAGATCAGGACTCATCTATGACTCAGAGTCATTCTCACTCCCCACTTTCTTCCCTTATCTCAAAAGATCCTAAATTTGTTCCAGTCATAATGTCATTAGATTTAGTCTATTTTGGCACATCCAGTCAAATTTAACAGCTTTCCATGTGTGCTGCTGTTCTGTCCTGACTGAAAAGGTTTTACTACAGTAGCAACCCCCATATTTGCTCTTTGATTCTTAATTCATAGGACAGAACACTGCAAAAGGCTCACTCTTGAATTCCAGCCAAAGGATAGTTTCTAACAAGGTGATATAAGAGTATGCCTTTTGCTTTCCTGCAATGTACCAGGCAGCTGAATTGTGACTCCTACCGAAAATAGAGCAGGCATCTGGAGTGTTTTGCAGATTGTGGTTTGACCTCTTTGCCCTTTTTGATTTGCAGATGTCAGACAGTTTAGGAGTATGAACCACAGATGTGAAATTTCACAGGAAGGAATTTGTCTCAATACTCAATATACACAGGTAGAGTTTTCTCTGGACGTGCTAGTGTTGAACAAGAAGCTGATGTTTTATAATCTAATAACATTGATGTGCAATGATTTTATGAATAGCGGATGCAATCTAGTCAGGGAAGTGACGTTACTGCATAAGAAGTTAATAGTCTATTCTGCAAAAGTATTAACTAGCTAAATAAGGGATAACCAGAAAAAAATAAATGAGGATAACTCCTTTCACCTTGGCAATAACATAAATGCCAACAAAATACACAGGAAGGGAAAGAGCACTTGCATCAGAACAACCTACTTCCAAGCTGTGACACAGATGTTTTGTCACTGCAGAGAGCAGTGCTGGTGTCACCAAGCAGCTCAGAAGTGACTCGCACTCCTGGAGGGGAGGGAAGGTTATGAAAGGGTCCTACACGGCAGGCAGACCTTTTCCTGGATACTGGACAAGACAGAAATTACTGGTGAGGATGAGACTGCTACCTGCATCCCAGCTGCCGTGCAAGTGTTTTAGGCCACTGAGAACATGCGGAATCACCATATGGAAGACAGACACGTGCTATACAGCCTACACACAGCTACAGACAATTTATTAAATCCTTTTCTTCTTAAAGAGTTTTGCTCTAAATAAATTAAGCTTTACTATAGCCAACCGTTTGTTCACACTGAGTCTGTGAACATCGCTGTTACTCCATATCTCCTGCTCATTTTCAAGCTCACCTGGTATAGGCAGAGTTACATGGAGCTGAGTGAAGGCTAGGAAGCCTGACTGGAAAAGCAAGTAGGTTTGGAGGCTGCTAGCCCTCTGCAGGGTCCATGCTCCTGGAAATACTGTGCTACCTTTGACTCTGGTGCAGACATATTCCCCGGTGGACAGGCTGAACACCACTTCAGGCACTGCATTCACTAAGCCCCAGGGACAGCCCCAGGAACAGTTTGAAAGTGCAGGGGATAGTTGGCATTACCAGTTCCCTGACGTAGGTATCCCTGCTGCAGAAGAGGTTAATTTAATGTTGGAAGTCTTTTTGGGGGCAGATTCTCAGCATTGCTGACTGTTGTGGTTTAACCCCATCCAGAAACTAAGCAGCACGCAGCCACTCACTCTCCCCCCACCCCCCCCCCCAACCAGCAGCACTGGGGAGAGAACTGAAAGAGCAGAATTGAAAAAAATGCATGGGTTGAGACAAAAACAGTTTAATAGGGAAAGCAAAAGCTGTGTGCGTAAGAAAAACAAAACAAGGAATTCACTCACCAGTTCCCATGGGCAAGCAGGTGTTCAGTCATCTCTAGGAAAGCCAGGCTCCATCACCTGTAGTGGTGACTTGGGAAGGCAATTGTTATAATTCCAAATGTCCCCCCGCTTTCTTCCTCTTCCCACAGCTCCATATGCTGAGCATGACACCATATGGTATGGAATATTCCTTTGGTCAGTTGGGATCAGCTGTCCTGTCTGTGTCCCCTCCCAAATTCTTGTGCTCCCCCAAGTCTGTTACCTGGCAGGGCAGTATGAGAAGCAGAAAAGGTCTGGACACTGTGCAAGCACTGCTTAGGAGGAACAAAAGCATCTCTATATTATCAACACTGTGTTCAGAACAAATCCAAACCATAGCCCCATACTAGCTGCCATGAAGACAATTAGCTATCCCAACAAAAAAATGACACACTGAGTTACCTAATGATTCCCTCTTTTTTTTCTCTTTAAGATTTCGTACTTTTTCAAATCAACACTATCTCTTCTGAAACCTTGAGTTGCTAACAATCCTGACCGGAAATCCTAATTTTTGTCTTCTGCCTATACAAACTTTGTCACAGCTCTTTCTGGATGCCCTTTCTCAGCAGTCTGGGGGAAGGTTACACAGTTGTGCTATGTCACAGCTGGATCCTGGACACTCGCTCACGAGGGAGCTAAAGCCCTTGCGGCAGGACAAGGCTTTTACATCAAAGGTTACAGACAGAGGTTGCAGAGGATGCAGACCTGAAGCCCAGAAAGGGTTACCCCTGTGACAGTAGCAGCATCCCCTGCGGCTTTGGCAGGAACATTTACCAATGCACACAGCTCTGCATCCCGTTCTGTCTGGGCAGGGATGTCTGTTTCTGCATCACCGGCGATCTATTAATATCTTAACCATTCCTTGCAATGAATTACACAGCTGGTGAGGAGGAGTGCATGTACGAGTTAGCATTCTTCCTACAGTGTCATTTTCAAGGTGTTCCTGCCTGCAAGCTTCCAGTCTACAGCTGAGTCTCAGGGATAATGAGGAAGCAAGGAAAGCAGAGCAAAAAGTCAGTGGTCATAGCACTCATTCCTGAACCACCTGAGATTTTTATAATGCCACTGGTATATTACTAGATATTTGATATTATTATAATTGCTATTACTTTTGTAACAGAAGTTTCTGATGCATTGTCATTGCAAGAGTCACATCAGCCTTCAATGTTTTCAGATAGGTAAAAATAGCATAAAAGTTTGTATGAGCCTTTTCCACAGCTGTTCGCACTGGACAGGCTTGTCTAAACTTCCCAAGAACTGAAGAACATCTAGAATTTATATATCAGTTTTTATTACCTCCCCTTCTTTAACTTGATGAAATCATTATTGAGATCAGCAAAATGGACAAAAAAAGGGCTTATCTGACTCTTTCACGATTTGTGAAGACCATGATAGTGAGTCATAAATAGGCTGGATGATTTAATGAGGAGTTGTCAAAACTCCTTACTTGAAGAAAAAGATATATTTCCTAATACTCTAAATATGTGAAACATTCAAGGGCTTTATATGTGAGTAGAAAACCCCAAACAGCAGTCTTGGGTTGCATAGACACAGATCTTATCTATACACAGACAAGAGCATGTCATTTTGCTAAATCCTACATATTTAACCATACCAGTATACATGAAACAAAAGTACAGATGTACAGATGTACAGTACAGTTGAAACAAAACTTCTCCAGTCACCTTCAATATAGACACAGATGTTTCACCCTAAATCTGCTTGCATCAACAAAACTTATTTCCATTTTGACACAAGAAATGAGCTACTTTAGAATATCTGCTTCTGCTTTCTCATTTAAAAAAGCCCTACTTTTAATAAACAAGCATACAAAGTTACACATGAAATGAATCCAAAATCCCAAATTTTATGAATTTCCATCTTCTTTCATGCAGAACCAAGACAATAATATTCTTTATCTAGCTCAAATTGGAAATATTTTGGCTTATCATTATATAGTAAGCAGACAGCCTAAGCCAGAGAGTATTTAACAAGTCAAATTATTATATTAATCAGAGGACTGAAAGGACAGGCCAAGTAGAGTATAAATTTAACTACATTTATCTGTTTACCTTACAGTTCTTTTATGTGCTAAGGAGATTTTTATTTAAAAAAAAAAAAAAATCCCCAGAGTAGGTAATATAATTCTAAAATTAGACATAGTTACACAAAGATCATCCCAAAAAAAAAAAAAATCTATTTTTAAAAGGTACACTGCTAGCTTGCAGGAATTTTTCCTATCACCCATGTTAAGATACCTATTTCTAGAATCTCAAAACAGAAGGCAATGTTGAACAGCCAGAGCACCATAATATAACCAAAATTGTTCAGTATATTTGGTCTGTGAGACTGGAATGACTGAAGAGCCCCACTGCTGTAACCAAAGGTGTGAGAGGAGTCTCCAGCATCCCATTTGGCCACAGATGCTCCCAGAACTCAAAAACGTCTCCACTGCCATTCATAGGATTCCCCACTCATGGAGAGAGGTCTTGGTTTGATTCTGATTTGAGGCTTTCTTAGGACCTGTAAGATTTCTAAGCTCTTCCACACACCCTTTAAAAGAAAAGTACAGATTTTTACTCAAAAGAGCATTTTTTGGAAAAGATTCAGCTGATATAAATACACACCTGTATGACTCTATTGAAGATTGTGAATCCAATGGTTTACATGAGCTAATAAAATACCTTCAATATGATAAATGCATTTATAATAAACAAAGGAGAGTAAGCTTAATTTTTATTTATTTCCTTGACTGGCTTTCCTTAAATGTGAATGAAGATATATTGAATCGAAAAAGCTATAAATAGTGTGTTAAATTGTAAATGTAGACTTGTCTCAGTAATACTGTAGTTTAGTTAGTTCCTATAAGATTTACTCATAAGGAATGACTAAAAAGGGTGGCATCACCTATGTGATTTATTTCTTCTTTTAACTGTTTTTTATAAGTGGGTTAAAGGAATTACTGGCTGAGAAACCTATCTAAATTTTTATTATTGTTAAAATTGTTTAAATTCTATTTTAAAAATTATTTGTATTCTTGCAGTCATCCAGCCAGGTGAAGGAAAAAAAAAAAAAAAAAAAAAAAAACAAAACAGAAAAGCATTTAAGTAAACAACTGTCCAGTACAAGCAACAAATGAGGAATAGCAAATAGTCAAAGTAGTCATGTCTTTCTGACCTTAGTGAACCATTTAAAAGCTGAAACTAACTCAGATAAAGCATTTTTTGAAAAGTTTAAAATAAGAACCCAATTTACAAAGTAATGAAATGTAAGCATATACAGCTAATGAAAACAGAAGATGATTCTGCATATAAAGTGTTGACTGCAAAGTCTGGGACCTAGTCTCTTTATTAAGATTAACATCAGTTTTATTGAGAGTATCATTACAGGAATGGTTGTGAAACTCACAGAGAGTTCAGTGTTGAAATAATTGTTAGAGAGATGGCCTAATGGCAAATAGAGTATCTGAAATGGCTGAAGAAACTCCATCTAGAATGGAGTTAAAGCAGCCATAAGACAGACTCTCAAGAGATTTTGATTAACAGTCTGGAGTTGTGGAAGCTATTAATAACTGACTGACTTTGATATGTTTGTTTCTTTTAATCCCATTGCCTTTATTTGACACAGGTACAAATCACGCAATTAGAAGTCTTGTTCCACTAAGAAATCAGTGCCAAATAACACTGGGCTCATTTATCAAGTCAGAGTCAATAGGCCATGCAGGTTCTTTTAATCATCTTTATCCTTATAAGAGTTAAGGCACAGCACGGTAACTAGTATTTGAAATTAAGAGTACTTGGAGGTTTTCAAAATAATTTGTAAATAAAGATCACATGGGAGTATATGGTTTAAAAACCATATATTTTAAAGACAATAGCAAAAAATAAGAAAAAGCTGAGGGTTTTGCATCCGAGCTACCATTGCTAAAATTTCCAGTTTTACCTACCTACAGGTTCCTATACATATCTGCCATAGGGAATAGGTATATATAGGGAACTCAAAGATCTGTTTCTTTGCAAAAAGAGACATAATTTACTTTTCTTCATTATTTTAGGTTCTTGTGATCAATAGTTCAACAAATTACTTTTCTTTTCTTCAGACACCATGTGAGAAGGACCTTAGGATAGAAAGGAAAACTTTTTTTAATTAAAATGACATTGAAATGTCATTGCTACAGTTTTCCAGTAGACTGTTAAATGAACAATCTAACTGCTGTCTTTCAGTGTTAGGAGCAAAGCGATCTGTTTTTGTATATTGGAAGTAGCTTGCTCACACGGGGTTTCATCCTGTTGTCACAAATACAGATTAAAAGCTTCTGTTGAACTTTAATAGTTCGGGACCAGAACCTAGAACAATGAATCTTTCTGTAATCATGGATTTACCATACATATTGTCAATCCCAGCAATTAGTCGTTAGGTCCTATTCTTAGTAAATAATATACATAGCAAATATTTTTCTGAATTATGTATAAAATAATATAGGGAATAAAAGACAGTTTGACTTTATTCTATAGTTATGCAGATTATTTACTCTTTTTATCTCATTATATTTCCAAAATACAATCAAGAATAAAGCATACAGAGTAAAACAGCAGAAAAGTTAAATGCTCAGTGGATTACAGAGGATTTAATAGGGTATTCTAGGTTACTTTAGTTAATCTTTACTATTTTATTTAATTAGTCTCCTAATTCTTCATGTATTAGTCTGAAAGAATACCTAACATCATTACATTATTTTTAGAGACAATAACCAATACCACAATGTAGACAAAAAGAAGAAGCTATAAAATTTAAAATAACTTTTGTTGTCTTTGCTGCTAATCAATTGCCTTTGTGTTTTCAAATTCAACACTCATGTTATTGAGTTTACAATTCAGACATTCCCTATTTTTCCTAAGTATTTTAAACAGCCATTTAAATATGAATTTCATAACTCAGAAGCTGTTGGTGAATACATAAGCAATCTAACTTGCTAACTTTCATAATGTTTTGGAGATAAAGTCAAGGAAAGTTGCAACCAAATAAATTCAGAAGCGATAAGAAAAGATGTTACAGATATGCTGAGGTCCTCTACATCGCTGTCAATTGATCTAAGAAGAAAGATTGATTTCAAAATATTAAGACTCCAAAATTCAAAGAATTCCCGAAACATATGAGATTAGTGAAAATCATCATGACTGACAGACACTGATAATGTACTTGTCTTTCTGTGCAATTTTTTGGTTCTCAAAGACTAAGAATCTGTAAAGTAAAAACAGAGGCTTTATTACGAAGGTAAAACTGTTACGTTAACAATCAAATAACATGCAACAGGAGCATTAGAAAATTCCCAACTGGAAGCTATCTCAGCTTATCAATAGAAGGTGTGTTTTTTTTATAGAGAAAGGTAAAGTAAAACCGAACAGAAACAGGAAAAAAAGGCCACAAGAATGCACAGCAGAATGAAATAGAAATCTCAAAGAAGACTGAGATTGACAGGTTCTTTTAAGAACCTGGATGTGCTGAGACTGAGCATAATTGTAGCTCAGCAAAATGCATGATGCCCTCAAAAGTGTATGCCTATTGTCAGAGCAAAAATACTTAATTTGGGTTCTAGCTCTCACCACTTTGGAGGAGGGAAGGAAAAATAACTAGGTTCAAAAGTAATAAATTGCTACTGCTTACAGAGAAAGATTAATTAGAGGTAGAAGCCCTTAAGTAGAATATGAGGACAGAAGGTATTTCAAAAAATAAATTTAAAAAAAAATCACAAAAGGTTCACGTAATTATTACATTTGAAACATATCACCCTAGAAAGCACTGGATGGGCTATGGAATTTTTTAATCACAGACTAAAGAAGAACTTGCAGGTTTATTCTGAATCTCACTCTACAGAAAAGAGAGAAAACTTTGAGGGTTGAAGACCTGCAGTCTTTGATAAAATAACAATGATTTCAGATACAGTGAGCTCACAGTTCTGCTTTTTTGAGGTGTATTTATGCCCTAGATTCAGTGGGGAGGAAACTGGTGAGTTGGATATTCACAGATGTACAGGATTCTTCTGCATTTCTCATATACCTATAAATTTGTACTGACTTCTGAATTTAAAATCACCATATCCTTCTTTTAATTAATCTATGTTTCATTTTCTTTCTCATAAATTTACATAATGATTAAAGACCTTGACATGAGTTTGGTAAATTCATCTTCCTTTCATGTTGTCTTATGTTTTGTGCGCTAAAATAGAAATTTCTTTCCGTGCCTCTAAATTCTGTGTTTTAGGAAAGCATGGATTTTTTAATTAGGTATCAAGTTACTGACCTGGCATTAGTCACACCCGATCTATCTCTTCTAAGACAGTATTTAAATTTACTTGATTAAAAATAAACATATTTTTCATACAAATTTTTAAAGTGAAGATCATTATTCAAAACACAACACTATCTATAGACACAGGTTTTTCTTAGTATTTCCTAATAAATACAAGCAGTGATTTAACTGAACTGTCCTTCCACTAGAAACAAATCAAAGCCAATCACTATCAGCTACATGTCATCAGCCCTTTGTTCCTGCTTTTTCTGAAGCTGCAATAAAACACTTCAGACACAGGATTTTCACATGCTGCACCACTAAAGTCACAGGACGCTTTTCTAGCTTGGGTCATCTGCCTCTGGCTGGCTGGGGCCACAGGTGAGTGGCAACACATTAGGAGGACAGGAGGACTTGACATGCTGTGATCAGCATCACAAACCAGGCAAGCAGTCTAGGAAACCCTCTATAGCCATCTCAGCCTCCGTTTCAAAACAGAGAGCTAGCAAAGGAAGACCATAGTCTGATGTTTCTGCTAAACCAAATGTCAGTCCCAGATTCCCTTTCTGTGTTTACAGGCACAGTTTAAAACTAAAGTTTTTATTTGGATGTTGGCTATTTCTCTTGCTTGAAAACACAGCAATAAAGGTCAGCCTAATGAAATTTGATTCCGGACCAGTCACAGAGCATTTTGCACAGAAAAGTCCAAGCAGAAAAAAAAATTAACAGTAGGATTTTAAAGTTTCATGTGTGGAAACCAAGGGGGAAACCCCTCTAAGTTTTTAGGGTGCAGCTGGTTATCCCCCACTCTGAAGGATCTGAGTCCTGTGTTTTCAGGAAACTTTATGATTAAGGACAATGTTACACTGCAGGTTCTACCACAGCAATGATGATTTTGCGGTCAATCTGTAAAGAGCCATGCCAGGTTTACCCTAGAGATGGTTGTGTTTAATACTGCACATCACTTTGAACACTTTTTGACACCTTTGCATCTCTAGCCCAGCTAATCCAGACTTCTACTTTTTCTCTTCTGCTTGAACTTAGACTGCAAGCATGATCAATATCATTTAATTACACATACATAAAAATGATTACAAATTGCTTCCGAGATGATTTGCTGGACAACAGCTTCCTAAGTGGTGGACTGCTTCTCTGACCCTTCAAAACTTAAAAAGAAATTTCAACACATGTGAAAACACCACCACCAAGTCCTACCCTGACAGGAAATTAGAAAATCCCTCCAGCCATTACTCAGGCTTCTACATCCATATCATTTTCACTGCAGTCAGTTTGGATGACAGAAATCTTACTTTCAATAAGCAATGAAGTTTTTGAATCAAAAGTAGATATCCAGCTCATAATTTAAACATACTTTGCATTCTTATCATTCATGGCACAACTTGCCCTATGATTGAGATAGGTATATAGAGATATATAGAGATACACAATATATGATATATAATTCTATATGCACCAAGGAAAAGTGAAACCTAGTGCCTACTTGCCCTTTCCTAAACATAATGTTCCCAGCTTTGTCCAAGACCCCACTTCCACTTGATCCACTCTGTGACAACTTCAGTGAGTGAAAAAAATCTTCCCCATTTAAACATGGCTGCATTTCAAGCAGTCAGGAAGAGAGGAATCAAGCTGTAAAGTTGCCATTGAATTTTCTAAGTATCAATTAGTAATAAAATAAGATAAAATCTGGTCCATCATAAGAATTTAACTGTAACACATTAAAAAGTCATTTCACTGTAAACACTTTTTAGAAGAACATCACCACAGAACTTCGTTGCCTATTGAAGTAAATATTTTGAGAATACAAAATGCTCCTTTTAAGTGAATCAGCACTTGTTCAGAGAGACAGAAGAAAAAAAATTCAGCATGTCAACCAAAGCACTCTCTCCAGTTCAGATGAGTTATTCTTACATTTTCCTTAAGTACAGGTAGAAATAGAAAAGCTGACTCTATCTTCAGTATTTCATTCTCACTTTTTTTTCTGGGTTGTCTTCATTTGTTTCACTGATTTTCAAACACAATCACATACAATGAGGATATAGCTAAGAGCCAAACTCTTGGAATATATTTTGGCAGGGCTACTTTCTATTTTATGTATGGACTCATACAATGTCCTAGTAAGTAATGCCTGAAGAAATTTTTTAATGCCACAGTCAACTGGGATTCAACATTCTTCCTCGGTGCGTATGTTTAGTGCACAATAGTAGTTAGAGCCAACAATGGCAAAAGATCCAGTTGCCAAACAAATTCAAACAATCTCCCACATGGAATGAGATCCAGATAACAGAACAATTTCCAGTTATTCAGTCAAAGAGTGTTCATGAAGGACTAGCTTCATTTGTAGATCATAAATCCATAAATCGGGACGGGGAGGGAGGAAGCATATATTTGTTTTGTAAGTAAAAGGAGAGATTTTCCACAGTGCTACAAATTTTATTTCCAAGCTGCAAAAAGCTAGAAAACAGTAAAAATATAGCAGGAAAAGATGCTGTCTCATGTTTAAAATAACTTCTGTGTGGAAAGCCTACTCTTTCAGATCAAAATATTTGGAAGGGTATTTTCTCATGAACCTGACAGTCACCTCTGCCTTTAACTTCCAACTTGGTGGCATAAAAGGTGTTTAATCAGGAGTAGCAATGCACTTTATATATGTCAGCAACTGATTATAAGTTTGTGTGGTGTTCCTTTTCTTGCTTGCAGTGACCCATGGAGACTGATGACTCTGAAGAGCTGCTCACTGGGAAAGCCATGTCCTAAGCTCAGCCCAGCCCAGAGCCATCCAATAGCTAGGGCTGCTGTAATTAAGGCTGCAGTCAAAGATGGCAGAACATATGCCATTTGTAGAAGGGAGCCTCCCAGGAATTAATTATCCATGCAAGGTGAATCTTTATGAAAGTCCTGACATTCTGAATCTCACTGCCGAAGTAAGTGACATCTCAGCTTGTTGCAGATGTTCTCTTTGGCTTGTTTCACTTCAGAAAGCTCCTTTAAGGTCACCTTTATGGCTTATTTTGTAGTTTTTACCCTTGTCACTTGCACTGTGCCATGAAAGAAAAGAGAAAAAATTTGGGGCAGAAAAACTGTTTTCAATAGCACCTCAAGAAACCTAGAGCAGCCTTTACTTGGCCATCTCTAGCTGGCACAAGGAGATGGGATGAATACTCTACAAAGGTAGTTCAGAAGGCAGATTTGTGCCTTGTTTTTTAGTGTTGTTTTGTATTCTCACTAGCTTCACCCTGAGAGTCAGAAGATGAGCAAAGTAATTTAACAGTATGATCACGGATGGTCTTGATGATCCTGTCTCATACTCCTAATTTAGGGACTTGTGTCTTCTCTCTATGAGAGATTGTTTTGTAGAACAAAACAGCTTCTCATCTTGAATGTCACATGGAGTATTTAAAGGGTTGCAAGGAAAAGCATATGCAACAGAAGGTCTAGCTTCTCTGGAGAGATGTGGGAGGAACTGTTGATCTTGGACAGGATGTGTGATGGGGAGAGATTAGCAAGCATTTGTTGGAAACCCTGCAAAGGATCTCCACAGCTATGCAAGCCAGCCCAGCTGGCTGCCTGAAGCACAGCAGGGAGAAGTCACACAGCCTCAGGCAGTGTGTAAAGTGCAGGGAGGCAGGGCAGGGAGGCACCAAAGTTCCCAGCCACCACAGCCTCTTGAAGCACAGGCATCTTCTTACTATAAGCACAGCTGTGCTTACTATGCACAATATACTTCAAGACTGAGAGGAAATAAATATCTCCCTGCATCCAAGTCAAAGGACCTTGAAGCAGATCACTGTATTTCACCGACAGCATGATGATGTCCAGTGCATTCAGAGTACCAGTAGATTTTTTTACACCAGGTCACTCATTTGGGTTGCTTTCTTTTTGTGAGAAGAAAAACTGTAGCAGACTAAGAAATATATATGGGTTTCTCAACTCTTGGTGTAACTAAATCTTTACACATTGAAAAAGACCATTTCACTGGAAGCTCCTTGAAAATATATCAGCAAGCAGTCATCCACACAGCTCCACTGATTTAATTTTTGAAGATCTGGTCCCTACTATTTTCTTTATGAAATAAAAATTATCATGAGGCTCCAGGTGTCTTGCAAATTTGCCAAGTGCTTGTGAAGCTCACAGAACTTTAAACTCGTCTGGATTTCATAGCTTACTAATGTTTGTTTCAGATGCGAAGAAAAATCACTTCTATTTTGCTTGGCTTATGCAAGCCTAGTTTTGTTTAATATTAAAAAAAAAAAAAAAGGAAAATATCCAGAGAGTGAATTGTTGTTTGAGAATTTAATATAAACTGGATTAGTTATGGGACTAATAAATATACGAAGTTTGTGGCTGTATTGAATTTTAAGTAGATGATTCTAGGTCCTCTGAGAATTATTCTGAAAATATGGTATTATTTGTTAAGATTTATGTCAAGGTTGGAGAGGTTTAGGGTTAAAATGAATTTAGAGATTGATTATACCAGCCATCATTGTTATGAAACTTTAATCTTGATGGCAGTGCCAGTGAGTCTCATTAAACTGTCTTCCACTGTTTCCAGTGCTCTGTGCTTTGGTTGAATTCCACTCTTACACAGTATCACAGAACTTCAGTAGGAGCTTGCACTGTATTTTAGAAACTGTAAATTTTATAATCACAGAGGTATTCAGTTCACCAGAAACACATGAACTACAAACAACCAAGTCTTCATCTATAATAAGAATACAAAGTTAAACACAGAATATAATGAGCTATAAAGCTTGATGGTGTGTGAATATGATGATAATTTCCCATGCTTTAAGGAAAATCATCACCCTGAGCTTGGTTTTGGGACTTAGTCTGGTATGCGGGAAAGAAACAGGATAAGGGAAACTTCAGCTCCTTCTTTTTAGTTCAGCAGCAAACCTCTTTCACAGAAGACCCAAGGATGAAGTACTTTCAAGCCCATGGCTTTGCATTTTTTGAGCTGTATTGTTTTCATGAGGAACCCTAAGAGCACATTTATCTTTTTTCCATATGGTCTATCATTTTCCCCATCTTCACATGGAAGTGGGCAGAACATTCAAGTGCTCTGCAGTTTGCATCCTGCATCCCCCATTGTACCTCCACTTGGCTCTTCCACTTGTAAGAGTTCACAGTTTACCATAAAATCCACACTTTAAGGCAGAAAACAGTGGAAGAGGGATTTTTTGCTCCTAATTGCTCCTAATTGCTTTTAGGAGCAATTCAAGATAATATTCTCAACTGCCTCTGTTGGACAATGCACTTGATCATTATACGCATGCCTCCAGTTCCCAGTGTAATTAATGTGTTCACATGCACAGAGGATGCAAGGTTAATGTAAAGTAAAAATGGAATGTGTGAAATAAAATCGTCTTATAAGAAAACAAAATAGAAAGGCCAGGAATATTCTGGTGGCATTTTACTGTGATAAAAGAAGCACACTGCTCAGATCATGAGGAACACAGAGTAGAGTTCAGGGTGCTCACAAGCACCTGATGTTTTCCCATGGTTCAGATACTAGCGTTATCAGTTATAAAATAGTCATGAGTTCGACATTCAGAGGAGTTCAGTAAGAGCATACCTTGAAATACCGCATGCAGTTTATTCTTTAAGCCAAGCAGCAGTGTGAAGTGAATTAAAGTAACTACTTTTTAAATTTTTAATTAGAACAACAAAAATGAAAAGGCCAAAACAAAAAAAAGGCCTAAGATAAGCTGAAATCCACAACGAAGAACAGTTGAAGGTGATTTAAACTTCAGAAGGAAACTCCTTCTGGAGCAAAATCCAGCAAGGAATATGAAGGGCAGAAGGAAAGTTCCTACAGGTCTACCACCAGCAAAAGGAAAACTAAAGAAAATGTAAATTTGATGGTGAATGGGACGGGGATCTGGAAAAAATGGACCAAGGCCAAGGTACTCAATGCCTTTTCACCTTGCTCTTCATTAAGATCAGCCTTCAGGAGTACAGCCTCCTGAGACTAGTGGAAAAGTCCAAAGAGGATAGACTTACCCTCAGTGGAACAGAATCAGCTTAGGGAACACTTAAGTGAACTGGACATACACAAGCATATTGGAGCTGATGAGACAGCATGAGTGCTGAGGGAGCTGACTGATGTCATTGTGAGGCCATTCTCTACTGTCTTTGAATGGTGATCTAGGCAAGTCCTGAGGACCAGAAGTAAACAACATCAATCCCTTTTTCCAGAGCAAAGAGAAAGATCCAAGGTTGGATTCTGGTTTGATTTACCTCAGCATTTGGGAAAACAATAAACCAAATAATACTGTTTCCAAACATACAAAGGACAAGAAGGTCATTGGGAATAAGCAGCACAGTTTTACAAAGGGGAAATCACACTTGACCAAACTCATATCCTTTCACGAAGAGGTGATTGACTTGGTAGATTAGGGGAGAGCAGCAGATGTTTTTATCTTGAGGTAGGGCTCACGATGTTGTCTCCCATAACGTGTTCATAGAAAATTAGATGAAGTATGGGTTAGATAGGTAGAGAGGGAGGTGGTCTAAAAACTGGCTGAACTGATGGGCTCAGGGGGTTGTAAACAGCAGCAGGAAGTACAGCTGGAGGATAGTGACTAGTGGTGTATCCCAGGGCATTCATTGATAAACAACCAGACCCAAGTAACCACATACACATGTAAATAATCATAGCAGTGTAAGAAATCCTCATGAGGCTTTACACATTGCACTGCTTAACCTCGCTCAGGATTCCCCAGAAAAAGGATCCCCTCTGAAAACTGAGTGACATGGCCAAAGAAAACTGGGCCCAAGACAATGTTAGGATGATTTTGCTAGAGTTAAGCCATTGACTGATCAGCTAGAATGTAAATGAAGATGAAGCAGAATAATTATTTCTGCTAAATATATGACATGATTTAAATTATTTACCTGTATCTTGAGATTGAAATCACTAAGTGCTTAAAATAAAAAGGACACTTCTGAATCCATCACCCACACTGAAGTAAAACAATACTTGAATTCTGCCAAGTTGCCGACCCAAGATTTTATTTAAGAAAATATTGATTGATCTATTTTTGTCTCATTAACAGTCTCTAATCTAAGAATATTTCAAAAGATGGCTGGAGGGGACAAATTCTACCTTTCCTTGAAGAACAGAGCCTTCCTTCCCTCCCTGCCCCCTAGCAGCTGTGTTATTTCCTTTATGAAATGAAAGCAGCTGCACACTCCAGAGAATACAGCCATGAAAGCCTACCAAAGCTTCATGGAAATATTTCTCTTGCCAATGTCATAATTGCTGAGATGAAGAAGTGCTTTCCCCCTTTTTTTAAGTCTGTTATCATCACAGACACTTTCATATAACAGAATCTTAGTTTCTCGAGATATTATCTGCCCCTACTGCTAGTACATGATGCAATCCTTTCTCTGTGACCTCCAACTCACGGGTACAGTCAGAGCTCACAGCTACAGCTAAGTTATTCTAATGTCAAATTAGCAAACAGTTGCTTCACTGAAGGAAAAGGCAGCAGGAGGCATGCTACCCTTAGAAACAAAACATATTTTCTTACGGATGGTTTTCAATTCCTGGCATAACGTTGATAACCTCATTGAAAAGTTGACCTCACTGGGTCTTGAAATGTCCAACTTGTAAGCTTCACCAGTTCTTTATAGGGTCACATTTGGAAAGCCATGTGTGTTAGCATTTCAAGCCCCAGCATCCTGTTAAATCTTTTGAGTCCTACCCAACCATTGCCATCCCTCCCGGACTTTCTCATCTGCCCTGTCACAGAGTGATTTGGGCTTTGACCCAGAGATGAGAAGGTGGCACTGCCCTAACCGGTGCTTCATTGCTGTCTGGGGTCAAACCATGACACACGCCAATACCTGAAATGGGTTAGTTCAGTTTGGAAGAATGAGACTACGGAACAACAGTGGAATCGTAGTGCTGTTTTAGGGGGTGGGCTTTTCAAGAAACACATATTGTGGTCACAACTAGTGAACAAAATATTTAATACTTTTACATTTTTAGTGCACCTGGATGTTTTTGACTGATTTATATGTTGAGTTGCTGATGGCTATTTTCACAGTATTTATTGTATTTCTTAAGTATGTTTAGAAAGATGCTTCTTACTCTACACTTCTAGAGAAATAAGTGCATTGAAGATTAATATTGTGCATCATCTTGTATTATAAAACTACAAATTATTCAAGAAACCGATTCTATCACCAACATTCCTTTCACTATTAGATTTTCATCTGGCTCTCAGCAGATTTGCAATCTCTTCTTCCTCCTTATATTCCATTTTCATGGTGCTCCACACACTTATGCCATGGTGAACTGCAGCAATAACCTCCTTCCTTTGCATCTTAATAGAGAAATAAATGCAAAGCATAAAAACGCAGTTTTGAGGTCTAGCCTAGCACAGACAATTTAATCAACATCATGGATTAGCATTTTCTAGTTGCTAGGAAATGCCACCTTGGAACATCTGATAGGCAGATCGGGGAGATGCACTTAGGCTTTCTCTCCACGACAGGAGAGGTTAATTTGATTCCAACCACTTGCCAATAAAAGGTGAATCTATTTGTACTCCTATGGCCAGAAACAGCAGCAAGACTTCTCTCATGCATTTCTTCTCAGATGCAGGGCTTTATCTTTATGAATTGTGTATTAAGTGTATGTATTACTTCGTATCCAAAATGTACATTTTCTATCTTAAAGATTGAGAGGCATTCTCAGATTTCATCACCATTAATCTGTTTGTCAAAGGTAATAACCTTTCTACACCTACATGCACTGATCAGCTTTCACTGTTATTTACTTAAAATGAAAAATTTTAGAATGCTTTAAAATAGTCACCAGACCAGTCAGAATCCATTTTCCTGTTAAATTTTATTTAATAATTGTTAGTCTATTACAAAGCTGCTTTGGAATATATCCTTCCTTTTATTAGAGTATTAAACAAAATAAAGTTTGAGGCTTTTGAGAAATGAGACCCTGTCTAGGATCATCTAATAAATTTACTTGAGGCCATAAAATTTCCCAAGAAATTAATAATCTTGCTTTTAAAAAATGAGTCCAGGTGTTATTAAATCAAGAACTGATGTAATAAAGTCACTTGCTATATTTTCTCTAAGGGAAAACTGTATATAACCTGTGTGAGAAATATTCTAAGAGATGTTTAGATGTGCACTGAATAGGTTTGCTGAAATCCAAAAAAATTCCAATGCTTTCATACACAAAACAATCTAGTCATTGAGAGCGCCAAAAACATCTCAGAAACAATAATTTAAATGCATTAAGTAAATTGTTCAGAACTGAAGCTAACAGGCTGACTAGGAAAAATAGTGTATTTCAGACCTAAAAGATGAAATGCAGATTCACAAATGTCAGATGGCAAAGATTTATTAGTAGGGTGATTGGATTTTGTCTTTGTACATCTCTGCTTGAAAATAACCATTTTTACAAATGAGAGGTGACCTATAAATAATGTCCTTTGGCTGCATTTTTATGTCCCTTTCATAGTATAATTATACCAGTTGTCCTTTACCAATTACACATTAGTACCAAAACACTTCTTTCTCATAAACATGAAGTGCAATGTCACAAGTGTGACTTGGGATGAAAAAAAACCCAAACCTGAAACCTCAGTTCTCTTTTGCAAATGAATTAAAACACAGAAGCAATCAGGGGGCAATGCTGCTGGAGTTAGTCAACACCTTTGACTGTTGACTTTAATAAATGCTGATTTTGCCCATTAGTTGAATGTTTTTTCAGTGCCTGAGAGAAAAATACCAGGTTTTGTTTCCACTGTAAAGAAAGAAACAGCAAATAAGTTAGGGAGCAAGAGGAAATGAGAGAGGAAGGGATAGGGTGAGAAAGAAAGCAGCTGGAATGGACTTCTGATGGCATCTAAAGATGCTGAGACCAGAGCCAACTGCAAATCCAGACCAGGTTGCTGGTGGTTTAGTCCTGCTGAGTTTTGACTATCTATGTCCAGCGCTCTGGAACCTACAGCTTGGCACCAGCCACAGTGCTCAGTCACTCCTAATTACTGCCAGAGAGAAGTGTCCCATGGCTCCCCAGATGGAGAGACCATATACAGGGTGAATGTGAGTTTCTCTGTGTCCCATCCCATGCAGGCTCTTCAGGTGTCAGAGCATTCACCAGTGCTCCCATGCATTCACAGCAGCCTGTACACCCTGGTAAAAGCAGATGGAAGTGCCAGGAATTGCCTTGGGAAAAGGTTAGAGATGAGTTTAAAGGTAATAAAGAATAGAATAAAGAAAGATTTAAGGGAAAAATTAGAACATTTCCAAAGTAAAGCAATGTGACAGGGTTTATGCCAGTATCTAAGAAGAAGAGCACAGCCTCATTCAGCACCTGCTGATTCATCAGCAGAGGAAAATGGAGCTCATTTGGCTGTAATGATCATACCATCCCTGGTCTTGGGATTTCTTTTAATTTGGAGCTTATTTTTAAAGCATCAGTTAGCCTGGATTCATGACCAAAGTCCTGTCAAACTACAAGGACATTATCTTCAACCAATATAACCTGGTTACTGAGGCCAGAGAACAGGTGAGGAACAAAAATTTAAAATGACCTGATGGAGATTGTTGAAATACACTGATGGGTTTCGACATTTTCAAAAATGAATCTTTGCCTATTCCATTAACACAAAATGACACAAGCCTTAAAGGCTCTGGAATAACGCAGCACTTTGAACCTGCTGGCCTGCCTCATTCAGAAAAGTTTATTGTGTAGGAGACTGTAAAGATTTTTCCATAGAATCACAGAACATGCCAAGCTGGAAGGGACCCACAAGGATCATCGAGTCCAACCCTTAGCCCTGCACAGGACCATCCCCAAGAGTCACACCATGTGCCCAAGAGTATCATTCAAACACTTCCTGAACTCAGTCAGGCTTGGTGCTGTGACCACTTCCCTAAGCAGCCTGTTCCAGAACCTACCCACCCTCTGGGTGAAGAACCATGTGTCAGTTGCTTCTGTCCAGGACAGTTGCTCTACAGGAACAAAGAATGTGTGATATGAATCAGTTTTTCCATGCAGGGAAATTTTCTTTTTATCTTCTGCTGTGATAATATGATCCAAGAGGTTTGGAAAAAATATCTCAAAATAAAAATATATTAATTTTGCATATATTCCCAAGTAATGTCTGATTTATGGTTCTGTAAAATAGTTCCTTGCTGTCCATCAACCTAGCAAAGTCTTTCTGAACCTATTAAGGCAGGTGCTGAATGGGCATCCTGAATATCTATTACAAATAATTAAAACATTTTTTTAATACAGCTTCTCTAGCATTAATCATTTACAGTTCCAATCCATTTATCTGAAAAATTATTCCTAAAGTAATCATCTGCCCTAAATCAACACTCTCCTTAGCAGATGTCACAAAAGCCAAATGGTCATATTAGGCAAGCAGAGATTTGCTAACACAAGAGGGAGCAGGTCAAATAATAACAGAGAAGTAGTGCCCTGCTTTCCTGCCAGCCCTATGGACACTTGGAAAATCCATATGTAACGTTAAAAATAATGAGTATTTTCTAATCTGCAAAGCATAACTGAACAAGATTTAAAAGAATAAATAGAGATGGTGAAATAAAGACAAAACATAAACCAAAAGTTACTTTCGAAGCAAATTGTATAGAAGGCGAATAGAGTGCCTTTGCCTCATGCATGTGGCCTGAAAATAAACTGAGAAGTGAGCAGCATAAAGCCTTTGTTTTCTGCTGTATTTTCAGGAAACAGAATGGGCTTATGAAAACAAAGACAGATTAAAAGTTAATAAACCTGTAAAACAGTGAAGTTTTTATACAATCCTGGTAGTAGCAAGGAAGAGAATTTTAGCAACCCACCTGTCAAGGAAAAAAAAATCAAATTAGATCCAAGGAGTGGGATCAGAGGATGACCACTGAGGCATTTACTAAGCATCAGCTAGAAATGGATCAGATAACTGATACTTATCAGATAATGTGATACTCAAAGTTAGGGTAAGAAAGAGAAAAACTGGAATGAGAAAAGCTCAAAGAGAAAAGCTGGAATGCAATCAGCTAAACTTTAAATGAGGCGCTGGAAAACATTTATGCTGGGTATGCGTGGATGCAAGGCAGAGGTCAAGCAAAATCTGACATTATATAGTTTGTTGTTGTTACAAGGAACTGAGTGTCTACCAAGGGAAGGAAACCATGTCATAGAAAGAGTTAGCAAAAATAAAAAAGAAAACTATAGAAAGAGCAAGGGGCAAGGGGAAAGAGGGGGCAGGGGAGGTGAGAATACAAATTCCAGCAATGAAAATTTGGTAGCAAGGTTTAAACTTCCTTGTAAAGACAAACCAGATGATAAAATAACGAACAATAAAATAAAGCAAGAACGAAGACCAGAACCTGATGTTATTGATGTAAATATTCTTAAGAAAAGTTAAGATGCCTAACAAAAATTCACCAGTTGTTGTTTACCCTGGGAGGAAAAAAACATACTGGTTCTGGACTGTTGCAGAAAAAATATTGTTAGTCTGTATAACTGCCTTCCTATTTACTATTTATACAAATATACCGCTGTAAGTTCCATCACAGAATGAAGCATTTGCATGTAACATAATAATCTTTCTGACATTCTTCATGTCTAGAATTAATTAATACACCAACACTAAACTTCCTTTTTTTATAGAATGGGCAAATTTTCTACTGTTGCAAGTTGGTGAAAACAATAAAATTGTTTAAAAATACAATCAGTCAAATTCTTCATTTCACATATTCTTGGGGTAAAGAATATCCATATCTGATATATCTACCTTTCTAAGAGTCACTGATAGTTTAGTTCACTTGATCACCACTCAACATATTGGTGTGGTTTGGTTAGCTGATGGCAGTTCTTATTCACTGGTGTGTGAGTGGTGGTCTGCAGTCACTGGGATGTGGTGATGCTCTTGTTATGTTGGTGTGTCCGCAATGCCAGTTCCTGGTGACAGTCTAAGAACATTGTTTGCAGACCAAACCTCTCTGCAGAGCTTCTAAGGTGTTAATGACACCCTGTGTCCTGGTTTTCCCTAGGATAGAGTTATTTTTCTTCCTAGTGTCTAGTACTGTGGTGTACGCAAAACACAGGGGGTTTTGATTAATATGAGAATAATGTTTATAACACAATGATATTTGAGTTGTTACCACGTAGTGCTCACTCTAAGTCAAGGGCTTTTCAGACTTCTCCCTTCATCTTCCCCTTCTTGAGGGTAATTACCATAACTCTTGAGATTTTTTAATATCCTTGGGATATACAAATCAGCATGTCCCTATTACTATGTCCTTTGAATATATTCCACTTATTGTTTTCAAGAATACCCCAAGACATCTGTCGCAGGATTGGATAGCTATGAGTGATAGGGTGTGTGGAATAACATAGGACAGTGAACAAACCCCTGGGCAAATCCCATTGGAAGTTCATCCCTGAACAAGTACAAAATCCAGAAAAACTAGCAAAAAAAATATTTTGGAATGAGTATTCTGTCACTCTGGTAATTCTAGAATGACACAAATCACTGCAAGATGCTGGGGCCCCAGAGGGACACCAGTCACCACTATACACCAGATGAAATGGACACAAAATTCAGCTTAGTTAATAAAGGAGAGTGAAGCAAGGCCACCACAAGAACCAGAGGAAGAGGCAGAGCAAGAGGTAACTACTTGATCCATATCCCTGAGTCAGCTGCAGAAGATGCAAAAAGATTTCAGCCATTGTCCAGGTGAGCACATTATCACCTGGATGCCCTGGTGCTGCGATAACAGGCCTAATGGCTTGGAATTAGAGTTTGGGGGAGTCAAGCAGCTGGGATCCCTTTCTAGGGAAGTGAACACTGACAAGCAAATTGGAAAAGGAGCACAAGTCTTTAGCCTCTGGAGATGATTCCTGACAAGTGTGAAGGAAAAGCATCCTTTCAAAGTTGTTATATGTCACCGAGGTAAGTGGAACACCATGGAGAGAGGTAAGTAAGATCAAAGTCATCATATCGCAGTGCAGATGATCAACAAAATAACAGCTATGCCTCTGCCAACTAGTAAAAGGGAAACACAAACTTTCTTAGGCATTGTGGATTTTCGGAGAATACACATTCCAAGTTACAGTCTGATTGTAAGACCTCTTTATCAAATGACTTAGAAGAATGATTGTGAATGGGGTCCTGAGCAATGGCAAGCCTATGAACAAATCAAACAGGAGACAGGTTGTGCAGTAGACCTCAAGGCACTCTGGGCAGGGCAAAATGCAAAACACATGCTCTACACAGCTTGAACAGGAAATCTTAGTCATTCAGAGCTCTGGAAGTGATCACTCAGAATGCCATGACGAAGAGATGACACGTTTACTAATAGGTCCTGCCATATTGTAGGAAAGCATCATATGTGGCAGTTGGCTGTATGGAAACTGCTGAAGAAGAAAGTGAATGAAGTCAGTTTGCAGAGGTGAAAGTAATCAAGATGGGTTTAGTCTTTACTGAATGAGAAAAATGGCCAATACTTAGTCTCTGTGCTGACTCACGGATGATGTCAAATGCGCTGTAGGGCTGGTTGCAGCTATGGAAATAGCAATTGGCAGCATAGAGGTAAACCCATCTAGGCCAGCACTATGTGCTTACAGTGGTGGAAGCAAACACTGCATGGCTGGAAACATGTCTTGTGCCCCTTGCCACCACCTGAAACAGTATCCTGGGCCTTGAGAAGCAACTCATCCTAGAAAGAATTGAGTCAGTCAATGGGACTCATTTCTAAAACAACCTCATAGAGAGCTGGGCCCAGGAACATGGCACATAGTGGGTATATCACATTCCTTATCATGCTCTAGCCTCCAGAAAAATTCAACAATACAATCAGTGGTCTGTTAAAAATTGCCCTGAGAGCAATGGTTAGTGGGGACTTCAAACATTAAGATGTACATTTAGTAAAGACCACCTGGCCAGTGAACAATTTCATTCAGCACTCTGAGACATCATGAACTGTCAGACCTATGCCACCTGTTCTTCCCTCTCATGAACCTGAAAAATTTTAATTGCTTCTAAAAATGCCTTCTGTAACTCATCCTTTTTCTTTTGAGAAAAGGGAAGCTTTTAATTTCTGCCTAACTTTGTCAGCTCATATTCCATTACCCCATTCAATATCCTTCACTGAATTCTATTGTAATTACTTTACCTTGCTACATAGAGTATAGATTAATAGCTTGTTTCTGTCTTTTCCTTTTCCTTTTCCTATGTGTTACAATATCTATAGATTGTTAAATTCAGTACTATCAAACTAAATGGATCGAATTAGGTATTGTGGTTGGGTGGTTTTTGTTCTTACAACCAAGTTATTTCTGGCTTATTGTTAGTGAGGGGTCTTAGTTCAAAATTGTGACTTGCTTTTAGAATTTTCCTCTGTCATCAAAGAAAAGTCAAGTTTCCTTCACATTTTCTTCACTGCCTCAAGCCATATGGCAAAGTCACTTTTGGGAACTGGAATGCTGCCTTTCCATAGAGTGGAAGGTTGTATGTTTAGCCTGCTACCCATGAGCATGGGACTTTTCCCCACACAACAAAATAATGTGGGATTCCTGCAGCTTCATGGCTTTCCCTCTCTGTACTTCTCTTTGATATCCCTCTGATGTCTCCAATCTGCCAGTGACACAGAATCTGTCACCCACAATGGCACACCTCCCAAATGAAGCCAATAGTAAATGTCTATCAGGGAGGTGTCTCAAAAGTCATTGAGAGCTTAACATATCTGCAAGCAAAACTGTGTACAATCCTGTGTCCCCCTGTCACAAAGGAGGCACAAGCTTACGAAATACGTTTTCTACTTTTTAATGTGATTGGCTCCTCTGAGTGCAGACATTCAGGAAATCCAAATGTTGTCATCATCACCTTGACTTCTGATGCCTCACCTCATGGTTTCCCACGCAGACTCTCTACAAGCTTATCAGTCCACCCTGAGATGGAGCAAGGAGCTGTAGTGAGACCAACACAAATCTAACTTGATTAGCTGCACTACAGCCACATCAAACCTCCTACCTTTCGGCCTTTGGTCTGAGCTCTGGAAAGCAGATAAGCAAAGAAAACAGGAAAGGAATACATTTGTCCTTAAAAATAAGACCCAGGAGGTTTGTCCCAACAAGAGCATCTTCCTCTAAGCTGTGCTCCTTCTTCTGCCATTCCTCATTAGCAAAGTTACTGGGGCACAGAGTCCTGCTGGTAAAAGCAAGGGCTTCTACTCAGTGGCCTAGAGGAGCCCCCCAGGAGGTAAGGCACCAAAATCAATGTTCACCCAGACATATACAGCAGCAAAAAGCCTGCTCTGTCGATATATGCTGGGGGAGGCCAGTCCACCAGAGTTTAATTCCTGGCTTTTATTATTCGTGTTTGCTCCTGAACACCTGGGATTTTAGAGATATATGTGGAAGCACAATGCTGACATAAAGAAAAAGATGACAATCAATACTGTGCTTAACCTAATATGAAGAATACACAGCTTGTTCACTTTTAGTCTCTCAGTTTATCTCACTCTGTAGGAAAAAGTAGTATTTCATACTAATCCAACGCCAGGTCAACAGTGTTGAGAATCAAACCATTCTCAGTCAGAGCTTTTAGAGGTACAGTAGATGAGATGATACCTGTGTTACAGATAAAAAAACATGTTTTACCCTGTTAAAATAGCAAGCATAATGCCAGAAATCTAGCGATGTGTTTGTAACATACATCTCACTAATACAAAACAAGTTAAATCTTACAGTTTAGAGATAAATCGAATTAAGCGGACCTCTGTATTTGCATGTGGGACCATGAGGCAACTGAGCCTCTTTATGTGTATCTTTATGGTCTAACAACTAGGAAGTTTATGGCATTAACAATACTTCCCAAAATGGAAACATCTAGATCAACATCAAACCTCTCTGTTACATCTGGAATACTGTTTGCTATCAATGAAGGAATGGGAAGGTTTATAGGAAGTGTCCCAAGTCAGTAACAATGCAGCTACTGTAAATAGCACATTTCTTCAGATTTTAAGCAAATTCTGGATGTGATTGCAAATTGGCAGTGCAACAACCTTATCTTTTGGAGTACAAAGTAACTTGTATGTATTAAGAAGAAATGCACTACTTAAAGTCACTGATAAAAAGCCTTGAACAGGGGGTAAAACCGAACTGTGCTAGCAACCAATAGAATGGTTCAAAATGATGGTACAAAATGTTTTTTCTCATAAAATAAAATTTTATTTTTACATTAGAAAGAAAATGTGGCTTCTCCCTTTTTTCTATTGATGTAAAACAGGGTAAAAAAGGAGTAAGCTGAAAATAAGGACTTTTTCTAACTGAAGTGGAACGAAAATTTTGAAACAAAACACATTTCAAAACACTAAAAATACTTGGAAAATCAGGTTGACACATTTGATATATGAAACATTTTTCCTCACTGTTCCACTAAGAGGACAAATTGTATTTTGAAAATTTGCATAAGAAGTTTACTTCATATAATAAAAAATTCACATAAATGAATACCCAAATTTTCAATAAAACAGTTGCATTAAGAGTGGTTTTTCACTCAGCACCATTTACAGCCTGTTAAACAAGTGTTAATTTAATTTGAAAGTTGCAGAACTAACCTCGAGTATTCTAATTGCATGTGTACTGGAGCAAATAATGCCTCAAACTTTTATAGGAACATAATTGATTGACTGACTGACTGATTTATGAAAGACACCATGTCTTCTTCATGACTCCAGTCCCATGAGTATATCCAAACAATTTTCTACACATTTCAATGATAGATATTTAGATGATTTCTTCATTACTTTTCAAGGTCCCTGACTGCTATTGGTTACTTCAGGTACTTCCTAAGATTTTAACCGGACATTTTCCACAAAGTCAAAGTAGTAAAAAGTCAACAATGACAAAGACTTTTAAAATTATTTAAATCCTTCCCCACTCCATCATGTCAGAAAGCAAATCTTATTTACATAACATCCTTTGAAGGATTGCAATTATGTCATTAATCAAAAGCAAACCTTGAAGGCAATCCAGCTCTGTAAAATATCCTTTTTTATCCTTCATATTTATAGCTCTCAAGAGAGAGCATATTTCCTAGGAAAATAGTGGGCTGATTAAAAAAAAGTCGAGGAACAGGCTACCATATTACCATGGGACTGTGGCTCATTTTACCATGTAGAACATTCCCTTTACAATACATGCCCTTGCAATGAATCTATTTTCTAGGATATTCTGTACTCCTCCCTTTCTTTGTGTAGTAACTGCACTTGACACACAGTGACTAACTGGAGGTATGTTCCATTGCTGGGTCGTAGAGTATGCTTCTGCTATAGTGTTCAGTTAAAGAGGTCATATAAGTTAGTGACTATGTGATACAATGCTGTCATTTTGGGGTTTAATGCTGCTAGAAAAAAATATCCTAGATGCATTGTCATTTGTAACATTCACACGGTAAAAGTTCCTCAGATGTTCATACACCTCCTTCTGTTGATTATTTAGGAAAAATTCTATAAAAAGGACTCCAAGTGTATAAAATATGTTCTTGGAGAAAGACAAGTAATGGAAGATGACAAAAGATTTATCACTGGTGCTGAACAGTAAATTAAAAGCACTTTGGTTGTCTTTTAGGAACCGAAGGACATTAAAGATACATTCACATTCACACTCACATACCACATTAATGGTAACTAAATTTGGTAAAGCTGTTTTACTTTTGCTTCCTTCATCAAACCAGGAAAAGTAAAATATTGCACTAAAGTTAACGCAGTCTGCAGTAACATTATTTTTATTGAATATTTCAGGAGCAGGAAGAACATTTTTAGGAAGTTTGCCTAGAACTGATGTTTATAATCTATGGAGATTCCAATTCTCTTCACCAATGTCCCTCACAGTCCCACTCCTTTCCTACTTTTTAATTGATTCATTATAAAGATGTCATATGTTATTTCAATATGATTCTCAATATGAAATCATGAATTCAACCAACTTCTTTTTTCTCATTATAACAGTATTATTCAATCATTTTTGTTAAGTTTTGCAGCCAAAATACAGGCTGTTTAAAAGCAGGTATCAAGAAAGCATTTACTGAAAGAGGCATTGACTATACCAGTGCAAGCTAATTTGTTTTCAGCAAACCTATGGAAAAAGTGTAAGACAAGAGACGCACTGGATTTGCCTGAGTTTTGCACTATGCTTATAAGTTTAAATTCTTGGTATAGGAATTTGCTTTTGTCAAGTGCTTATAATAGCAAACAGCACAAAATCATACTGCTCTACAAAATGAGGCTCATAAACAGAATAATAATACAAAGTGACCCCTCTGCAGAAGTCTAGCACAAGGCTGACACAATACTTCTGAACTCCATTCCCTGGCAGCATTTCTAAGGAAAAAAGAATGTCAGGGTTGCCCTAGAAAAAATTTTTGTGATCCTAATGTTTGCTGGATGTCATTTCTTGGAGAGTTAAAGAAGCAGCTACAAGCAGAAACAATTCTCTGCTTTGATTCATGAAACCCTGAGGGTAGTACACAGGTACAAAGCTGACATGAACATGCAGTTATTGAAATTTCCCAGACTTTAGACATCTTGACAATCAAAATACCAACTTCAAATGCTGCATAATTTCTGAAAGAATGTCAGTCTTTCTTTACCTGCTGTATACTACAAGCTGACTGACAAGAAAGGTTGACAACGTTCTTCTCCACAACTGTCTGTGAAAGTTGCTTTGGCTGAGCACACCACTCCTCCTCTCTCCACATCTGGAAATGCAGGGGAACGTATGATCATGTATGTGTGTGATGATGATGATGATGGATGATGAAGACCATAGCTCCCCAATACAAACTGCCCCTCATGGGAAATTTTACTAGGGTTGAGGCTACCTGTTGAGTATGCAGCAGTAATTTGCAGAGTGTTTCAGGGCCTCTGTATTGTGGGAAATTCAATTTCTTGTAATACAACTATGCCAGCTCAGTGTGTCCCCTGTAGAGGGATCATGACACCTGACAGTGTCAAGTCGGCATGAGACTTTCAGCAGAGCTGAAACAGGCTTTTTCACCAATACAGCTAGTCCTGGCCTCTCACACAGTTGCCACTCTCTGCTGTGCAAGCTTTCAGCAAGGCATGGCAAAAAGAGGCAACTGAGAGCTATTAGCCTTCTCAATCTCTTTTTTAATATCAGGCTAGACATACAGATAGCTGCTAGGTCTTTTTGAATAGATATCATGGTTTCCACTGACAAGTGCTTGTATTTGGCAGAGCTGTTGAAATTGAAACCCCAGCACTGGCATTTTGTTTTCAGTTCTGAAGCATGTTTGTAATACACACTCCACCTCTATTAAGGTAACAGCTTGGAAACACAATAAAAATACACAACTCTTCCAGACCATGTTTCTGTGGATTTCTGTCAGTCACGGATGCCTACAAGTAGCAATTCAACAGGTGACAATAGTGCAGTGTCTTTCAGAAAATCAAAATGTAACTATGAACTTTGAACTCAGCCATGGTGAGACAGCTGCTGCTAATGAAAGATGCTGTGCTTAAGCCTGACTATTGTGAGAGCATTATCACCATCTAATTTCTTCTTGCAGTGATATTTCGCTACTTCATTTCATACCATTCAAAGTACTGTGTAGTTGTACAGCACTATCATGTCTTTCAGGTGTTCTACACTCTCACCTCACTTGTGTGCTAGGAAGTCAAATCACTGTGAGAAATCAAAAGGGAAATCAAAAGACCAAGCTTATAATGTGCTGAAATTACTATGGTGATAAACAATGTCCTGGTGCTCTTCTAGCAAGATGTATATCTGATAGCAATGCTTTGCTTTAGACTAGGGTTGAACAGCCATAACTTTGCTCTGTGTTTCTCAGATAGTGCCATCAACCAAGGTATCCAACATTCACACCTTAAGTTGACACTGGAAGTTCCTGTGAGATAACCTTTAGGTTGAGAGCAATTTTTAAATCTGATTTTAGCCGACCCTCATCCCCCACATAAAACTTATTCATCACTTTAGATGTGAACAAAATCCTGCTTTTCTTTTTTTTTTTTTTTTAATTGTTGGGGTTTTTATTCTCATCTGGTTTTGACCAGCTTGACTAGTGATGTTGACAATTGCTTCGTAAAAATCCTTGGGAACCCTTTGAGGCCATACTATGTGAAAAAGCCAACAGTGATCTCCTTACTGTCTCAGCTTCAGCAGATCTTCTACGGGGAAGTATTGAACCTTGGATAATGCTGCCAATATGCCATATGCAGCTTTCTTGGTGACATTCAGACATGGTTCTTTTAGTCCTAATCTCTACTGACTCTATTTTGCCTTGTTTTGGTGTTGCAGGAACCTCAGGCTATGTTCTCTGTTCCTCAGACCTTTCATTTTTCATTCTCCTCAGAAGCTGTGGTATCCAAACCCAGCAAAGGCTACCAAGCAGAACAGACCAAAACCTCCAGCTTGTTTGTTCTCTGACACTGGGAAGAAAACAAAGTGGGAGAGCTCTGATAAGTATCTTCACTTCATCTTCAAAGGACACTTCCTGGCAAGCAGTGCTGTATCTAGGAGAAGGGAAGTGGGACGTGGGAAGACATTGAGAGCCTCTATTAAAATGTATCAGGAGAAAGTCTTCCTTGTTAGCAGACTGCCAGTGTTTGCATGGATGAGTTGCATGAAAGATATTTCACCTACAGGTCTCGCGCATCAAGAAACAGCGATAGCATATGTAGTGCAAGACAGCTGTGTTCAGCTTTAGTGCGTTGGAAGCACATTTATCAGGAATACTTGTCTGTTTGACAGGAGGAATGCTTCAGTGAATAAAACACCAGCCAAAACAAAGCAAAAAGCAAGGTTAGAAACCTAAAGTGAAAACATAATTAGTGAGGTGTTTAAGGAATGAACAATGACTATGTTTGAAACTGGATTAACTGCTGATGCCCTTCTGGCCCAGTGAGAAATACACACACCATGTTAGAATATTTTTAAATGAGTTAGCACTACCATTTTTTTCTGAAGGACAAAGTAGTGTGTGAATAAGCATATACTTATACTGCTAAGTGAGGGAAAGACTAAATAACTTGCTCTGTAAAAAAAAAAAAAAAAAAAAAAGAAAACGCAGAGTGAAAAAGGCATCATTGCCCTAACTACTATATTTTCAACCAAAAAATAACTTCAGTGGCAGGTTTCTTACAGAAGGTTTTTTCCCTGAAAAGCACATTTACTTCCCTTCATCAAACTGCTGTCCTTTAACTGGCTACTACTGGTTTGGACACATCTGTATTGCCTCCTTCGCGCTTTTGCATGTACCTGCCTTGTATATAGCATACCTACTAGCTTGGTTTATGCTGGTTGGGAGAGACTTTCTCTTAAAAGCTAGGTCACCCTTCAAAATATGGGGACCTAAGTGGAGAGAGCAGCCAATGAGACTGCTGTAGGTTCAGACACTTGCTCCCAGGTCTTTTTCTCCAGTCTAGTGCAAGGAATCATTAGTACAAAACAGGAATGACAAGTATGCGCAAGAAGTTGGAGGGGGACTCTTTACAAGGACAGATAGTGAAAGAAATGGCATTAACCTGAAAGAGGAGAGATTTAGATTAGATTTTAGTAAGACGTTCTTTTATATGAGAGTGCTAAAACACTAGAACAATTTGCCCAGGGAAGTCATGGATGCCCTACCCCTGAAAGTCTTCAAGGTTGGATTTGGCTTTGAGCAGCCTGGTCTAGTGGCTGGTGTCCCTGCCTACGGCAAAGAGTTTGGAACTAGATGACCTTTAAGGTTTCTTCCAGCCCAAACCATTCTATAATTCTACGAAAATGCATAAAGAGGCATGGGAAAAAAGATCAGTGCACCAGCAATGTCTCCTTGTCAAGTGCAGAATTGCTTGGCGTCCTGGAGCTGTGTTTGGATTCAGGTGTGCACCTGAATTTGTTTTTTCTAGGGAGCAGCATTTGCTGCAGAAGAGCATTCATGTGGCAGGAGGAACAAAGTATCTCATTTATCAGCCAGTCACTAGGATGTGACCAGAAAGCAACCCAAGAGAATAGGTGCTGATCATATTCTACAATTTCAGCTGTGATTTGTGCTATGGAAGGACTTCTTTTCAGAATAAATGGTGCTTGGTTAATAAGGGATAAAATTGGCAGCAGCAGACAGCACTAAGTACTATGGATAAAATTCTGAATTCACGTCAGGCCAATAAAGAAAAAAAAAAGGCTCTTGACTTTAATGAATCTGGATTTCTGCACAAATTTCAGAATACTAGGGAGGGGAAGATGTTCCACTGAATGGTATTGGTCTTCCTTGAAACTGTCTTTCTTTAATTAAGATGTCCTAGTGAGCACTGTGAAGCATGGAATTCAATCAGCTGCTTTAAAAGGGAACAAAATGGAGCATGAAACAACAATGTAGAGCTAGCTGGTGATTTCAGCTTGAGAGAAAATGATAGGGGCAGTAATTTGTGTGGGGAAAAAAAAAAAAAAAGCTGCCACTACAGCTGGAAATTAGCAGTCAGGAGCCACAGGCAACCCAAGCAGCCTGAGGGCATGGAGATGGGAACACATTCCTTGGAGCTAAATTACCACTCCATAATTATTTTCTGGAGCTCTACTCTCAGCCATTTTCTCAGATATGTAATAAATAAGCAATATTCACATCCATATTTGCATTTGTACCTGTTTGTAGGTGCATGTGGGCTGCAGCAGCTAAAACTGTTTCTTTCTGAATATTGCATTAAACTTTTGCCTGAGAATGTAAACTGTCTTGTTTTGCTTAAATTCAACTTGCCTTTCATTGAATTTGTGTGTTATATTTAAAGTTGGTTTTATGGTGGTTTGCAATTTATTTTGGTACCAAGTGCAATGAAATATCAAAGACATGTGACTATATATTTATTGATCTGTCTACTGTTCAGATCTCAAATAGAATTAGGTCCCATGGCATTTCTAAATATTAGACAAACTATCAAATTCAGACTTTCAGAACATTCTTAAAATACTGTAATATGTTTACCAGCTCAAAAATCTCAATCCTTTTGGTAAGGCCACATCAACGTAATAACAAATTCTGAAGAAAAAAAAGCAAGACTATATTTTTCATGCTGATGAAATATAAAAGTGATAAATGTAACCTTCTTGTAGGCAAAAGATTACCCTGAAAAATTATCAGTGAAAGAAAATTACCTATGGATTTCAAGCATCCACATTTTGGAACTATGCACATTCTTTCAAAAATAATGCTTATAGGAAGAGGCTGTCATTGATCAACATTATCATGAGTTGTGAGGTTAACATTATCACTGAGTAGTGACATCACTATTTTGTCATCACACTTTAGTCTTGCCACAGGATCATATTTTGCTGAAGAATGTTGAGGAATACAATGTTGTGTAAAGACAGAAGTAGATAATCCAAACCAAACCAAAGAAAGGCCACAGTCAATGTCCAGGAAGGAAATGAATGAAATCCATTAACTTTTTCTGAAATCTGGAAGAGGTCTGTAACACAGCAATATATTAATTTTCTTTAGGGGAGGGAAAGGGAAGGAGATGCAAAGAAAATATTCATGAGTTCAATCATTCAGAAATCTTATCCAGATTAAAAAAGATAGATTTCTGCTGGGAGTTTTAATTAACAAGGCACTGACATTTTACCTCCAAATCAACAAGCTTACATTTTCATATTGAAACCTAAGAACCTTTTTATACTTTCTCCCTGTTACATTTCTTTGAAGGATGAAAACTTTCTTCGTGGAGGGGAAAAAAAGGGCTATAATATAAAGGGGGAAAGCCATCTTATTAAACCTCCTACTTCACACAGTAAGATAATAAATATCCCACAGAATGAGAAGACTGTTCTGGGTTTTGGATTAGACACTTCTACAGTGTCAGATTTTTGAAATGGAGTCTGCCAATGTAGGGGCCACACCAGGTCACTGCACTAGCACATTCACGCCTAGAAGGATGCTTCAATCAAGCACAAGCCCAAATGACTAAATGGAAAAATCTAAATTGATAACTCTAAAGGTCACGAGAAACAAATTCAGGTTGGGAAGGAAAGTAATCAGAAAGGCTCAGTACAGAAACATTGTCATTCCTCAGCTTAATGAGTCCTTTACAAGAGTAAATGAGGGGAGAAGGATAAAAGTAATTGCTAGATATGTGTTGAGCTCACTGTGTTTTTGGTACCTCCTAGGATGGCATTTAGTAGAATGGCTAGCTGATTTGGAGGAGGTTGTTATTGGTGATTTTCATTTTGAGTAATCTTTCCCTGGCTTCAGCTGTAGAACATGACCTCTTTGGTGAACTACAACATCAGTATAGTTTTGCTCAAGTCACAAAGAGGAACAGACCCTTTTTTCTATCCTTTCTTCCTCACCCCCACTCCTTTTTTGTTTGCTTGGTTGATTTTTTTGCTAGACTTTCATGTGCCTTTAAAAAGTTAGAAAAAAAACGAAAGAAATTGGAAATAACTCCATGTGAACTTTCATTCAGATCAGCAGCAGTGATTTGTTACAATTCTTGCACTTAACTCTGCTCTGTTTAGGAAAAAGAAAAAAAAGGGATTATTTGTCCCTATATACAAATAAATACCCTCTGGCTGTTCTCATTTGGTTTGATATTACACTGTTCTTCCTCTGTCAGATGGTTCAAGACTGAGAATAAAATAAGGCAAGAAAAAAACAAATTATTTTAGCTTCCTGCGAAAAGAGGAGATATCAAACACGGAGGTGCACAGGTATTTCTCTTTTCTCATGCTTCCATTGACAGATAAAATTCATTTGGTTTAGCTATTCTCATTTATTCGGAGAATTGGTTAATGTGGAATGTGACTGCTTAGAAATGCTTGACAGCACTGAAGTGCTTTGTTAGACATAAATCTTCAGCTGGTATAAGCTAGCAAAACATTAACAAGATAATGGAGCAAGACCAGCTTTTGCCATCATTTCTACAGATAGAAAAGCTTTAAAGTTAGTTGACTAGGGTTTTCCTGCCTGAAGGTGGTACCACTTCTCTGAAGTGTATTTCTGTACACTTCACAGAGTACAGAAAAGTTACCTGGAAGCAACTGCAACTCCCTGATGAACTTCTTTGAGTGGACACTGTGCTAACTTTCCAATCTAAGGGTCAAAAATTACAATTTAAATAACAAAAAGTGCTCACAATAACAGGCACATCTGCCCTGTTTCTAATTAAACTCTAGTGGAGACCAATATAATATTTCTTTGGCAATAATTGTAAGTTGCACCATCTTCTTTCTAAGCAGGTACACACAGATGAACCTTCTCCAATGGCATCATAAATTTTTTGACAGGTAAAAATGACCTTTAAAAGTGGAAAAAAAAAAAAAAAAAAAAAAAGAGAAACCTGACAACCCCTGCAAGCTGCACACCATTTACACAACAACACTGTAGAATTTACTCTACCTGTGCCATCTGCTTATGCTGGTATCTAGAGGGCTATGTTCATTGGAGAAAGGGCAGAGTTGACAGAAAATGGCTTTCTTCATTTCAGAAGAAGATTCATAGAAAATAGTTGAGACTTTTTCAATCTAAAGTTACACACCTTCTGAAGGTCAGAACAAGACCTAATGGAAAAAAAGAAGTGACATTTCATGAGATCCCAATACTTGAAAAGTCCCTCTCCATGTCAATTTAGAATGACAATTCAAACACTACTGTGAAGCCTGGTTTTCTGAAATAGTTCAGTGCAAGCTCATCAAAAGCAAGTTAATTGACAAGGTTTCTAGTTATTGTCCTGAATTTCACAAAAATTACTCAGAGATGCATAGTTACCATGACATAAACTTTTCCATAACAAAGTCCAAATGAAAAAGAGGCAAAACAAAGTTTTTGGGCATTACCAGCTTAGACTTTTTGACACTGTTGAAACAGTGATGCATCCACAAGTGCTGCGAGAGCTGGTAGACACCACAGAGAGGCCACTCGCAATCATCTTTGAAATGTCGTGTAGATCAGGAGAGGTGCTTGAGGACTGAAAGAAAGTAAATGTCACACTTCAAAAGAGGAAAGAAGGAGAATTACTGACCAATCAACCTCACCTCAATCACTGGAAATGTGATTGAGTGCCTTATTCTGGAGGCCATCTCTAGCCACATGGATGACAAGAAGGTGATCGGGAGTAGTCAGCACAGATTCACTAAAATAAATCATGCTTGACCAACCTGATTGCCTTCTACAATGGAACAACTACCTGGATGGGTGAGGGGAGAGCAGTGGATATTGTCTACCTTGACGTCAGCAAGGCTTTTGACACTGCGTGTCACAACACCTCATAGGCAAACTCAAGAAAGGAGGATTGGATGAGTAGTGGGGTGGGCAGTGGGGTGGATTGGGAACTGGGTGAGTGGCAGATTCCAGAGGGTCATCATCCATGGCACAGGGACTAGTTGGAGGCTTGTCACTAGTGGTGGTGTCCCTCAGGGTTCAATACTGGGCTCAGTTTTGGTTGACTTATTCATCAATGACTTGCATGAGGCCATAGAGTACCTACTCAGTGGTACAAAGGTGGGAGGAGTGGCCAATACCCCAGAGTTCTGTATAACCCTTCACAAGGACCTCAGCAGGCACGAGAGAGGGGCAGAGAAGAATGTTCTGAAATTCATCAAAGGTAAGGGTCCCGCACCCAGGGAAGAATGACACCAGACACCAGTACAGGCTGGAGGGCTGACCTGCTGGGAAGCACCTCTGTGAAGAATGACCTGGAGGTCCTAGAGAATAACAAGCTGTCCATGAGCCAGCAGTGTGCACTTGTGGCCAAGAAGACCAATGGTATCCTGAGGTGCATTAGGAAGAGCATTGCCAGCACGTTGAAGGAGGTGATTCTGCCCCTCTGCTCAGCCCTAGAGGTCACATCTGTACTGCTATGTCCAGTTCTGGGCTCCTCGGTATAAGAGAGACACGGAGCTCCTGGAGAGGGTCCAGTAGAGGGCTACAAAGATGATTAAGGTAATTGAGCATCTCTCTTACAAAGACAGACTGAGAGAGTGAGGCCTGTTCAGCCTCGAGAAGAGATGACCAAGAGGGGGCCTCATCAATGTATACAAGTATCTGAAGGGAAGGTGTCAGGAGGATGGAACCAGGCTCTTCTTGGTGGTGCCAAGCAATAGGACAAGAGGCAACAGGCAGAAACTGATGCACAGTGACTGATGCACCTGGATATGGAAAAGAACGTCTTTACTGTGCAGATGACCACACACTGAAACAGTTTGTCCACAGAGTTGCAGAGCCTTCCTCACTGGAGATAATCAAGAACCATCTGGATTCAATCCTCTGCCATATGCTCTAGGAGACCCCGCTTTAGCAGGGAGGTTGGACCAGATGACCCAGTGTGGTGCCTTCCAACCTCACCCATTTTGTGATACTGTGAAAATATCGGAGTGGTTTGATAATTCTGTGTCACTAGTGGTCAAAATTGGTATGTTCTTCCTAAATAGACCTGTTTCCTGAAACACACTCCAGCAGGAACCTTCACCTTCAAAAGCATTTCTAACCCAAAACTCTCACGGGACATCTTGCAACGTACAGCACAGCAGTAGGTGGGCACAACTCGTGGTGCTTCAGAAGCACCCAAGAATTATGGCCATAAGAGGAGAGTACTCTGACTGGGTTGGTTAGCTTGAAGACAGGGTTGATTAAAGCAAGTAAAGCACCAGACCTGACCTGCACAGCATGCTCTGGCACTTGTTTAATTTGGCATCTAAAACCCCATCTGATTAACCTGCAATAAAGATATTTCTCACCTCAGCTGTATTAATATCCCCAGTTCATTAATTTCCTTCTTTCATTTCCTTGTTTGAGTTTTTTGTCTGTTACCTATCTTGAGCTCATTTTCACAGCACAGTCATTTTGTTCAGATCCCTACTAAAACTCAGTACTATCCATGGCTGCAACGATCACAAATCATGCCAGAGTATCAACATGTTTTCTTTCTGTGCCACTTCTGAGAGTGGGATTAAAAAACTGGAAAACAGAAAGAGTAACATAAAGCTACAGAAACCTCTGTACTAATTCCTTCCTCAAGCTTTACCAGGGCATCTCATTTTATCTGTGTGGTTTTTTATGATTAATTCTCCCCTGGTCATGCAAAATCTTTACTCATATTGAATGCAGTCTGAATACCTCACCCAACCTTAACAATATATAATAGTAAGTCTGTAAACAAAAACAGCAGGAATTTTGAAATATCAGCAGGCCCACTGACTCCCAGGATTGTGTTGTTGCCCACAGATATGCCAAAATGACTTTTTCAAACTTAAAAATAAATTTTAAAAAAAGTTACAATCAGGGTTTGCTTCTTTAGATGCTTATCACTCTAATACATCACAAGTGTCATGAAAGATATAGCTCTGGAAGGTCAATCCCAACTAAATTTAAAGAGTAAAGATTTGAAACTCTTTGCCCAAGAAGTTTCTAGAGGACACCAGTAACACTTGAGCAAATCCCACATTCATTAAATAGAATAATTCAGCTCTCTTACTTGGTTCTTTGCTTTTGTGATTAATTACTTAGCTGTGGTTGGCCAAAATTTGGGCTGTGGCTTCATTTGATCAGACATAAAGGTTGCAGGCTTCATTTGATCAGACATAAAGGTTGCAGAACTTTCCTATCTGGCACATAATTGCGAGTTTCATGTGTTTTCAGCAAATTAAAAAAAAAAAAGAGGTCTATCTTTTGTATTATGTGGTGTCAGCCAAACAGATAGAGAAGGAGCAAAAGGCATGTACCACCAAGATTCCTCTCCCCATCCTCCTTTTCGTAGCAGTCACAACTGCCCAAGGGGAAAAGTAAATACTCTTCTGATTTAACCACATTAAGTATCCCAGAGTCCAATAACTTGGTTGCTGACATAAGACCTGATGGGGAAATTACATCGACAGTAAACAGGAATCTTTTGTTACAAAGACTAAGCAAGCCTGAGTAGATAGTCTTGTCAGGTGTGCTCAATAATCACATGCTCACTCAGAGCACAAAGCCACTCTGAAAGCCCGGTCTTTCTGCAAATGGCTTGATTTTTCTCACCTAAACCTGTTATTGAACACTGGAATATCCAGTCTGAGATCAGGGGCATCTACAGCTGGACTTGATAAGCTTAAAAGTCTTTTCCAGCCTAGATGGTTCTACTGTTTTATAAATTTCCTAGTACAAAAGCCATCAGAGCAAGCAGCTTTAAGGCTGTATTTGACCTGCTATTTACTCACAAAGATGGCATATGTGGCTGTAGGCAACAGTTTGGGTTGCAGTGACCATGAAACTACTGACATCAGGATCCAGAAAATGCCTGGAAATAAGAGCTGCAGAATTAGGAGTCAGAACTTGCAAACTGAATTTGTTAGAGAAATTCTAAGTGGAATTCCCTGGAAATTAACTGTGAAGGAAATATGCCTCATCTGCCTCGGCCAGTTAGGATAATTTCATGAAGAAATTTACTAAGAGCTCAGGCAAATACTACCGCTGGACAGAAATACTGGGAATTTCAGTGACAGGTCCACTTGTCTGAGCATAGAGCCCCTCTGTGAAACAAGATGCAAAAAAAGAATCATACAAGAAGTTGAAATGAGGACAAGCACAAAGAAGGGTGTAAAAGCCTTGTTCCAGCACTAAAGGACAACATCAGAAATGCCAGTGCCCAGATTAAGATAAAAATAAGTAGGGATATATTGTGTGGCAGGAAGATATTTCAAGGGACTGCTCAGAACAAAAGGTTGGAGAAGATATTGTTCCACTGAAAAATGGGAAATAAACAAACTCGTGATGGCTGATACAGAAATGATCACAGCCAAAGTCTGCTCCCAAATGTCTCCTATGCCAGTCCAGTCAGGGAAACAGAGGGTCAGCCCGTAGTGGAGGGCAACAGGTTTAGTGACACTATAAGGAAGATGAGTGTATTTTAAATCCATGGGGCCAAGTGGGATCCAACCAAGGGTTCTGGAAGAGATGACTGGTACACCGTCTACCACCTCTGAAGAAAATGGCTATTGAGGAAAGTCTCTGATGATTGGAAAAAAGGTAACAATAACATCTTTAAGAAAAATGAGAACTCAGAAAACTGCAGATTGATTAGCCCTCATCTGCAGCCCCACAAACACATAAAGGATAAAAAGGTAATCAGAAATAGTCAGGGCGGGTTTACCCAAGGCAAATCATGGCAGGTCAGCCTCACTGAGTTCTACAATGGAATGGCTGGCTCTGCAGGCACAGAGAGAGTGGTGCATGTCATATGGTCCAAAAAATATCATAACACTTTTGATGTCAACAACAGCCTCCTGAGCAGGAAGCCAAGTAATCTTGGGCTGCATAAAGTGCTATGTGGGCTGCAAATTAGGCCAAATCATCAAGTACAAAAAGGGCAACATACATTTGGTGGCTGTTGACTAGAAATGTACTTCGCACATGAAACTGGGGCCAGTGTTGTTCACTATATTTGTTAATGGTGCATACAATGACGTGTACAATGAAAGAAGGTCTTAGAAAATGCCATTCTTAATGAGAAGGAGTAGCTGACACCCCAAAGCACAGAGTCTCAGTCCAGAGGAAATTTGTAAGGCAACAGAACATCACAAAGCTGTGCAGTCATTTTGTGATTGGACTCATACATTGATTTTTGTGATGTTAGGAATCTGTTGTTGTGATTTGAATTCTACTAGAATATGTTACCAGTTTTAATATAAGTGGCCATTTCATTTTTTAGTGTTTTTCCAGTTTAGCTTGGACTTTGGTGTTAAACATTTGTCATCCTTTAAGCATTTTTTTGACCAAAATTGGAACAGTCCTTACTGAGTTTTCATGTATTTGGTTTTGCACGAAAATGTGCTTTGTGAGTATGTTTTTTCTCACTTGTAGTATCATCATGAAAAATGGCATTTTTAGATTCTACGCATCAAGCTTGCTCTTTTCAGAAACACCCAGTTTGGTCCATCTCTTCATGTAGCTGTCTGTTGCCACGCATCTAATTGACTCCCAGTTTGCCTAGGTGAACTTTTACAATGTCAAACAAATGTTTGAAGATGTGTATTGTTTCCTTTAGCAGCGTCTGCAGCCTGAAGGGAGCGGAGTGAATCCTATACCAGATGCCAACATATCTCTGCATAAAAGAATGATTAACAAGTCCAATAGTTTGAATGGATTGGTTTCCTTACCATATTAACTTGCCTTGTGGCTTGAAACCAGCAAAGCATTTAAACATGCATATAAATTTAAATGTATAAGAAGATTCATTCAGTAGGAACTCTAGTCACACATTTATATATTTTCTCTTTATGACTTTAATGTCTTTACGTATATTCTATCAGCAAAGAAACAAGTCTAGGATTAAAAGTAAACAAATATACAAGAGATAAAAACATTATCAAACAAACACTGTACATAGTTTTAAGGTGTTTTGTTATCAGTTGTGGACAGAGTTCCTTAATTCCTTTTTTCAGTGCATCTACATCTAAGAAGATGGAAATTTTCTCTTTGAGTAGCATACCTTGTCTGAAGAATTAATTTCAGTGTCAACATCAATTATAGGGTGTTACCCATGCTATCAGTATTATGTTCTAAATAAGTCTCTCAATTCTCCTTCTTGTTTATAGGTTATAAATTATAACAACAGACTCTTAATGGATTTTCAATAGTATTGTCACAAATTTCTTGGATAACGTTAAATCCCAACCAACCCATTAAGGGATTTCTTTCATGTCAGTTTCAATCAATTCCTTTTCACCTTTGTTAGAGGATCAAACCCACCTTGCCTGTGCCTTATTTTACAACAGCTGTAACTCATGACATTTCTAGACTTCTGAGAGGAGCTGTCATTATTCCTCAGAGCTTTGTTTGCACTCTCAAAGAGTTTTCTCAGTTATGGTTTTTGTTATAAATGCCATTTCTACTTGCTCAAGGTGCTTGTTCAAATGTTGTGAAATAAAGTTTGCTCAAGAGGACCCCAGCCTAGCATTTGCAGTAAAGAGGAATTCATCAGATCATGAAGTAAACTGGTATAAGGGAAAAAAATGCCATTAAGCTTCTATAATGGTATTCTGTATTCCAGTAGAGGGACTAGCCTTTCTTTTTCATATTTGAATCATCTAAATCATGTGTATGTCTGTATGTATGTAGAGAAACACAGAGAAAGCCTGAGACTTTAAAAGCTGTAACATACTCTTCTCACTACATAAGCATTTATATCATCATTGAAAGTATTTTGCTATTTCAAAATTATAAGAAAATGTTCTAGGGAAAACTTTCACAGAAACCAAAACTTTCTGTGGAAAGTTTTCTGTGGAAAAACTTTCTGTGGAAAATTCTGGTGCTACTTTTGTCTAAGTAGCACCTGAATCTTATCTTAAGCAGATTACACTTTACATAAAATGTAAAGACAGTGTAACAACAGTAGCATTGATTCATGGAAAATACATACAGTTTAAAAACATGAAAAATTACAAAGATCAGAAGATAACATTGACAGCCTTGTAGAGCAAGCACTTTTCTCCCCTTCTGAATAGAATAAAACTAGGAAATTTCTCTAAAATAATTGTTCACTGTTCCCAGTATCAACATTGTCAGGAATCTCCAAAAATCATGTACTGTTATCAAAATGGTAATTCTGTCCCTTTAGAAGTTTGTATTTATAATATCAAAATTTTGTTAAGAACAAGAGACAATTTATTCAGTATTCAGCAATATTAACTACATGTGACAAATAATGTGGTTACCTGGAGAAGAACCTAGGCTTTTTGATACAGTAAGGTTTCTTTCTGGGGCTTCAGTCATATCTAGCAGGGATCTTTGAAATACCTTCTTTCCAGTATTTTGTCCTAGCATACGCATCATAAAGTTTATGAAACATGTCTTTATAGTGCCTTCAAGACAAAAACTGATCTCTGCTTCAGCTTTTGCAGAAATATGACAGTGAGATTTCAAAAGTGAACTCAGGGGACGTGTCTCGAAAATACCTACCTAAGAAGTTTACCTTTTAGACACTAGTAGGATTATAAGAGGTATTATTATGTACTTGAAGCAGTATAAAAATCAAGGGAGTCATAATCCTGCCTTACACACCAAATGATCTCAGTAAGGCCCAGGACTCTACACGTATCAACAGGCTGTCACATCAGGATGCCCTGCTTTGCCTCTAGATGCAAAGTAAAACAGGCTGAGAGGCCCGCTTCTCTGGGGGATCCTTGTGGATTGTATAGCCAATACTCAGGTACAAGAAGCTCCCAGGAAAACTCTTTGGTGAAAAGAGAGAATCCAACAAACAATGAAATCTAAAACATAGCTAGAGATTATAGAAACTCAAACTAATGCACGTTAATTCCTGCAGCTCTTACTGGAAAACAGAGTTTTTCCACACTTTTAAGAAACATGCTTTAAAAAGCAGAGAGCATTCAGAGAACAGATGTGTCACTCTGTAACACAAAAGTCTAAGACCCCATTCCATTTATTTTTTGAAGAAAGTGATTAGGTTATGCCCCAGACTCACCAAAAAATGGCATGTTCAAAAGCAGAAGTTTCAAGGTAAAAGGCCCAAGGCTGGATGTGTCATGTTATTACCAGAGGTCTGGCCACTGGGTATCAGGAAATCAGCAGATTTCTGCTGCTCAGAGCACACTTCTGTAGATAAACAAAATGGTAGTACTACTTGCAATATTAAGATGGAGCCTTTCCTATCAAGCCAGTTTTCAGAATAGCACTGTACTGGGTATCACATTCACCAGCAGTTCCAGGATGCATGTTTCACCTGTCACTTCAACAAGCAGGCAGTGAATATTATGTTCTCTCCCCTTGGGTGTTCACTGTGCGTATGACATAATAATAGCAGGACCACAGAAACACTGGCAGGTTATAAGTCCTTTTTATACTTCTTCCAACTTCTGTTGTCAGAGCATATTTTGTAAGTGTTTTCAGCAGTAGATATATTTCATCTTCTGGAAGTCCTGACACCTATTTTTACCAGTTAGTGGTGCAGCCTGACTTCCATAACTGTTGAATAACATGTGTTTGTCAACTGACTGCTAGCACTGCAGGCAATTAAGTCTAGGACCTGAAAAATATTTCTGATATGCACTGCTAGAGAGAGGCTAGAGATTCATGATAACAGAATGCGGCAGAAGAAGATCTATTTAAGTTTTGCAGACACCTCAGCTGAAAAGGACATAAGCATGGGTGTTCACTTCAAGGCATGAATTGATCTGTTTTATGGCAGCATAACAAACCAGCACCACTCTCAAGTTGTTATTTTGTTTTGATTTCTCAGCTTTTGATATTTTCTTCTTTCTTTCTGGGCATTTTTTCTCCTTCTTTTTTTCTCTTTTTTTTTTTTTTTTCTTCAGTGTCTAGCCCTAGTTGTTAAAGAAAATGTTCTCATTTCTGCCAGTGTTAAGTTTTCTATGTGAGTTTTCAGGTATCTCAGAAGGACACTGTCAAGCAAAGCTTAAAGAACCCATGGGAACCAGAGTTCATACCACCCTTCCTTCACAGTTAGGTCCATCTGCTTTGAAGGAGGCCTTACTCAGGCAGAAAACCTAAGTCTATTCTGATTTAAGATTGAGACCATACCTCTGTTTACTCTTCCTTGACTTCTGGTTCAGTGGGGATTGTATTCAACTTTGACTGAAGTCAAAGACAAAATTCTGTTCACTACTAAGCTAGGGTCTTATTACCTGAAGACAGGATAAATCTTTTATAGTCTGCTAGTTACTAATTTCTTTTCCCTGTCACCTTTTCACAGACTTTTTCTAGCAGTGTACAAGAGCAGATCCAGATGCATTCCTAACTTCTACTTATAAAACAGTACAGAATTAGATATGAAACTATTCTCCACATTCCTTGTTAGGGGCCAAGTATTGAAGAGCAGCTGAATCTGGATATCAGAGACACTCCAGACTCCTGGAAACTTCATAGGTGTCAGACCTGAGATCATCATGCTGACAAAGTAACTTCAGAGCCACAGAAATGAGAAGTCTGGACAGGCCCAGGACTAAACTAATCACAGTTCTCAGCAGGTTTATCAAAACAGGTAGACTTCTTTGAAACACTCCTTTTTGATGAATCAGCACTTTATAGGGAAAAGTCCTGACCAACTCTCATCTCATTATTAGTTAGTGCTTTCAGGATCAGTTTTAATACCATATAATACCACTAGTAAAGGAGTTTTTCATGCCTATTCTAGCAGATTGCCTACTACCATGGAGATTATCGTTTAACAAACAAAATACACATCAGTCATGTATGAATTCAAGCCAGTGTGCCCTTTTCTGATTTAAAACTGTATTAGGTCACAGTGTGTGTAATTACGTAGGATATAGAATTTGAATGGATGAAATATAAAAAGTATCACCAATTCTTCTTGCCCATAATTTGATCTGTTAAAGAAACTAAATCAAACTTTACTCTAGCTGTAAATCATATTTTGCTATTTCCAAGCACATGCTTATTCAAGGCACAGATAATGCACAGAAACACATCTTTTCTTTTGTAAAACTCATTGTGCTGAAACATGGCAACATATTTTATTTAATGTTTTTACCTTTCTTTTTTAATCCTTCATGACATATGGAGTTACAATAACTGAGAAAAATTAAACTGAATCTGAATTAATTTCCTCTTTCTGAAAGTTTTTTTATTCAACTGAAGTTGTTCAATAGTCAGGCACCGGAATTTCCACATTAAAAGTGAAGCATGAATTATTATCCTCTTCAGCAAATCAAGTGCATTTGATACATTGGTAACCACAGTCTAGAGTTTGTGCAAAGGATGATAAAGACATAAACATTGAAATTTCAATGTTGTCATGCAAAGGTGAATTTAAGAGATGCTTATTTTGCTACACCTGTTGTATTTTTCCTGGAATATTTGGAAAAACATGGAAATAATGAGAAATACTAGCTTCTGCTTTGATTGGAAAATTTGAATTAAATCCAAAAAGCAGAATCCTGGCTAAACCTCTCTCAGTAAGGTTTTTTCTATCCCCAAGCTGCAGGTGAAAGATGGAAAGTGTTTAATGTAGCATTTCAAAATATTTCTTATATATAACCTGACATCCAGTGTAAAGCAGAACTGGGCGTCCACTGAGATTTTTTCTTTTCCCACAACATAACAGTATGAAACCATTGCCTAAAGTGAAAAGTAATAAATGTGTACATATTACCAGGAAACACCTCCCATTAAAATGCGTGACTGGACTGTCAAACTCACTTACCATAAGATTTTAGTTAGCTCAGGCGCAGCAGCCTTCTAAAAGATTTAGAAGGCCTGGGTCATTTTGGTGATGTATACACACGCTTCAGTGAAAGAATAACAAATAATATAATGGAGAGCAACATTTTTATTTTCAGTGCATAAAGTAAGGAGCTCCAGAAAAGCTCCCCTGAACAACATTCCTTTATGATTCATTTTATAGTGTCTTCTGAAAATCTTAGCTCTCAGCACAGGTTGGAAGAAGCCACTGAATTAAAGACCACTCAGTCTAATAAGGCTGGTGTTTCCCATGTTGCTGTTATCTGCCTTTTTATGTCTTTCTTGTCAATTCATTCATCATTGTTAGTGGTATTTCTATCTTACTTTGTGGTTTTCAGCTTGTGGTAGGTGGACTCCTGGGGTCCATGTACTGCTTCTGAGGCACCTCAGAAGTTACCCACCACAATGGCCTTGATATTTCTGGGTTTTTTCTTCCTTTGCCATTGCTTTTTGATTTATTTATATTGCCGCTGAAAAGATACACATCTGACTACTTGACAGATGGCAACGAATTCCAGAGGAATTCCTGAGGAAGCCAGGAAACTGAAAGCACTCTGTATTTCAGGAAATAATAATAGAGCAACAAGAAGTCTGGCAGCCTTGGAATAGTATAATTTGGAGAGGAAGGCCCTGGACAAATAAAATTGGCCCAAGCAACTATATTAAGCAATAGAAAGTGAGTCTGGGGCAAAACCCTGTGCATTTGGCTCTTACCACCTGTTGTGTCTGTAAAAAAACTGGCAGACTTTACAGTCTTTGGCTGGAAAAATATAATTCATGCGAGGGAAATAAATAACTTTTGTGAATAAAGAAGGGCCATAAGTGAACTAGAAAGACACTTCATCTGAATAATGACAGAATTGTAGTTTTCGACCCAATCACATCAAAGGCACAGTGAATATTTGTATCATTTTTTTACAGGACACAGCCTTAGATAGACTGGTAGCAGCTTTAATCGAGATTCAGAACCTGAACTCCCTTCAACATGGGAATTTTAATTTAGGCCTAGTAGCTGTTCAGGACTCAGGACTCAGAAAGAGCCACACAATCAGAAGAAAAAAGAAACAGAAGATCAGGCTAGAATTCCACTGAGCAGGTGAAGAATTCAAAAACCACACCTTTGCCTCTTTTCAGTGTTCAGAATTTTTTTTTTTTGCTTTTCTATATTCTGCCTTTGATTTCTCTACGGAAAAAAGGTTATCAGTCTGCAAGTAATCAGTTATTGAAATGGAAAAATCTCTTTGGTTTTTCTTGAAAATGTGCAGGGTTGTCAGTAAGCACACAAAAGTGATTTTCACTCCCTTTCACTATTTCTTGTTATAAATTATGTATATTTCATGTTTGCACCAGTGGCTGTAAAAGCACAGTCAGGCCCATACAGTTTTAAGTTATTTCAGTGGGTCTGATTGTCTTATGAAAAATAATAACCATTGTAATAATAGAATATGAACTCTACTTAATGTAATTCATCAGGGCTCAAATGAAATAATTGTAACCATATGTATTTACTCCAGGGGATTTGGTGCAAGACTGTAGTTTTAACATGTTAATATAAAGCTTTTAGATCTTCCTCTCTAATTTGATCTTTATTCTAAACTGAATAACTGTACACAGATTAAACAGCAACTGTGCAGTGCATTGTTGTCATTCTTTACTAATTCTTCCTATTAACCCAGCCAAAGAGAATCAATTCCTTTGTAATCAAGGAGACGATGTGGTGAATCTTCAAACTTCAAGGGTCTTTCTCTTTTACCAGCAGTAGTGACACATGGCACTGAACAGCAAATAAATTTATCTGTGTCTCTAGATGCTGAGGATGTTGGAAGAGGAAAATGAGAATTTAGACAGAATTTTGAGGATAAAATATTTTCCATTTATAAGAGAAATTATATGGGAGTATTGTCCAAGATTATTGGATTTAATGAAAAAGATGGAGAAATTTTGGTTTTCTGGATCTAGGCAATGAGTGTCCACCTTCACAGATGTGTCCATTAACTTGAGAAATACTTGAGACCTATACTTGTTTCTACTTTTTCCACAGAATCACAAAATGTGTAAGGTTGGGAGGGATCACAATGGGTCATCTGGTCCAGAATCCCTGCTCAAGCAGGGTCATCCTTTGATGGATGTCCCACAACTTTAATAACAAGACTTTGTCAACTACATACCATATGTATATAAACATATGTTGAAAAACATTAATCTTATTGAAGCCTCAGAAAAGTTCATCATATTCTCTCTACTGTCAGAAGCGAAAGGAATGCACACAAGTATAAATATTTTATTATTCTGGTGCACCTATAATTAAAATAAAACACAGAATGCTAATGTGTGTTTAAATCACCATCATTATGAAAACATGAGCTGGCATCTCAGGGAGGGTTTTTTTTTAGTGCTGTGGGGGTTTTTTATGAAGGTATTCAATTTGTTGCACTAAAAAGTTAGAAATTTGATTGTTAAGAAAATTAGATACTTTCCTATAATGCTGTGACTTCAAATACAAAGGATCATGAATTCAGAAGTGGCTCTAAAAATAAGAAACAATAACTTAGGGGAGGGGAAAAATGGAGCAAATAGGCTTGTTAACTTTTTAGGGGAGGGGAAAAATGGAGCAAATAGGCTTGTTAACTTTGGGATCTCACTAATGAGGTCCTCACATGAAGACAGTAAAGAGACCCTCAGCTTCAAGTGGCTGATCTAAATAAATCCAGTGATGAATTAGCTACTTTACCTGTGAGGTTTTCTTTTTTTTCCCAAAAAGGGAAATATTATGTCACAGTGATCTGGTCAACCACAAACTGTAGAGTATCAGTGGACTTCTACTCACTGAAGAGAGTAGAGCGGTTTTCAGTGAGCGGTTTTCCCAGCCAATACAAATGACTGCAGAGTGTCACAGGGCTTATGGAGGGGTCTGGGCAGCGTGCTGTCATCATTATGTTGGGATCTGCAGCAGAGATTCTCAGGATTCATGTCACATGTTGTGAGCATGTGTTGATATTGTACCCAAAACATAAGCTAACTGTGCCTACACTGTGCAATGGGTGATCATGATTTATTTTTCCTTAAAAGGATCTTGAGCTTGCTTTCCACACGGATTCCCCTAGAGAGTCAGAGACCATCTGTTAAAGAAATACCCTTGAGGTTTTGTTCTTAGGCTGTTTCAGAGGAAGATTTCTGAGACTACCATGTGTCTGTATGACACTCACAGGAACCAGAGCTCCGGGCATTCACATGCTAAGTAGAGTCAAACCAACCAGCTGCCAAGCAGACACAACCTCCATGAAATGTGTTGCAAGGAGTAACACCAGCATCTCGGGCAGTGACAGTGACTGTGCCATGCTTGTTCCTGAACCAGGGTCTTTCTGACCCATAGAAGAAGTAAATGTTCTTGTGGCATTCAGACTATGAGCCGGTTGAGACCTCTGCAAGCCAGAAAAGAGCCATGACAACTCCCATGGTAGAAGCAGGGTCTGGACAGCATGATCACTCTCACAGTCCCCACACAGGATCCTCCTCCCTGACACCCAGCACAGAGGGCTGCTGGTGTGACTGCCTGTCACAGCTGACTCAGTGGGGTCAAAAGTGATGGCAAGCCTTGAAGACAGTCACCCAGGATGCAGCTTGGTATGCTCTCTCTTCTGACAATCAGATTCAGCAGAAACCATAGTCACATATTCACCTTCTGCTCATGCAGCCTGTGGAGCTACACAGTTTCTTCAGTCCACTCCTCTTAGGAAATTTCTGTGTTTTAAACCTTAAGGAAGAATCAATTGGCAGAAGGCTGTGCTGAAATTACAAAAGCAGAGGTAAAATAATATTTTGAGTAGCTGCTATATCAGCTGTGACATGTTCATATTTCCTTCCTCCATGAGAGAAAAGTCATTGAGCTTCAACTCTTACAGCAGGGCTGATGTGTAGAAAATGTCCAGAAATGCCACTTAGGCAGTGGTCATTGAAGTCACAGCATGGAACAAACCTAAGAACTCAGTGCAAGCTCTCTATGCTCACATATTCATCATCTTTTTGTCTTATGTAAGTGCCCAGACTGGCCTCTCCAAATGCCCCAAGACTGACCCTTCAAACTTTCTTTATTTAGCCCTGCTGAAGTCTTTGTTTGCCTGCAAAATGTTATATCCTGATTAATTAATGCTCGTGAGATGCATTTTAATCGAAGGCTAGGGATAACATAACTTTGTAAGGGTTCTTGCCCTCCTTTAGCTGCTTTCACTCTGCCTTGAGCAGTTCAAGCCTACACGTTGTCAGAAGCTGATTGGGACATAACTGTAGTGAGGATTTTTTTTCTCAATTGCTGCATTAAAAAATATGACTGCAGTCAGAAAGGACTTTGCCTTGCACTCTCAGTCTGCATTTCTGGTTAGATGAATTGCTTATATTATGGTTCATCTTAAGCGAGGGTAAGAAAGGAAAAGGTCTGCTACTGCACAAAATCCTGCCATGCAGGTAAGGCTCAGTGTACACTTAACATGACTAAGCATCTTCATCAGCTCAGACTGCAGGAGCATCTGCCACCAAGTGAAGACTCAGCAAGGACATGCATTTCAGGTTCAGCCAAGATCAGAGGCTTTTTAGCAGCTTGTGCAATAATATTTTTCGGTGACTGTTGTTACTGCATCCTGTCTGGAGGCTTTTTTAGCAGTGTTTCCTCCTGGACATGTTGCAGACAAGGCTGAGGCAGCCATCAATTCTTTACCTGACCTCGGCCTTGTTTGACATCAGCAGTGCTGAGGTAGTGGCTGTCATGCCTTGTGAGCTAAATTCAGATTTCCCACCACATCATACTTCTTGACAAAAAGGACGACCCCCATCCCCACAAAGCAATTATAAAAATTCACTGCAGCCCAATAGCGTGCTTGAGCTCAGAGCTAAGCTAGCAGCGAAAAGGCATGGACAAGAAGCAAGACCACAGTGTCTCCAAACATAAACCCAACAGACCAGGTCATGGAGGTTGCTGGTCTCACTGAAACAGCATTAAAACACAGGGATCTTCCCAAGTATGACAAAAGGCCTGAATGGTATGAGAAATCTCCTGTGCCTTATGCCTTCTGCACCCATCAGAGTGACTCCTAAGCAGGTAGGCATTTCTTCCATGCAACTCCTTCAGTCCTCATAGCTCTCTGCCACCATAAGCTGGCAGTCTAAGGTGGAAGAGCACTGATAACACTGATAACATTTCAAGGAACTGGAGTTAATGCTTGTCAGATATGTGAGATCAGGCACAGGATAGAATATTATATATGTCTGGAATTCTATGGTTTCTACAGTGTTTAATGAAGGGGTAATAATCCAAGACTACATGTCATCAGGAAATCCCAGAAGGGAGTGCACATGCTCCCCACCACAGATCTCCCCCGCTGAGTATCTGCACTGTCCATGTCATGGTCCAGTGGGTCCTGGTCAAGCAACATGAGGTAGGAGACCACCCTACAATCTGAATGCTTCTCACTCAAAACTTTGAATAAGTCCATCAAATTAATTCCAGATGAACCATCAGCGTGCTCCTTTCCTTGTCAGAAGTCATTCCCTGCCTTGCTGTGAATTTCAGTGGGTTTTGAAACTGAACTAAGAAGAAAAATTATAGGCTGGACTGGCTTTGAATTAATAGTCCAGTAGTGAAACAAATCTCCAGAGTGCATTTTTATCCATTTCTATATGTCGAGCTACCAAGGGATACATTTCTCTTTTGTTTATTTCTTTGTACTGAAATTATAGACTTATGCCACCAAGTAAAAAAAATTTTAGGATCACATGATAGTATTGTGAATAGAAGCAGCACAAGGAGGAAACAATTTCCAGGGAATAACACAATGTGCTAGTTTTGGCTGGGATAGAGTTAATTTTCATTCCAGTGACTAGTATGGGACTATGTTTTGGATTTGTGCTGAACACAGGATTGATAATATAGATATGTTTTAGTTATTACTGAGCAGTGCCTACACGGGACTAAGGCCTTTTCTGCTCCTCATACTGTCATGCTGGCAAGGAAGTTGGGAGGCTGGGAGGAGACACAGTCAGGACAGGTGACTCAAACTGTCCAAAGGGATATTCCATACCATATGATGTCATGCTCAGTATATAAAAGAGGGGTAGAGGGAGAGAAGGGGGATGTTTTTTTGTGATGGCCTTTGTCTTCCAAAGTAACCGTTATCCATGATGAAGCCCTGTTCTCCTGGAGATGGCTGAATGCTTGCCTGCCCATGGGAAGCAGTGAATAAATTCCTTGGTTTGCTTTGCTTCTGTGCATGATTTGCTTTTCCTATGAAACTGTCTATCTCTACCCACAAGTTTTCTAGCTTTTATCTTTGATTCCCCAATCCTACTTGTGGTGGAGTGAGAGAGAGGCTGCATGAGGCTTGGTTGCTGGCTGTGGTTAAACTGTAACAAATGACTGCTTAAATACTTGCTTCTTCAGGGTTTTTATGAATCCATAATTTCATTATTTACTTTATATTATAGAGTTACTTTTTATGCTTGCTAATAGTGCCTTTTTAATGGTCCCACTATGACTGGCTGAAACTTTTACTTAGAGATTTTGCTGTTAAGAATTTGACATTCACAGCTCAACAACAGTGACTTTAGTTATCTGCTGTAATGTGTTCTGACTCACAGCTAAATGCTTGTAAAAGGAAGGCTAAGATAGATGTGTCCACCCTATGCAGCAGCCCTTGAGATTGAAAGGTGAAAGACCATGGCAGCCCAAGCGACTGTGCTGCAGCCGTGCAGTGCAATGCCCTGGGCAGAAGCCCTGTTTGGAAAACCCCATCAGCGTGATTAGAATCACAGAAAGGCTTGAGTTGGAAGGGACATTGAAGATCATCTAGTTCCAATCCCCTACTGTGGGCAAGGACACCTTCCACTAGACCAGGTTGCTCAAACACCATCCAACCTGGCTTTGAACACTTGCAGGGATGAGGCCTCCTCAGTTTCTCTGGGCAACATGTTCCAGTGCCTCACCATCCTCACCGTAAAGAACGTCTTCCTAAAATCAAATCTAAAGCTCTCCAAATCATTCCCCCTTGTTCTATCACTATGTGCCAATGTAAAAGTTGCTCAGTGTGCTCAGGTACAAGCCAGCAGTTCTATAGGGTGCTGCACCGTGCCGTGGGGCTCTGCTGCCTGGATGAAAAAGGGTAGTACTGACCAGGACAGCAGCTGTCATTGCCTGGCCAAGCCGCACCAGCAGGTGCTGAAACCAGCTTCCAGCTGTCATACAGACCCCTCCAAGAACTGCCTTTCTTGAAATTACCTTAACCAGCAGGTACAGATTCATAGAACTTCTATTTTTAATAAAGGCTTCAACAACATTAATGTTGACTTTGACACTGTCAAAACACGCTCATTTCATATTCCAGCAAACACTTCTGGAGTGTTCACAGAAACCACACAGAAAGCTGTGCAGAAAAGTGTCAGTCAGCCTTTTTTCATAAACCCAAGTTTCAACAGAAAGCTGTCAACTAGATTACATATATCTATATTGGCAGGTAGTTGTGACTTTCCCGGACAGCAATTGCAAGCCACCATGTTGTCATGCCTGTGACCCAGAACAACGTGAGACACATGGATGGCAACCACAGCACACACTACCCATGCCAGCTCTGCTGACAGGGTCATGGGCAAGATGAGACTCACTGTTATACACAATCAAAAAAAAAAAGTAAGAACTCTACCCTTGTTACCATATTAAAGCCTTGAAAGGATACCGAAACTGTTCGTGTAAATCCCAGCAGCAGGAGGTGCTCTTCTTGCAATGGAAATATATACTAATGGTATATATTTATGTGTATATATACTATGTATAGTAATGGTATATATGCTAATGGTGCCAAAGGACAGACCAGCCAAGAAGCTCCTGGAGAGGAGCCACTGTTCCCCAGCACCTAGTTTCTCAACAAGATTCACCTTTTGCAGCTGTTTTTTGGGAGCTAAGTCTTTTAAGGCCTGACTCTCCCAGGCTAACCTGGAATGCCAGAGGCAATTTTAATGTTATTCGTCAGACTAACCTTAGGAAGACAAAACATGGCATCCTTTTCTCCCTGCCTGTATATATATATAGTTTAGCTAAAGGTAAAATTTCCCTTTCTCACCTTTCTTGCCTGTGGCTGTCTGAATTGGATATTATTTTATTGTTAGCAAAGTTATATATGTATATTATGTGAGCAAAAAAACCTAGATGATGGAAAACATAAGATTTATAGTGGTTTTGGTCTGATAGCACATAGGCATCCAAAACCAGGTTATAAAACACAGTTGCCCAAGGCAAGCTCTTATACCACTTCAGCTTTCTGTTTCCATTTCTCTTTTTTAAACAGGAATACCACACCTCTTGCCCAGGGCACTAGCCATGTTACTGTCATTATTGAGTGGGAGCCACAAAGACACTTGAAAAAGATCTGTTCAAAAAAGAAAAATACCTTTTTTTTCTTTGTCTGATTCTTTATTTCACACGATGTGCAGCAAATACAGAGGAGGCAGTGAGTTAGCTCCATTTGTCCTCAGTCCCAGACAGTATCCCTCACTCATCTGTACTTTCTTGAGTCTATGGCACCATGTGGTGCCATATTTCCCAACTAACACAGTTTTATGTTAGTAGGATAAATGCCAGCATTAAAAATCTTTACATCAGAGGGACTTTGCATCCTGTTTGATTCAAAGAGCACAGATGTATGAAACATTCAGGCACAAACTCAGCCCCATGGGCAGGGGTAAAATTGAGCCAGCATCAAGCTCAGTGTTGAAGTTTGAGTCACGTACACCACACAAACCTGCTTTTAATCAGAGGCTTCCTGCCCTTGTGTTCATCCCCTTTTACTTAATAACATAGAAGCAGGAATATTTTAAACAGCTGTAGCTCTCTCTTTTATTTGCATTTTGGGGATCGTTAAGTGCTACCAAAAGAAGAAAAATGGTTGTGTCCCTAATTACCTCTTCAGGTGAGCACTGGAAATGGAAAACACTTTTACAGAAACCTGCCACAACTCACAGAGGGAATCCACCTGCCCTCACTTCGAGTGGGGCAGCTGGCCCCCAGCTGAGTCACTGGTGGCTCACCCCTCATTAGAGGCTGCCAGAGGGGAAAAATGCCTCTCCTGGATTAGCTTCACCCTCCTGGTTGGTGAACACTTCTAGGATCATGGCTTTCTAGAGTGGTATTAAAGAGCACTTACTTACACCAACCTGCCCAAAGCGAACATGCCACCCCCACTCTCTCCATCCCACCCTCCACATGTTGTGAAAAGTATCTCGGGTCATTGGTGCTTCCAGCACAGGTCCCACCAATGCCAGGAGTTGATTCTTGATGAAGAGCTCAAGTGCCACCTGTAATTTGTGTGTATTTGTCACTAAATTGGTTCCACAAGGTCTTTTCTTTTCTTTTCTTATGTATTGCTCTTCATTTTTATATTGTTGATGGCTTGAAAAAAAGCTAGGAGAAAAAAAACAGAAAACACAAAAATAAGAAAATAAAATCAAACCTCTTAAGTCGTCAAAATTACTTTTAATTTGTGTAACACGGCATCCATGAGGGCATTGCCCCACAATGATGGCAAACACAAAATCTCTGGACTTGTAAAAGATTGTTCATTTCTTACAGATTACTTCACCATTAAAGCCTTTTTTTCCTATTTTTTTATGTGTGTGTGTTATCGCCTTTATATTAGGGTAGAAGCAACCCTTAAGACTTACCTTACTACTGCTTTGCTTTTTTGTATTTCTTCACCTCATCTGACAGGGGACCTTATCAATGTTGATACTTCAGTATCAACAGCAACAAATTTCTTGTTAATGATTTTCTAGAAATTCAGTGTAGAAGGTTTGTTACCTATATGAGTTTTTCCAAGAACTTGTGAAAGAAGCTTCCTTAAAATTAAAACATATCTACCCTAAACTTACAAGCTAAGCAACCCAATTAAGCTTTTTGAAGTGGAGTTTCAGTGAGTTTTAGTTTGGGATTTGTTTCTCTTGTGGGAGAGTACCCAAAACTGAATGTCAAAAAAAAAGAAATATCAATACTTGCTGGCATTTGTTTAGAATTTGACCAGCTGGCAGAAAACAAAGTGTGAGAATAAATAGACAACTCATCATAAGAGGAGAGTGTCTTAAGATTCTTTATAAATATTGTGTTTATTTAATTTATTTACAGTGCTCCAGAAAAATAAAAGTAGAGTTGTCACAGTAGCACTACAATCTTACAAGATTATTTAGGTTAATCATGGCAAAGTAGCTCTATATACTTTTTCACTCTGGCATAGGCAGCTCACTGCTACATGGCCCCAGGGAGTAGAACGGTCAGACCATAGGAACACCAGACAGTCTGGTCTCTGCATCAATTAGTATTCACATCTTTACCCTCGGAGGGCTATAATTTGTTCAAAATTGAGCAATGCTGGTCCAGCAAGAACTCCCTACCAGGACAAGTTGTAATTACTGGTGCCAAAGCATACGGCTCTATAACTTTGCAAGAAAGATGTTAAAAATTAGAAGAGAAAAAGAAATCTCTTTTTCTTTTCTCTCAGAAGAAAAAACAATTTTCCAGTATGCTGTTGCCTCAGGTACATAACCAGCATGAAGAAATTCAGTTTAGACAGACAAATTTTACCTAAGATAGAAACAGCTGTACTTACAGTTTGATAATTAGAAGCATGATAATTGCAAGCATTACAAGTAATTACACAATAAGAATAATCAATTTCCCCAGTGTAAAAGAGATGCAATGTAATTATGGCAGAAGAAGGGAGAAAGTTTCTTTAGCTGATACAAGTTGCTTCTCCTCTGGTTAATGTTGACTGCATAACCATTGCTTAAGTTTTTCGCCTAAGGTTTCCTTATATTTCAACAGCTCAGTAGAGGTATTTAAGGTATTTTTGAGCAGGAAAAATTCACATTTCACCTTACGCATCATTCATCATTCATCATGGCTAGGCTTCACGAACAAAGATTTGGGAAGGGCTCTACCCACACTTGCTACAAGCACGCTGATGGCTAAAAAGGCCAATGCGAGACAGACAAGT
>JAWWES010000081.1:102569368-102592711 GCA_035583135.1 Lophotriccus pileatus | reverse complement strand
GTGTCATGGTTTTGTTTGTTCTTGGAGCTATGCTGGAATTTCCCTTTTCCCCTGCCCACTGTGTTGGGGGAGGAGGTGTTGGTCAGTGTGGCTATATCTAGGCAACTAAGAGGCCAGAAGAAAAGAGCTAGTAGGACTGCATTCCCATGCTAATTCCTTCACCTTGTCTCCAGGGAAACAGGAGAGGAGTCTGGGAGGGCTGAGTTGGAAGCTGGAAGGGGGGTTGGAGGTAACTGGAGCTGTCGGGTTCCAAGACTACAGCTGCGGGAGCGGCTGGAGCTGCCGGGCTGTCAGGGCAGCCGGTTCTGTGGACGTGCTGCAGTTTGGAGCTGTTTACTTGGATCTCCATCGGAGAGGGACAGAACGACACCACTGTGCATCTTAGCCAGCAGAAAAGAGTGAGTTCTCAATTATTAGGAACTGTGTCTTCTTTTTCCCTCCTCTCTCCCTTTTGTGGGGGTGAGGGGGAGGACATCCATTGTCCAGCTCATCTCCAGCACACTCGGGAGATTTTGCGCGGCAACTACCGGTGATCCACCATCACCCCCTGCTGACTGACTCAAACAACTGCAGGCTCCCCATCTCCAGTGGCTCAGCAGCGCCTCCTGCTGACTATGGTTATAATTGCCCCAAAGGGTACAAATTGAACTGGCTTTCACTGTTGGGTTTATTCGTTTTTCTTGAAGGAGATTGTTTCTGGGTGTAGGATTATTGTTTGGGTGTTTTACTTGTGTTCTTTTGTTGTTTCTACAATACATACATAACTTTTAATAAAGGGCTGTTAGTCCTTCCTTGCTATAATTTTATTTTCCATTTCCCACACTGTTCCTTAATCGGAGTCTCTTAATTTTGGATTTATAATTGCTTAGAGGGAGGAGTTTTCAGTCTTCCTCATAATTTATTCCCAGCAAAACACTTGTGTCTCATTTAAACTGAGACACACAGGCTGTTCAAACCCACTCCTTTTTGAAGTGCTACCCAAGCTGATGTTAGCAGATCTGCTACAGAAGATGTGTGAGCGGCAGTAAGCAATGACTTTGTTTCTTCCTCCACAGTACAATGGTCCCATCAAAGCATCAAGTACCCTGAAGTATTAACAGCACTGACACACCCAAAACATAGTAGAAGTCACTGATTTGCCCTACTTAGTGCTATTTAGGACTCAAGTCTAGGGCCTGTTGTCTAGCAGAACAGGAATAATGATAACAGACTTGAAAAAGACAGCTTGGGAGAAAAGGTTGGAGGAGCTGGACTTCCTCAGCCTCTAAAGAGAAAGGGAAGGAAAGCACAGTAATTCTGTCCTAATGTTGAAAAGCTTCTGTGAATAAAACTGTTACAGTCATTTTCAAATTTTCTAGGGATGTGACAAGAAGAAACTAATTGGATTTAAAACAAAGCAGATTATGGTTAGCTACTGCAAAACTGTTCTTAATGATAAATACGGTTAAATATCGCAATATGCAAATTAAATATATATATATATATACAGCAGCATTGAGGAATTTTCTCATTTGGAGATTGTAAGACTGATTGGACTGAAATTTGTTAGAGACATTCTGTGTGGTTTTGACGAGCTTTTTTCAGGGGCACAGACTAAGTTATCTCTTGAAACGTTTCAGTCTCATGACTTTTTATTTAATTTTTATTTCCACGCAATTACTAGGTACAGGATTTTTCTTGATAATGAAATTGTGGCATTTTCACTGACTTTATTTGAACTTGGATTCGTTCATACACTGTATGACAACCACACTTCAAGGGCTCTCTCAATAGATGAAATTAAGCAGGTTATGCTAAGCTGGCATTCCTCTGAATTAATAAGATTTTTTTCTTTTAACAGAGAATCAGCCTAGCAAGTCTTGGCATCTGCCAATACTCAGCAGAAAGAAAAGAAAAAGCTTTGAAGAAGGCTGGTTTTAAGGTGAGGTTCAGCAACAGAGAAGTACTTTGTGCCTTGATTTAGGCATACATCACCTGGAAAACGACATTTTTTATTAAATTCACAAATTACAAATGTTACAGTAAAGGAATACCCACAGCACTGTTTTGTAGCATTGCTGTGACTATTGCTTCTCTGAGGGAGTTGGTTTATGCATTATACTTCTTATGCTGGTCAGGTAAAGATAATTTGAAGACGACTGTTCCTGATTCAAAACCAAAAAGAACCCTTGGATACAGAGAGTTGTCTCTAATGCCTTCTTTACTAGCAGTTAAATAGAGTAACTGGTTGTTCACATTCGGGACCCTTAATTTCCCAGTCTACAGCACACCATGTCTGTGGCAGTTAGATAGAAAACTATCATTTAAACATGTTTCAACATGGCTTTTTGCAGTTTTTGCTAACTCATGGTCCTTCTTCCCAAAACCCCACAGGACAACTGCCTTTCACATGCAAGAATGTCCTGGGAAGGTTTCCTGGGTCCCATTGGCCATTCCTGTGGGTGTTAACCTTTACCTGTGATTGTTTTGTTTCTGTAACTGCCTGAGATTGTAATTGGTTGCTTTGTAATCCGTCTAAAACCTATTTAAACCTTTACACCAACAATAAACTCTCTCTTGCCTCCCCTTCACATGACCCAGCGTGGACTGTCTATTCGGCGGCCATGGGAACACGTGGCTGAAGGGATGGGGGAGCATCTCTCCCCTCTGGGGTCCGGGACTAATCCCTGGGCCTGGAGTCCCCCTCTCCATTCCAACTCCCACCGCCGGACATGTCTAATTGTATTAGTCACAAAGTATGAGGTTGCCTGGTAGAGCATAACTCAATGTGACTGATGTAAGCAGCTTGGATGTGGGTGTGCATCCCTCAAACATGCCTCGATATTAGGCACATTAACCATTTCAGCCCAAAGCTTCCTACCATCGTATGCAGTCCTGGTGTTATCTTCTCTTCAAAAGTAGAAACTGAATTAGTGATTGCTGGAGGCTCAGGTTACAACCATGATGCTCACAAAAGGAACAAACCTCACTACACTGAGATTTCTCTTCTGATGTTTTTGTTTGCATGTCCTCTCTAATGCACCCTACCAACCTTCTGGACTGGTCATAGGTTGGCAATTACACGATACGTATCATGGTAGTGTCAGAAGTAAACCTGAAGTGCAATACTTTGTTCCTCGAACAAGGAATCTGCTTGTAAAAGGGAGGAAAAAGGCTACTATAAAAAAAAAAAAAAGGTTCTGAAGTTGTTCTTAAATATTGCTCTGGCGTAATCTTCACATGTCATAAAACACTGAAAAACTAGAGACAGATTAAAGAGATTATGTTCTCAGAAATATGCAGTCTATTCATTTCAATGTGCCAGGACAAACTTAATGAACAGACAGAGTACTGAAACATATGTTCAGCTTTTGTTTACTTTCTTGTGTACATTTTCCTTGTTTTAAATTACTGAAGTTGTTAGCTCTTTACATTTTGCTTTCCTAGAAAACCATAAGTTAGACTAGAAAACACATTTTCTTCAACTTTAGTTATGGTACATTAACCAGTGTAACTCTTTCCACATTTTCTAATCTTCACAGTTAAATACAGCAAAGCCATGCACAGCAGTCCATAAAATATTGGATTGCATTCTCAACACAGTGAAGCATAAACCAGAATTCCCAAAAGGATGGAATCAGTAATACAAGCAAGAGAAAAATAGTCCTTATTAAAACACAAACTGTGTGTACCAGTACTTTAGAGGAAACTGTGGAATATGCTTCCATCATCAGCATCATTGCATCTTCAGTCAGCCATGTCATTTGTGGGCTAAGTGCTCACTGAATATTTAAAAGTTATGTTAAAACATTTAATAAATAATGTACTAAAGATCTGATGATCTGTCAACTCCAACTACACCGGAAAATGTTAAGAAAAGGTAAAAGTGCTTTTACCACAGATTGAGCTCTCCACCCATTTGTTATTTGCACTGCATGAATAATTTGTGATTCTAAAAGTAATATTAAAATCCATTTCCCAGTGGTGTCTACACATATTGCACTGTACTGTTAGGTCCTACAACATGAAATATTTAAATAATTTGAATATTTTCTGTGAGACAGGAGAAGAGGCATTAGCAGTGGGGGAGAAAAAAGTAGAGAATGTGTAAAATATTTCATAGCTTTCTCAGACTGCAAAGTACAGCAAATAGAACAATGTAATATTAATACAGAAGCAGAAAGGAAACTTACTAAGAGACCATTTCCTTGTATTCCCAGTGGATTTGTTTGGGGTTTTTTATCGTGAATTTTGTTCTGGTTTTATTCTTATAAATTCTGTCTATAGAGAAAAACCTTTCAGATAATAGGCTGAACTGCTCAGGATGAAAATGCATGCAGTCAACAGAGAAGCTGCCTCTGGTTTAGGTGGACATGGCATGTTTCACCTACCCTGCACAAAGATTTTCAAGACTATCCTCCAGCATCACTGATTGTCCCTAAACAGCCAGTACTGAGGAAGGGCATTGCTTCTCCTGCTTGGAAATCAAATAGCTTTTTGTATACTTTTTGTATATTTCAGTGTGAAATTTCACACTGTTTTCAAAACATCTTTTCCGTAAATACTTTGTCTCTGAAGATCCTGTACCACTCTGAGTCCTGGTCTGATCAACCGAAATTTGGCAGTGTTACAAGGTTTAGCAGTTTGTATTACTTCACACCCAAAGCCTCCTGCGAAGCGATGGAACACTTAGGGGAATCGATAACCCCTAGATAATCTCTCCATCAGAATTCCAAGAGATTGTTGTAAAATTTGCAGAACTACATAATGTTACTGTGGATGACCTAGTTACATCTTCACAGGTGCTACTCAGTTACAAAAATCTGGTCTAGTCTTGGGAAGCATTTTTGTATTCCAATGACCAGAAGCCAATTTACTGTGCAGCCTTTCCAAACATTACATGCCAGAAGTTCACCACAACATCACAGGGCATTTTCTCAACCTTCCAAATGAATTAATGTAGGAAATGAGAAAGACTGAGAAATTCACTAGCAACTCAGATATCAAAGGAATTTTAAAATATGACTGTTGTCAAAGTCCCATAATGGGAGTAAGATTCTAAGGTTTCTCCATTTACCTCAGTTTACATTTCTGCTTTTCCATTTAAACACTGCATTTCCCTCTGCAGCCCTTTGTTTGGCTCTGTAGGCAGTTAAGTCCTCAGGGCAGAGCAGTGACTGCCTTTTATGATACACTGTTTACAGTGCCTCATGCAATGGGACCTTTAATCTCCTAATAAATGACACTCAAACAGTAAATCTGTCCCCTTCCTAAAAGTACTTTGTTCATTAAAAATAATAGAGAAAAAAATGCATTACACATGTGATACACGCTTGACAGCTCAACTGAGCTGGTGCCTGGGTCTATTCCTAATGTTTGCATGAGGTGTATGTTCTATTTCTCCCTTCTGTTCCCTTCCTTATGAAAACAGAGATAACACCCTGATTATGGACATTGTTTCCCTCCTAGGCTTACATTTGTGGCTTTATCACATATTCTTTTGTGTTTTATTAATAAGTTTTTGGGGGATACTTACCAAAACCTTAAGTGCGTGTGTGCATACGCACAGCTACACATTAAAAAGGTGGATCTTCAGAGTGATTTGTTCTGACAGCTGTGTTGTTAAGCTACTACAGAAATGCAAAAGAAAGATGTAAGCCATGCTGAACGAATGAGATCATGCTGTAAGACAACTCCAGCAGCTTTTAAAGAACACCACTGACAAAATTGATCAAAAAGTATGATAAGCTAAAATAAAAGGGCTATACAACGCAGCAGCAATCTCCAAGGATGAAGGCCTTCCTGGGAGGCCTTTGGCATCCAGTTTAGACAGTGAAACCCCCAAAAACAGCTGTTGTTCCCATGGGACTCTACATTCAAGGCCAGGTCTTCCACCCTTCCCTTCTGCACGGTGAGCTTTCCCATTGAAATTGCATTGATCCAGTGCTTCTCTCTTACTGTTTGTAAGGTCATATATGGAGTCTTGTTCTCCTCTAACGTTTTCAAGCATGAGTTTTGCTCCTTGCACAACACTATTACTGGCAGTGGTAACAGGACAAGAACATATTCAGACTGAAAGAGTAGAGAACAGAGGAAAAGCAGAACAGCTCTTCCTAAAATGTACCAGCATCGCCAGAGAAAAATCTGGGGCCATTGTAAGACAAACAAGAGCTGAAATTTACATAAATTTTCCAAATGGACAACTGTAAAGGCCTCTTAGAAAACAGAGAGGTTAAATAGCTAACGGCTGCTGCAGCACCCCAGTTGTGACAGGAGACAGGAGAGGCAGCAAACACTGGCCACAAGTTTCCAATGAAGATTAGCTTTGTTAGAGTCCCTAATCCAGCCATTTTCTTTTCTGTAAGAGAGGGAGAGAAGAAGGTTTGCAGCCATAATGGTAGCAAATGGTCTTCTGTAAGCCAATACACCCAATATGGTAGAGAGAGCAAAGGTATTTTGGGAGCAGTGACATCTAAGAGCAGCAAAGAGACAATGGCAGCAACAGCAAGTATAGGCAGACTATTAATGGAACATTGTCAGATTAAGTATCATACTTTCTAACAAATTGGTTTGCCTATGTTATTGAGACTATTAAAATCAAAAGAGTTTAAAGCATCTAATCTACTCTCCCCTGTCTAAGGTGTTTACTTTCTGCATTGCTCCCAGCTTGCACCATTAAACTAGAATAGTCCATTTCAATTTTAAGGTTAGTTTCTGGTTGATTTTATTTTGAACTCTAATTCTATCTTATTACAAATTGCAGTAAAGCCTCGAGGCTTCTCAACAGGTCATGGGAGTCCTGTGCAGAGCACTATACAGACATAATAAACAGCAATCCACACATACAGACAAAAACAGGCTTTTACAGATGAAACAAAGGGGCAAGAAAGAGATTGGGACTGCAGGAAGACAATGGTGATAATAACATAAATATTACACTGTATGTAACCACATGTGTTGTGTTTGCCTACATTACTGTATATTTATTAAAAATATTTATTGTGTATATCACATCTTGTCTACTGTTAGTCAACATTACAATCCACTGTTTATTCAGTTGTCAGTCACAAGACTCTACCACTAAGTTATATTTGATCTTAGAATGTAGTAACACCAAGGACAAGGCTCCAGGGGCAGACCCTTTATACCAGGCGCTACTCCAGGGTAAATAACATGTTATAAAACTTGAATAGAGCTTTTTTTTTTTTTTTTTCTTTTTACAAGACTTAGAATTTGAGACTTGGGTACAAAGACTCTTCTCTAGCATTGGATCTGATCCTCTCAGTGGTACTTTCTTGTCCAATACACAAAAATGGCATTCTCCCTTTGACCACTGAAATTCAAACATGTCCATCTTACTACACTCCTTAAAGACTTCACTGCCTCAAAATTGATGTCAGAGGATTCTGATTCAACTGATGTGTGCTGTCAGCTCCCCTCCAGTGGGGTCATGCTCTGCTGCCCCTTGGTTTCTGCTGCTGTACTCCTTCTTCTCCTATCATAACATCTGTTACAAGTTTTCCCTTTTGATTCTTCAGGAAGGTTTGGACCAGTTCCTTTTTTTATCCTAAAACTCTTTTCTGTTCTTTCAAACAACAAAAACAGATCACCCATCACCTTAATTGAAAGGTTTTCTTTTTACCAATGAATGCAAAAGTCTCAGTTGGACTTGGAGCCATTTGCCTTACCTAACTTGTTCATGAATGATTGCTATGCTTCAGTAAGATGCTAAAGTCTCCTGTCAACTTTTGATGACTAGTTGGCATTCTTCAGTGTAGGAAGCATCTTTACTGGAGTTTATGTCAATTTATAGATCAAAATAATACAGGATGAAAACAACTAAAAATACTTACATGTCACTCATTACTGGCTGTTGATTGAAGCCAGACACAAGAGTGATACAATTTTAGGACTACTCATCCCTAGCTTCTACCTCTAAGGCATATTCCATAAATGTTTTTATAATATCAAGTATATTAATGAATCTGTTTGGAAAGATTAAACAGAGATGTGAATGGCAGGTAATATAAGAAAGTATGAATACTAGAGATGAATAAAGGAAAACAGGAAAAATCCTGAAGCAACTTAGGTGTCATAAATGATAGCACTGCTTTACAGCCATATGTTTAAAGCAACACAAGAATAATTTTAGTAACCATATAGGAAGGATTTCAGGATTTATGAAAAATAGCCCACACCTGAACAAATTGGATGCCCAAACTCTGAGAACACTAACATTTAGTATGTGTATAATCTAGAGCACCATCAAGTTTTCACAGAGCTCACAATAGCAAAATTAGTTAATTACCAGCTCTGACGTTATCATATTGATGTAGTTCACAACATTTATCTTTTTCACATAATACCCTGAGATTAGCTCAGCTGGTTAGAGTATGGTGTTAATAACACCAAGGTCAGGGGTTGATGTACATATGGGCCATTCACTTAAGAGCTGGACTCGAAGACCCTTGTGGGCCAGTTCTAACTCAGAATATTCTGTGATCAGTAGATTATGAATTAGAAACATAGACATTTTGACCAGGATTCAAATCTTCTTTCCTTCCCCTCCATACAGTTAAAAACAAGTTAGGAAACACAAGTCTAACTATTCTACTGCATGAGATAATAAGCCTAGAAACAATTTACTGAAAGTAAGAGCTCCAGCAATAGCTTCAAAGAAGAATTAAAAGCAACTAAATACCGTCACAAGTTGCTTATTTTCCTAAAACATGAGCTAATTTCTATCTCTCCAGATTTGAACCATCAATATTATCTAAAAATTCGTCACCAATGGTCCTTCTTTATTTCTCCATCTTCACAAAGAGGTTAGCTTGAGAGGGAATAGAGGAAGAGATGACTACTTTCCATTCATCAAAAGTTAGAAGATAGATGTTTCAGAAAAAGCACTTTAACTGAGTGCCTATGCTAATACTGCTGTGGTACTGTACACTATAAAGTGTTGTTGACTTTTGAACATGCCTGCAATGTGAATAAATGGAAGAGGCAGAAACACTTGGAGACATGGTTTAGTGGTTGACTTGGCAGTGCTGGGTTAATGGTTGGACTTGATGATCTTAAAGGTCTTTTCCAACCTAAACAATTCCATGGTTTTATGGGAGGCTTGAAAGAAATCATGGCTGTGTAATTACTACCACTTCCTCCTTGCCACCTGCCAAACAAAAGATTTAACAGTGCATTGGTTTATGCAGTAAGAGCACAGAAAGTATTCTGGTGTGCCAGACTACTAAACTTACCTACTTTAGCTAAAACTACAATGAAAAGAAAGAACTTGATTATGCACGAACTCCTTCCAGTGTTGGGAAACACTCTAAAATGCTAGGTACCAGTAAAATGCTTAGTTAGAAGAAAATATATTGCTGGCAATATAAAAGTGAGCTTATTCACTTAGGCCAATAGTGATAGGTACAATTACAGCAGGCTTGCTTGGCTAGATCCATAATGTCTGCCATAAAGCAAAAGTAATGATGTTAAGGTTGTTCTCACGAGTAGATGTTAATAAAGTCTGCCATGTAGGTAGTTTCAGCCTATACACAAGAGAAAGATTCAAATAAAAAATAGGTATTGTCTGTTACCGTTGTTTCAACTGCTTTAAAAATCACAGCATCTACTCCGACTGCAGGTGTAACAACCACCTACTATGATTTGCTAAAGTATTTGTCTGGAAGCAAAAAAAAAGCCCTGGAAGAAGATACAGACTTAAAGTATCTCATGCTGAAGTCACCTCTTACTGAAGAGGTGTTAAGTGCCTTATTTTTTAGCCCCAGCTTCACCTCCATGAGTTAGATGAATGCATAAACCTCAGAAGTTGACTCTGTATGGTAGATTAATCTTGATTGAGGGCCAAATGCCAACCCAGCTGCTCACTCACCCCCTATTTCAGCAAGACAGGGAGGCAATTGGATAAGAAAATTTGGGGTTTGAGATGGGGAGATCACTTAGTTTTAGTTTCATCAGTACTTAAATAAACCACAGTGTTTTCCATACAGAAATATTTTCATTTTACTGTTCTACATCACCCCCTGATAGGAGATCAGCACCCACAGGCCAGCCTGGACCCTACAGCTCTCTCACTCCTTGTTAGTCTGGTGCCCTATGTCACATCTTGCTTCAACACTCAGTCAGCCTTATTACAGTGCCTTGTTGCATGCTCTTCCCTGAGCCCAGGTGTTTATGGTAGAGACACATTCCTGGGCCTTGCCTCTCACAAACTGTCTCCAGACAGGAGACTGAGTTAAACCTCTTCGTTCTCAACTTCTGGTGAGACTGTGGGGTGGAGGAAAAGTTCCCCATTGTTGTCTTCCCAGAACCACCTCATCCCTAGAGCTCTGTCATTTCCCCTGGAACCTCCTGATTTCCTCTCTTCATAGAGCTCCTCAGCACTATTTTTAAGCACTGTGATTTAGCAGAAAACCCCTCTAATGGAGGTGTTTAAGAGCATCCCAAGACCCTTGACCATTAATTCTTATTATTCAACAAAAGTACCAATTCAATTCACACTTTTCTCTTTTACTTGCACAGACAAGTCACTATCCAGTAATTACTTCAATCAGCTTTATATCATGCATCAATAAGGATTTAGGAGACACAGGTGTTTGAGTTCACCCTTCATCTTTTCTCTATCAGCACAAAGAGTGTTTACATTGCTTTTTCCATGACCAACTCATAAATATCACAAGTGATAATAGGGAGGATGGAGAGGTTGTTAGAGTGCTGGAGGGAAGAAAAAAGGGGTGGAAAGAGGCCAGCAGACCTGCTAATATCCTTTTAAATGGGCATAAAGATGCAAGACTGAATGCTGCTGATCTTACTCCCAGAATCCAGACCACATAAACACAAGCTAAGGCATCATGGCTGAATAGTTGGCAATTACCATGACACAGACAGCAAATGCAGATGAAGATCTCATTCCAGCCTGTTGTTGCTGATGTAGTGATGCATATGGGAAAAGGAAGAGTACAAAGTTGCTGACCTCAGTACTCATTCAGTTACAAAGTGGGTTGGAAACTCACCCATCAAATGGTTTTTCTTTTGAAAATGTAAATCAGTCAACCCAAAATTGCTAGGGGGAGATTGACATCTCTGGCTTAAAAAAAATTATAACTAATTATACATTTTAAATATTTTTCTTTCAGATTTGTAATCAACATATTAAAATATTCAAAATTTACATTCAAATTGAAATAGTTCCAGTTTATCAAATAAAATCTGTTCATTCACTGATTTGCAAAATATAATTTTGTTCCACTTCACAAACAAGTCATTTGTCTCCCACACAGAACGAACATTATGCTAAACAAAAATATTCTTTATTCAATAAAAAGGGTGAATTATATTTTCAGTATTTGTCCTAATTATTGTCCTGTGTTTCTCTTTTACTTTTCTAATTCTCAATGCTCTTGCTAGAGTAAAATGCAGACAAATCTTCACTGGTTTGCTTTTCTCTGTCTGGATTGTTGTCAGAGCCCACTTGCTTATTTCTAAGCTGGTGTGCTAGTTTTGTGATGGAGGAAGGGAGGGCAGTACAAAATTTATAACAACATTCTCTTTGAGATGCTGTTCTTATAATGAACACAAATTGCTCTCATTTATCATCTTGTGATGTAATCATATAAAAGCCTTTCCCACTGTCATCCCTATAAGGTAACTGTTTTGCTGTATTGGATTATAATGACAAATGACAAAATCTTTTGCGTGACTTCAATCGTTCAAAAGTCTGAAAGGATTGCTACTTTGTAATGCCACTATTGCTTCCCTATAGAGTAGTCCATGCTGAAAGGTGCATCAGAAGTATGCAGTATACCAACAATTCAGCTATGCAATGCTGGAAAACCAACCCCCCATAAAAAAACAACCAACCAAAAAACAAACAGAAAAAAAACCCCAAACGCACAAAATAACAAAAAAAAAAGTCTTTAAGACAACCCAAAATATTAAACATCACAGGGACTAAGTTGTGGTTACATGTTACATCCGAATGGGAAATAAATCCAGGGATTCCACTTTTTGGACATTTTATTCAATAAACAAAACTCAGTTGGACTTCTCAATATCAGTGCTCACAGAGTACAAAAAAACATGGAGTTACCTGCAGGATTAATTTGCTTCATGTCTTTGGGAAGCTGGCAAATCCATTCCATTCCACTCACCTAGGGCTGCAAATACATGCAGAGCTCCTGTAACAGGTGATAGAACGAAAGGGTGCTCAGCAATGCAAAGTCATGTTTACCATTTCTCTTGAACAGGCCATGTTGTTATTTTGAGTAGAAGAGACAGAAACTTCCCCAGTGTTCCAGGAGCAAAGCTTACGATTTCATGTTTCCCCAGATTATGCTAACAACTTAAAATTTGTGATGAACTATTTGCAAATACTTAAGTACATAATTAATACACAATTTGAACTTGGAACATTTCATCTGTTGAGCACAAAATTTGCCACATAAAGAAGTTGAGATACAATTTTTCTTCTTTATCTTCCACAAGTTTTTTGCTGGAGATTTTGAATGCGTACCATGGGCTCTCACCTCCTTACACAAAAAGTGGAGAAGAGATCAGTCAGCTTTCTGGTATCACTGTTTTCCTCATATATACCCTCTGTTCTCTAAATAATGAACCATTCAAATTACTAAGTGACGGAACTGTTTTCTTTATTAAAATTAATACTTATACATTTAAAATATATTCAATGTAAATCACATTGGAACACACAGCTCCCATTGAATTAATTGGAATATATTGAAAAAAATATACATTTCTACTCTACATTTCATTAAAGAATTTTGCAGGTTTAATCAGTCTCAAATATACCTTTCCTTCAGCTCTTCATGAAATTAAAATAAAGTGGTAACCTACTACTCCTCTCTAATTACAATATTGATGTAAAATCAGCCATCAGCTCTAATGAGTTCAGTAAATCTAATGGAAATGGTATTGTGAATTTTTTGTATTATTAACTGGGGAGAAAAGTAGTTGGCACAAAGAAATATCCCTCGTCCCATACTATTTTGGCTTTTTTCTTTAGTGTTTTTAATACCATGGTAAGCAGCACATTGATGACACTAATAGTTGAATAGATTAAGAAATAAGAACAGGAGTACCATAGTTCTTATGTGATGCTTATCTCCTGCTACCAGTTAGAAAGCTTCATCACCACATTCCCTGAATCTTTCAGTTCATTAATTGATATTGATAACACAAAACTGCTCAGTGGACATCACAGAGGAAAACCACAGCACATAAACATGGGGCTCAAAGCAACTCTGAGAAGTGACACAGTCATTTCTGCTCCAGTCCAAATCATCTACAACAGTCTTGACAATATGGTTCTGAATAACTCCTTAAATCTCCAAGTGAAGATTTTCCAGTTCTGCTAAGCATTTTACTGTTGAGCTTAGATATACTTAATAAATACAAGACTTATCAATGACCAGACTGAACCACAACGGCCACAGTTTAAATTCCAGAAAATGCTCCCTCTCTTAGCAATGACTCTTTGTACACTTGAAGATCACTACAATCTCCTTCCAAGTGTTCTTAGTAAATTAACCAAGTTTATTCAATCTTTCTGCTGAAGCCACATTTTCTGTATGTCCAGTTTCTCTCTGCAGACTCTCTCCTACATCTCCCTGGGAAGTCCATGGGACAACAGTGGCAACCTGCAGAACTGTCAACAAGTATTTTTCGCATCACAAAAATGCATAAAAAATCACTGTGGAAAAAATATCTGGTTCAGCTATTCTTGCCCATAAGGGACAGAACAAAGCCCTGCATGGACAGGTATGTAAAGCACTTCACCAACATTAATTTTTAACTTACTTTTATTAATTCACTTTGATGACAAATATTTAATTAGATAGCAGGACGTAAAGGAGAGTTGGGATCCAGGAAGCATATTTTTGGACAACTTTCCATTTCAGGGAGTTCACATTCTGCCTACTGCAGCTTTTGGTACAGCCAGGTATTGTCAGAGATTCCAGGGTGTTCTCAGTACTGTACAGGACTCCCAGTGGGTACAAAGGGGTGGAAACAACCAAAATCTGCAGATGAGAGTTACCCCTTCAGATTATCACAACTCCAGAATACTTGTGGTGACAATGTCATGTTATTATCTTAAGCAATACAGTTTTGCAAGAAATAAAAGATGTGGTTTAGCTATTACTCAGGGTCTAATATTTGAAATCCATGGCATTTGAAACTCATGTATAAATTCATCACTTTGATTTTACTGCTTCATTTATGAAGGTACACTTAGCTATGGATAAATTACCCTTTATCTTTGGCTGAAAGCTTTATATAAAAAATTATGCCCAAACTAATATTTTTTCTTAAAATGCATCTACTTTTTCAACAACTGATTTTATGGCTGACACTTTTTTCTAGTAAGTGCTTATCTGACCTTTTCGTAGAGTTTTTTTGTATTATAAGTAGTTTTTATGATGATTTTTATGTTTATAATATATTCTTATCATAACATTAAAGGAAATCATTGTCATTTTGTAGCACAAGTACCTAATATTGAAATTAACTGGAGGCTGACAAAATACATATTTTTACACATCTCTCTATGGCATGTGCAAAGCACCCCACTCATTTCTCATATGCTGGACATCTTCCCTCCTTCTTGGGGAAAATGCAGGGAAGGAGCTCCATGATGTGACAGATCACAGGTTTTCTGAGTTGCAGCCACCCTGGGACTTGCAGCAATGACCTTCTGATGCAAAGTATAATGGTATCTCACGAAGAAAGCCTTTCTTAAAACATGATACTGCTTCTCTTTCATCGCCTGGGAGATACAGACAGTCAAATCCTTGTGTCTGCACAGGTCAGGTGCTCTCACTCCTCACAGCTTTAATCCCTTTTGCCTTCTTAGCTCTCTGGAGAAGGTCAAAACAAACAGTATTGACCCCAGGCATGCAAAATTTCAGAATCTCATTAGTTTCATTGTTTCAGCACTTGGAGATTTTCGTTAATTACCTTTCTATGCCTCTGGTGTCAGCAAGAAGTGTCCTGTGGGTTGCCCACAGCTTCAGTAGCTGACAGATCATCAAAGATACGCTTATAAAGCTAATACCATGGAATAATCCTGGCTTCCACGTCTCAAGTCACGTCTCAGTACCGCAGTTTTCAAATGCTCCATTATTCCAATGTGCTGCAACAACCACAACGTTTTCAGTTTCAGTGAAAACAGTTCCTACTGCAATTGATTTAGATTTGTATTTTATAGCTTTATTTTCATGATTCCTTATTAGTGCCGGATTTTCAGACATTCTTCCCTGCTCCTTTGAAAGTCAGTTCCTGTTTCTTTCACTAGAATGTTACTTTGCACCCAGACCTGTTTTCACATCTGCACTGATGATGCAAGAGGGCAGGTCTGTTCAGGAAAGTCAGAACATCCTCACTGGGCAATGGGAAGAGCAGGTGCCATATGGCTTCCCACAACCCTTTACCAACCAGAAGCAAAACTGCCAATTAGATAACCATACAGTAGTGGAGGAAAGACTGAAATGCTTGCAAACTTACTGGCCAAAGTATTTGATGGCCACTCTCTCTAAAAATTGTCTCTCTGATACTACCTGTGTGATCACCTTGAACAAGTCACCTGAAATCTTGGTTGTACACCAGATGTGGTGCATCTGCACACTGCTATATAGGATCAAGGTGAAAATGAACACTGAATTTCACAGGGGCTGTGCCTAGTATCATACTCAAGTCAACAATTTTTATTATTTTGAATAAGTTTTAAAACATCAGCTCTTTGTTATGTATAGCATGGCTATCAAAAATAAATATAAATGGGATGTAAACTGCTAAGCAGGGCACATCAAGTATTTATACACATAGCAGCAGGCAATCCCACATAAATCACGTTTTTTAACAGAGGTGTCTTTTTATTGACAATGAGGTTTTCCTTGAGTTTTTGGGAGAAGCTTAAGTCAGAAGATGCACCATGTCAGTGCCAAATAGACGTTGTCAGTCTAGTAATAAGGAGGATTTCACTAACTGAGTTACCAGACTTCGACTGACATGATGGTAGCTGGCAGCAAAAAGAGAAATAAATGAAAGTTAGGATAATTTCCTAACCCACATAGGTCGTGTTACAAGAGCACATCTGACTACACATTACTTGAACCTGGTAGCTGTCACCAGATGGGAAGAAACATTATCCACTAACACAAAATGGGGCTTGCAGGTCAGGATTTAGAGGCATTTTCTCTTTCACTTTACTACAAACTCATTTTACAGTTTCATCGAAATCACAGTTTGCAGCACTTCAGGCTTACTCAGTGTCATAACCAAAGTAGATGTGATGCATCACAGAGGAGCATTCATGCTTCTGTCAACAAAATTTGTAGAATGTTTGACCATCTTCGAAAGACAAATATTATTTAAAAGTTCAGTTTCAATACTTGTGGCAAAAGGCTTTAGTCATGCAAGAGAAAAGACAGAAACTGAGCCTAGATGCATAGTAAGCATAAATCCATTTTGATACATTATGTGGGGGTTTTTTAGTTCTGTTCTTCACTATATTTAGAAGAAGTTACGAAAACCATATGTTCTTATGATGATGGAACACATGAATATGACTTTTGAGGCTTAGGTCTAGCTATACATCAAAGGAGCCAGAAAGCCAAGGTATTTTTTATGTGAATAAATACAGCAGTGCAAAATTATCATGAAGTTCAAATCATGGACTGAACTAATCAAGGAAGCTGGAAATAAGAAAACACCTCTCCTCATTTCTTCTCAGGAAGCCACTCAGTTCTCCTCAGCAATTCAAACAGCCACACCGTTATCTCATGAAATCAACAGCTTGGCCTTTCACACCGTTGCATGTAATGTGCTAACTCATTTCACTTGACGATGTGAAGCAGTTCCCAGGCAGAAGTACACAAAACTTGAATTTTTCATTATTTGCCTGCAGGCTAAAAACTGAGACTGATAAATTATATGACTTGGGAAACAAAAAAAAAAAAAAAAAAAAAAAAAAGAACTATTGTGGTTTTGCTATCTTTCAGGAACGTGGATTTTGTTTTGAGATGTTTAGCATGTGAGAGAAATCACATGGAGATGGTAGACTCAGTATTTTGGAACTACTTTGAAGAAGTAGTCTCAAGTAGGAGAAAAGTACTTAAGAAGCAGAATTAGCATTAGAACTCCTAGAACTATTACAGGCTTTTAGAAAAAAATCAGACTATATAAATGTTTTTTCAGACTTTTGAGAAGACTTCTGCGATGGCGTCCTTATTTTACCAAGGAAATAGAATTTTGAGAACTAATTCTAAATTTTCGTTATTTATGGTTTCAAAAAAGATAAACTGATAAACAAGACATTATTGATTATTGAGCATTGGGAATAATGAACAAGGTAATCCCTCTTGAAACACAGTGACCAGTGACAGGATCCAAGGGAACAGCATGAAGTTTTGTTGTGGAGGTTTAGGTTGGATATTAGAAAAACGTTCTACACCCAGAGGGTGGTTGGGCACTGAAACAGGCTCCCCAGGAGAGTGGTCACAGCACCAAGCCTGGCAGAGTTCGAGAAGTATTTGAACCATGATCTCAGGCACATGGTGTGATTCTTGGGGCTGTCCTGGGTAGGACCAGGAGTTGGACTTTGATGATCCTTGTGTGTCCTTTCCAACTCAGGATGTTCTGTGATTCTATGACAACTTACATAAGAAGAAAACTCTGTATGCACTCTTTTTATCAGGTAGTAGTATGATCTGGATTACCTGTTCACCGTAAGAGAACAGATCTGTATCACCATCTTTAAACAGTCTTTTAGTAGTATTTTCATAGTAAGTGGCATTTCTTTTAATCTTTTCCACATGATCTGTGTTGAGATGAACCAAGTTTCCATAGACCCATGTATTTATATCACTGCATTGACAAAAAATATTGAAAACCCTTTATATTAAGCTAGGAACTAAACTTTTGCCATAGCATTTGAAAGTTATGGTCTGAATTTCCCAGGATATTGTTAAGCACTAGGAGGTAATGAGAAAAAGCACAGAAAAGTGAAAAATTATAAACAGTATCTAGTATAGAGAGGCAAATCAACACAGAAAGATTTTTTTTTCAGGAAAATTCAAGCACCAAGCTGAACTGGAGTAAAGCACCTCTGAACATAAACAGAAAGGAGAGGAAAAACAGGTAACAAAGAAATTGCAAATGCAAAACAGGTAAAGAAAACAGAAACAACTTCAGCCAGACACAAGCACATCTGTGCCCACATTGCCCTCCAAGAAAGAGCCAAGACCTTGGAGGCAGTTCTCATCACACTACCCCCATGTATGAACAAACCTTTGCAATCCAAAGGAGTCTTTGGAAGCTGTCACTTGCTGCTACTCTCACCTAGCAGATACCTAAAAGATTTTCACTTACAGCCCAGGAAATCAGCCGTCTGACATCTTTTACCATCATCTGTACAGTCTGTGAACATGCTACAGATGTCCAGCAGGCAAGCCAACACCTTAGCCTGGCCCAGAGAAACCTCAGTGTCATATCCTGCACACAGACACCACCCACAGCTGCCAGGGTGGACATACAGCTAGCTAGGGGCAGTTACCTGTTCTCTAGCACCAAAAAGTGGAGATCAACTCACTGCTTTTGCATTGCACCTCAGTTCATGGATTTCAAGGAAAGAGCTTCATCTGCTGCAAAGAGTTGTCAGCATCTGGTATTCCAGGTGCTGAAAAAGTCCATGTTTTCAATATCTGTCCAAATCATTGGAGAACTACTTAACAAATAAGTGCCACTACTGAAATAAATGGTGTGGAAGCGATTAACTGGTCGCCAAACAGAGCGAGTGAAGCATTCACTAAATAATACAGAGGGCTAGCCCTATCTGAGAGGCACTGCAGATAAAATCAAAACACTGTATTTCCACTAGTCTTAAGGACTTTTCACAGCAGATCTTTAGCACCCTAAAGAAACACTTATTACAGTTGATTGTGTTCCAGCTGTGGGGTGGAAGCTTGAGTGTTTATTCATACCCAGTTACTAAGAAAGGTGGAGTCTTTAAATCAACCAAAACCCACTTGCCTAATGCCCTCTGCAGGGTAGCCAAGGTGCTATAGTTAAAGGCTAATATGTCTGTATATTGGAATATTTTATTCCAGTTCTATAGCATCACCTTGTTGAAAAAGTCTTCGTGTCGTTTAATGAGTACAATCTTTTCAAACATCATTTTTTTTGAAAGATGCACTTACCCTGTCCCTTGATATACCAGCTATAGAATCTACTAGCTGTTTCTGAACACTCACCAAAAAAGGAGGGTGGAAGAAAATCAAAACACACAGGCTTGGTTAGCTTTGTACAGGCCACAAATGGTATTGTGCTGTAAGTCAAAGAAGCACACTGCAATTCTCAGAGAAATCTATAAAACAGAGCCGAAGAGCTTATCTATGTTATTTCTTCACCCTAAGGATCAACTGTCTTTCCTGACAGATTGCCCTCCAGTCTGTTCTTAAAGGCACTCTGACAGATTCCAGCATTCTCCTGGCAATCTATTCTGGCACTTCACTGCTTTATTAAAAGAATGTTCCACATCCTGAAGTCAATTCCTTAGAAAAACAGCAGATGTAGAAAAGAATTTGATCTTCCTTCTTGTAGCTACTTTTTTTGCAATATTGAATTAGTGACCCATGGGAAGATGGGGGAAATAAAAAATTTAAAAAAAAAAAAAATCTGTGACTTTATCTGGTCAATCTTACATCTGCATGATTCTGCAGTTAATGTATATCCTTTTTAATTTGCTTGTCATTCATATTCTTATTAAATTCAATATCCATACAAGCCACATCTCTGCAGTGGAGGATGTGCCAGTACACCAGGGGATGTTATTACTTCATATATGTTAAGGGTAGTGCATTAGATTATTACATATGTCATAACATGCTGTTTGCTTTACCACAACACCATGACTCACATTCAGCTTGTGAACCACTGTAACCAATAACCTCCTCTACAGTGTTTCTGCATTGCCCTCACTCTGCATTCTGCATCTGTACATCCCTACCCACGTTTGCATCTCTTTGTTAAATAGCATTCTATTTCTTTATAAATCATTCTTTAAAAAAAGAAAGAAAAAAAACTGTAATTGTATCCTTCAAAAAGTTTGGAATCCTTAAGAACTCCAGATTTAGTGAGCCCCTAAGTCTGAGTCCTCCTCCAAAGATAAACTTTTGCAGTCCTTTCAGATTTTAGTCTCATATTCCAAACAGTCCTCCTTCAAAAAAGCTTGAGAAGGAGGAAAAAAGTTCCAAACTGATGACATTGCATGTGTGTCATATGACTACTAAATTAAATATTGTCATGCTAGAACAATACTTATTAATTCAGTTATGAGAACTAATCTAAAAACAGAGTTGTGTAGGCAAAGACATATTTTGTTCCACCCCCAAACTACATGTAAATTCTTTCCTGATATTTCTCAGTCAGACAGTCCATCCCTTGAAGCCAATGAGAAAATGGTTATTTTCAAGCAGAATATGTGCTGTTTGAAAGCACAAAAAAAGTAAAAGCTCCAATTATAAAATCATGTAATGGACTTTTTTCATTCTTTTGCTGATTGGTCTCAGGTTGTAAAAGTAGTCCTTTTCAGACACCTTTCATCCAATTTAAGAATAATGCTTTTCTTTGGATGCCAAAAAGAGTGTGAGTACTGTGTATGACCTCACTTTCAAACAGAGGGGTAAAAATAAGAAAAGCTGATTATCAGTGTTGAACAAAGCACTATCCACTTATGGTCAAATTCTATATGAACATGTCTTTTTTTTTCATTGAAATGTATTCAAATAACAGATTGGTAGGGGCTTTTTTAACATTTAAAATGGTCTCTTAGGTGTTTAGATACAATGCTGCATTGAAGCTTGTCAGCAAATGGCCTAGGGCAGATAACTGCAAGAAGGTAGAGAAGCTTGACAGTTATAGAGGACTAAATATTTCAGAAATAAGCAAAATATTTTCTAAGACACACAAGATATGTATAGAAAGCAAATTATACGCTATATTTTTTATAATTTAAGTGTGTGGCTTCCTTAACAGTGAGGAATGAATGAATTCTTGGATCCCACTTCTGTTTTTTTGTACACAATCCTACAGATAACTCATATTTGTGTTATTCCTCCACAACTCCTTTTCTGGTACTAGCAACGTCAGTAGAAAGAGAACTACTGAGGAAACATTTATTACTCAGGCTGAAAGTAGAGGAGCCCTGTATTCAGTGCAGACAAAACGCATGTGCTCCTGCACGTAAGCGGAAAACACTCCAGAACAGACCATAAAGTCTTGAACATTGACTCCAGAAGTATCCTAGCAATGGCTAGTTTGTTCAAAACTACTCATGATTTCTCTTTAGTACAGTCTATCTCATCCAAAGGAATAAAATTATCCTGGTCAACAACAGTGGATGGCTTGTTTAAGTGGATGACTTGGATGTGTAGAGGGAAACTGGGCCTAAAAGAAGCCTGAAGACTGAAATATCTGGATGTTTCCACTTAATACATGTGTAGTGAAAAAATGTAAGTTATGTGTTCACATAATTCCTGTTTTCTCTCTGTTGAAGAAGACAAAAATAGTTCTTTGTTTGGAAAAAAGTCTGTCTTTGCTCTCCTGCAGTATCACCAGGACTGCTGGTACAAGCAGCATGCAGGTGAGCAGGTGCACACGCTGGCAGGCTGTAGGGAAGAATAAATCTCAAATCAAATCAAATCTTTCCAGCAGGGATATCTAGAAGAGTTACGAGGATCATTGAAGTCCATTGCTTCCTGAACTTCCCAGAAGCTACGCTAAATACTGTTACCTTCAAGGTTAACTGAAAGTTACTGCAACAGCAATATTAATTTTGGAGACACCTAGGAACCCTTCCAGCACTTTGGCTTTATTTAAGACTGTCACACTGGAAGGGAGAAACATATTTGTTTAAAAAAAATAGTAAAAAGTAATCATGGTGGGGATGAAAAAAGCAATATTCTTAAGGTACAATGAAAGTTGTTATTCTCTTAATGTATGCACCTTCATAAAGATCCTTTTTTTTACATACTTAAGAAAAGCATGAAGATGGTACCAGAGAGCCATGAAAATACTTCAATATTTTTAAGACAAAGCAGTTGTAATGTTAAATCCTGATAATTTGAAAGACGTTGCTCTGTCATTATTATAACTCATAAAAAATGTATTGTTGCCATAACAACCACCTCATCACATGTGAGACTGCCTGAAAAACTCAAGCTTTTTTTTAATCAGTCAGATACATGGGCCCAAACCAGGAAATAATTCACCAATACATTCCTGACACTTTCTGTCTTGTAAAATGAACTTTAACGCACCCAATTATTTTTTAACAATCGTTATTAAACAAAGAAACAAATAAAAAAGGAAAACCAAAAACCAAAACCAAGTAAACAAAAAAATCACTATTATCAAAACAGTCTAATGTATTCTATTTTTCCTCCTAGGCAGAAAATTTGTGTCAGGGAGTGACAGCATTTCTTCAGATGGAATAGGGTCGATGAATGCATTCAATGTACATTTTCTTCACTGCCGTCATTTTCCTGAGGCTCCACCACATATCATTTGAATAACACTCAACATAAATCCCAGATGGTGGCAGGACTTGCAAATGATCTAGTGTGGCAGGCCCTGCATACATGCAAGGATTCATTGAAGAGAATTGCATTTTAATGGCAGTAGAAGGTATGCCACCTGCCTCCAACTGATAAAAAAGCCTACAGAAATGCAACCACATTTCCCCTTCTAAGGGTCTGTGACAGATGGCTGAGTACAGGACCTGCTACTGAAGTTGTATAGTCCAAGCAGAATCATATAGTAGAGCTGGACATACAGAAGGATGAGCAGCATGTTCCCACATCCTATGGCAGGCTATCCCAGAGCTGCTGCGAGGCACAGGTGTCTGGGGAGATGGACAGCAGTGCAGTCACACTGCTCTTGGCTGCCCAGAAGTCATCTCTGCAACAGTTCCACTTCATTCCTATCCTGGACCTTCACGGAAAACAGTTTCCTCCGACTGTGACACACTTGGGCTGAAGCCTCCAGCCTGAAGCAGCCATCAGAATTACTTACACCTGAAGTCCCATTCCCAGGGAGCCTGACCACCAAGTTAGTAGGTATGTGGGTTGGGTTTAGAACAAAAATTTCAGCTTTGGTGAACCAGGGGTTTAATTTACACCCTCTAAATTTTAGTCTTCACAAATTGACATTTTCCAGCAAACTCTTATTTTCTTGGATTTTTGTTTGTCAGCTCTCCTCTGCAACACAAATGTTGTTTAATGTGCTCCAGTTGGTAATAAATGTAATGTATCCCTTCTTTCCATATGGGTATTT
>JAWWES010000081.1:102527422-102569268 GCA_035583135.1 Lophotriccus pileatus | reverse complement strand
TCTGCAACACAAATGTTGTTTAATGTGCTCCAGTTGGTAATAAATGTAATGTATCCCTTCTTTCCATATGGGTATTTCCTTCAAATTTTGCTCATATTCAGTCTTAAGTCTTCTTAAGTGAAATTCAAGAAATAGTTACATTTTTATACCATATTTTCCCCTCATTTAAACATGATTAAATCCCATAGAAATCTTGATTTCTGTGCTTCCTCTGATTTTGTTTCCCAAACTTTTTTCCACATTGTCCTGAAACTTCCTGAATGTTTCTTGTGCTCATACAGTCACCGGGGCTAAGTGCCCAAACTAGCTTTGTAAGTGGGAAGAATGTTGTGCACTATTTGTAATACAGTTCAGGCTTCAGCAGATATCTCTTATGAAGATGGAACATACCAACAATATATTTCTCCTTCAAACAAAATCCTATTCTGTTCTGATACAACCTCTTTTTTTTGCATACTTCTACAGACTATGCTAAATTGACCTCTAAAAAGGAGGAGGAAACAGCACAGAGAATTTACATGGTTCAGAGGAATATATGATGTCAGAGAATAGTGGATTAGAGAAATCACAGGTCTGATTCATTCTGGCAATTCCTGACTTCCCTCTGTTATTCCACAGAAATGCACAATCAATCAGTAAAACTCTGGTCCTTGGCATACATCTGCCTTGCTGATAGCTCTCACCCACAGGAGAGGGGGAAATTAGAAATTATTTTGGGAAAAGTTTATGAAAATGAGGAAGAGAAAAAAAAAGGAAATGTATTGGGTCTGGCTGAGCTGGAGCTCATTTCCCCACAGTAGCCCTCACACTGCTGTGCTTTGCATTGGTAGCTAGAAGGGAGTTGATAGCACATCAGTGTTTTGGCTGCTGCTGAGCAGGGCAGGCACAGCATCAGCACTGTAACATTCCTTCCTCAGTTTAGGGCAAGATCCTGGGAGGAGACTCAAGCAGGCCAGCTGACCCAAACTGACCAAAGGGATATTCCCCACCATATGATGTCAGCTCAGGTGTAAAAGCTGAGGAAAGGAGCAGGAAGGCAGGCATTCCTTGTCTCCAGTGGCTGCCTGCTGAGGAACCATCACATGTGTTGAAGCCCTGCTCCTCGGGAGGGGCTGACCATTGCCATTCATGGGAAGTAGAGAATAAACTGTGTTATCTTTGGCTTTGCTTTTGCATGTGCCAGCTTTTACCCGCCTTTTGCTTCAATAAACTGCCTTATCCCAACCTGTGAGTTGTTTTCCACCTTACTGTCTCCCCTGTCCAGCTGGGAAGGGGAGTTATAGAGTTACTGGGTAGGCACCTGGCATCCAGCCAAGGTCAACTCACCACAGGAAGATAGGACAAAACCAGGAGTGAATTCAACCCACGGGTTCTGGAAGAGGATGAAGGCAGAGTAAGGAACAAAGATGCCACCCTAAGCTGCCAATAGATCATTTCTCTCACGAGTCACTGCTAGAAAACACATGCTGAGTCACGAGCACTATAAGCAGTAATTTTAGGAGAGATGATTGCTTGCTAGTTGAAATACTATGTGAAAGGTCCCTCAAAACACTAATTTGCTTTGGAAACATTTTAGGTCATTCAAGAAGTACGCAAAGCAATCTTCCCTAAAACCCAGCTGTCCATCAGTCAGTTCAGGATCACAAAGAATTAACTGCTTATTTCCCTCATATTCCTATTAAAAGTTTATATATCTTAAACTCAGGACTAATGAGAGGAAAAATAATGACATTCAACCTCCATCCCCAAAAGAATCTTTGCTAGAAGTTTTTTCATGTTAAATGTCAAGATCCTTAAGCAACTAACTGCATTTCAAATTCACACACAGGCGTACTGTGCTTGCATATTTAACCATGTTTTCCTATAAAAAAACTCCTTCTGTCTTATAGACTGAAATGTCTTACTAGCTGAAATGTCCCCTCTAGCCACATTTAAAATCTTGATTATAATCCTTGATGAAACAGGGAAGTGAACAATCCTTGTATTTAATCATAATAAATTAAACTAATGAGCTTTCCTGGCAGATTTATTACTTTTCAAGTGGATAAAGTTCCACTGACTGATCATATGCAAGCCAAAGAAAGTCTTATATAAGGGGAAGGGGTAAGGAAAGGGCACATAATATTTTACTTGAAGAGAGTATATTCCTGATATGTTCCTAAGAACAACTGGGCTTATACTTTTCCTTCACACTTGTATGAGGACCGGAGAGGAAGGGGCAAAGACAAAGTTCAGAGACTCAACAATGAAGTGGAGAAATGCAGGATAGCGCCAGGAATAGTTTTAGCTAATAGCAGTCCTACCTGCACAAGGAGAGAGACTTTAGTTCTTTGCTGTTGCTTTCACATAATGCAACATAGTGACTCTTTTGGCATCATTCTAAAATACATACTCCAAAATTGCATGTACTAATTTAAGACAATATATGCAAAAATGTAATCTTGTCCACTTTAATCCAAGGATCTGTTGAAGACCATTTCCTTTTTCACCAGGAAAAGCAGCTCAGGGTGGAATTCAATCTTGATCCTGCAGAGCTGTTTCTCTGTAACAGGGGGACAAAGCCTGGATCCTCAGCTGCAAGCAGAATCAGATGGGAGAACTTTTCTCCTTGAGCTTCTGGACTCCTTCAAGCTCTGCCTGAACAAAAAGTATGCCCTCTCTTCACACTTGTCTCAGGACTATACTAATGTTGGCCAATAGCAGAACAAGAGAAGGCATCCTCCAGTGTCAGGTGACAGTGGAAGAGAGCTGTGACCATGCTTGAACTTTGATAGTCAGTAGTTAGCAAGAGTACTGCAGATGGTTTAGCAATAAAGACAAAAAAAGTTCAAGGTATGAAAGGACATAAAAATCTCCATATCTAAATAATATTAATTTGCCCTTGTAATTCTTTCTCCTTTTCTTCTCCGAATCTGATAAAATGTGGGAGGCCAATTGTCTGCAAGGGGAAGTCAGTCACTGCTCTGCAGCCACCAACAGGGTGAATTTAGTCATTGCTTAAGGGGAATCACAGGTCTGAGTCACTTACTGCAGACTTTCTACACACCACACACTGGCTTCTTTACTCAGATAGAAAACTATTTTGAAATGCAATTCTACAACTTTTTTTTCACACCTCTTTCTGATGTGCTTTCAACAAAACAGAAGAAGGAAAGTGCTTAATGTTTCTTCTTCTGAAATTGTGATCTTCATACTCCATCCCTTTTTACCACATAGCACCAGTCCAGGGACACAGTTAAACTTTGTAGACATGCCTTTCAAAGACCATTTGAGGTACCTTGTTAAAAGAAATGAGCAATATTGTCTTCTATTGCAGACAGAAGTTGTTTCAGACACTGCCCGCAAACTTGGGCATCAAAGAATTTCTAGTCCAGTGGAGCCCTCACAACCATGATCAATATATCAACTGGATACTGCTCATCAGGGCAGTAACTGCAATTATTTTCTTCTTCTCACCTCATGAAATAACAAGTGAGAAAAGTCTTCCATCCAAAAGCAAACCAAGACACAGAGATATACTGCAAAAGAGACAGTGAGAAAGCTGGGTAACTGCTTCATTACAGGGTTATGGGCTACCAACATCAGACTATCATTCCCACAGTAAAAACCGAACGAGCTCTGGCTACTAACATTCATTTTTCTCCCTCCTACATGCATCTCTCAAAAGTGGTAATCCTCTGATAATTGCTGCTAGATTCCCCCTAAGAAATTGATAAAATAGGGCTCCCAGCACACTACACAAGAGAAGCACAGCAGAAAGAGAAGTGATATTAAATTCCACGGCATTCTAAATTTACTTTTGTCTGGGTGACTGTGGATTCAGTGTAGCATACATGGAGAATTTAATTAAGGAGGGCCAATGGGAGCAAACCCTTTTCTTCCTAGCACCTGTAGTCTGACTTCAGTTTTAGAAGCTTGCATGGTTACTGCAGGAAGCAGTTATACAGAAAAGCAAATCTTAATTGTTTTTCATTCTTAAACTGTTTGATTATAACTGGTAAATATTGTGCCCTTAAGTCATTTAATAATTCAGCTTTTCCACTTTGAAATTATATTACTGATGTATGAAAGATTATCTGAAGGGCCAATTCTAGTTACTGAATACATACTGCATAAAAATATTCAAAATTATTTCCAAACATTTGTCAATCCCAGCTTCAATAATATTCTTTTAGAAGGACAGTTTAATTTCAGTGTGCCCATTTAACTTTGTTTCTTTTTCTGATTTAAATGCTAGCCTACTGCAGTTGTGGATTCCTGGATATTTTGGAAACAGGTGGCTGTTAAACTAAGTTCTGGTTGAGAGGATAGTATTAATCAATATACTGCAATTTGCAAGACACTTAAGACTTGAATCCCCCATTAAATCCAAATCTACCCTCACAAGACACTAATTATGGAAATGTATTCATATATTTCAGTGATATTAGTTACACATCTACATCTGCCTCAGACAGACAAATCAAAAAATACTGCTGTGGGTTAAACATCGAGCTGTTAGGAACATGAGAAGGTAGATGCAGCCCCAGGTTACCACCTATTACAACAGAATTTTATTTCTATACACTTATACTTGTTCCACAGTTGATAGATAATTTCCAAATACAGTCATGGAACAGAAACAGATGAAAATCAGAAGATAGTTGTAATCTTTCAATATAAAAAAAACCTCAGATTTTTACATTGATAACAGTCCCAGACTGAGCCAATATTCATTTGGAGTCACTAGACTATACTCTCCATCATTTTACATGCTGTTATTTTGTGCAATAAAAAGTGTAGAAAGCACAGCAATGTATGTCAAGAGTACTGGCAAAAATAAGGCACCGGATTTCAACAATTTTGCTAGTTACATTGTAAAAAATTGTTCTATTACTATACTTATAATAAATAATAATCTTTGCAAGGATTTGAAAAAAATGATACTACAGTCATGCAGATTAATACCTCTTGGGGTATCTAAATGGGAGAATAATATCTAAGGTAAGCAAAGCCTTCTAGAGCCTTCCCTTACAAACTACGGTCATACTCGAAAGACAGTGCAAAGTTCAGCAAAGCCAGCTGGAAGGCTTCTGTGAGCCTCAGGAAGGATTGATCAGATCATGGAAAAGCACTTCAGTCAAACATAAATGGAGCTCTCGTTCATTCAATATTGGGGTTGGTTTAAAAGAGAAAGAGGTTTTCTGTCTTCTAAAAAAGAACATCTGTGTTGAAGGTGTGATGTAAAAAACCTTTACAAGTGGATGAATCAAAATGGATTTCAGTACCTATCAGGTCACACACAACCCAAGCCCCTTGCCTCCCACCAGATTTAGTGTCTGTTCCAAATAACAAGACACTCTCCTGTTTAAACTGCTAAGGCTTTACTTTTAGCACTGCAACAATACAGGGTGGTTTAGGTGGAGCTAAATTTCTCCACAGGAAAGATCTGTTACAGCTTGAAGCCCCTCACACCCACACCCACACACACAAAAAAAAAACCAAAAAACAAAAAAAAACCAAACAAAAAAACACAAACAAACAAACAAAAAACCAAAACCAAACAAAAACCAAACAAAAACAAAACCACCAAAACAAAAACAAACACCAAAACACTTTGACAGTGGGCATGTACTCTTTCAAAGTGAAAGGCAAATGTTTGGCAAGGTTATAATAGACTCAGGTAGACTTCTCCAGATGAATACCATGTGCAGCCCTAATGGCAGCAGTACTCTGTTGTAATGAATGTATCTACTTCTTCAGGCCTGGAATAGGGGTGCTGATCTCAAGTTGAGGTCTCACCTGGGGTTTACAACCATGCCCAGTGGATGTCCATGACAAAGATAAGGGGGGCTCTAACACAGATACAAGCACAGAATCCAAGCCTAACCTTATTTTTGTTAAATTTCTTTAAAAAAGAGGTTATATGTAAGGACAGTGCACTGCTTTTTGCTTTTTTTGCTCAACCATTAGGCTGCACAGCCATTGGTCTGTCTGGTTTACTGGCCTTAGAATGTGCTATTGCAAAGTCCTTCATTTATTTCCCATGATCACTCTATGATGACCTAACCAGCTGAGGCAGATTTGAGCTTTTATTTAAAAGAAATAAAGAGAAACAAAACAAACAAGACCAACCAACCAAAAACAACCTAGACAAAAGGGACATGTCTACATCATTTGTCTCTGAATTGAAATTCTCTGAAGTGATCTGATGTTGTTGAACTTCCTGGTCAAAGAATGGACTTTTCCTGAGGTACCCCTACTGCCCGTTCTGAACATCACAAGAGAGGCTACAGGGCACCAGGAGTTCTCTAAATAAATCTTTGCAGAAGCCCCAAGTGAGCAGAACACAATTTGAAATGGTCATAGCCACTTCTTCCTCAGTGTACCTTCTAATACCATCCTCTCTAAAGTAAGGGGTAGAGAAAGAGTAAAAAACCCTCAGTCACCAGGAACTTCTCAATGGAAAGCCCATCTAGTTTTGCAGATCTTCTCTGCAAAGAAGCCCATCTCTTCTTTGAGAGAAGTCAAAAGTCGGACCTCCTGAGGCTAATCATCATTTGAAACTACACTGCAAAGTCTTCACTGCTTTAAGACTTCACCTAGGAAAACAAAAAATTGTAGGGAATGAAGGTGAATGGTGCATTTCACTAGCTGAGCAGTTTTGGAAGAGATTCCAAGAACTCCTTCATATGCTTGAGAGTGCTGCTGGCACCAAAATCATCTTGTTTTATTGTGATGTTTCTTTCACCTAGGTGGGTAAATGTTCAGCTTCCAGCTTTGGGACAAATATCATCTCACTTGTGAGGTTCTTTGTCTTCCAAACAAAGCTTTGAATTTTTTCCTAAAGAATTTCAGCCTGATGGATATTGGCAGTGAAAGGTGTGTTAAATAATTCATGAAGAGAAGGATGGACACAAGAAGTGTCAGCTTTCCTTTTAATACCCTTTTCCCCTGCAGCCTTTGAAACATATTTTATGCGGTTTCTTTATAATTCATACAAATATATGAAGGCTAACCCTTCACATTAGGCTCTCATGAATATACTGTGCAAATTCATATGCAAAGCAGATGTAACCCTCAGGCCATTGGCACATGCCCAGCTGTAAAAGAGGTACTGCCGCATCAGGCAGCATTTTGTTGTTTCTGGCGATCCCCTGAATTTAAGTCAGGAATGAAACAAAATGGAACAGACAAAGGCAGTATATTTTACACTCCTTTACACCAAAAGTACAAGCCCAGATCAACATACTCTTTCCAACCTTGTGGGATTTTTAGCTGTCTCCAGGGTAAATAAGTCAGCTGTTATTTTTGCCCCCTCTCTTAGAAAACATCCTCAGTTCTGTCAATGATTTGAAAGCACTGGTGTAACAAATACTTTTATATCAAAAAAACTGATTCCATCTTTACAACAAACATCCTTTATTTCAAACACACATATTTGCATTACTTGCTCGGAGCTGGACTATGACTAAAACAAATGGATTATCTCGTTCAGGAAAATCTTCTTTCTAGTCATACATCTTGGCATCATATATTTTGACAAATACCTTAGCTTACTAGGAACCTGCCATAACACTAGTGTCAATATGGAACTGAAGAAAAGTATCTTAGACTGTTTGCTCCAGCATGATCCAAAGCCAACCGAAACCTCTGGAAAGACTTTCCCAGTCTTTCCTGAACTTAGTCCTTTAATCCCTTCCAGAATCACAGTTTACCTTTTATTGATATTCCCACCTAAATAAAGTTGAAATATTTATGCACCAAAGAACAATTAGTCTGAGAAAAGCAAGAACAAAAAATACTTTCAAAGACGAGTTTTCACTAAAAATTTAATATTAATATTATACCACTAGGCTAAAACACCAGAGAAAACAGCATATTATAACCCTGAATGGTGACATAAGACTTGCATTAAAATCTTAATTAAAGTACATTCTGCATAATGGCAAGTCTTGGCAGTGCAAGTCATCTGCAAACACTATGAAATGCATTGGAGATTTGAAAAGAGCAGATACAATTCTTTAAAGTTTATATATATAGGTATAATTTATCTCAAGAGATAAGAAGGAAATTTAGTAGTATTCAAATTACCCAACACTTTAATTTTGCCTGAAATTACACAATCTGGTCCTTTTAAACATTATTATTTATCCTACCCAAAGCTATCAGGCTATCTAGAAGGAGGCCCCAGTAAACTGCTCCTGTTACAGATGTACACAAGCCGCAGTTTTTTCCAGAAGGGCTTAACACTTGTAGCTCTGATCCAACAAATGCTCTCCACCATAATCTCTTTGGCATTAATAATTTATTATACTTAATGAGACTTCTAACATGCAGAAAATTAGACAAGTCGTTATGTCTTCAAAGGCTCATTTCCCGCCAGGCAAAAGTAAGAAAGCAGCAGACACACAGTAGAGGAATGATCATTCTGGCCTAGACAAACAGCTCACTAATTCTTTTTTTCAAAGGTATGAATTAATCATCTCCAGTTACCTCTTATGAAGCCATTGCTTCTTAGTTTTTGTATATAACTGTGTGTCTTAAATCTCTATTTTCAAGTGTTGCACAACTGTCAACTAACATTAATGTGACTGTAGGCTCTGTTAAGGTCTGTTGGTCTGATAGGCTTTTTAAAAGCTTAAAGGAGTTAATTTCCTCTCAGGTTGCTCCTCAGCATTGAGCCTAACTTCAAAACAGTAAAATTACTTTTTTCTCTCTCAAAACATCATTCATTCATTTCTTTGTCAGCAGAAATTCTATTTCCTTTATACAAATATTTTTGTTTATTATCACCATGACAGCCAGTTTCAGGAGCAGTAAAAATATTGTTCCTTCTCCTCTTCCACTGCTTCTTCCCTTCCTTTGGATCTCATGTGCACCAGACTGGAGCTAGACTAAAAGGGTCTTTACCAAAAGACACTACCCCAGGCAACTTTCCTGACTGGTTCAGGTTAAACTGCAGATTGAGACACACTCAGAACATTGCTCTTGCTTATGCCAACTCATCTCAGTCACACGCAGGCAGAAGAGGAAGTCGTCCTTGCCATTTAAGAAGAGCAATTGCACCCTTGTGAAGAAATTTTAGGAACAAGGAAATATTCTACCAGAGTCAAATCTTGAGACTACATGGATACAATTAGGAACATAAGTTTTCTTCTGGGCCCAAAAGCAGGTGCTGCTAAAGGCTGGCAAAGCAGTAAGCATAGGTGCTGCAGAGTGCTCTCTTGGCTTCAGATCTCTCTTCCTCTGTTAAAACAGAAAACTGGAGTCATTCAAAATACTGACAAAGCTGAGATGCAAAAGCTTCCAGAACATGTCTAAAGGTAGCAAATTACCCTTCCAGGAGAGATGTCAAAAAAATGTCAGCAAAGGGCACTGCAGGTGCTAACTTGGTTTTGTACATATTATTCCCATATTCATCAGCATGGATGCTAAATCAGCCTGTCACTCACGGTGTTGTCTGTGTTTGGTTATAGTTTCATTTTAGAGTGAAGCATACTCAATTAATCAGATAAAAGGAAGTAATGAGAAAAATGGGAAGATGTTAAACCAGGGTTCAGGTCAGCAAAGAAAAAATGCCAAGGTAGGCTAGATGTAAAAATAATAAGATATGGATTTAAACTTTGGAAACTGAGTATGGTAGGATTAAACAATGCAGACGGATGTAACTCTCTAGTATGTGGATCTTAGATTTTCAGTCCTTTCTTATCTCCAAAAGACATTAATTTCCAGGGTCGGATCTGGTTTCCACCTTTCCATTCAAATATGACATATCCAGATCTCACTTCTTTAGGTGTAGGATCAGTCAGTATGAAAGGAGAAAATAGGAGATGAAAACAGTCTTCACCGACTGTAGAGGCTAAATATTTGTTCAAAACTGGACCCTCTTTCCTTTGGAGGAGAGACTGCAACCAAGATACAAGATTCATCTTTCTTCTTTAGCCTCTTGCACTGCTCCAAGACAGTATGAGTGTGAGCATAATTAGGGAAGACCTGTTGAGTCACCAACTTTTGTGACCAGCATGGAATCAGTGTTATATTTCTCTTTTTTTTTTTCCTTTAGGAGTAAGGGAGGGAATTTTGCATCCGGGATTATTTTCCTGCGCTATGATTTTTTTTAACTACTGCCTTTGCAATAATGTACCAAAAGGAATAGGGGTGACAATGCTTCTTGAAGTTTCTTGTGCATTTACCTTTTCTCATTAGAATTTATCTTAATAATCACACATTACTCCAGAGCAGCAAAAACGTGTCCTTGTTTCTGTCAGAAATATTGCGCTTAGTATGCAAAGTTGTTTTTAATCTTCAGATTGGTCTGCATACATATAGATGGCGCCTTACAGCATTGTTTTTGCAGCCTTAATGGGGAAAATGAAAGCGCTGGGGCAAAGTAATTGGATTTCAGCAGAGAAGCAGCATTTGAATGAAATCAATAAAGATTCTGTCATCTAATATTTTAAGTTTGGTACAATGTGTATACTGCAGGTCAGTGTAAATTCATTAAAAAGATCAATGCGATGAAATTTGTCTTGGGTGCCTTGAAATATCCTAGGGTGATTTGAGAGGAAGTTGCCAAGGAAACAAGAGATGCAACTCAGAGAAACATTTAGGTGTTTTTAAGTTAATGTCTGAATTGTACTGAGTTTCTAAGATAGCATAATATAGGAAGTTGTCATGGAAACAAAATTAAACAAATAGTTAATGAATAGCCAGGCTGGGCAATTACTGCAGGTGGCTATGTCAAACAGTTTGGACTAGAACACCCTTAAAAATGAGAACTCTCCACAGGTTCTTGATTGTTGTATTTCACACCAAATAAAAAAAAAGAAATGGTGCTTAGGCACCAAAATGGCAGATGCATTAGCAAAACTGCTAACAGATAGACATCTTTATAGCTGGGTTAATTTTGGATAATATAAATCATAACTCCTTAACGAGCATCTAGAAGCTCTGCTATAATTAGTAAAGTTGCTTTGAATTTCAGATATACTTCTCCTGTATTATTGTTCATATCAAAAGAAGCATTTTAATTAGAGATACTTTTAAAACTCTATTTGTGTTTTGACTGGTGTCTTTTCTCTGCCAAAGGCTTTTGTTTGTGGTGATGTTTTTGTTTTGCTTATTTACCCTGGGTTTAGTCCCATGTCTACTTTTCTTCTTATTTAAATACCTGTAACAGAACACAGCAGTTATTTTCCAGGATCATGCAAGCATCAACGTTTTCCTTCCTTTATTATCCTGTTTCAGCTCCTCAATTTCCTCTCTCATTATGTCAGAGGCATTTCTTAGCATGTGTTACATTTCTTACAGTGCTTTAGGATCTCAGCACTAATGGCTAAACTCGTAACTTTCTATCAAATTCAAAGGAGAAATCTAAGAACATGTACAATACTATGCAATCCATATTCTTTTTAAATGCATTGAGGAAACAATGGCATTCGCACTCTCAGGGAGATGAGCTGATACAGGCACCATAATTGAGTGTGCAGAAGGCATTTAATTCTGTTATATACAGATATAAATATACATGCACATATATATATACATATACACACACATACACACATTTAATACATATAAATACACACATATATACACATATATATACAGACATATATATACACATTTCATTCTGTTATATGCAGACAGACTATATCTAATGTATAGATAACGTAACACTTCTTCATGAAAATTCCTTTCACAAAGCTACTCAAAATTCACAATAATTTTAATTTCCCAATGAAATCCTGGGTTTAGCCCTCAAATACTTGTTCCTGGGAAGTATTTCCTATCTAATACTCATACTAAGAACATCATGCTATTTAATTTGCTAAAAGATTCTGGCCATTATGTTCTAGAATCAGCCTGTCACTTGTTAAAAATAACAGCTTTTTGAGATGTTTCACAAACAGTTTTGTCTGCCTTAAATAGCAAGGAATTGAGATGGCAAATACTGGATGACAACATTTGTAGCTACCTAACCATTTTAAGCTATAGCTACAGTTATAAAATTTAAATTTAGATTCTGTCATTTCTCCAAGCTACACACAAACAAATTGAACATTTTGAAGTGTATCTGTGCTTGCACAGGAATGCAGCTAAAGAAAGCTTGTGTCATTTGCTTGGCCATAAGACATGCTCTGCACTTTAACGAGGTTTAGCTTTTTCATGAACATACAATAATCTGTCCTTTGATGCCCCCCTCAGCATGTACCTTAAGGGTTACATAGGTTGGTGGGGTATCCATACACGCTGTGGTCCTGTTTGCCCTCTGCCTGCTGCCCCAGCTTGCTCCTCACTCAGTGCAGCTGTACTGACAGGAGAAAAAATAGGAAATCCAATCCAAACCCACAAAATTTCTAGCCCAGCAAGACCTCTCTGATTTGGGGTTGGTTTGGGGTTTCTTTTGACCTAAAGAGAGGGAATATAAGAGTGTTACTGTCATATTTGTCTTCACATCAGCTTCACAAGGTGCAGATGGATGATTGGATAGAAGAAAAAGAAGAATCCAACTCTCACAATCTCATTAAAAGTTTTGAAATTTTAGCACTTCCCCAGAACTCTGAAAAATGATTTCCAGGAGAATCTCAGCTTTTTGTAAGCTTCTAGACTTCATGGTCATGTAGAAAAGGGGCTTAAAAGGTTTAGAAAGACAGGACAAAGAGACTAAGACCTGTAAAGGATTTTTGTATGCTTTTTTTAACATCTACATATTTTTGAGAGGCTTAAATCATAATACATGAATGATTGGAACTGGTCAAGAATCAAGACTCTAAATGTGAATCACATTTAACATGAATGCATGTCCTTGGAAACAACACACAATTTCTTTTTCTGTCAATCCTCCTAGCAGAAAAACTAAATAGAACTAGGATTTCACCAAGCACCAGATGCTGTCCCTGAGCTATGAAGGGTACAGTAAGATAAAGAGAGGAAAAATAATTCATTGTCATTCACAACGTTGTAGTTAAGACTACCTTGCCCTTAAATGTTTTTTGCAACCTGTATGATTTTGTAATTGTACAGCTTTGTGCTAAAGATAATAAAATAACCTTGAGTTGTACTTCATAGCAACACAATCAATTAACTACTTACATATGGACAAACACTTGAATATATTGTATTGCTTCTGGATTCTATGCTATATTTCTTTCATAGACTGCATTCAGTTAACTCAAGGCTGTTGCTAGTTCCTGAGCATGCTGCAGAATAAAGTCCTTCACAAAAAGGGCATTTGCCTCTTGTGCGTCAAGATATTAAAACTTTACACTTGAATGAATCCTCTGAAAGTTTAATTTCATCACTATTTGTGCTAGAAAGTCTCATTTGAAGCCCTGTTGTAGTTTAAGGCAGTTGAGGAAGCAAATCAGGCTCTGGCTTACTGCTCGCTGGCCAAGGATGGTGTAGTCAGCTGGATAAATGCAAAAAAGTGTCTTTGTTTTCCAGGTTTGCTACGCAGTCAAATGCCAGATGTTCTCTGGAATTATTAGAAGTTATTAAGTTTCTGAGATCATGAGTAAAGGGGCATGGGAAACCTTTTTAGTTTTTTCTGTCTTCCCTACTATTTGCATGAACAAGCAAGAAAAAATAAAGTGTTGTGTTTTAACAGTAGTATTTGCCCGTAACTGGTTTTGCTTGATGTTCTGCAAATACAAGCTGAAGAGATATTGAAGCTATGGAAATCCTGGGATATACAGTATGCTACTTTATTAATTGTCAGTCCTTCTTAAATGCTCATATGAGTTAGCATTTATGCAAGAATCAGTGGCATTTATGCAAGAATCACTGGGTTTTCTTGCACACTTTGTAATGACCAGTGCTACTAGATTCACTCAGGGGTGACAAATTGTGCTTTATCTAACAAATACAATGATCATTTCAGACCTTGACTATTCACAAAAGGCTATTTGCATCCCTAAAAAATATTCATGCTGAAATACGTACAGAAATGTAGTGCTTGTACCTATGAAATTTGCAGCAGTTCTATGAAGAAAAAGGCAAAACTCCTCAAATGATTCTTTATGAATGATCTTTCCAACTGTAAATGTGAAAACTGAACCTTAAAAAATTTCAACAGTCCTTTTTCAATTAATATAACTTTCAAAATAAACAGGTTTGTTCACTTTTTATTCTTGAAAAACGCAGCTGAACCAAGAAGAGAGACCAGAGCTGTCTTCCCAGGAGAAGTCAGTTAAATAATTAATATAAACCCCAATAACTTTCAGGCACTTCAAACCAGGCACCAATTACAGAAAACTCACAGTAGTTAGTCAGTACATCAGAACCAGGGATTCAAGCCATTTTTATTCACTTGTGCAACTCAGGGCAGTTTGTTTCTCACTGAAGTTTTGTTTACACAAAGCATCCATAACTGAGAAACACTTTAAAAATCTTGTGTATGGAAATTCCCACTAGGAAACACAGACTGTGATATGGCAATTTAAAAAATAAATTAAAACTAGACATGACCCTCTCAAAGACAGAGCAAAGGAAGGTTTTCCAGTGCTTTGGGGAGAATCCTTTCAATGTTTAAATCCTCTTTCAGAGATTTTCAAGTCTCTTCTAATCTGCAGACCTCCCCACATCTTCACAGTATGGACTCATTGATAAATTTAAGCCTATGGCCAGAAGACCTAGCAGGGATTGAGGAAGAAAAGACTCAAAAAAGCATGAAGGTTGGTTACTTGTTTAGCATCAAGACAACAGTTACGCACTGTAGGATGTGAGGGTGCACACCCCTGAGCCAAGTCTGCCAAAGTCAGCATGATCCGGTCTTGGTGAACGCTGGAAGGAGCACAGAGGCAAGGCTGTGAAATGCTGATTGTCACTTGCTGGGGGCTGCAACATCTGGGGTGGACACCTCCAGCAGTGGCACCAGCTTCTCCTGCAGTTGAGAAACCAGGCCACCTGGTCTGAAATCATCTGGTGCAGAGTCTGCTAACCCCGACTCTGGCATCCTTCATTCCAGGCGGAGAAATCCCAACGTGAGCCATTCCCTGGGTCAGACTGGGCACAGCAGGCTACGTTGCTGAGTCAGACCACCTTTCAGCAGAGACCTTGGCTTTAGACTATGCCCTTCGCTGGGCAGGCAGGTATCTGTTCAGAGCTCAGATAAGCCAAGGTGAAAAGTTTAAGTGCACTGCTGACAGAGAGATTTGTACTAAAATGTAGGTGGGAGCCTGAGTTAAGCCTGCAGTGAAGACATGCTCTCAGTCTAGATATTCCGTCACAAGACTGGCAGATACAACATACATCAACGTGCATTTACTGTCCTAAATCACACTGTTGCTAGTGTCAGGAATGAAAGCCAAATAAAGCAGAGAGCTAAGGACAAAACATGACGAGTGAAAATACATATGTGCATCCCTAAGCACATGTGCCCACCCCACACATACACTGCATGGTGTAATTGCATTTCCCATGATAACATCTTCAGAGACATAGTTCAATTTAAGCCATGAAATATAGATCCAGTATTTCGAGTACGTAATACATTTCAACTGGTTGGTCACTGGTTGATAGTTTGGGGCTGAAGGAAACACTTTCATTCATTTCACTGAGGGTAATCATGGTGTGCAAAGCCACTGATTAAAATGATAACCTGAAAGAGGGCCAGAGACAAAACCTCTCTGCTCCCTCCTGCTTCTACTCGCTTCCCACTCCTCGGCACTGGATTCCTTAACCTTTGCCACAACTTGCTGATAAATAGTCTGGGCTAAAATTAGATATATAGCAAAGGGTAGGTGTTACCATCTGCTGCATGTTGTTAATTCTTGATGGCCTGATAACATCTATTTTTTATGTTCTTTATTAGCTTTCTGGGGAGAAGACTAGAGGGATAGGGCTCTAGTGCCACCATCAGTGGTTGTCAGTATTTGCTGCTTTTCTTCAGTTTACAATCACCTTTGCCACAACAGAGGGGTTTTAGAAGAACGTGCTAAGTAAGACAGGAGACCGTGGGTACACATGCAATAAATGAACTGTCAGTGTCTTCTGGATCTGCTTTCAGTCCATTTGGTAGCCAGTTTGTCTTCTTTCATGCAACTGTGGACCATTTTCTCTGCTGTGATCTTCTTGTTGTTGTTGAAAGCAAGTCAGAGCAGAAAACTGAGCAATACTAAATTGTCCATCCACCTTGGTTCTCTGGCAAGACCAAACCTCTCCCAAATACTAGGCATGTTTAAAAACCTATGCACACTGCAAACATAAGCTTAGACTAGCAATGAGTGACAAGATGGCTATGTTACCTGTTAAGCAAATACAGTTCCCAAGCAAAATAAGTATTACTCTGTTCCATTAATTGCCTGGGAAAGTACCAACTGTACCTACTAAGTATTTTTATTGCTTAGAGCTGAAGAAATACAATACTCTCATTTCAGCTGGATTCTCAAAATGACTGTATTTTGTGACATTCAAAATCATGTGAGAGCATAAATAAATCTCAAGCAAATCTAAGTCTGGCATGACCCAAGATCAATTGCGGTGAACACCACAGTGTACCGCAGCACTGTCTAATAGAACACAGTTAAATTACATTATTTTAGACACTATCCTTCATTGTAATGCTTCTCCTTTTTCTCATCTGGTTCTGAACCCTCCATTTTCATTCTCCACCTACAACCATGCTCCCAAAGATGGAGTAAGCAAGGCAGGAAAGCATACATGACTCAGCCTCTTAATCTTCATCATAGGTCAAATTTTCAAGAAATAAGTGAAAATCTCATTAAATATTTTAAAGGTTAGTAGTGGTGGCTATCTTTTTTAATACAAGCTTGGCATGCATTACAAGTTTTCATCAGGAATCCTAACCTTTATACAGACTCTTTTTTTTTTTTTTTTTAATTCAGACTTCACGTAGACTTCTTACTTTTATCATGAAGATCCTCACAAAAGTTCCCTCATTGCATGGTACCAGTCATCTCTTGTTGGTCATACTCAACAATTTTCTTTCTTCTCCTAGGTGCCAGAGATTCGGTCTGACATCAGCCACAACAATTAAGTGCTTCCTCCTCTAATGAACCAGATGATGCAGCAGTCCAGCTCTCACTCCCATTGAGCTCCTGTCCTGGCTATGTGCCTCTGCCATCCTGGCCCATCTGCCCAAAGCTCTTCCTGAGAAGGCTTAGTTGTGTTCTTCCACCTGCACGAAACAGACAACCAACCAAGCACTGCTATCAGGACTGGCAAGTATATTTGTTTTCAGCATCTCTGTAGTGAGTCAGTGAGACAGATGCACTGTTGAGGGCTAGAAAAGTCACATTGCCTTTTTATGAATAGCTGAGATATTCAAAACTGCAAAACAGCTTCCCAGAGGACGCGAGTGCATCCCAAGCTGAGACGACTCAGGCCCTCCTGGAAGGCTCACTGTCTGGAAACGTTAGGAGGTAAGAAATATCAAGAGCAACTGTAAATGTCAAAGAAGAGAGTTACTACTCACGAGTGATACATTAAAAATCCCCATCCAGGGGGAAAACTGTATCTGATATTAAGCTCTCCCCAAACACTGAGCTTTCCTAAGTAGAGATGGAATACTTGTAACTGGAGTAGATAAATGCTTTGGCTGCTTTTAGAAAGCCTCCTGAATTATTTGCCTTTTTCAATCTAAAGAGATTTATATCTCAACATGAGCAAAATATGCTAAGACACGTAGGAAAAAGGGAATGTCTGCTGGTGAAAGTGTTACCATAAAAGAGAAAGCATAGCTCCAACACACCATGTGACCCGGAAGCAAGAATTGCTACTTAGCTCAATATTTCTAAAACTGCGGTCTGTGATGTTTCTAAGGGTCAATAAAAGATATAAAAGATATTAAAAATGTTGAGATCACAGGACAAGCTGTAGTTCAGTTCTAAAGGAGGCGGGTTACGAATGTGAATTATAACATGAGGATGCAACGCTCACAAGATGGGGAACTGCAAATACCCTTAATTTCTAACAGCAGCTCAATTCCTTCAAGGCAAAGGATTAGTTAAAAACACATGAAGCTGGCAATTATGGTTTGGTTTGATGCCCCTGTAAGACATGGAAGGAGCTGTGTCTGATGCAGTGAGTAAAAATGCTGGGATTACATTGAAAGAAATTAGTCAAAAAATAGTCACAGATGGTTTAGAAAATACTATGCCTGCCTTACAGGGATCTATCTGTTGTTTTCTACAGTCTGAATAAGCTGAGAAATTCACAGAATGATCATCAGTAATGAGGAAAGTGGACACCAGAAACTGTCAGCAAAGGGCTAGGGCTTTGCTCGAGTAATCTAGCACAATTTCATCAACTTCCATGAAACTTCCCAAGTTCATACCACCTGAGGACTGTCACAGGTACCTCCTGCTATGAAGAAAGGTGAGAAAGGCCAAAGGTATTGCAAAAATAAAATCATCATCTAAAAAAACCACTCAGAGAAAGAAAACTAAGTACTTGTATCTCTAAATCTCACCCAGCATACTCTCTTCTCTCACAAACACACAGATGCATAAAGTATGCAGAAGGACGAGGACTGTTTGCTAATCCCTGGCTATTGTAAAGGAAGATAAGTAATCCTCTGTAATCAAATCTGTATGAAGCTTTCATTTTTTCATAATAAAACATTCATGTTACAGATGCCCTGACAGATTTTACCATCTTGCCATTTTATTGATTCTTAAATAGGAAAGCTATCATACTTCTGACTGCTTCTCATGAGGAGACTAATTAGATTATTTCATCATCTGGTTCATCAAAGCAGGAAATACTTAAGCGTCACAGCTGGTCTCAGACTAAATATCTAGTACCAAGATTTTAAATGAAAACTATTACATCTTCACTGGATAAGTATTTCACAAATGGTGAGACAGTAAAAAAATGATGAAGATAATAATCTAACATCTCTGGGCTGCAAAAGGAGTCTAAACTCTACCACTGCATTTCGATTTATTTTCTCTTGCTTTTGCTTCTACTGTCATCAAACAGGCTTTTCACAATGAATATATCTGGAAAACTGAGAGAGCTATTTAGATTTCTGGCAAGGATTTATGACTGAGAATTAAAAACTCTGAGGCAACACCTTCATTTTAAGTGAATCCCCAGTTACTGATGCAACCTTTTAAAGCAGAGTACACAACGCTATGGAAGGATCAACTACAAGGATTCCCCTTGGAAAGGACCCATCCTACTGTACAATCACTATTCACTGCCCATCATTCCTTACTGAATTTGTAAGAGATCTTCCTCTTCTGCACATGTCACTGTGTACAATAAGCAAATCCTCCTGTAAAGAAACATGTGTGACAAAGCCACATATTCAATTTTATTGTGCTTCACCTTCTCATATATTCGTGTCCTCTGCACACAGAGGACAAGAATAAACAAGCTACTCATCTGAAAGAAGAGCTTGTTCACCATAGTGATTTGGAGTGAAATTGTCACCTGTCACCAGCAGACAGTTAGCAAAAAAAAATAGGCTTTGAAGGTCTATTTAAGGTCTATTTAAGTTGCTCTAAAAGAGCAGCTTGATAATGGACAAACCACTTCCTTTAAAGAGCATTCTCATGAAAATCATATGTAAAAGCAGACTCTCCGTATAATACCAAAACCTCAATAACTTTGTTATGGAATAATATAATCCTATTTCTCTTACAGACCTATAATGTCATTATGTAAATGGCTATACAAAGCCATGATTATATCAACAAAATGAAATTGTTGTGTAAGACAGTTCCCAGTCCCTGTAAATGAGGTTTTTCAGCACTGTAGAACCAGAAAGTAATGTTAACATTGCGGATTCCCATTGCATTTTTAACTTTGATGGTTATCACCATTAACCTTGAAGAACACAGGACCAAAAATATTAATATATATGTGGAAGTTGCATCACACAGTCAAAACTGTAATAATATTTAGACTCCTCTTTTGTTCTGCACTTCCTTGACCTTATTAGAAATTTAGAAATCCTTGTAATTTTGCCTGCCAGTTAGTTGGTCAGAAATAGCTCTTTGTAATCTAAGCCCTTTTGTTTTTTTAATGAGTTAGGCTGTAGGCCTCATAAAATTTTAGATGGAAGTTTTGACTGGGTCACTTTGATGTGGAAAAATGTAATTTTTATGTCAGAACTATCTTTTTGAAGTTATATGAACCAACAGATGAACCATGAACCTCATAAAAGGACACATACTTTCTTTCTGAACTCAGCCTAACTTTTGGAGTGCACAGAGTAATGAAAGATACAAAGGTTGCATCATTTAAACCACACATGGAGCAGTTTGAAGACAGCAACAGTATCATAAAAATATTTTCAATAAGCTGTCTCCTGAATTAATAGCATATAGCTGTTACAAGACAATGCTATTAAATAAACCAGTAAAACTTAGCCACAAACTTTAGTTAATGATCCTATAAAATCAAGACCCATGATGCTGATATTTTTAGCGTATTACATTATTAGCTATTCTTTCCATTTCTAACCTACATATGATAATTTCTGCCTTTGTGCTGGTTTTATCTGGGATGCAGTTTATTTTCTTCATAGTAGCTAGGATGGGGCTACCTTTTGTATTTGTGCTGAAAAAAAAAGGTCAGAAATGAAATTCAGATTTTTGTACAATTCTGCAACTGACCTGTAATCAGCAGAGTACAATATCCACTGAGCTAACAAGGAATTGCACTCACTTTTTTATGCTGAAAAATGCTTCCATCTCCAAAAAGGCAAAGAGATGGATCTTCACAAAGTCTCAAAACTCTTTATGAGCTTGTCCTCAACCGTAGTTTAGAGAACCATGAGCATTGCAGTGGCACCAACTGTGACACGTACAGTTCTCATTATTCCACTGCATTTTGGGCACTGGTTTCCACTTTGTCTGTTATTTCCTCTTTACAGTCCCTCATTTTCCTACACACTAAATGTTAAAGAAATTCTGTATAAGGAAGGAAAGAGAATGGAAAAGAGGAGGCCTATCGCAGGCCAAGGTGAGGAATATCCCACCAGTTCCAGATGCTTAGAGGACTGTAGGGTCCACAGTGTGGGGCAAATAGAGGCAATGTTAAAGACAAAATGAGAATGCCTGACCTTCCTCTTCCTCAGCAGAAGGTATTGTTTGGTTTTTACACAAGAAAAGGAAAACTGAATAAGGGTGCCCAATATTCCAACTAGAGATAAGCAACACTGCTATTTTATATTAAGACAATTTACTTACTTACAGGGAAAAGAAGAAGACAAGCTATTGCATACTGAATGTCAGGGGGGAAATTCTTACTCAAATATTTGCCTTCATAGAATTTCATTAGTAGTATTTTAACCACGAATAATAACTCCCTAGCTGATCTGAAAAAAGTCCTCTATGCTCAGAGTCAGGGCTATCATTTCCATCAGGGTCATTAAATGAGGCCTCACTTTGTTCTTTTGTTATCAAACAGGCAGCACCAGAGAAACGATAACTAAAATTCCCCTTGTGGAAAAGAGTCCTGTTACAGAACTGTTGTTCTATTTAACTTATTTACTGCTGATTCTTTTCTATCCTCCTTCTTACAAATTAGGCAACACAAAGACAAAGCATACCTTTCTCTCATTTGGCTTGCGTATTTTTTGTCTCCTCGTGGCAGCAGCCAATTTTGCTGTTGCCACAGTTTCACATCCTCAGCTCCAGAAGTGTGGCCCTTCAGATGCCTCAGGATGACTACAGTTGCACATTCAGTGATGCTGTTGCTTACATTTACTGAGCAGCCCATCCTTCCCTCACCTCCAGCTACTTGTTTACAACCCCATGCTACACTATGTTATGTACAGTTGTTTCTACAAGCAGGTAATAAATCAATTCAAACCACACAATGTTACAGCCAAGCTTCCCAACAGTTAAAAGAAATCTAAGGCAATTCCAGTAACACCAATGAGACTATGATGTAACAAAATTAAGTTACTGATATGTAGGTGAATGTTAGATTGAAGCAAATCAGTTGAGAAATGGATGGAAAAGCAGAAATTAAGAAGAACTAAGCAGCAACAACCAGAGCTTATGGAAAGTAAGATTTATTTTGTCGAGAGTAAATGACTAACTACTAAATGAAATATGAAATGTTCTGAAACGAGTAATGGAAATTTCAGATTTTCTCATCAGAGGGAAAATGCCACATTTCTTAAGAAAACACTGGGATTTTATTGTCAAGACCTCAGTGTCAACAGTGCCTCTCAGCCATTCTTTACATGAGACCGATAGGGAGCTAAAAAGCCAAAAAGCCTGAAGAGAGGAGCACTGCAGAGCTCTGCCTGCTGTTTGGCAGCCAGAGTACTTCCAAGACTGCCGGGATATCTGGAGACCAGGAACATTTTGAATTTCAGCCCCACAGAGCAAGTAATCCCAGGCCTGCCCACGTGGCAGGCTCAGACCCAAAGCTGAAAGCCCATGTGCTGCAGCACACCAAGAGAGTTCAGCAACTTTAATAAAAAATTTCTGCAAGTGAAAAGCAACTCTCTTTAGAAAACTTTCAGTCTACTCAAAGAACAATCCTGATGAAGTGATAACCACGCCTCCTTTAAGACTACAATAAAAATTCTCATAGCTAGGCCCGGCAAGGTGACCCAGCCTCATCAGGGCAGCTTTGATGTCATTTTAGTGATGTCAATGCACATTGAAGCTGCCAAAGGACCATTGAAAAAACCACGCACCTGTCCAACCCTCTGCATGCTTCCCATGCTTCTGAGATGTGGCCAAGGGTCATGGGAACTCACCCTGGCAGCTACTATGCTGTTCATCTATCAGTGCCAATGTTACGCTTTCAGAAAAACACCAAGCAAAAATATACCCATCATGCAGTCCCCAGGCAAGCTTTTAAACCATGTATGTTATTGGGGCATCTCCAAACAAATAGTAAGTGCTTTCCCCCATAAATTAGTAACATTAGGACACTGACAAGTAAAAATATGACATTATATTTCTAGCAGTGCACATCTCATTATTCAAAGGACTGTGTAACGCTGATTCACACCAGTTCAACAGTCCAGCTTTGCATGCACATGCACATGCACAATTCTCTCTACAGCATGCTGGCAGACCAGTCACTCTCCCAGTGTTGTCTGATCACAGCCTTACAAATGCTCCTCTCTCAAAGCAGACTGTAGAATTATTAGCTGCTGCCACGCCCTCCCACATCTGACCACCAGGTCACAAACAGATTGTACCTGTTCTCACATCATCACGATTTAGTTTGCAGTACCCAAGGTGCCTTCCCCAGCAGCAAAGAGCACTCGTGATTGAGCCGTAGAAGCAGCTTTCTGGCCAACATTTCCATTGTACTGCTTTGTACAAAGCTCCCTTCTCTCCTTAGGACCAACTTGTGAACCCAGTTTAGGAGCACTGTTTTTCAGGAGCATCCTCCCTCAAAGCTTTCTAGTTAGACTGGTCCAACTTGCTTGCCATGCAAGTTACTTCTGACAACCAAAATCTTCACTCACCCCTCCCAGCACGGTGGTTTGTAACTGCCGGTTCAAGCTCTGTCAATGCAGTAAAGCAGATTTTGTCCTGTCGTGGGTCTGCCTAGGTGACAATTTTTTACCACACCCCCCAACCAAATTGCTCTAAACTGTTCTAAGTTGAGAGAAGGTTTATGGAGACAAAACCAAATCCAATTGGGGAGAAATAATATTAGAATTTATTACAACACAATAAAAACTAAACAACTATATCTACTACAATACTAATTAAGTAAAAGTACTATGTATCTACAGTTTGAGTCCACAAAAGTACTCCTCCCCCCTTTGGATCAGTCCAGAAGGAGAAGCAAGCAAATTCTTCTAAGTCACTCTGCAGCACTTGTAAGTTTCTTCTCTGTTATCTCTGAGACAACAACTCCAACTCGTTGCAGCTGGAACAGTTTCTCTCTGGCTCTTTTCTCCTCTGTGTCGACCAACAGGGCTGGGCCTACCTCCTTCCTCAGCTAAGGCCGAAGGCTGGGGTTACCCAGAGTCCTGTAAGGTCTCCATGGACTACCCAAGGGGACACTTGTTTTTTCACGGTCTTCACCACAGGGTCACAGGGAATAATGGCTTTTGAGTCCACCTCTGTTTCCTGTGGGGTCCCTTCCCACAGGAACAGTCCTTGATAGACCTGTCCGACGTGGATCTACCCCTCGGACAACAGCTCTTCCATTCTCTGCTGTCCTTCGGGGTCAGCAGCTGCACCAGCATTGATTCCCCACTGGAATTACACCAAGCCTTACCCAAGCCGACTTGTTCCAGTGTAGGTCTCGGACGTGGGTAGCTGCACAAGTACAGATCCCCTTATGGGATCCCAAGGTCTTACCCCTGCCTCCTCGCACCGGCGTAAGCCTCTTCTCTGTGGGCCACAGTCCAGCATGCGTGGGCTACAGTCCAGCAAAAAACTTCCACAGAGTTACATCTTTTGCATCTGTTCCATCATGGGCTCCTTCGTGAGCTGCAGACAGGGGTTGTCTCTGCTCCCCAGCAATCTTCCACAGGTGGCAGGGATTTTAAATTTCAGTCTTTTTTCCCTGCTGAAGGGAGAGAGAGGGAGATGGAGCTGTCTCTCCCCCCCCTTCGGACTTTCTCTCTCCGCTTGCTGTGGCTGTGACCTTGAAGGCTCCGTTATCTCTCTGGCTGCAGTTTCTAAGTTTCTTTTGCAAAGTCCTTTTAAGTCTTTTTTTTTCCTCCTTCACTCCGTTCCATGTCTGGATCAGGGGGGTTTCAGTGTTGCCTCTGCCCCCAGCCTAGGGCCGGGAGAGGAGGGAGGCCTGGCCCCCCACCTGGGGGCCTGCCACCACCTCCTACATGGCTCCTCAATTTCTAACTGCGCAACTAACCTTCTCTTCTGATTTCTTAAAGATGTAATTGGCAAAAGGCGTTACCAAAACTTTTGATTAGTTTTGTCCCAGAAATTCACCTGGACAAACCACTCACAGTCCCCCAGGGAGGGGGAACTCTTGCTAACCCATGACAATCATCCCCTCTTCGTCACGTCCAATTAGTCATTATGGGCTTATCTTGGCTTTTTTAAGATTGCATGGATAAAAATGCCAAATAAATATATTTGACTTGAATTTACTCATGCTGAGAACTGTATTTATTTCCTCCACAAACACTGATTACATTGCTTGACCCCTGGAGAGAAAAGGAAGGGCTCTCCTCGCTGAACTGGGGAGCAACAGGAGATATGCAGGAAGGAAACTAGTTCCCTAGGGACCCACCAAAGTCATATTGATATATTCCTGCTGGCACATTTATTTATGCCCTTCCCAAGAGTTTGCTGCGCAAAGTCTTCCTTCTACTTTGACTCAAGAGGGTTTTTGTAAGGGTTGTTAACATGGACACTGCACTTTTTCAGCATTACAAATCTGGAGGTCCAAGTCACGGTGTCTCAATACACAGCTCATTGTGACTCAGTCACATCTGCCCCAGATGGTTGTCTGCTCTGTTAGAATATGGGCACTACTGGTTGCTGTTGACTGGCCAAATTCATCCCCTTCACAGCCGCAGGAGCTGGCCACAGTCCGGCTCATGGCTTGGAGACTGGAATTAAAGACACCCATCAAAACGCAAGTTCCAGCAGAGCTGGGACCTACCAGAACCTCTGGGCAAAGCCTCTGGGCAAAGCCAGCAGATCCGCACACAGCCTCCACGGGATGGGATGGCATTACACTCATCAGGCAGGTCAGCACCTAACCCTGTACCCACCATGCAAGAGTCACCTTCCACCTGGATGCTCCTGCTCTGAATATCATCCAGTTGCAGTGTTTTGCTGGCAGTCATTAATACAACACTAAATCTACTTGGGCCAAAAAGAAATAACCCATGTCACAAATTCAGTGATAGTTTAAAAGCTCTCTTTAAAATAATTTCCTTATTAAATCTCTGCCTTCAAACGAGCAAGACCCAGTCTGTGCATGAATTCACACTGCAGATTGTGGTCTGTGGTCTTGCCGTGATAGGATTTAAATGGGTTTGTTAATACTCTGGGAGAAAGGTATCATACATTTCAAAGGCAGAGAAACTGTATCTGCTTCCTTTTATCCACCTTCAGGAAGGGTTTGTTGAACACATATCAGTCTGTATCTCTGATGAATATTGGATTATATTTCTGAATGAATATTCAGATTAAAAAATCGTTTGAAATCTGTCATAGCTCCAAAAGTGACAGTAAGTGGCACACATAAAGTACGCAGCGTGTTCTGCATGTCGGGCAGATGAAAGACATGGTGTAATTGCTAATTGATAGTGTATTTAAATATCATGCTGGTGTACTTATCTCAACTTAAAGCTCGCATTACATAGCATGCTGATAATGCACACACCTTTCATGAAACAAGGTACAAACCCAGAGTCTAATACACCGACCTTACACAAAGCTGTAAGCTGCATGTGCTCACAGCTGACAAGTGTTTGAAGCAAAGCATTTACACATAAAACATTTATGCACACATTGTGCACTGAGGCATTGAAATATGCAGCCTTCCATATGTTACACATATTACATATATGATATCTATGCCAAGTATTTTGGGGAAAGAAAATGCAATTACCCATATGCTTTCTAAACAATGGGAACGTGCTGTAAGTCATGGGACTGGAGAAACAACGTGATCTTCAGGGAATACTTAACTACCCTGGGAAGTACACTAGACATGGAGAGAAGCAGGCAAACTATGTCGGCACTAGCTGGGCTTGAGTGTGTGCAGAGAAAAGGCAGCATTTAAATTCATAGAACATAACAGAATAGAACAGAATATCTCGAGTTGGAAGGGATCCATCAGCATCATTAAGTCCAGCTCCTGGCCCTGCACAGGACAGCCCCATGTGCCTGAGAGCACTGTCCAAATGCTCTGTGAACTCTGTCAGGCTTGGTGCCTTGACCACTTCCCTGGGGGCCTGTTGCAGTGCCCAACCACCCTCTGGGTGAAGAACCTTTTCCCAGTATCCAACCTAAACCTCCAATGGCACAGTTTCAAGCCATTCCCTCCCGTCACTGATCACCAAAGAGAAAACTGCCTGCCCTCTGCCTCCCCTCATGAGGAAGCTGTAGACCACAACGAGGTCTTCCCTCAGTCTCCTCTTCTCCAAGTGACCTTGGCCGCTCCTTGTATGGCTTCACCTCCAGGTCCTTCACCATCTTTGTAGCCCTCCTTTGGATGCTAATAGCCTTATCTCTTAGTCTGTGGCTCCCAAAACTCCACATAGTAGTCAGAACCACAGAATCACAGAATCAATTAGGCTGGAAAAGACGTCTGAGATCACAGAGTCCAATCTTTGACCGGACACCATCATGTCAACTGGACCACGGCACTCAGTGCTTTCCTTAAACACCTCCAATATCTAATCACGCTTTCTGTGAAGAAATTCCTCCTAATGTGCAATCTAAACCTCCCCCGGTGCAGTTTAAGACTCGAGATGAGGCCGCCCCAGTGCAGAGCAGAGCGGGACAATCCCCTCCCTCGACTGCCTGGTGATACTTTTCCTGATGCCCCCCAAGACAGGGTTGGCCCTCCCGCCTGCCAGGGCACGCCTCACTCATATTCAGCTTGCCGTCGGCCAGGACCCCCTTAATCCCTCTGGAAAGGAGGGAAGGACTCGCCCCGTGGAGGGCTGTGGGAGCGCGCCATGCCCTGTGAAGACACCGCGCAGCCGGTGCCAGTCAAAGTCGCCGCCTCGCTTCACGGGTTTCTAAAAAAAAAAAATAATCGCACTAGAGGCCCTTGTTCTGTACTATCACGGAACCCTGGGCTGCTGTGGGGGGACAGAAAGGAATATTCATATATACTCATAGACAAATACAGACATTTATTTGTTATCGCGGTCTGTGCCCCGCCCGTCACTCGTGAGGGGGCGGGGCCTCAGCGCCCCCTCCCGCGCGCTCATTGGCAGCTCGAGGCAGGGGCGGCCCCGCCCCCTCCCTCCCCCCCGCCCGCCGGCGGCGCGTGCGCGCGCGCGCCTCGGGGTGGGCGGGGCCGGCGGGAGGGGCCCGGGGAGGGCGGGGATTGGTTGCCATGGCGGTGACGTCAGAGGGTGCCGGGGACGGGCGGCGGAGACACGGGAAAGGTCAAACTAAAGGCGAGGGGAGCGAGCGGCGCGGCCGGAGCGGCCGGGAACGGCTGGGAACGGCTGGGAATGGCCGCGCCGGGAGCCTCCGCGGGACCTGCCGGCCGCGCCAGGCAGCCCCTCGGTCCTCGCCGCCTCCCCGCACAGGTACGGGGGGAGCGGCGCCCCCGGGGCCGCGCTGGGGCGGGGGGACATCGGGCCAGGGATGCGGGGAATGGGGAGCGCCCCTGGAATCCCCCGGCGCTGTGGGGCTGTGGGGGGGTTCTCAGCCGGCCACCCCCCGCCGTGGGGCAGTTGGGAGTGGGCTCCCCGTGCCCCACACCCTCCTTGTGCCCCCCCAGTGCCCCGGGCCCTTCCCCCCGCACAGCCCCCCGGGCAGAGCCCCCCTCCCCCGCGCTGTGACCCTGGTGACCCGCCAGCTGAAGTTGGGCTTTTATTTATTTATTTATCTTTATTTGGTGGGCCTTAGGGAGCTCTGCCCCCCCGCACCGGCCCCCAGCTTTGCATAACTTGTCTCCCCTCTGACCGTCCCTTCCTCCTGCACTTTGCCCTTGCCCGGTGGTCTGGGGCAGGAGGGAGTAAAAACTATTCAAGGGCTGCGTTTTGTTTCTCCAGTGAGAGAGCTGGGTCACAAACAAGGCACGCTACCTCATAATATATATATGTATATTTCTTTTTTGCCCCCACAGCAGCCCAGTGCCGGAGCAGGATTCTGTGACAGCACAGAACAAGGCCCTTGGGTGTGATTTTTTTTTTTCCTTTTTTTTTTTTTTTTAGAAAACCCTGGAGCAGAGCTGCTATTAGCATGTAGAGTTTGAATGCCACAGGCACTCTGTTGTCTCTTCCTGCTCAAAGAATAATTTAGAGGAGCAGCGATGACTCATTAATAGAAAGTATTAGTTGCATGAAGGCAAAAGCAGGTGAAGTTTCTTACTTTACCACAGACTTACTCTGTGACCTTGGATCAGCCTTCCTGCACCAGCCCTCTGTTTGCTTATGAATTGGGAATAGCGGTGCTTTCCAAATCATACTGTGAATTAACACGCTAATGACTGAGAAATGCTTATCTGCCGTAGTACAAATGGGTAGATAGCGATGTTATTTCTCCTACAGAAGCAGGGAGGCTCTAGCCAGAATGCAAGCTTTCTGCTTGTAGAATTTTCCTGTAGTAGCCACCCTTTGATGGAAATAGGGGGTTGCTTAAAAAGACATTTAATATACCTGTGATACTGTGTGATTTGTACTGTGGTTATCTTGTGCTTTATGTTTTTATGTACTGTGTGCATTAATATGCTTTCAAAGAGCTGCTGTTCCACACTGCAGATAGTCTATGAGTGGTTTTTTTCCCTTCTGCTTGCCTAGAACAAAACTGGTTCTAACTGTCCTCTCCCACAGCTGAGGAAACCTTGTGAGTTTCTAATGTGGCAGATTATCCCTCATAGTTGTCCTGTCTGAGCTAAGTGATGTTAGACTTGGTGTTTTGGTAAGGAACTGAAGGAGAAGCATTCTGATTTACTTGATACAGTGAAGGCTTTGGTTTGTAAGTTACTGTGGCACCTGGTTCTTGCCAGAGTTGGGGAGTTGGGTTAACTCGATGCTCTCTCAGGGTGCCTCTGTGTTTGTAAGAAAATACCGAAGGAAGCGACAGTAAGTTCATTACACCTGTAATAAAAGACAAACTGAGTTATTCAAGGACAGTATTTTTGTTAGGAATCGTGTTTTCCCTCTCACCCTGTGTGATGCTCTCTATGGAAAATCAAATACCATAAGTATTCCGTAGGCAAAAACCTAAATACAGGAATCCTGAAACTCAAGGAGTTGCCTCTCATGGTTCACACACTCCTCAGAAGTGGTGAGCAGCCACTGCAATAACTGATGGAAGCATCCAAGCACAGAGCTGGGAGTTGCTGCTGCAAATACTGGCCTGAGTGAGCTAAGTTTTCTCTCTAGAGTTTTGCTTGATATTCATTTGTGCAGCTAGATTACTCGTCTTATTTTCTATTTTATTTTTAAATCTATTGTAGAAGAATACACCACGAGGAAGCAGTGTTTGACTGATATCTTGGGGATTTTTTGAAAGTAATTTGATCTGTGGTGTCTCACCTACTCAATTTAATATGAAGCTTCCATAATCGGTTTTAACACTAAATAGGAGAGCTTTTGTGTGTTGAGGAGGAGGTAAGCACAATACAGTTGAGTTTGGGTTTTCTTAAACTTGAAAGCTTCTCTGGTAAAATGGCAATTCATTGTTAATTCATAATATGTAGGTGCCCTGGAAAAATCAAATACTCAGTTTCATAGCTACCCTTAGGCATCTTTAATTTATGCAGGCAGGGCTCACTGAGTAACTACTGTAAGTTTCATTGACCTTAGCAGGTTTGCAGAGGTCACATTTTAAAATGGATAAGTTGTGCTTGAACTATTTTCTCAGTATTAGGAGCAAGTGTTTGTGTACACAGTTACATGCTTTTTCCAGTTCTCCATTACTTTTTCTGTTTTTCTTTAGATTCTTGCTCATCTTAAAGAAAACTCTCACTAGGAAGAAACACAGGTTTTTGAAAACAAGTTCCTTCTCAACATCTGGGCAGAGCAGAACAGACTGTGAGGTTTTACAAACAGCTGGAAAGGCCAGTTTTAGGTTCAGAGAAACTTGGCCAGCACAACTCAAATGTACATGAGTGACATCAGCATTTTCCTGAGCCATTTATGCTGTTCACTTGTGCTGGTTCCCAGCAGTGCCTTGTGTCTTATGTAAGCTTGCACTGTACATCCTGTCCTGCTGTTCTCATGCATGATAATTCACTGGCGTTATCTTACTGGAGGTTTTAAGAGCAGCTTGTTGTCTCAAATGTCTACATGCAAATTTCCTACCAGCACAGGGAAGAGATCTGTGCCAGGAGCACATCACTGTCCTAGGAGACATCCTGGGAATAACTTGGAGTGAGACACAGCTTGTCCCTCTGCTCCTTTTGGTAATGGAGCTGTAACCATGTGAAGTCATGTGGCTGTGAGAGAGGTTTTAGTTGACTGGAGCCCTGATCTGTGTCATGTGTAGATAGACCACTAATGCAATTTTGATGGCTGGTGATAAAACAGCCATAAAAACCAAAGAACTAAAGTTCCAGTAGGAGCTTCAATAATATTAAGACTGGAAAATAAAGGCTTTTATTGTACTGTCACTGCACTCTTACTGTAACAAGGTCTTTGGGAGGCATTGTGTCTTCAGATAGCGATCCTTTAAACTTGTCCTTCCAGTTAACATTTAGTCATGCATAATGAAAATACTGCCACTTGATAGGTGAAATTGAAACAAACCCTCCATTATAAGCTCTCAAAACCAAACATTCCTTCTGTTTTTCCTGCTTGCTAAATCTAGCTGAAACTTGTTGGCATGATATCCTGCAGTGACACAACATGCATAGTCTAATTTTAAGTAAATGGAGCGCCTTCTTTGAACAGTATCGAATGTTTCATACTTTAGTCTCCTTTGTTAGATCTGTAGCAGTGTGAGGGAGCCAAATTCCTGATTACCTGTCTTGGTGTCAACATGGTTGTCCTTGTCTGACTCCATGGCTTGTTTGGAACAGCTGGGAAGTTTCTCTATGAGCACTGATCTGGCACAGCCACGTGCAGGACTGTGAGATGTAGCTCTGCAGGAACCATGTACAGAGGCAAGAAGGGTTGACCTGGAGGAGAGGCACACCTGGAAAGGAGTGCTCATGTTCCCTGTGGAAGTAATGAAACCTTTCCTGTGACTTTCCCCAAGTGATCCGTTCCACACTGCATGAAACAACTTCTCATTGTACAGGAGAAACAAGAGGAGTGCAAGACTTGTCAAGGAGAGTGGTTATCTGAAAAGGAACAGGTGCAGTGCTTAGACACTGAAAAGCTAAACAGATTCCTTTAAGTGAGCTGTTCTTGCAAAGTTTAAGGACATTTTTTGGCAAAACATCTAAGAGAAACTTGAATTTTTATTTTGAGAAGGAAATTGAATTATCACTGTTACATTTATTGCTCAAAACTAGGAATGCATGGACTTTTTCTAGTGCTTTCGTTACTTGTGAAGGATATGCAAAATATGATTTTAAAACCATACACAGGAGAATGGGCAGCAATGCAATTGTGTGCTTTTTAGAGACTTGTAGAAGCTGTAAGAATAAGCCTCAAATACCCCCAAACTTCAAAAGCACCTGCATGTAGCACATTTGAGATTCTGTTACATTATATTTTATTGCATTACAGATACTTATGTGAATTTAAGCGTCCGCATATATGTTGTTGTGATTCAGTAGCTTTTTCAGTAGATGTAGGCAAATAAAATGTGGTCTGGATGCTTAAATCTGCTAAAATATTTATAAAAAAGTTGGCTCTTGGAAAAAGTTTCCCACAGGATGCAGTGGGTGTCAGGTCTAAAGGTCAGCAGCAGACAAAGTAAAGTGAAGACTCTTTTGGGTTTATTTTTCCCAATTTTTTTTTAAACAAATCTTATGTAAAGAAGCATAGCATCTTTCTTTGTTATTTCCTAAACTTGCAAATACTAACAAGCGTTTGCGTTTTTGTTCATACTTAAGCTGTTTGTTGCAAACTTTTTTTTTCTTTAGGAGAGGGGAAAAAAACCGCTCAGTGCAGTTAATACATCCATAAACTCTTAGCACGGAAGTTCCTGGTGTAAATCAAAAAAGCCAGATGGAGTTTTAAGTGACTGTCATGTACAACTTGGGGAATGAACATTCCTGATACTAATAAAAGGGCCAGATTGGAACTACATAATTAATCCCAGTGTCCTTTTCAGCACATGATAAGCTTTGGCTACAACAGCCATGGAGTTAATGGAGACAACTGTCAAGTCCTCTGAAGCAGTGAATTCTTTGCCTGAAATAAAAATACCTGTGTGCTTACTCTGTTAAGTATCTCCTGCTGATTAGTGCTCAAACTGCAGTTTAAATGGGAAAAAAAGAGGCTTTGTCTTGAGTCTATTTCCTGTCTTAAATATGTATCTAAATATATACATGTTTAATATGTATAATTTATCTGCATACATATGTCGTGTATAAAAATATTTTTAAAGATAGGAAGTATACTGGGTTTTTATGAGCATTACGTGTCAAAACATCTTCTCCACTGGAGTTCATTTGAATTGTACTGCCTGGGGAGCCCTAGGAAACAATCTTATAATTAAATTTATTCCCCCTGTATATCAATGACCTGAAGGAAGTGTGCAGAAAGGTGCTAAAAAAAAAAAAAAAAAGGCTTATGAGGTGACACAAAGTCTGTGTCAGAGACAGACAGGAGGAGGAGTGGGCAGATGGCAGTCAGTACAAGGCACGTGAATAATCAGATTGAGAACAAGCTGAAAAGACTGTGAGTGAGTGTGCTGGCTGCATGTGCTGCCTTTTTGGTTAGTTGTCACAATGAGGATTTTTCCTGTTGTGATCTATGGAGTATGGAGCAGAGAGGTAAAAATCTTGTAGCTGGAAGCATATATAATGGTGAAGGCATGCCTGCCATTGTCGGAGGGAACTTCTGGGATGAGGAAAAGGTCAGTGCTTTCAAAACTACGTGGACTGGAAAAACTTGGAAAAAACTGTTTAGTTTATTGTAGACTCCACCTGCAAGTTTATTCAGATCTACCTTTGGCATACATGATGTGGAATAATAAAATTATCTAAAATCATACCACCTGAATCTGCTGTAATGATAGATTTATTTCATTTTCTGAAGTGGTCTAGAAGGTAGCAAGATGTATTAGTGATAATTTGTTTCCATAACTTACTTTATTTAGTTTATTGGAAAACTCTTTGGGTGGCTGTCTGGCCTAAGTGTTCATTGCCTGGCTCAGTGGTCTTTTCCAGATTGCTTTTTGAAGGCACTGTAGAGTGTTGAAAGTAGAGAAGAGCTAAGTGATGGTTGTAGTGGTGAATGTTAGATCCCATTACACATAGCACAATGGGAAGGATTATGCCAAAAAAAAAGGAAATCCAGAAACGCAAAAACCTCCTGCCCCACTGATTCTTACTTGAAAAAGTTAGACTATCAATTTGTAATAATAACAAGGTATACACATGAAAGAGAGTGTATTGAGATCCAGTTAATCAGTGATAACTTGGTCCTGTTTATTTTGTTTCAAAATGTTCCTGCTTTTTTCTTTTAGCGAGTTTCATAAGTTAAGGGAGCAATGAACTGGTCTAACTGGAGAGTGCTCTACTTCCATATAAAGAGGCATTGCTTTGTCTGAGCTGATATTTAGTGGGAAGAAGCACAACACACTTTGCAGTTTAAAATTTTAGTGCATGTGACTTATCAGAAGTTACCCTTTAGTAGTATCAGTTTGCTCCTTGTATAATGTCGTCTTAGAATGTCTCAGTCTGAACAACAGCAGTAAAGAGTTCTAACAGCACAGGAAGGCTGAGGGAATTGGGTCTGTATTTCTGCAGGAGTGAAGGTTAGAAAGAGAAAGGAAAAAGATTAAAATATTCACCAGAAGTGCTGTAGATGAGATTGTTTCGTGTCTGAGGGCATGCTGAATCCTGTGGGAATGAGGAAGCTAAAAAGCTGTTTAATTCTCATGTTTCACACTGAATCAACACATGATGTTAGATATCAAAGTGGTATTAGTGGACATTTTGTGTAAAGAATATAGAAATAAAATAAGTCCAAACCAAGTCTTCTGCTGTGTCAGAGCTATGTGGGGAATGAACGTTGGAGGCTTAACATGAGTGTAATAAATCAAACTGCCGGCTGAGCCTCAGAGGGCTTTATTCATGCACTTCATTGTTCTCTGTGTAGATACAGCATGGTTCAGCCAAATGCAGGGTTGTCATTCTGCAGATGTTCAAAGTGTTTCCCAGCGTTCTGAAGACTGAGCTCGTGTCTCTGTGTTATCTTAACACTTCTCAGTTCATCGTTTGGAGTGGCCGTGCACTGACTTTTACTTGTATTTTTACATGCAGAAATCGCAGCGTGAGTTCGCAGTTTTGGGTGAGCGGGGAGCTATGTTATGTGCTGTTGATAACTCCCAGAAAGGCTCAAATTTGTACCTTCTGGAAAGTACTATTTCCCAAGGCTGATGCTTGACAACAGAAGATGCCCTGCTGACCCTCTGCAGCTTGGCAGAAAATGCTCCTCATTGCGTGAGCTTCCAAAGCGTCTCTCCCAGGGTACGGACTGCTTGGGGCGGCTGGCACAGAGCAGGTTTTTTAACCTTCACCTAACTGTCTGCTTTCCCCACGTCCTCAGTACCAGGCAAACAGAATAGTAAAACAGAAGGCAGAGTTATTTAGTAAGATAGAAATGGGAAACAAAAGGGTAAAAGCAGAACAGATGGAAAACTGTGTTCTGGTTTAGGCAAATGGTGACGCATCCGGCTGTTCCGCTGCTGTTACTTAGAGTTCCTAAAGCATGTCTCTGCTGCTGGGCCTGGAGAGTCAGTACTCATAGCAAAAGTCCCTCATTAGTGTTAGCTTTAACTATTTAAATTTGCTGTGAGTTTTCCATCACATCTTCCTTCATTTTACATCATCCTTGCTAGAGCTCTGGGTGGGGTCACGAAAGCTCTGTGATGGCCATGGCTCTTCCTGGAGATGGTCACCTTTGTGCTTAGAGAATGTTGCTTTTTCATTCTATCCATATTCATTCTGCTGGCTTACTGGTCCATATTTGATATGCATCAGTATTTTAATAAACATTCTTGCAATGTGCTCACATGCTTTGTGTAATGCACGTTTAACTCAGTGTTTTCTGAGGTATCTTTAGTGTATCATGTGGGATATATTATTAGCCCTGCTGATAAACTTTAATTAAATGATCTGATTATATACAGTTCATGCTTGTAAATAATATTCTTTCTCATCTTCCCCCCAATCTTCTTCTTTTGGAGTTTTGCTTATCTCAAATTATTGTTCAGTAAAGTTAACCAGTAAAACTTTAACTTAAGAGAAATCAATATTGCACTCAGTTCTTGAAGGATAAGTAAACCCACATTTTTCCATTAGGTTAGGTTAAGATAAGAAATATTACAGCTAACTAATTTTTAATATTAGTTTGACAGGTGTGTACTTTATCCCAGTAAGACAAAGGCAGTGTTTTCAGGAATGTTTTCCTTGATGGGGTTCTGTGAGCATAACCCTCGGATCTCACTGTAGGTCAAGGACATCCTCATTTTCACACAGCCCTTTGCCATGAGATAACTGAGCCGTCTGCTGAGGGGATCAGGTACTTTCAGGTCACTGGAACATTGGGAATGTTCTGGTATGAGGGAGGGTAGTTTTTCTGCAGCCTGCCCCTCATCTGTTCTGAATATACCAAGGGAGCGTTTCAAGGGAATACCAAGAAAAGTTAAGGTGACTTCTCGGGCTTTCTGAAAATTGGTGTGTATATCTCTAGCCTAACACTGAACAGAGCTTGCCATATTCAAACTTGACTCAGCTGTGACATAAGACAGAGTTCTTAAGGAAATCTGTGATATTTTCTTCAACTACACATCTGCCTGCTTTGACTCTTCATCTCTTCTGTTTGGTTTTTTTTTCTCAATTACTCTGTAACTTGAAAAAGACTTGCCACATCTGATCCAATGCTTTTAATCTTATTAATTACAAAATAAATGTAGTAGTTGATATACTCAGATATTATGTGATTATGCATGATTGTCTGGTCTTGTGGTTTTCATTTGATTTTAGCTTTTATGACTCCTTTGAGTTCAAAAGACTAATTAAAATTTTATGATGAGTTTTTCACTTTGAATATGGTGACTAAATTACTTGTCTTGATAAACACACTAGTTAGATCAGGATCTGCTACGCTGATCGCTCAGTTAAAAGTCAGGTTATGCCAAATATTAACTAGAAGCAGTAAAATCTTGTCAAAGCAAAATGAATCTGTGTACTTAAACATTCCTTGGTCCTGACAAACTGATTGAAGCTGTGATTCTGTATGTTAATGTGAAGCTGTATTCTGCAAGATCAGGGAGATGTTTGATGTGTTTGTTGCCCTTTCTTACACAATACGAATTTCAGTGTGGAGTTCCTTGTTGTTGTAGTTAATGATATCTGACTTCTTGCTTATATATAAATTAAGAAACAAGAGCTTTATTTACATAACTTAAATTGCTGTTATGTGTAATACTACTTTTAAATTTCTCCTGAGAGTACCAGGCATCCCAATAAAATCAAGCCTCTGCTGCAATTCTCAAAGACAGTTAATTATTAAATTTTTTTAAATTTTTTTTTTTTTGTGAAGAGGGGAATGTGTTCCTAAGTTGCCTGTTTTAAATGAGAAGGTGAATACTGGTTTTCTGTCATTTTACTGGTAGGCTACAAATCTATTTCTTAATAGTTCAGACCTTTTATACTGTGCTGTTAACTTTAACTGTGTGGCTGCTTACTTTAGTCATTTCCTTCCCTTCTGTAGAATCAAGTTTTTAGCTCTCTGGTTGGTTAATCTTTGCACAGATGGGACTTGCAGATCATTGGAATCTAAAGCACTGTGGTGTGCAAACTATTGACAACTCTGTGATGCTTCCTGTCTTTTGACCTACCTCTTTAAGTTGTAAAATATAATTAGATTGAGGTCTGCTTTTAAATAGCATTGTAGTTAAGTTGGAATTTGCTAGGTTAAATATCAGATTGCATTTGCATGCAGAGCTTGACAAATATTGCCAACTATGATTCTCCGTTTATTGCATTTAAGTGGAGCCTGAGGGAGGTGACTGTAGCTGTGTGCAAAGGTTGAGTTTTGGTGCTTGTGTTTATTGTATACAAATGACTAGAAGCCTGTATTTGCAGCATTTCCTTAAGTGTGCCTGTGTTGGTCCCATTGTACAGGTTAACTTTTATCAATTTTCTCAGAACATATTTACTCTAGAAATCCTATTGCTGATGCTTTTTACTTTAGCACCAGTTTAATTCTTCACACTGAAAGATTACAAACCGCACATGAAATTGATTTTTTTTTAAATTTAATTAATTCCTTAGAGGAATTCCTTGATGTTTTTACATCTCTGTTGAGCTAATAAGGCCTCCACTGACCTCTCCTTGAGATGCTACAGTTATAGAAACATAGATTGCTTTGGGTTGGAAGGTACCTTTAGAGGTCATCCAGCTCTAACTCCCCTGCCATGGGCAGGGAACCTTAACACCAGACCAGGTTGCTCAGAGCCCCATCCAGCCTGGCCTTGAACCAGCTGACTGAGAACTGTGCGGTTGGTCACTCGTATAAAGCATGGAAGCAGTGGGTGTCTGTAAGAATTGCTTTCAGTAACTTTTGCCACACGTGGAAGTGTAAACAGTGTAGAAAAGATTGTGGAAAATAACTGATTTACAAGTTTAGTCAATGTCCGAACACCTTGGGAGTTTTCTTCAGTTATCTGTCCTGGTTTGTTTGGCTTTTAAAAATGTAATTGAATGTCTGGTTCGTGAACTGAGTATGGCAGGATTCCTGTGAAGAACCAAGTTTTCTTATTTTTTAATTTTGTAAACACATTATTTCTCATATGTAAGTATGGTAAAATTAGGCAGCTTTTTAATTTTCTTTTTTTTAACTATAAAGTTTTAAAATTTTTTTTGGCTCACTTGTTTTGTTTGATGCCTGACTTTAATGAGCTTTTATTTTGGGCTCTTGTAAAGTTCACTTTAAAATCCAGATAAAATTTTTGACATAGAAACTCCAGACTTAATGATGGCTCTGTGTGGGAGCTCCACTCTTGGGCTCGGCTTGCGTCACTCATGCAAATTCTGCAGAGCTGTACCCTTGACCTTTTGAAGTAACTAATCCTCCTGTGTCAGTAGCTCATGTGTCAGTTGCAGCCAGCAGAGGAGGATGGAACCACATCCTTGGGTAGAGGTTTTCACAAATATTCTTTGGGAATATTTGTATTCAGAAATGTGTTCTACTGCCAAGTTCTTGAAGAGAGGTTTTGCCTGAGGTGTTTTAGGTGTTTCTGACTACCCAGAAACCTTCTTGTTTATTCTCATGTTCTTCTGGTTTGCCGTGGCCTCTCCAAGGTCCAGGTGCTTTCAGGACTGATGTGTACTGGACCACCTGCTGCCAACTGGGGCATTGGTGACACAGAGGAGATTTGGAGCTCCTTCCAGCATTTAGGAAAAGCGATGGCTGCGGAAGTCCTGCTCAGCTGATTTCCGTGGAGGTGGAGTCTGCTGACTGCCTTTGGCACAGAGGTCTGTGGGAAGAGCTCCATGTTCACGTGCAGTGTTAACAAAAGAGGCTGAAGGACATTTGCAGACTTGCAGTGGGGGTGAACTTTGATGCAGGGATTGAAAGGCAACTTGGTGTTCCTTTGCTGATTTTTTTCAAATGTCAGTTTCCTCTTGAAAGGCGGGGGAAGTATTGAAGCTGCATCTGAATAGTTGCAACCTTAATATTACCTTTAGGGTTTTGCTAAATTCATTTTGTTATTGTTTACTGTGACTTTGAGTTCTGCATCTTCCTCACATGCTGTTCCCCACTCAACATGTTGATACCAGAGGTCTTAAGTATTTCTGTTTCTTTTGGGGGCAGGAAGAAGGTTACTGTTGTGGTTAAACAATTCACCTGTATTGGTGTAACACTATGTTGCCACCAAAACAGGCAGTCCAGCACTATACAGTACTTTGCTGTTGGTTCTAAGGGTTGTACTGCACTCCAGTGATTGAGATCAGCTGCCTGCTATAGCAGAAAACTCTTTTTTTTCTTTTTCCTTTTTTTTCCCCCATGCAGGATTAGTTTGCAGCTAATACAGTGGTTGTCCAAGTAACTTGCATCATGAAGTTCAAAAATTCCTGCAGCAGTAGAGGAAGGAGGAAGACAGAACAGGATTACTCTTCTGCCACAGTGCTCTTACCATGTTCATTTAAACCATCCTGAAAGTGCACCCATAGTCAGACTCTGTGGTGTGAGTATTCTTTTCATGTTTCTGTAACAGTCATTGTGCAACATCCTCTCTCATTAAGATAATTATAAAGCAATACCAAATAGCACTAAATGATGTTCTTGTTGTGCAGTTGTTTTCTGTTTGAGGTATGACAAAGAAGTTTAGTTGTTGTGTTCATTCATTACTGTGTATTTTGCAGAGCTAATAAAAATTGCTTCAAGATTAACTTGAGGACAACCATGTGTTATTATCCCCAGAATGCTTGTCACTGTAGGCTGGGTGCTGATGTTCTTGGCTGCTGATCCTGCTGAACATGCAAGTCAAGTTTTGTAAGAAACAAAACTGGTACATGTGTTTCTGGACTTTATTGATGGGTTTGGCTTAAGGATATTTAGACCTTAGATAGGACTAGAGCCTAATCTGAAGTGAGATCCTGTGCAATATGTTGTAGTTTGAATATTCTCTTCAGCACAAACTCTTGGATTTTACAGATCTCCTCCTCTTGCAGTATGCTACCCACGAATGTGGGCAGAGGTTTGGGGCTTTTTTTAGATGAATACTTGAGTTAACCAAAGGGTGTGAAAATCATCAGTCAATGCAAGGCAAAGAGTTCACTTTAGCTACTAATCTGTTTGATTACACTGAGTACCTCTCATTGTTAGTTTGACACCGTAAGATAATTACAGGTTTACTGGACCAGAAGGACTCAAAACTTGGGACTTGAATGTCAGGTAATGATTGAGGTTTCTCCTTCACCAAGATATTTTATCTGTTGCATTGAATTATTGCTTAATCTGTTTTGTCCTAGGAGCGAGTGGTAGGAACCAGTCCTTCTACTTCTAAGTTACTCCCAAACTGTTTGTTTACTGTAAATGTTTTAATTTTGATTATCACTGAAGCTCTGCATTTCTAGTGTGACAGAAGAACAGTTGGAGTCTTACTGTCCATCTTCTGTATTTAGTTCACTGTGATTTAAAAAGCTCTATTCAGTACTGGGAGAAAACAAAAATGAGATTTGCTGGGGAAAAATAGAGACTGAAAAATCTGTAGTCTGTCCCTAAATGTAAGGCATCCTTGTGTATTGCTTCAGAGCGACATTTTAAAGTTTTCATGTTCAAAATTATGTGTTGTGGGAACATTCTGCTTCCTCTTTCAAACTTGAGGGAGTTTCTACAAGCAGGCTAAGTGAAAATATCTTTCATATTGCCCATTCTTTAATGTACTGGCATAAAATTACAAATCTGAAGGGTTTCTTTTCGGGAAGAACATTACATCATCTACAAAGGTGACCATGAGATAGTTATTTGGCAGCATATTTCAATTCAATAGGCTTAGGTATGCAATTTCTATTTTCTCTGAAGTTTATTTTTTAAATATCTGGCAGAAGCTGATCAAAAGAGTTTTAATATTAATTATTTGTGATTTCAGAACTGTTGGAGATGCTGGCACTGTAGTCTATTGATAACACCTGGCTATTTATAGGAAAGTCTGTACTGATGTAATCTATGGATAATTCTTTTTCCAAAGTCTTATTGACTCCACCATGTCTGAGGACAATTATATAAACAAGACTATAGTTACTGGAAGCATGTCACAGAATTAATGAGATCATGGAATTGCAAGTGTAATGATCAGAAGAGACTCTTCCAGATGTGGTCCAAGCATTTGTTCACTGCAGGGACTGAACTAGCCCTTGGAAGGATAAGCCATGGCTTTGACCTTTGAAGCCATGAACCCCCCCCCAAAACAGAGAATCCACAGCCTCTGTGTGAAACCTGTGCCTGGGCTTCACCACCCTCCTAGTGAAAAAATTTGTCATTATGTCCAACCCGAATTTTCCATGCTGCCTCTTGTGACCAGTGCCCTTCCTTATCCTGTCTGGCAGTGCTCAGGGTGTTTGTCTTTACAGTTCCTATCTTGTGTAGCTGTAGAGAGCTCTTAGATGGTCCCAGCCTTCTCTGTGCCAGAGAGAACAGGCCCATCTCCCTCGGC
>JAWWES010000081.1:102487487-102527322 GCA_035583135.1 Lophotriccus pileatus | reverse complement strand
CACAGAGTTACATCTTTTGCATCTGTTCCATCATGGGCTCCTTCATGAGCTGCAGACGAGGTTGTCTCTGCTCACCAACAATCTTCCACAGGTAGCAGAGATGATTTAAATTTCAGTCTTTTCCCTGCTGAAGGGAGAGAGAGGGAGAGAGGGGGAGAAGGAGCTGTCCCCCACCCCCTTCAGACTTTCTCTCTCCGTTTGCTGCAGCTGTGACCTTGAAGGCTCCGTTATCTCTCTGGCTGCAGTTTCTAAGGTTTTTTTGCAAAGTCCTTTTAAGTCTTTTTTTTCTCCTTCACTCCGTTCCACGTCTGGATCAGGGGGCTTCAGTGATTGCTCCTGCCCCCGGCCAGAGCTGGGGGAGGAGGAAGGCCTTGGCCCCCCACCTGGGGCCTGCTGCCTCTCCCTCACATGGCTCCTCAATTTCCAAGTGTGCAACTAGCCTTCTTTTCTGTTTTTCTTAAAAATGTAATTGGCAAAAGGCGTTACCAAAACTTCTGATTGGTTTTGTCCCGGAAATTCACCTGGACAAACCACCCACAGTCCCCCAGGGAGGGGGAACCCTTGCTAACCCATGACATTTCCCAAAGGAAGCCATGTCCCTAACAAGACAAAGGCCATGCCCTTGTTCTATGGGTAGTGACTTAGCTACGCCTACCAGCTTCTCTTCCTGGTTGTTTTTTCTAACTTCACATTATTCCTGAAATAACATCATCATTCAGTTACCACTAATGGAAAATACTTCATTGTTTTAGGGAAGGGATTTTATGATGTTTTTTACTGTAACAGCAGGTTACAGATTGATTCACACAGGTCACAGAATGTACCTCTGTTACTGATACTAGCCCTGACCAAACCACTGCGGGACTCCTGATCCTGGGAGTCTTCCCCACAGAGTCAGGGTGTATCCAAGGCACACAGCTAGGTCACAGGAACATTTTTTAGGTCTTGCAGTTTAGACATTGGCTCTGTGAAACAGCAGCGCCTTTCCAGCTCCTAGGATACTAGTCATTACAACCTAAATATGTTACTGCAGCAAAAATTGTAAAGTCAAGTAAGATCCACTAGACTGTCAGACCATTCAGAAAATGTTTAATAGCACTGTTTAATATCTTCATTACTGACACACACAGTGACCAAGTGCACCCTCCACAAGTTTGCAGTGACACCAAGCTGTGTGGTGTGGTGTCATTGACAAGCCCAGTGGATGTGATGCCATCCAGAGGGACACAGAAAAGCTCAAAAAGTGGGCCCATGGGAACCTCATGAGGTTCAACAAGGCTAAGTCCAAGATGCTGCACCTGGGCTGGGGTGGTCCCCAGCAACAATACAAGCTGGGCATGAAGAGACCAAGAGCAGCCCTGCCAAGAAGGACTTGTGGGTGCTGGTGGATGAGAGGCTGGGCATGACCTAGGAAATGTCTTTATGAAGCCCAGATGGATAATCACATCTTGGGCTGCATCAGAAGAAGAATGGCCAGCAGGTCCATTCTCCCCCTCTACTCTGCTCTCGTGAGACCCCACCTGGAGTGCTGTGTCCAGCTCTGGGGTCCCCAGCACAGGAAAGACATGGACCTGTTGGAGCAGGGCCAGAGGAAGGCCACAAAGATAATCAGGAATGGAACATCTCTCCTGTGAGAAAAGGCTGAGAGAGTTGGGGTTGCTCAACCAAGAGGAGAGAAGGCTCTGGGGAGACCTTACTGCAGCCTTCCAGTACTTAGAGGATGCTTATAAAAAAAGATGGATACAGACTTTTTTAGCAGGACCTGTTGCAATAGTATAAGAGGTAACAGTTTTAAACTAAAAGAGCGTAGATTTAGACTAGATACAAGGAACAAACTTTTTACAGTGAGGGTGATGAAACACAGGAACAGGTTGCCAAGAGAGGTGGTAGATGTCTCATCCCTGGACACATTCAAGGTCAGGCTGGGTGGGGCTCTGAGCATTCTTATCAAATTGAAGATGTCCCTGCTCATTGCAGGCGGGTTGTCACTAGATGACTTGTAAAGGTCCCTTCTCAATCAAACTATTCTCTGATTCTATGAAAACACCTGACAGGTGGGACACCACAGGACTTCTTCCAGCAACGTGACCATTCATCATCCCTTGGCTATTCTCTAGCCTTCCATTCCCTTCATGTTATGTCCAACCCAAATAAGCAGTAGGTAAGTCCTAAACAGCATGTTGAGGGTAATGAACACAATTCTCAAGGCATAATGCAATTTACCTCCCATAATTTTATAGTTGTTTATGCAGTTTGGAAATCTATTTTCAAAGTCAACTCTTTACTGCTGCTGACACCTATCCGAGACGAATGCTGCAAAGAGGTAAGAGCTACTCACTTACTTCACTTTTTCAATAATGTTTACTCTTGCAAAAGAAATTTTGTTGTTTCCACAGAAGTTCATACCTAGCAATCACTATTCCGTGGGAGTTCATGCCTAGCAATTACTATTCCAAAAACATATCTTACTGGTATAATTCTTCTTTACTTCACAGAAGTTTAAAAATACAAGTAAAGGTCATATGCTAATTTGACATTTCAAAATCATACTCAAACCTGAAGCTTCATAAAAGTAAGTTTGATTATGACACTTGATGTACTCTACATATAGGAGCAGCCTAAAATCACTTCTTTTTGCATTATGAACTGAGATACTTTTGCAGTAAGACATAATTTTTAAAGACTTTAAAGAGTGGAGAACACCTAGCCAAAGCAACTTATATCATTGTCCTGCTAAAATAACAACAGATGTACCAAATAACATACTTTCTGAAAATTCTTGAGCAATCACAGTTGTAACTTCACCAAGCTGCCACAAAAAGAATTTACAGATGAAAAAACTTCTATTTCATCAAGGTTGTTAGTAAAATACACACTTCACCTATTTTTCCTTGGAATGCGTGATATCAGAAGAGAAAAGCAGAAAATCTCTTTTAAAACAGGGAGGGAAACCCTGTAATTTTTAGGAACACTTAAGAAGTACAGAATACCTAGGCTGCTACTTATCACATACACGTTAACACCTCATTACTATCCTGTATTCCCACATCCCTATTCTTCTCCCTTGTTCTTTCATTTCTTACCAGCTTCGTAAATTCTTCAGAGCAGGTTTTCTTTTCTATATAAGGCTTGACACAACAAAGGATATCTTTCCACCACCAAAGTGGAATAAAGTAATAACATTATCTGTGTTACAATATTATAAATATTATTATAGATAACATCATTATTTTAGAAAAGAAAACTGGATCTTAAATTGTCCTGTCATATTAGCTGGCTTCACTCCTCACTTTTTCAGTATGCTGCAGATTCTGGCTCAGAGGAGTCATTTGACTGACACTGAAAGATCTGATGGCTGGTTAGGTACAGCTGGGGTTTTGGACAGCTGGAAAAGTGTAAGAGGCTACTTAAATTATGAATTAAGCATAACGGGCTTATGATAATGTTTAAAAGATGATCCTGAAACTATCGACTGCTAATACCACCATGAGATTTCCAAGTTAGCAACAGACTTTCTCCTCCTGAGAAAATGCAATGGTTTCAGGTTGGCTGCAGATGTAAGAACACCACCTCTGTCCTCATCACAAGGTCTTCTTCATAGCCAGAGCAGTGGAAAAGCTCAGTGGAAAAGCAGTTGTCTGAGGCACAATTTTTTAACTGTTTACAAATGACAGGACCAGGTATGACTTAAACTCCAGTCTTCAACTTTTGACTTAAGAGTCTGAAGAGCTTAGAGTCTGGCTGCACAAGTCCTCTACAGACAAACCATACTTGGGAGGCTGGATGCCCAGCTGCTGGAATTAGCTGCTCAGCTTCTAGTTTAGTGGTGAGCACAGTGATGCCAGGTTGAGTTGGACTCAGTGACCTCAGAGGTCTTTTCCAACCTTACTCATTCCAGAAAGCCACAATTTGCAAAGGAACTCCACAGAAGGGACAGATAGATCATTGATTTTTAAACAGCGTGAAGAAGGTCATTCCCTTAAAAGGGTTCTGCTGCATAGCTCCAGGGAGGAAGTGAATTTCTTAATCTCTAAGATTGTTGATCTCTTTCCTTTATTTGCCATTAAAAGATAATCTAGAGTCATTCAGAGCAGCAGACGGGGAACAGACAATGTTGTCATTTCTTGTGCTGTACAAAGGGAAAAAAATATACCTGTAACAGTTATGATTTATTCCATGCTTGAGTCTCATACACTCATTTAGTACTAGATGAGACCAGCTTGGGAGGGCAAGGGAATTCTGCTTGGAATTCTGGAATGCAGAATCTGCAGGTAGGGAAGATCTTGTAAAACTGAAAGCAAATAAATAACTTTCTATCCCTCACAGCTGTAGGTAAGGTTGCTTAGGTACTGAGAGTTTAAAATGCAGGCTAAATATGATCATGCAGAAAGAAATGTTTTCCTTGGTAACTACTTTCAGCGTTACATTATTTACTTATTTTGAGTATACATTTAACTGTAAGAGGAGGGAAGGGAAAAAAAAAACAAACCAACATTTTCCTTGCTTTGCTAACTCTACTGCTCCAATAGGCAAAACATGAAACTGAACAGTAATAGAGAAACTGGGTCTGCAAATAACACACAAGTTTTTTATTTTCATTTTTATTACAAAATTAACAAAAAATAATCTGAGAACATTTAATTTTAAAAAATCTTCACAGGTCATCAGACTAGTAAAAGGAAAATGGATGTAAAGAAGGTGGTATGCAATGCATTTTGTTCCCCATTATAAACAGTCAGGACTCAGGAGCTTGCCATCAGGAAAGTCAGATGGTCCAGCACCCCAGCCTCTAGTGCTGCAAATGAGCCAATGGGAGAGGCTTCATTACATTTTCTTTTTTTATTTTTCAAAGCAAATCTAAGCACAGCAAAGGACACACAAAGTGTACCATTTTTTTAACAAAAAAAAAAAAAGGGGGGGGTCATCTTTATATTAGCTGAAAAATACAGCTCACTGGCATGGCTTTTTAATGTTCTAAGAACATAAGGAAGGAGAATTTTAAAAATACATATAATCTGCTAAAAGGTTAGAATTAATAAGATGTTAAGACTGATCATTTACAATGTGTTCAAAAATTAACACCATATACAGAAAGATATAATTACTGGCTGGTTTAGAAGTATAATTTTACATAGAACGTGGCCAGTCAAAAATTCACAAGCACTGTTCCTTTTATTTTTTCTGAGGTAGACAGACACAAACATGTAGGAGGATACACTACCTTCATAAGTATCTTCTTTAAGAAAATATGCATAATTCAGAACTGTTTACTTCCATTGACACTCCTTAAAGAGTCATTGTCATTCTTTAAAAATAACACAAGTGCTACAATATAGCACTTGTGATGTGTTATTATTAGCTCAGATTTAATAGCTGCAGTGAGAATACTTTAAGATATCTTTCTTTTCTTGAGGTTTGAAAAAAAAAAAAAAAAAAACAGGGATGAACTTACACTCCAACATCAGTATTTAAATATGCTCAGGTCATCAAAATAAAGTCCAAGCCTTGTACAAATGGAGATACCATTAAACAGATATCCTGTCGCTTCAGGAATTTTAACTGAAATGCAATTGGTTTTATTTCTGTTACCTTTAAGTGAACCATCAGTAATAAAGACAAGTTCAAGACACCCTGGGAAGGCATAGATTTTCAGAAGATATAGAGGTGTAAGGCCCAGCTCAGTTTTCCTTCTGTAGAAGAGTGAAATAATCAATGTGCTGAAACTTCAGGACCTCGTTTCCCCAGCTGGTCCAGCCAGGCTGGAGGTTGCGAGCAAACAACTCCAAGCATTCCACATCTGGCTTGATAAACTCTGCCAGAACTGCTGTGTAAGAAAAGAAAAGAAGAAAACAGTGACAATGGTACAAATAACAATAGTAAACACATAAAACCTTCCCTGTGATGCTAGCGGATGAAAAAATTAATGTTTCAATAAAAAAAGAGAGACAGCAAATTAATTTCAGGGGTTTCATCAAACAGCTGGACTATTTATAGTCAGAAAGTAATTTTAAATAAGTGCCCTTGAGATTCTGAACAATACTGTCAAGGCCTTCAATAGCCTTGATTTATTGGTTTTCATTTAGAGAAAGGGAATGAGGATTTATTTGAGCCTCTACATAGGCAAGTTCTGAATTTTTTACTAATATCAACAAAACAACTCCTAAAGACTAACTTAGCTCCTATAACACACGGGTAACATTTCTAAAAAATAAATAAATAACCCCTTTCTTAATTAAGATCACACTCTTCCTTTACACCTTAAAGGGGACAAAAGCATTTTTGTGATGACTGTTAAGAGGTAAAATAAGAGACACCAGTTAAATAAGCACAGCACTAAAGGACTATAAAAATGCAAGCACTACTTTTTCCCCAATACCGACTTGGCAACAGAAGAGATATTTATATAACTCTGTTCTTTTATTCAGTAACATAAATCTCAAATTTCTTTTACAGTTGGGCATTTTTACTGCTTGAATCCAAATAAATAGATGCTTGTCATTAACGTTAATGATGTAAATGTCACGGATTATGAATGTGTGGTAGTCAACCCACCACAGAATGGTATTCTTGGAGTGATAGAAAAAGATCTTGTAAATGTTTTAGTAAATGTTTTACTTGTCATACAGAGTCATTTAGTGTGTGATTGGTTCAAACAAATCCTTAACTAGGTTTCATAAAACAGCTATGAAATTACTGCATACAAAAATATGCATGAGAAAAGCAAGGATTTAAGGAGTACAGAATACAGAGAAGGCAGAAAGACCAAAAAAACTTAAGAACTTTATCTATACTAAAAATTATGTTAAGTTTTTGGTTTTGTTACAGAAGACAAAAAAGTTATGAAAACGTTTCCAAGGAATATCTTGGTGATTTTTTATTAGATCTCCCAGCCATTTCTGAACCTCTGTCACTTAAAAATACAACTCATTAATCCAACAGTATGCTTGCTGCTTGATTCAGTCTCTTCAGGTATGCTCACTGCAGATCATATCAGCATACACCATACACATCCAGTCAGCACACAAAGTATGAGAGGCAATGCTTTTTCTTGGTTTATTTGGTGCAATCCAAGTTCTGACACTTTGCAGGAAGTTTGCCTGTCACAGACTGCTTGTGTGAGACCCCAGGTGATCAGATCATGGATTGCTCCTGTTGCAGAAAAGATGAGCATCCAGTTTGTTTTCTAGTGTTAGCCAGGCCCAGATGCATTTCCTACCTATATGATCACCTCTTAAAAAGCTTCAATATATTCAAAACCTTTCCATAAATATTCTGTAGTGAGTGTTTCCAGGCTTTCTTGTATTTGGGCTTGGCACAAAAATCTATTCTCCTTCTCCCAATCTTTAACAAATGTCACATGAATGCCTCAGATGGGTTATCATCAAGGCAGCTTTTAATCTCAAAAACACTGCTACCAGCAGGAATCTTATTCCAAAAAACTGCTTCTTTTAGAGGCAAGTTAAAATGCTTAAACAAATCTAACATTTGCAAAGAAGTCTGGGAAGTTTAGAGGAAAATGTACATTCTGACAGAAAACTTGCTGCACTGTTTGGTGTCATGGGAGTTCATTTAATTAGACACTACTTATGAGCAGTTGCTTTTATACCATCTTGCTAACCTACCATAATAAAAAAAAAACTGGTAACATTTACTGTTCTTCCTCCAGCTCCATTTAGATAAGGATTTTTGGTGCAGCATTTGCTGCCAACATGATGAGAGGGCTCAAGCACCTCTCCTGGGAGGACAAGCTGAAATTGGGGTTGTTCATCCTGGAGAAGGGAAGGCTTCAGGGAGACCTTATTGTGTCTGGCCTTTCAATGCTTAAAGGGGGCCTCTAAGAAAGAGGAGGACTAACTTTATAACAGGGCCTGCAGCAATAGGACAAGGGGCAATGGTTTTAAACTAAAAGAGGATCAATTTAGACTAGATATAAGGAAGAAATTGTTTAGAACGAGGGTGCTGAAACACTGGAAACAGGTTGCCCAGACGTGGTAGATCTTCAAATGCATAGGTTAAAAATATCATCACAGCACTAAGTCCAGCAATCAAAAGCAGTTTTAACAAGCATCAAAAACTTCCATCGGAGATTCAATCAAGTTCAGAGACTGGTTCACCAAAAAGCAAAAAAGAGGTAGCCAAAAAACTGATCAGTTCACCAGAAGCAGGAGGCATGTCACAATATTTCTACCAATTTGGTTACAGAATTTAAAAAGGAAGTCCCAGGAATCTCCCCCTTTCCTTCTCACAGAGAAAGGTATGTTTTAAAGTTAGAGACTTTTTTTAAAAAAAGGGAGACATTACATATAATTCGAGATCACATTATAGTATGATTTTTCATTGCTAGGTTGTAGGCATTTACATAATCACATCAGGCAGTAACTTGCACTGCAATAAAAATTACCATACCAAGAGGGCTCCATTTTGTTGGCTTAAAATCTCATTACAATGGTTTCCTTAATATAGAAAAAAATCAGTGTTCAAGTTATGAATTATGGCTTTTTTGTTAGACCTTTTTATCATTGTAAGGCTATCTTAACCCACAGGCACCTGACTTGCAGTCCTCAAGCAAACCCTGGAGCTTTTTTCCTCTGAAAACAGGTTAGAGGAGCTACATCAGCAGAAAGATTAAATATTAAGTTCTTCTACCACAGGAATAAATTGAAAAACAAAGTCCACCACACAATTACTTCTATCCACTTACAGATACCACTGACAAGAAACAGATTAAATAAATTACAAACAGCCTATTCTTTATCACTTACAGGTGTCACAAACACTATGACAGCAACTCAAGCACTTATATTTAGGCATCTAATGCCCTAGGACACATGATGCTAGCACAAAGCTAGCTGGTAGACATAACAATGGTCTTCCAGAAAACCCACTTCATTCTGAAGTGCAATCCAGGAGACACCTATCATACCCACTTACTCTTAATCCCAAACACATATTGAAGACGCATGCGGCTAAAAATGTTTAAATAAGAAAAAAGAAGAATGATTTTTGAAACAAGCAACAGTTTCCCCTTATCTTTTGGACTTCCACTGCCTAAAAAGCAAGCTCTGCACTGACAAACTGGATACATAAAATGAAAATGACTGTTGGCTTTTCATTGTCTCATCAATGAACCATGCAAAGCACACAACAGAGCTCATTTTAGAACAAGCCTTCAAAAGAGTTCGCAATGTAGAGATTCTTATTGCCCAGTTTGTCTAATCCCTGAACAGAGTAAGACCAGAAAAAGATCTGAAACTCGGCACAAAGACAGCTTCACACCTCTGCATCTCTCTTGAGCTTCAAGTTAAACTCAGGTGTTGGTGCATCTATCAGTTAGTCTGACAGTAAGGGCTCACAAGGCACATAAGGAAACAGAAGGCATTTATTTCTTTTTAGTTCCAAGAAAACCTTTATAATATGGCCTAACAAGCTAGACTTGCTACACGGAGGCATTTTCATGACTTCCCATTGCATTGTTCTGCTGAGGATATGCAGAGTGGCTAGAACACAGCCAAGAATTAATTCCAGTGTTTTTAGACATACTCCTACATGACAATATTATTTTCTAATAATGTATGTAGATACTTAAAAACTGGAGGAGAAATGGCTGTAACAAGCACAATCAATAATACAGGAAAAGGAAAAAAGATGATGTGAAGTTATGTAGAACTTCATATATCTGTGTAACAGAATGTCCTTTATGCCTTGTAAGAGCAACACTGAATTGAATTAGGAAGAAAACCTGCTGTTATTTGAATCAAAACCTGGAGTAATAAAATTTGATTTTAACACATTTGCATAAAGCAGCTTAAGTACATTTACAATGACATATTAAAGCTCTAAGCATCGAACACAGCATACGCATCACCAAAAACCCCTACAGTTGCAATTTCATGGTTAAACGCACTGTAGGAGCACAAACATCTCTTTTTGATGGCTTACTTTAATTTACATCTTTCTCTTCCCCCAGGAGAGATAAACTGCTACAATCAGTCATTAAGTGGCTACATATGTACCAACATACAACCTTTATTGTTGTAATAAGAAACAAAGTGCCAGACACCATCAGTAAATACTAATATTTTTGGCTTTGTTACCACTTAAACAAAGCATAAAGAATGTGTGTGACTCATCAAGTGTCCTTCTCACCCCTTGCCAAATCTCTGCTTCTGTTCAAATTTCTTCTGAAACCCTCTAGGATGTAGCTTAGCTGCTCTCTACTGGCCGCTCAAGAGTATTGTCCGGTTGTAAAAGCCATACCTTGTACGGCACTGAAGTCAAGGCGTCGGCAATTAGCTTTTGCCTTATGGTCTACCTTTTCATTACATAACCATATTCTGAATGGAGCTGCCAAAAAACTGTAGGATACACGTGGATTTTTATAGAAACCTCGTAAATCATTCATATTTGCTCCACAGCAAATTCATTTTTTCAGAGAGAAATATAAATGTTGCTCAATATTACCAAATCCCAGCATTCAAGTAAAGACTCAGGAAACATAGCACAAACAAATGTCTTTTAAAATCCATTCAGGATCATCATTTATATAGGAATCCCAAATACAGTTTCTAGATTCTGCCCTACAAAAGAATTGTTCCAAGGAGTACTCCGGCACTAGAATTTCCTGTAATACACACAAACTGTTGTTTTGCACCCTCAGATACCTCACAAGTTTCCTGTTTGTGTCTGAGTTTGCTGTTAAGTACTAGTTTACTGAAGAGGCCCTAGGTGACAGCCTCACAAATCACCACCCTACTATTCATTACCTTAAATGAACACATACAGTTCCTGCTCCAGTCTTAATTCTTAAAAACATGGCTTCAGAACGGTGAAAAGATCCTCCTAGAACTGCCTTTCTTCTTTTCTGTTTTTAGCTAATTGAAGTATGTCCCATCTACTATTTTTTGAAGAGGTATATATGTGTTAATTTAATAAATAGAAGATGCCAAACACAAATTTTACAGTGTCCCCAAATATACAACAATTTTTTGGATCAGCATCCTAACTGAAGCAGTTCTATTCCTTGGGAACACAAAAGAGAAAGCATGTCACTGAAGCAAACTGTGACACCTCCCCTCTTCAACAGCATTAGACATTTCTTCTACCTGCCTTTTCCGATGTGACTACGTGGTACCATGTGCACCTGGAGTATTTGCAGGTTCACCATGAGCTTCCCTCCTGTGGGAGGATGAAACCATTTTTTTGAGACGTATTAAAAGTACTTCCTACCATAGCCTTGTAAGGTGAAAGAAGTACAACTTCCCATTGACAAAATGAGAGTGCTCCAGAACAATGTGAGAAAAGTAACAACATATCATACGGAAGTCTTCAAATTCTTTGGACTAAACTCTGAATAGCTGGATTTATACCCACATTAACAGGCTGGCTGGAGTTACTGCACCCATTTCAGTAAACTGAATACAGTTTCTCAGAAGTAAGCAGGGCCTGCCTATTTGTTGCTTATTATTAGTAGTCTTAAAATAATTATGCTTTTGGATTTAAAAGCGTAATTTTACTGCAGACAATTCATGCAGAAATTAAAACTTTACCTTCAAGATGACATAATAAAGAAAGTTTTCTAGTTTTATTAACTAAGAAGAAGATATCCTATTTTATATATTCCCAAAATTTTCTCCCCACAAGGTATTTTAGATCAATTTTCATAACTTCATACATGAAGTATCTGTAAACTGTGCAGTATTTACAAAACAAATTTTGAAAAAGGCAACTTTTTTTTTTCACTTCTACCCAAAATATTCACTCAATAATGCTGGAAGTTCTAGTTTAAACATTCATTTTTAGAGACCAAGACTTACATGCTTCACAACACTTTCAGAAATGTTGAGGAACCACAAGTTCTGTTGAGCAAAATTGCTTGGCATATGGGAAATTAAAGGCGTTCCAAGGTACATCCTAGAATGAGATGTCCAAGTCCACTGCATTACAGCAATGTTATGCAACAAAACCAAAACGTACCAGTAAGAGGAGGTTTATGTGAATGCAGGGTGCAGGGTATGCTGACAATTAACTTATGCTCCGGAATTGGAAGTACACCTTCAGGTTTCCTGTTGTATAGAGGAGAAGTATGAGAATGAATGCCATCCAACATGGTGTTGCAGCTCTCACAGAGCTCCTTCAGATGAGAGGTGACACACAGGATGCTCATTCACAGTCAAACTTCAGGTAAGTCCAAGGGAAGTTGCTCAGACATAGAAAAGGACAGTTTATGAAATCACTGAGGCTTTAGACACAACTTAGTTATGAACAGCCACACAAAGCCATTGAGAACAAATAATATCTCTTCATGAGTAGAAAAACAGCAGCATCCCCAAAATGGCATCAGCCTGTGCCAAGGACTTGTGATCCAAGAGAACATATCAGCAAAGGAAGCCCCGTCCATGAGAATTTTGTCCAAGCGAGTTCTCCAGCACAGACACATGTAAGAAAAAGGCAAAGATTTCCATTCTTTAGTCTCACTAAGGCACACCCTTATCCCAAAGCTAGTAAGGCTATCTTTAGGTCCACAATCAGCCAAAAGATGATGCCATGAGATTTTGGGATATTATACTGTATTATAAACAAGTGACATATACAAAGGGGATCTTAACATCCTCAAAAAGACATTTACCATTGTCCTGACATACCTTAAGTCTTCCTTTACATCTCCTTGAACTCTCCCTAATACAAGAACTTCATAGGGCTTTTTGTGCAAAGAATCCAAAGGCAATACAAATTCTCCAGCCCTAGTAATCTGGCACAAAAGAGATAAAAATACACGACGGAAGATTTTAATATTCATTTTTCCCCCCCAAGACACTTTCTTTTATTAAAAAAAGGACAATGATGATACCAGTCCTTTCAAATACAGAAGCACATGGTAGTAAACAGACAAATTATAAGAATGTAAGGTGTCATAGTGGAAGTCCTCTCAGTCTCTAAGAAAGCAAAAAGACAAATTAAGAACTTACTTTTACCCAGTGCCACTCAGCAAGCGTCTTCACTGACCAATGAGGATAGAGTTCATCCTTAACAAAATGTAAGTGCTTCTGCCTATTAGTCACCCATGTGACTACAAGACAATTCGGAGCAGCTAGTGTTGGTACAGGAATCTGCTTGATTTGCCATGAAGACAAGTGGCTGTACCTATACATCAATACAGTGAGAAAGCAAGTTAGCATATATTAAATATAAAACCTGCAAAGCAACACAAATGGATAAAGAAATTACATGGACAGGATGTTTCAGGAATTATCTCTTGACAACCACAGTCATAAAAATAGTTCAAGACTGACACCCAGTGGCCAAAGCTGACAGATTTTATATAAAATCATTACTGTATGGACATAATTTTTACTGAGCAGAACCTTTAACTATTTCCACTATTCCCCCACATAAAGCATTATGAGTTGTGACTCTAATGAAGTCTAAAAGCCCATATTTTTATTTCATTTAAGAACTATCATATGTAATTCAATATTCTCATCTTTACAACAGAACAAAGCTATTTAGTTAAAAGTAGCTTCTTAGGCAATGCAGTATTATTCACTTCTTACAATAAGCTCTCTTCTGAATGAAAATGACAAGTGAGTCATTTGCAAGTGCAACGGCAACACCAATTTGACTGGCAAGTTAGGAGGTCATAAAAAATAATTTCTCCAATTATTTGCAGAAGTTATTAATTTTTTTTTATTACCAGTCATGGTAGAAATTCTCTAGTTTATTCAAAACTGTTCCGCACTTTCCTGAGCTAACTGAATGCTACATCAGAAATACAGCACGCTTTCCAGATTCTGTCCTGTTCCACCATTCTCTCATGATGCTATTCTACACTATGAGCAAGTTGTAATTCATGGAACCTACATATTGCAGCATCAAAAATATCGGGACACTGCCCACTGGAAATCAACAGCTACCATGTGGGTACCTAGGACCCTACATAATGCAACAATGAGGAACAGTAAACAAACAAAATCAAAAATATCTCCTGGTCTAGACTGTCCAGAGAAAAAAAGATTCACCCAGATGTGAAATGCTTCAAAACTGTCAACAAGGTAATTAAGAGCAGTGATAGCTCCTGCACCTTTTGCCTTTATTTTGTGAGGGAGAGAGTGTCTTGCTGGCTAATTTGTGCTTGTAAATAACTACAATTTTCCTCTGAGTACCATACATTGTCAAGAAGACATTTGAATGAGTTCAACTCAGTTTCTATAGGTTTCTGTAAGGCTTTCAAAGGAAAGCCTACTAATCAGCCTCTGCATCTTCAAACTATGTCTTCATAAAAAGCTTCAAAGGCTACAGTAGTCATTAGTCTAGAAAGTTCTAAGGCCCGATTTCCTATCTGACCTTCTTTCACACAGATATAATTATGATAATCCATAGGGGCTCCCATTCTGTGAAGGTAATCCAAGAGGGCTCCACTGGCATAAGTCTGATGTTACTCAGCAGTGAAGGAAGCCCTTAGCAATTTAAGTTAATGACTTCATAAACTACAGTACTTGAGGATTTTACTGCTGCATTATCACTTTCTTCTACCCATTAGACAGAAGCTCAAGCTACAGCTCAAGCTACAGCTCAAATTAAAACAAACAAACAAACAAAACATAAAAAACTCCCAACATAACCAAGATAAACACCACCACTAACACTTCTGAATCAGATTTCAGTTCTGGAAGTATTTCCACATTTATCTAGCTTTATGGCCACTGAAGTAACCTTATTAATCATTCTCTCACCAGCTAGGTAATTTAAGATCTATTCTTGCAAATATTTTGTATGCCAAGTATGCAAGCCCTTTCAGTGAAATCCCCAAGACATTCCATAGACTTAAAGGTAAGCATATGACAAAATATTTGCAAGTTTAAGCTGCAGTCTCACTGGTCTTGGATTAAGTCACTACGTTAAAATATTAATTACCTTTTGTAAGCTACAATGACAATGTTTGATTTTACTATAAAATTACCTGTTACTCCTTTTAACAGACTTGTTCTCCCATGGTGGATCAATCACAATTACATCATATTTTTTCTTGTCTGGCAAGTGAAATTGAGGGAAAAAAAAGCCAGTCAATTATCTTTTAAAAGCATATGAGTTAAAACTGATTTACAGCAAAACTGCAAATTTCTTCTGTTCTTTTCAAATAAGAACTTAAAAGATTTTTGGCATGCTTTTTAAAATTCAAATAATCATATCCTTCAGAGATTTTTAGGCTGATTACCTGAGGAAAGGACTTTTATGTGATGTCAGATCCCTCCAAGAAATTTTGAACATCTTGAGGATTTTTAGAAAAAAAAAAATTATAGAGTGCAAGTCTCAAAAACGAAAATTTCTCCAAGTTTCCTACCAGAAACTATGTAATAAGGCACCCAGCTGAGTGAAAAGCTGAAGCCCTGAACACAAGATTGCTGTCCTGTTTGATCTTTGAGCAGAACAACAGGGATGTACAGAGCTTTAGGGAAGTCCTGGAAAACTGTGTTTTGCACTACTGGAGGTAAAGAGAGATCCATTAAATGTAAATAATGGACAAGAAGAAGAGATCTGAAAAAGGGTTTTCACCGGAGAAGCTGAGTTTACTTCAGTTGGAGGAGAGAATATACAGGACACATCCATGAAAAAACAGGGCTCTCCAATTTTATTTTTTACTGAGAATATATTTGTCCCTTCACTGAGTCTGATGGTAAGAACAGGTCAGATAGGTTAGTATTTGATGTTCATTAAAAGTCCTTACTGTATCTTTTTCCCTTAGGATTGGATGTATTAACCTTACAGTGTACTGACCAGCAAGAATTACTTCTCTTTTTGCAGGTGAAAGGGAAGAAGAAAAATAGTAATTAAAATGGACAGTAAAATTCCTAAAAAAAAAAAAGAAAAAAAAGAACTGGCATTGTATTAGCATTCACTGTTGCTTATTTCAATAAAGAATTTGCTCAAATTTTTTGGACTGCTCTCTGACCTCTTGAAGAATCCAAACATGTTTTCTTATATGCATAGCTTTGTGTAGTGATAGCAGACCAAGGATGATCTTCCCTCTTTCCTAAGCTGCAAACAGCTAACTGGCTAAATTCTGGACTTCTTGGACAATAAGATCCTACCTTCTGCATGTCTTCCTGTTAAAAAAAATTAATGGGAACAAAGAAACAAAAACCCAAAACAGAAATAATGAACATTAAGTTTCATATGTTTCCTCCCTTCTTGTACACAACTAACAAATCTAAAATCACTGATTAGAAGGCAGAGCAGTAATCCCCAGCTCTTGCTCACAGGCAACATCTTTTCTGTAAGACTTTCTGATAAAGCTAAGCTGCTACTGATATTAATAATAATAGTAGTAATAATAATGAAAGTCAATTTGAAAGCTGATGGAATGGTGAAGTACAGTGAAGGCTGGTGCATGCTGTCAGCTTAAAGCTTTGATTCACTTTTACAGAGAAATTATTTATTATAAAATCCCACCATTTCCATGTCACTGATTTTGGCTTAAGCCAATACTCTCAGTTGTGAAATGTAGCAGCTGAGACATGAAGCCATGCTTGCTACACTCCTGGTCTTGCTAAAGTGGTGCTCCCCTCCAGTTGGGTGCAGCAGCCTCTCCAACTGTTATCTTCCCTGGAGAATACTGGGCTTTGTTCCACAATCAGTTTATGCCAATCTAAAAAAGACCCTGCCACCGCACAGGATGAGCCTGTAAGGGAACCCTTGTTTTAAGGTGGGTAATCTTAATGATCTCCCATGGTTTAATCTAGCTAAAAAACAATTCAGCAGGACCACTGCCCTAGCAGCAGCATAGACTTAGCTATGTTAAAGCTTCATCCTGTGGGATAGGGATCCAGCAGCATAGCTAGTCCCCACCTAATGTGTTTACATGACTTCTAGGCTGACAGTGGCTCAGAACATGGTCACAAACTGTTGTATTTTGGCTGAGATTTTTAAAGGAGTCTCCTGGAGACAAACAATCCCCCCATGACAATCTCCTAACCGCTCAAGATTCCTTTGAAAACCCTCAACTATTTGCAGAAAGCTAGAAATGCCACTTTAAAAGCCTACAGCAGCAATTCCTATCAGTGTGATGCTGTATATTAAAATCTGTTAATTGAGCTGTTCATCTCAACATTAACTGGTCTTTTCAGGCAAGAGAGAAGGAGTAAATTCTAACACCTAATACTTACAGTTCAGCAGGGGCTGTAAACATGAAATATCAGATAAAAGGAAGCTGCTTTTTGGTGGCACCAAGTACTTTTGCCCCATTAACACAAGTATCTTTGCATGGTTTGAGGTGTTTTCTGTAACACATGAAAGCAGGTCCTGCTCTGGACTGGAGATTTCATCCTCTAGCACATACACAGCCTGATGGACACCTTCATTCACAGCTGGAATCTGCTTTGCCATTTCACATAATTCAGCCAACCCACAGACAATAGGAACGTTATTCTTTCTGCAACTGATTTCTGCAGTCCTTTGGTGAAGAAAACCACTTTTGAGTCCTCCTTGGACTAAATGCAAAGTGCCTTCCCAAATCAGCTTCCTGACCTGTATGGTCATAAAGAAACAGGGGAAAAAAGAAATGATCTTTCAAGTATCTACTTGATCAGGGAATGAAACGAAATCAAAACATTCTTCAATCTGCAGGCAGGGAAAAGGATCCTTGCCAATTACAGAGAACACTGGCTCAAAAGTTACAAGGGCATGATGCTAAGGCCATGTGTCATGGTCTAACACCAGCTGGCAACCAAGAACCACTCAGCTGTTCACTCACACCCCACAAACCCCACTCCCTGGTGGGCAGGAGGATAGAGTTAAAAAAAACCAAAACCTTGTGGGCTGAGATAAGATCAGTTTAATAACTGAAACAAAATAAATTATTATGATTATTGAAAACAGGGAGAGAGAGAAATACCACTCAAGAGAAACAACTGATGCACAGTACAGTTGCAAAATAATTTGAGTTGACTTGCAGAGCTAGAACTTTTAGCAACACAAATACAGTAAAAACCCAACACTTCCTAATCTGTGAATGGTATCAGAGGCTAACCAGGATCACAGATTTTTCCAAATTGTGTCTTTTTACATATTCACCAAAAATGCTTCAGTGTAATTCAGTTGTAACTTCACCAGTACATTACTGACGTAAGCCTATAGACTTGAATTCCAACTCATTCATAATGCTTTAGTATGTCAATATAAAGTGATAGAGGGACAAAAAAAAAACCTCTCTCATTTGCAGAATGAGATATTTTGGAGCACATTGGGTCAAAGAAGCTTTGAATAACTTCAGCACAGTGCCCTGATACACTAAAGATCTTCAGAACAGGTTACAGTCTATTTCAAATCAGTCACTTCTTGACCAAATAATATTCAACTCATCATAACATCATGTTTAGCTATCCATAACAGTAAAAGATACTTTGTCAATGCAGTGTCCAGTTCTTTGAAATATCTCAAATGCAATTTCACATGTAAATCTACAAAGAAGATCTTCTCTGTAAGCACTTTTCACTTAAGACTGGAGAGACTGACCTTCCCACAAACAAGCTACAGGAAACAAACTTGTTTGCAGCCATGCCCTGCGCTCTGTACATGCCTAAAGTCAGGTATCATATATCATATCTCAAAATATACTCTTGTTCCAATTTACCTTTGAATGGTATTCCAAAGCATCCAGTTCACCTTGGTTGAATGAACATTTCCTTTTACGTTTCTGCAGAATGAGCAAGAAATTAAAAAAAAATAAATAAATCTGTATTACACTGCAAGAAAAGGAAAAAAAAACAATCAAACATACCTGAATTACAAATTAACTCTTTTAAAAGCAGAAGAAACTGTACATCTTTCTTTTTTGACAAATAGAAGTCAAATAAGCAAAAAGATCTAGGCTGCTGTAGATATTCTCAAGGTACATAGACTTAAAGCTACGTTATGTTACTCATGTTACTGAGATCTGAAGATACCTAGTGCATGCCACAGTTGGCACTCATGCCTCTTTTGGGCCCACACTAGAAGTTTCAGCTGTCAAGTGCAGTTTGCCAATAAAAGAAAATTAGCTACTTTTCACTGATTACATTTGTTGGTTTAGACCTGCAAATCTTATTTTCTTGTGTCCATAAGAAACAGTACTGAACAACACAAAGTTAATTTCTATTCTCCTTCCCAGCTTGCTAATACACACAAGCTTGACAGCAACCACAGTTGAGCTCAAGTGTCTGACTACCACCAATATCAGAAGATTTTGTGAGCTTTTGAGTCACAAAATGCACATTACTGACATATGGAACACAAGAATATCTTCATAAGTGCTTACACCTTCTGCGCATCTTGAAAAAATACATGGTGGAAAAGTTCCTGCTCTTCTGCACAACCACAGGTATGCAAAACAATGTTAGGACTAAATTATTTATCATGGGATTACTGTAGTTTACTGTATGACAGAGAACATACTTTCCTAATATTGGCAACAGAATCTTCAGGTCCACTTTTTGTTCCTTCCTGGTGTTCCTCTCTGTTACTATTGACCTTTATTTCCATCAGACTCATTTCAGGGCACCCCTGACATAACTGCTCCTCTGGAGGTGCAACTATATGAGGCTTAGAAATGTCAAAGAACTCCTCTCGAAACACGTATCTCATTTTTGCTGGTTTATCTTCAGTTTCTGTGGCATCTTCAGGGCTATGAGTAGGACCACTGCTTGAAGAGGAGGTAGCAACAAGGGTGGAAGAATCGTGACAGTCTTCAGTAGATGTGACAGAAGTACTGAGAGTGACACCACGAGGGCATGCAAAGGAGTCACAGATCTCATAGCCACACTGGTTGATGAAAGAGAGATGATCCACGAGCCATCCCGCTGCCAGGCGATGTACCACGGACATCATAACTCCCCTTTTCAGGAGGAAAAATCAGCTTCCTGAAACTGTAGCTTTCATCAGCCACACACACTTCCTGGAGTAAACTCCTCCTGTGAGAATTTTTATAAGAAATTGCTTTTCAGAACTATCATCGTTTTAATAAAGCGGCACCTACCATCAGGCAGACATTTCCACACATGCACAGGACACGCTAAAACATTCTTACTTCAGTTGTTTTCCCTGTTATGTGCATCCCTATTCTAGCTTCATCCCTATAACGCTTTATTTTTTTTAATAGTAAGCAAGTATAACTTTTTATACTTCCATGCAGCATGCATTTACTCTAAGAGTTCTTTCAACGAGTTGGAAAATAGCACTGCGGCTCTGTGATCTGTACATATACTGCACGTATATATACACAGCATACATATATATACACACACACATGGATATATGCTATGCACATGCACTATACATACGTACATACACATGCACTATACATACATACATACACATGCACTATACATACATACATACACATGCACTATACATACATACACACGCTATGTACACACACACACACACACACATATGCACATACCCACGCAGACGACTGTGACAGCGCTCGGGAGCAATAACATAGACACAGAGGCAGCGGCAGCGCTGTGTCCCCGGAGGCACACAAAGGCAAAAAGCTCAGCTTTTTCCCCAGAAGAACTCGCTGCGGCTGGAAAAAAAACACCCGGGCCCGCCCTGGCACGGCAGCGCCTCACGCCCCCACCGTGGGCGCCGCCATCTTGCTGTACGGCCATAGCCCCTCCCCTGGGCCCTTCCCGAGATCCTCCCGTCGCCTCCCTTCCCCTGTTATCCCGCCGCTCCGCAGTGACGCCGTTCCCTGTGACGAGCCTCTGCGTGACGCAGTGGGCGGGCGGATTTGAATTTGAGCGGAGGAGGAGGAGGAAGGTGGCGGTGCTGCTGCTGGAGGTAACGGCCGGGACGGGGCTCTCCGCGGTGCGGGCCTTCCCCTCTGAGCGGGGCGGGAGGGCGGCAGCAACAACAACAACAACAACACTACCGCCATCGCCGTCCCCGGGCCGGTGTCCGTGAGGCGGTGGCGAGTGCCGCGCTGGCTGCCCCTTTTTCCCTCGGTACGGTTTAGACGCGCTGTCAGGGCGAGCGGGGAGAGCTGCGGCCGGCTCTGCTGCGCTCCTTTATTCCCTTTTATTCCCTGCTGGCGTGTTGGCTGCAGCAAACTACTCTTAAATCTGTGCTCAAACTCTGCTCTTATGGCATCCTGGGTTGTATTAGGAATAGTGTGGCCAGCAGGACTAGAGAAGTGGCTGTTTCTCTGTACTCGGCGGCGGTGAGGCCGCACCTTGAGTGCTGTGTCCAGTTCTGGGCCCCTCAGTTCAGGAAGGACATTGAGGTGCCGGAACGAGTCCAGAGAAGGGCACCGAAGCTGTTTGAAGGGTCTGGAGCACAGATGAGGAGCGGCTGAGGAATGTGGGGTTGTTTAGTCTGGAGAAAAGGCGGCTTGCGGGGGACCTTATGGCTCTCTGCTACTGCCTGAAAGGAGATTATAGCCATGTGGGGTGGGGCTCTTCTTCCAGGCTACCAGCGACAGGAGGAGAGGACACGGCCTCAAGCTGCCCTGAGGGAAGTTTGGGTTGGACACCAGGAGGAATTCACAGAAAGGGTGACTAGACACTGGAAGGGGCTGCCCGGAGAGGTGGTGGAGTCACCGTCCCTAGAGGTGTTCAGGAAAAGACTGGATGTGGCACTTAGTGTTGTGGTCTAGTTGACAGGATGGCCTAGTTGATAGGCTGGACTTGATGATATCAAAGGTCTTTTCCAATCTCACTGAGTCTGTGATTTGGGAAACTAGTCTCTTGGTGTACTTGTGAAAACAATCTGTGGTGGGTCCCTGTTAAAGGGATTGAATAATGCAGCTTCTTTCCCAGTCAGTGAAGTCACGAACGGGGGCCTGAGCTAAACCTCTACCGTGGTTTGTGAGCAGTGGAACTAGAAGCGAAATGAAACACAGTTTTTATTGATAATGCGTTTTGGTAATGTTTTTAATGGAGTTTTTTTTGATTAGTTATAGTTCAGTCACTTAAGGACAGCCCACAAATAAAATGGATCCTCTGTAGAAGGTGAAAGTTGGCAGTTTTTTCCCCTGAGTTAATTGTATTTACTTCAAATTCCCACTTAATGTCACCTTGGGGACAGTGGTATTAATATTCCAGTTTGATTTATATTTTGTGTGTGTAGTCTGAAGGAAGCCCTAATATTATCTCAGAATAGGTTTTCCAGTTTCTGTGCTATGATACTGCAAGATCTTTTGCAAAATGAATAAGCAGGCTCAGAATTAGAGGTTCAGGAGTAGATGAAGGGCTGAAGTGCTGGAAACAGTAGTCATGGTAGTGTAGCTGACTGAAGTGAAAAATTTCTCAAACCTTTTTGCCTGTGGAACTTGTAGGTTAGAAATGACCAGATATAAAGAAAGGCAAAATAGTAGGTTTGGAACAAACACTAACACTTTCATCAGTAAAACAGTTGATTTAAAAGATTGTGGCTGCTCCTATGTATTTCTGGAGCCTAACATAACCACTTTTTTTTTCTTTAAAGAAAATCCAGTATTTCTGGAATTTCCGTCACACTGATCCAATGTACAGTTCTACTTGCTTATTCTGATCTTTCAGAAAATCATCGTGGAGTTTAAAAAGACAAATACTCTTAGATCTTGGATTTTCCGATACTGAGGGATTGTGATTAACAATTCAGTCACAATGAGACGAAGCTCAAAGATCACTAGAAGCTGCGGTCGGCAATCTATGATGGCACTGAGAGTGCAGGACAACAACAAGATGGGTCTTCAAACACCTCAGATGTAAGTGTTGCTGATCACCTTGCTAAGAATAGCTACATAAAACTAACTCTGAAGAGATTTACTCTAGTGTGTGTGAGTAGTAACTGGGGGGGGAAAAATGGAAACAATGAGAAGAAAGCTCCTTGCAGCCAAGGATGTTTGTACCAGTGCTCCAATTCTGCAAAAAGACTTCCTTGAATCTTTTTGTGTACCTGTGACACATTTCAAATGGTAACACATTTTTTAATATACTTATTAGGTGGTGGCTGGGTGCCTCTATAAAAAATGCAGAAGTAGTTTTGGTAATGGACAAATAATGCATTAAAATTGGTTGACTTTTCTAACATGCTGCTGCCATGAAGGTGCTTAGGCTTATACAAGTGTGTTTACAGTTCTTGCGTGAGCAAAAGGTGAGATGGTAGAAATAGTGACTTAAATCCTTCTCCCTATTCCTCAGGATGGAAAAAGGTACCCTTGGGAAGCTGAGCATGGGCAAACCTACACCTGTAACGTCAGAAAGAAAAATCAGCATTTTTGGGAAGAGGTACTGATAACTTTTGTTCTCTGCTCTGTAAATTAATACAATAATGCTCCCGCATAATTTTGTTATTTTTTTCTCTTGAATGATTTTTCACTATAGGGAAATATATATTTTTCACCTGAGCCAGCAGACCTTCAGGTCTGCCTTACTCCACGCTTTGGTCACTAAGCAATAATGCTGTGGAGTAAGAATTGCTTTGGGAGCTATTTTTTCCTTGGGAATGATATGCATTACAGACCTTACGAGCACCTCAATACACTTTCCTGTTTAAGGAAGAATGACATCTCCAGTACACTCTGCCTTGGTTTCTTCTCTCTAAGATACAAACCTTCTAAAATTCTGTAATCTTTCTGCTTAGTTCACAATTTTCTGTGTTTGGATGTCTTGCAGGTTTCTTCTTTCATAGGACCCCGCTGTTGCAGGGGTCTATTCCTTTTACATATTTCTTAAATATTTTAGTCTTTGTTTTCAGGCACCTACGTCATTTTATTTTCATCTTTGGAGTATTTTTTTTGCTCCATGAAAATTTATTTCTTTCAATTAAATGAAGAAAATATTCATCTAGGATGCAGTAATCCCTTTGTTGCGCGTGTGCATTGTGGTTTCCAAGCTGATGATGTTACTCCAATCATCTTAAATACAGAGAACTTCATGTATCACTTTACATAACAAATGCAAAGGAAACATAAAAATAGCAATTTTAGTGACTTAAACATTGAGATTTTTTTTTTTTTTTTAATATGTATTGTCACAAGACTTGTATTTACTGTTTGTCCTTAGAGCTAGTGTGACTGGAGGGTCACGCAACAGTCAGTACGGTGTGTTCGGTACAGAAAAGATAAAGGATCCCAGGCCACTCCAAGAAAAGGCATTCATCCAACAATGTATCAAGCAGCTTTGTGAGGTAACATATTAACTTATTCTGAGTGTTTAGTCATAGACTATGCTAGTAAAATTACTTATTTCCTTGGTTTCAACTTCAGGTTCTATTTAGTGACTAATATACCATGTTTCTTTTTTGTAGTTTCTGGTTGAGAATGCTTATGCCCATAATGTTTCCATGAAATCACTACAGTCTCCATCAGTTAAGGACTTTTTAAAAATCTTCACTTTTATCTATGGGTTTCTCTGCCCTTCTTATGAACTGCCTGACTCAAAATTCGAAGAGGAAATTCCCAAAATTTTTAAGGAGCTTGGGTAAGATGATTATATGTTAGTCTGTTGTGCCAAATAGATAAGGTTCTGCTTGACAGCTGGGGAGAATGGATAGGCTTCTTTATTCAGATGAGACTCTGAAAGTACAGTGTTGTGATTATTGTGCTTCACTTTAGCTCTCGGTTTACTCTCCGATTTTCAGACTCTACTATGCATTTTGTGTTTGAACTCACAGAAATATAGGCTCTTGGAAACTTGCTTTGTAATGTAAAATTTAACTGATTATATTTATTTGTATAAAGCTTTGAAAGACAAACTTTTTTTTTATAGACTCTTCTGTTCATGCTATTAGAATCCAAGAACTAAAAATTCCAAAATATTGGATCCGTAATTTAGTTTAAGATTTTTTTTCCTGTAATCTCTCTCATTCTGCTTTCAAAGCAGGATGTACAAATAATGAAAATGACTGCTGAGGTGAAAAAAACCCCACAAAGTAGCTGAGTGGTTTACTTCTGAATTTGTTCAGTGCTTGGAATCATTAATGCCCCCCAATGCTTTCCAAGAAAGAAAATCCTCTGCCTGTTGATAATGGAGAATTTTCAGACTTACTAAAAACCACCAATGAAGTGTATTTTATTTCTGTACATTTGAGTCCACGATGGTGTCAAAGAACCAAAGGACTCCTTAGATGTAGGTGTAAATATGTTTTATTCCCTCCTTAATTAAATTAATTAAAACAAAATTTAATTAATATTAACCTGTAACATGTGAAACAGCTGACATAACTTGAAATGTGGAAATGGATTACCTTCTGCTGCACCAACAGTGTAATCCTGGATACAAAGACTTATTCTGAGAACTGTAAATTGTCTTTTCTGAGTTCAAGGAGCATCTGGATGACACTCTTAATCATATGGTTTAGTTTTAGGCAGTCCTGTGAGGAGCAGGGAGTTGGACTTGATGATCATTATGGGTCCCTTTCAAATCAAGATATTCTATGAATCATAAAGTGAGAAACCCATGATAATTGAATAAAATAGTGCTGTAAGAACTCAACTTATTTCCTTTGATGTACAGTGTAAACTACAATTCAGTTTGTTCTTCCTTCTGTGCCTTCATCTACATATGAAAATACACTGCTTTGTTTGCAAAATGTGCTGGTTTGTTTTCATCACTGTTTGCCACAGCTATTAAAAACATATTTTCTTTGGCCTTGCAGGTACCCCTTTGCTCTGTCAAAAAGCTCCCTGTACACAGTGGGAGCACCACACACCTGGCCTCAGATAGTGACAGCTTTGGTTTGGTTAATTGATTGTGTCAAGGTAACATTTGTCTTCCTTAAGTCAAATATTTCTACTTTTCAGCTTGGAATGTTAATTTCAGTAGATATCTCACAAATATTTTTTACAAATCTCCTTATTTGACACTTATGAAAAGGTGTTCGTACCTGTCATCTGGAAGCTAACCCTTAGCCTTACTTTTCAGTAACTTTTAAACTGAGCTTTGCATGTTATATTTTTTTTAAATGTATGTACTGAACAAATTCATGTATAAAAAAAAAAGGGGGGAAATGCCGGCTTATGTACGTACATAAAATGTGAGAAGTTATTGGTTATCATCACTGTAGAGTCATGTTTGCCTTCAGTGCACATCTTGTGACATCTGCCATCCTCTCCTAAGTTTGAAGTCTAATTTTGAATTTTCCATTGTAATTATTCAAATGTCTTGTGATTGTTATAGAGAGTGGAGGGTATTGTGTTGGGGTGGGGGGTTTGTTTGGTTTTTTAATAGTGGTAACTCTTCTTGCTGCCAGCTCAGGTCTGAGTAAAATTTGGAACCTGTGACAGAAGTTCACCACTGCTGAACTGGGCACACATAAAATCCCATCCTTTATGCTGAAAAGACACATCTGGCTTAGCAAGACAATTTGGCAGTGTTGAATGTCCGGTTCCTGCCTCTTCATCTGTGTGTTTAGTCAACTAAACACAGGCTGATTACAGCCTGCTTTGCTGAAATCCTAATCCAGTGTTACTCTGCTTCTTATACTGGACATGAAATGAACAAGAAAACTAATGGATATCTCCACTCTTTGTATGTGCACCTGTGCCTTTCAGTTGTACACTGCCATGAGGGAAAATGCACCATCAATTGAGGAGGGACAGAGCTGGGGAGGAGAGACGGATGATGGAATTGTACATAATAAGGTATAGTAAAAATTAAATTATAATCAGAATTGTTCAGATGAATTTTGCCATGTGCTGTAACAACACAATTTAAATATGACACAACAATTTAAACTGTGTTTATAGATCCTGTTCCATTTTATATTTATAGGGTTCTCTAGGAAGTATTGTAGCCTTACATAAAAGGCCTAATCTCAACTAGTTTCCTGAGCAGGCATCATGGCCAGTCTGTTGATGAAGACTGGGTATTAAACTGAGATGCCTTATTCTCCAAGTAGCTACTCTTTCCATTCTCCTCTGTGGAGAAAGGGAATTAGTATGCTGTTTGTTTATTGTTTTAGTAAGGTTTCTGGTACATTTTGCTTTAACACTTGAGTCTCTTGAGATTAACAGAAGTACAGCATAAAGACAGTAACTTAATTATAAATGTAGGGGCTTCGACCAATGTCTACTCAGTTTACTATATAAAATTTGGTTGTAAAGATTCATTTCTGAGCCACAAAATAGGGTGGCAGTGTAATTCAGGTGCTTAAAAATGCAACAGCTTGCTTTCTTTCTGATTTATCATAGATTATTAGAACCACTCAGACTTAATTCAATGTTAAATCACAGCAGGTGCTTGGAAGAGGTTGCATAATGTGCTAAAACATTTAAGTAGAAAATTGCAAAAATCAAGTTAAATCGTAATTTTGGGCTAAGATTACAAACCTGACGAGTGAAAATGCTTTTAAACTAAATATGAGCTTCTACAGCAATATATATAAATATATGTTGATACAACATTTAAAGTACTGATGTAATTGCTTCTGAAAGATCTGTAATTTAACATCTCTAGTGAATTATCTTTGGGTAACCTTTCTTTGTTTCCAGATCAGTTCTCTGACATCTGCTCATTTGAATTTCAATGGTCATATTTACTGAAGAGGTCTGTAAAACAGACCTACATTTTTCATAAACTAGCCTGAGAGATTCATATGCTTCAAGATAAAAAAAATTTAAATATTGTATCTACTATCCTTTTTAAATATCTCAGAAAAATATAGCAAGTATTTCCAGACCTTTCTTAATGTGAATTATTGCCTGAATATAAAAGAACCCTGAATTTTGCAGAAGAACAATTGAAACAGTGAAATATATTTTTTTTATCTGTTTAATTCCATTGATTGAGTAGATCTAGACAATCTAGATATCTTACAGCCCTTTGAATTGTTGAGATGAAAGCTTTTTAAATTTTTTTTTCAGCTTTTCATGGACTACGCTGTGAAGTGCTATGAGCTTTTCATGAAAGGGAGAGATACTTTTGAAGAACTGGATGCAGAAGTGCAGTCAAAATTAAGTGAGTTCTCAGGTTTTAATTATTTAATCGTGTTACCGGTTTCTTTTCTCCTAGCATCAGTTTGCTCCGTTTACAAGTGAAAGTGATCTGAGATAAGGCAACCTGAAATTCCCAAGTACTGCTCAATTACTTCAACTTAATTCTCTCTTTTTTTATATATACATTGCTGCGGATACAGAGGGGTGGGTCATGATCTGCTGTCAGCTGTACCTGTCACCCTGTTGTTTTTAATGGCTTTGTGACAGGAAGCAGTATACAGTTGTTCAGGTGCGAATTCTATGCAGATGACTCTTGTTTCTGTCTGCCAAAGGTTAACATTAAAAAAAAAAATAAAAGAAAAACATTTTTGGAGGATGCAATCTGAGAAGTAAGAAAGTTAACTTTTGAAAGCTCTGAAAACAGTCTGCAAGAATTCCAAACTCTGTTTTTAAGGTTCCCGTAAATGATTCAACCTGTACTTGTTTGTCTTCAGGGAGGTAGGAAATTGACTCATTCATTTCACCAGCTACAGAAATACAAACAGAATTTGAGAACCGGGAAGAAAAACATTTCTTATTTTCTGTGCCTTCAGACTAAGGACAATTTGGTCACAAGTTGGAGACATCAGCTGGAGAGGAAACAAGCTACCAGGCTGTTGGATATTAGCAGGAGAAAATAATCATGCCATTGTTTGGCAAAGCCTAAGGGGCAAGTAAGGGAAAAGATGTCTCAAGAGACAAGGAAGTATGTAGATGAGAAAGAAGTATACAAGTCAGACTACCTTGAGAAGCTGGAACATATAAAGTTTATTTAACAACCTCTATCCTTTTAGTCAGGGCTGTATGAGAGTTTGGAAACTCTTACCTCATGGAAGTAACTTTGAGCTCTTTTATGACACGAGGACTGAGAAACTCATTTGTCTTTGTTTTGGCATTTTTGGTTTGTAATGAAAGGGTTTTTTTAGTGGGTTTGTTGGTTGGGGTTTTTTGGGTTTATTTTAGTGTAAAATAATTGTCCAGATAATGAGCATTTACTGTGCTGAATTTAAAGCTCAGATTAGGTGGTGATATTCAGTAAGATCAATTTATAACTCTACTCCCTTTTTCCCTCTCCCCCAGAGGATTTATTTAATATAGATGAAGGCCAGATAGAAGCTTTAGCAGCTGACAACAAAAGACTTCAGGAAGAGATTGCAAGACTAGAAAAAGAAAAGGAAAGTGAGCCGGTTAGTAAATTGTCTCTTGTCTGTTTATATGCTGGAGTTGAATTTTATATTATTGACCATTATTGTCATTATTAAATGAAGATACTTTTGGTACATGATAACAAATGGAAAGTTATTTTCAGTGCTTTGAGATTTTAATTAAGCCAGGTTATTAGAGACCGTATATCATTATAGTACAAAGCATTTTTGTGGAGTCTTCAGTCACTATTTGTTTGATTATGTGCTGGTATTTCCAGGTAAAAAGGATCTTGTATTGACTGAAATATTGATAAGGTACTTGAACCACTTTTTTTTCCTGAACATCAACATTATCTTTTCCAAATGTGTTCTTATGAGGCATGGGATTCAGTTGTAACAATACATTTTAGGGGAAACATTTTGCTTCAAAATATGGATTCTGCTTTTAGTACATCATGAGTTTAAAAATGGGTTAGTGGCTGTGCAGCTGGCAAATGGAGACTCCTGCCAACTGTGCAAAATGTGCTGTTTGTATTTCCAGCTTTCCTTACACTAGTTTTACCTGGGGTTTTGATATTATTATACTGAAGTTGTGAATTACCTGTAGTAAGAACTTTCTCAATACAGTGCCTGATGCAAATCAGAGACTTAAAGATGAAATGCAAGAATCTTTTCAGCCTTCTTTGTTGTTATTTTAAAGATGCCTAACTTGGCTCAGTGGTCACACAGATAAAAATTTATTGAAGTCCTTTAATTTTATATTTATGCTATTGTTTTAACCAGTTACTCTGTTGTCTTGTCGGGGAAGTGAAGTAATTATTTTATATTAATCTAACAGTGGTCATTCTTTTCACCCATTCACTAGGATCGTAGAGTAACGCTACGAAATGTGAAATCGTCTCTTCAAGCAGATGTCCAGAAATACCAGGCTTATTTGGCTAATCTGGAATCTCATATAGCCATCCTTGATCAAAAAATGGAAAGTGTTACTGACGAAGTTGAATCAGCAAGTAAGAAGGCCTTGGTCACAATTGGGGTAGTGAAGCTCGAAATAGTTTTAAAATAATTGTAATTCTCAGCTTTAGAACAGAGTGAGATGATGATGCTACAACTAAACTTTCCAAAATGCATTGCTAATAAAGAGGGGTTTTGTGGCTAATATCTGTTTGTACACTAGAATAATGAAATATAGATATTATTTACTCATAAAATACAAATGTTAGGTTTAACTACATAGGCTGGTATTTTACACCTGTTCCACAAATGTTTTGTGAACTTAGAATTGGAAGTAGAAGCAACGAAGCAGGAGAATGCCCGGCTCCAGCACATCTTTGACAACCAAAAGTACTCAGTTGCGGACATTGAGAGAATAAACCATGAGAGAAATGAGTTGCAGCAAACCATTAAAAAGCTGACTAAGGAAGTGGAAGCAGAAGAAAATCAGCTGTGGAATGAAGAGCTAAAATATGCTAGGAATAAAGAGGCGGTATGTGAAAATGCCACTGCACTGAGAGGTGGCTATCACTTTTCATCATGCAAGCTGAAACTTGGGACTTTAACTATTGTTAACTTCTTTTCTAAATAATGTAACAACAGCAGGAATATATCTTGGCAAGCTAAACTGCATCATAAGAGATGTAGCTACAATATACACCACGGCTATAGCATTACAAGCTTTGATAACATCAGCATGACATTGCTTTGATAACACAAGAAGGAAGGAAATAGTGCTTTGAATCAATATCTTTGCATATGTTTAGGGCCAGATTAATCCCTTATGTAGAAGATCTGTTATCTTTTAAGGGCCAAATTCAGTTTCTACAAACAGAATGCAAAGATGTAGTCCTGTAAGTGATGGGATTTAAAAGCTTATGCTTTGCCACATGGAGAACTAGATAAAAAGGTTTCAAATATATTTTGCTTTTCACAGGGTCAAGCAGCTGATATTAACTTAAATTCTTCACGTGCAAGTACAAAGCAGATAAAACTGGAAGAAATACTTAGGTTCTTTAGTGTTTGCATATAAATAGCACTCATTAATTAGAAAGTAGAGCATTTAATAGCTCAAGCTAGTTTGTTACAAGGATGTGTGTCTATGTGGCATTTCCTGTCAAAACCAAAGAGAGAAGGAATGTCAACATGATAACTGAACTTTGGTTTAGTATTACTTTTAAGCATGTTTTTACTCCCCTATAAGCTAATTCTCAAAAAGCTGAGGCAGGAAAAAATATGGCAGATGAAGCCATTCAGTGTGAGCCATACACACTGAGAAACCTTGTTGAGCAAAGTGAAAGAATAAGAAAACAGCACTTAATCTGGCAAACTGCTAGACTGTCGTTATGTACAGCTCTTGAATACTGTGATGTAACATGGAATTGTGTCTTTACAGAGCAACTCAGGAACCTGTTTAAAGTACTATATGAATACTTTTTGCAAAGCTTTTCCCTTCTATTTCTTATATGATTTTTGCCCTCTTCTCCTCTGAACAGATTGAAATACAACTGGCAGAATATCATAAACTGGCTCGAAAGCTGAAATTAATTCCAGTAAGTGCTGAGAATTCCAAAGGCCGTGACTTTGAGATTCAGTTTAATCCTGAGGAAGGACCAAACTGCCTAGCCAAATACAGAGCCCAGATCAAGGTAAGTAGAGCCAACACCGAAGGCTTTGGTTGTCGCTCACAAAAAGTTGTGTTTCTTTGGAAAAGTTGGAAAGGTCTCTCACAATGAAATTTCATTGAAGAGCTTGTGTGATGAGTTGCCATAACTACACTGTAGTATATGAAGAAAATTTAGTGTTGGATAGTACAGCAACCTAAACAAAAACAGGAGAAACAAAAGATGTACTGGGGTGCATCTTAGTTCAAACTAACAAATTGCATTAGCCAGATCTTCTTGTATGCATGCATATTACAGGCTCCCCTTATGGAGATCATAAACCAGACAGAGGAAGATATTAGGAAAGCTACTGAACGGAAGATGTCTTTGGAAGATACCTTCGAACAGGTGTGTTGGTTAGTGAAGATAAAGAGTAAGATACCAAACATAATACCTGCTGGTCCCATTTGACCCTTTTGCATGGGTGAAGTATGGTGTGGTGGGCTATTTTTTGTTTGGGTTTGTGGGGATTGTTTGGTTGGTTGGGTTTTTGGGTTCTTTTTGGTTGGTTGTTTTTTTTGGTTTCTTGGGAGTTTTTTGTTTTAGGGGGGTTTTTTAAGGGCAAGTAAAGAGGGGAGGAAGTCGTGAGAAAATTGCTTTAATTATGAGGGAACCCAAAAGTTTTTCTAAGAATTGGGGTTGTTTTCCATTGGTTGAAATATTGCATATTCCCTGCATTGAAGTTTATGCAGGTTATATACATTTGACCATAAACATTGGTAATATTTGTTTTTAATAAGTTGCCCCTTGCAGTCTGTTGTGTGGCTTACTGGCAAATTGTCATAAGCAAGATTTTTAGCAATACTGAGTTCAGGGTGGATCGGAAGAAGGAGAATTTCATTTTTCCTCTATATCAATTTTTATTCCTGAACATGATAGTATGGAATATTCTTCTGGCCAGCTGGCCTGACTGTGTGCCTTCCCAACCTCTTGCTTGTCCCCTACCCCAGTGAGGGGCTCTGGGAGGGATAGAAAGCTTTTGATGGTGTGCAAGCACTATTCAAAAATAGCCAAAATATTGGTGTGTTACTTACACTGTTTTAGCCCCTTAACCAAAGCAAATCACAATCCAGGCTGCTATGAAGAAAGTTAGTGCCATCCCAGCCTGGCTTAGATTAAATTTTTACTGGGCTGCCAGGTGTTTCTGATGGTATGGATTTATATATTGGGATTCTTTTGAACTGTATTTCGTTGGTTATGTTTTCATTCTAGGTGAATGCAATGGTAGCAGATGCGAAAAGCAGTGTGAAAATGCTGACAGAAGAAGCTGAAAAGCTGGATGATCTTTATCATCAGAAGCTTAAGGTAAAACTTCTTACAGGTTGATGACAGTTTATCCTTAATGATATCCTTATCCTTAATCTTTGCATTTATATATAAGTTTTTGGTTTGCATTTTTGTTTGGACCTCTACTCTTGCCTTCTTCCATTCCTTTTCCAGGACTTTTTCATTCTTTTCAGAAGTATTTGGTTGCTGCCTTAAATGAGTCTGTTTTCACTTTCTTGTAAGAGAATTTGGCATTGTACATTAGCAGATCCTGTAAATCATGAAGTACTACAACCAGTAAAAAAAGCAGCAGCAATCATCTCCTGACCTCAGGATGACTCAGAGCATGTGCTTGAAGATTTTAGGACTAAGAAAATCTGCCTTGTCTAATAATGTCTGTATATGATTAATACATTTACAGGTTTTAGTAAACATGTTTAATTAGTTTCCTAAAAAACTAAGGAATATATTGACTGACCAAAAGCAAATTAAATGTTTTAATGATCTGAAACTGTTGCTTGCTTTAGCTTCCTTCCCAAGCATGGGAACACTCCTTAATTCCATTCCTCACTTGTGGTTTAGCAACAAAACATAACCCTGTTTAACAACTAAGTGGCTGCTTTGATACCTCCCACCTTCTCTGACAGCATGGCTTTCGTGGGGCTGCAGCACTCCATGAACTAAGTGTTTAGCGTACAGGCTCTTGTAAATCCAAGCTCCTGTGCTGTAGCCATGAAACAGAGCTGTTTTACTGCCAATATCTGCTGAGATGGCTAAAGGCAATTAATTTAGCTTACTGTTTTCAAAAACACCCAAAAGTTAGCTTTTGAAATATGCTGTTGCATATACTTTTCTCTAAAAGTAAACTCGTAAAATACACAGTCACAACTCAATGTTTCTAATAAGGCATAGTCATGTGATTTTTAAAATGCTTCCATAAGACTTAAATATTAAAATTATTTTGAGGAATCATGTTTCAGAATCTACCTGAATTGCATCTTGAGTTGATGGCAGAATTTTGTATGGTTTTGTGGATTTAATTGTATTAAATACAGTGTCAACAGTGTCATTCTCCTTGAAGAGATGATTACTTGGAATTTGTACTCAAATGTGATTTTATTTATCTAACTTAGAAACAGTTGCTCATGATATGCCATTTCTAAGCTATTTAGAGTATGTAAATAACACTTTTTGAGATTAACTTTGAAGGGAAGATTGCTGCAACACAGAGCTTTAAATATGGTTAAAGGAATAAAGAGAAGGTTAGGCTGATTCTGAGAGGAAGATGATACAAAAAATACCTGAAACTTTATGTTTGGGAGGGATGTCCTTGGGGGTTTTTTTAGTTCTGAGCTTGGAGTTACTTTTAGGAATTCTGAATTCAAGCATCAGGATGCAATCAGGTAATATAAAGGAGGAAAATCCTAATTATTCCCAAGCTATGCAATTTTTTTCTCTTCTTTCCTTTTTACAGGAAGTAGAAGAGGAAGAGCAAAAATGTGCAAATGAACTGGAATTGTTAAAGAATCATAAAAAGTTACTTGAGAGTGGTGTCAATGAAGGTCTCAGTGAAGCCACAAATGAATTGCATGATCTCCAACGACAGTAAGACCCATAACTTCAAAGTTTCCCTAGTTTATTTTGTTTTTTACCAATAAAGATATTCTCTTGAATGCTAACATAAAATTGTTTCAGCTTTTATCCATCTCAGTCTATGTTAATTTCACAAGTTAGCAACTGAAAGATATTCCTCCTCAACAGTATTTTGCTACAATATTTGTCTGCTCTATCAGAACTTCTGTTTTCTATATAATCTTTTTCATAAATGTGGTTGTAACAAGGAAATTAGTTTGTTTCCTAAGTTATGTGACAATTAGATTTTATACCTTAAAGTTTGAAAAGACTATTCTGACTCTAAGATACAATGTTTCTTACTGGTTAGCATGATACAGTCCATTCTTCTAAACTGAGTATTAATATACAAATCTAACTTGGTTCAATTTAATACTAATAGAAAAAAGTATGACTAAACATGACAATAAATCAGATTTGATGATTATTTTGTAGGTATGAACATGACTTTCTGAGTATCTTTATTTTTAGATATCAAATTGTTGTGCAAACAACTACAGAAGAGAGCAGAAAAGCTGGTGATAACCTGAGTCGTCTTTTAGAAGTGATTGGTACTCATGTAGTATCTGTAGGGGTAAGTAAATTTGTACATTTTATATTCAGAATCAAATCTCTCTAGAGACATTTGCAACTGCAGTTAAACACATGGAAATTAGAACTTACTGTTTCCTACAAAGTATTAGTTATTTAGCTTCTGCACTGAGTCTGTAGATTCTAGTTAAATTTGTTGACAAAACCTTTGGTGTAAGTAATCAGAATTGATCATTAAATTTCAGCAGTTACATCCTGTCAGGTTTAACCTGCTTCTGGTAGACATCTTTCACAAAAGTGTTTAACTGAAATCACCTAACTTGTGCAATAACTGCTTAAAATGCTTTAGCAGAATCAGAGACCACGACAGACCTAATAAACTTTCTGTAATTCTTTTCTAGAAATACCTTGATGAACAGAATATGAAAATTGAGAGAGACTATGAAGAATTCATGTCTGAAGATCTATTGTCAGACTTGAACAGAATTCTAGACAGTTATAAAAAGAAGGTTGAAAGTCTGTAATTACCAAAAAAGTTAAGATGAAAATTTTTCATTTCTGAATGCTATGGGGCCTTCTAAAAGGAGGGTACCTCTGGTGTTTAGTAGTGAAACTGGTTTTAAGTTTAAGGAAGTATTTATGAACTTGCTTTGTTTTTTTGACACAAATGCATTGAAGAAGTAAAAAAAAAATTTGCATTTTCTTAAAAAAGGCTTTGCTTACACTTCCTACTTACAATATCTTATATATGCTTACAAACATCTGTGACAGAACAAGTGTTGGAACAACTGCATTTTGGTTTTTTTTACAATCAAATCATTTTCTAGGAACATCAGTACAACAGAAGTAGACTTAACCTGTTAAAATAACAAGGCAGAGTGGAATAAAGATGGAACCATAAGTGACAGCACAAATGCAGAGGGTACTGACAACCTGAAATACTGCTACTCAAAAGTAACTAGTGGGTTTCATATATGTGCAAGATTGCTAACTGATAAGTTATGCTTTCCCTTCTAGAGTATAGTTTGTGCATTTCATGGTATACATATGCATTTAGGGCACATACATGACCGTAGTACTTACACAAGAGTCTTGTAAATAGTCTAGGAAAAAAAAAAAGAGTAATTTGAAAACAAAGTTCTCTCTCCAGGTGCTTATGATCCCAGATGAAACCTCATTGGACTTGTTGAAGATATATGCCAGAGATAGCTCTAAGCAGGACAACACAGGAATTCTGGCTGTATGTCTAATTAGTTGTAGGTTCGGCTGATGTTAGATGTGTCAAAATGGTCTAAGATGTATCTGCATTCTGTTTTTCAGCCAGTAGGACAGACTCTATTCAATTTTCATTCCCCAGGAAAGTAGCGGTAAAATTAGAGTGTGGGGACCTCCAGTCCAAAAACATAGAAGAAAATGTATCAGTGGAATGCTATGTGGAAGTAGTGTTCTGTAATCTACTTTGAATATAATTTTGTGTTTAGAAAAATAAAAAAATAAACCCCAGCCTTCGTGTCTTGAATAGTTTAGTTTTTTATGGTATTTCCTATATAAAAGTATTGAAATATTTGAGTGTTGTTTTTAGAGTTCAGAGATAAATATCACTGATTCAAATATACAAAGATATAAACAACTTTGCTGTTAGCAGCAGGTAGATAAAGGAAGTTGCTCCTTAATTCTATAATTGGGCACAATATTTGAATGAAACATGGATCCCTAGGATATATAACAAAACTTAATTTGGACCATCTGAAACAGACTGCAAATAAAAACTGAATTGTCTCTAATTCTAGACTATTTTTTCAGAATGCAATTTAAATTCACTTGTCCTTAACACAGCATGAGAATCTTCTGGTTCTGGTATGAGTATTTTGTTTCAGATATTATAATGATGGCATTATTTAAGCTTCTGATTTCCTGTTCTTTTGTGATACTCCAGAAGTTTAATTTGACAGCTCTGAAAGTTTTCCAGCAGGTGGGTAGATTTACTGCTTTCTTCTGTTGTCCTCTTTTTCCTTTGACCTTTACGAAGTCTTGGGGTTTGGGTTTTTTTTTTCTGACAACAGCCTAATCCTTACTGAATCTCAGTTCCTTCTCTTTAGAAACTTTTTGCTTTTGTGATCTTACTAATACTTTTGTTATCTAAAACAATACTCCTTTTATTAAGCAAAACTGTAAACCATACCATACAGAAGGTGTCATGCTCTCACTTGGCTGCCTGTTTGTCTCTGCTTCTGTAACTGACTGATCTTGTGTTTGAACTATCTGCAGGTTCCTTACCATTTGGAGTAGTCAGTTGACTGAGAAATTGAAAGCAAAACAAATGGCATTTCCAAGGACTAGTATTAACCCAGTGGTAAAGGGGTAAAGAATTGAGGTCACAACAACCTTCCTTCATGTACTTGCTACTGTAATATTCTGAAATTAAAGTAGCCTGAGCATTACAAAAATGCACATTTGTAAGGTTGGCAACATGTTTTTGTCATTGGGCTGAACTATTGGTCTCCACATAAGTTAAGCTAAATTGACTTCAGAACTGGCTGAGATTCTGTAAAATACTATGTAATATTACATGGGAACATGGGCCAGTGTTTGCCAGGTAATGTTTTCAGACTTTAAAAATGGGAATTTTTTAATTCTTCTTGAACATGGCTCCTCTGTGATATGGAAATGAAGGTAGTTATTTTTTGTGTTCTGGAATATGGCTTTTAAATTTAGACAACAGGCCTTAGAACATAACTACTGCTTTTGCTTTTGTTTCTGTTTTTATCAGAATGTAAAGTCTTAATCAGAATGTACCAGAGCACCTGCACATTTTAGTAGTATGTAGTAAGTAGTATTATTTGTAAGTTTTTGCTTTTGTGTGGATACAGTTGCCTCATCTATTGCAAGTGTACCTTTTGTATAATTTACTTAACGTGTCTTAAGTTTATGTATTTTTATATTCAATAAAATTCCTTAAGTCTGTTCCTGTGAAGTATAGATTCTTCCTGCAAGTATAGAAATAAGACATAAAAACCCAATTAATTTGACTTTCGTAGTGGTACTAGGTAATCATATCAGTAGCAGATACTGGCTATTCCCTGGCTATCCTTCCTGTTAAACATGTACTGTGTAGAGGAAAAACAAAATACAGAAATATCTTATTCCTGTAAGTTTCAGAGGAATAAAAATTATGTTGGTTTTTTTTTTTTTTAAATAGATGGCCTTTTGAAAACTCTAAGAAGCATAGGATGAAGCTACTTTGGCAACTATTTATGTAGTATACTTCTGACATTAACCTTTCCAACCAGCCTCTTCCTATTTTAAGAATTAAAGGACTATTTCCTTTACATAACAACTCTTTGATCTGCCTTTTTTTATTTTATTAGCTATTAAAAACCCAAACAAACAAAAACCCAAAACAAATAAAAACCAACCAAACACAAAACCCACCAAAAAAAACCCCTTGATGCTGTACAAGCATGATAGCAACTCTATCTATAAATTTGTTCTCTTCCCTGCACTATGTTATTTTTGTTGACAGAAACTCTCATCACTGTCTAGAATGTCGTAGTTTGATTTGTTTGTTGGCTTTTTTTGGAATACTTCTTGAGCACATCATATAGAATCACTCAGGTTGGAAAGGGCTTCTATGTTCATTGAGTCCAACCATTGACCCAGCATGGTCAAGTTCACCACTAACTCATGTTCCTAAGTGCCACATGGGCATGACTTAATGCCTCCAAACACTTCCCTGGCCAGCCAGTTCCAATGTTTGACAACCCTTTCTGTGAAGACATTTTTCCTAATGGCCAATCTCAACCCTCCCTCTGGTGCAACCTGAATCTGCTAAGGCTTTAAATATGCAGTGTCTGCTCAGCTCACTTGTGTGAGGCTGCTTGGACTGTTTTCCCTGTTTCTGCCAATGTCCAGTACTGCGTGCCTATGCAAGCCTTTAGTTCTGAGCTGGATAATAATATGTTCTCTGGTTCTTCTATTACTTTGTCTACTTTGGCCTTTAATGGGAGTTCTCATCTCTGCTCCAACTTTTGTGGTAGAATTGAAAATCCGTGTATATATTTTCATCTTTTGGAAAGAGTACAAAAGAAAATGAGGCCTACAGCTGAATACATTCCCTTTTCACTAATAAGAGGGAGAACTCAGGAGCTCTGCAGTAAAAAGGAAAGACTGTGGTCTGTCATGCCAAGTGACTATGCAAAGCAATGGAGATTTTGTGAATGAGGGTACTACGTGCCTATGCTTTCTCCACAGACTATTTGGTATGCACGTATTTTGAGCACTGCAAAGGATCTAAAGGGACTATATATTAACTTTCCACCCTTCTCTGGAGAGCACTGTTTTGCTTTAATACTGGAAATCTTAGTGTGTCCTTCAGAGTCAGTTAACATCCCTCTTTTGGCAGCATTATAGAACAGGGAATTGACCTGGTCTTTCAATACTTGCTCTCTACAGTTTTTTGGCTGTGAAAAGTTCCTGGCATAATGAAATTGTGTATTGTCTTTTTCCTTGCCAAGTTCTCCACCACATAGGACTATTGTATCTTCATTGGGATTTTACTTTTTAGGTGCTTGTGGAAAGTTTTTGATGGTATTCATTCCTTTTTAAGGAATGGAAGAAGCACAGAAGACTCACACAGCCCTCAGTGGATGAGGGACTATCAATGCCTTAGCCAA
>JAWWES010000081.1:102437131-102479533 GCA_035583135.1 Lophotriccus pileatus | reverse complement strand
CAGCCAAACAAGACAACACCAGCCACCTGGATGATAGAAGAAGAAAATATTAAAGCAAAAATATTGTGGTCCTGAGCGAGCCAGACCTAAGATTAGTGTGTGTGTGGAAAGAACCACAAGGTCAAGCTGAAAAGCCACTGGAAGCATGATTGCTCTTTGTGGCTGAAGGCAGCCATGGGAGTCTCTGTGTGGAATGTGTGCAGATAAGTAAAATCTGGCATGGCTTGATAGCTCGGACCATCATTCTGTATATAAGTGGAGTAATAAAGTTACAAGAGAGTTCTGCCTGGACAAAGTCTGTCTTCCATGGATTCATTTGCCGAAAAGGGTGCTGAGTGAGGGATTTTCGCCGCAATTCGTGCCCCATACGAGCCATTTTTCTGCACCTTGGTGAACATACGACCCAACAGGTGAGTAGAGAAGAAAAAAAAAAAAGACAAAGAATAAAAAAAGAGAGGAAGAGAAAAAGGAAAAGTAAATAGGAATAAAAATATAATAAAAGGGGGGGGATTTTTTTTGTGTGGCCACAGCTCTATCAGAATAGAGCCCATCAGAACAAGGAGTTAGCTGAACAAGGAGTCACAGGGTTGTGTTACAGATGGGGCAGACTGCTTCTGTTGAACATGAATTGTATTTTCCAGTTTTGTCGCAGATTTTAAAATCTTCAGGATATCATTTAAGTGACAGGCAGGTGACTTCCCCATTATTATCGGTAAAAAGTAATTGTAATTGGTTCCCGGAAGAAGGTTCATTTAATACTGAAATACAGGAACATGTTGGTGAACATTTACAAGCTATGAAACAAATAGGACTTGACACTGCAGATGAATTGTTAGTGACTTGGGGATTTATTTTTACAGCATTGTCTCAGTTGCAACCTGCAGAAAGAGTTCTTGAAGAACAGGGTGAACAGGGGCACGATAGGGAACATGTTTGTGATTTGTCTGGAGAGAAAAATGTTAAAGATGATAGTCCTGATATAAATCCTTTTCATCCAGGACTCATAAATCCTGGTATGGGACCTGATTTATGCCCTCCCCTTATGCCTATGCAGCCATTTTTAATGAGAAATCCAAGAATCTGTATTCCGTGCCCCCTACTTATTTACTTTGCAAATAAGCTGGTTAATGATGCCGATGAACATATTTGACACACGGCAAAAACAGTTATGCAACTCTGTATGGAGGAACCATTAAAGCAAGGGGATTTTTCTTTCACTTTCCCTGTGGTTTACTATCCAAATCAGCCTCCTACACGTGAGCCGGTTCCGTATCCAATTTTCAAGGAATTGAAAAAATCTGTAATGGAAAATGGCATTCAAAGACCTTTCACATTGGGAGTGGTAGAAATGATTGCTTTTAGTAATTCTGCGGTGCCCTGGGATTGGAAAACTAATGCAAACAATACTGATGCCAGCGCAATTTTCGGTGTGGCAATTAGAATATCAAAACACGGTTGTTTTACAGGCTTTGGACAATATTTGGAATGGAGTGCCCATAGACAAAAGCACATTAGCGGGGATGGGACCATATGTCTCTCCTCAAGTACAGGTGCACTTAGACTGCAGAGTTTTTGAACCAGCAGCGCGGATGGCTGTGACAGCCTGGAGACGAGTTCCAGAGGCAGGGAAGGCAACAGCATCATTTGCTGCTGTTAGACAGGGGCCGCAAGAATCTTATGTGTCGTTCGTAGGTCGGCTACAGCATGCTATCACACACCAGATAGATAACCCAGACGCAGCCAGTTTTGTTTTTTCAACTAGCACATGAAAATGCAAATGCTGATTGTAAGGCTGCTTTGGCTCCTATTAGATACAAGGTTTCTGACATCGGGGAGTATATAAAAACTCATCAGAATGTCGGCGCTGAATCGCATAGGGTGGACGTTTTGGCTGCAGCACTGTCTAATCTCAGTGTCAAGAACACTTCAATAAAATGTTTTAATTGTGGTCAGGAAGGTCATGTCAGTAAGATCTATCCCAGGAAACTAAAAACACAGACTAAGAATCAGCCTAGTAAATTATGTCCTCGCTGTTTGAAAGGCTATCATTGGGGGAATCAGTGTAAATTTCAATTCGACAGGGATGGCAGACCGATATCGGGAAACTTCAAGGGGGGCTCGATGCCCCTCAAAACAACAAGGTCTACAGTGCAAACGCTCAGTCTGTGACCTCACCCCCCAACAGCAGGGAGCGCTGGGTTGGATTTGGCCACCACAACAGAATTAATACTGACAGAATCTAAAGTATATGCAATAAATACATCAGTTTGGGGGCCTTTGCCGAAAGGATTGATGGGGTTAATAATTGGGAGATCCAGTTCAACTATGCAAGGAATAATGGTATTGCCTGGAATTGTTGACTCTGATTACGCAGGAGAAATAAAAGTAATGGCTACAGCTACAAAATTCCTGTGCAAAACTGCATAGAGGATTGCTCAATTGATACTTGTGCCTTACTGGGTTCCCTCTGTTCCTACACGAGAAAGGGGAGATTCTGGTTTTGGTAGCTCAGGGCTACCTCAGATGTGGGGGAGGGGACATGCTTGTGTTCTTCTACCAACAGGCCCATGGTGGCTTCCTGCGAAATACGTCAAACCATATCATGAGCTGGAAAGACTTCACAGAAAATCTGATGCCCGAAATGCAGAGCCTGTCACTGCAGCAGAAGACCACAAGGAAGAAGAGGACTGAAGACATCCCTGATATTACATGGGACCAATTGAAGAAGTTGCATCAAAAAGCAAGTACTATCATGGCAGTGACAGGGGTTGAATCAAATCTGATTAACACCTTCTTAGCCTATTTGGCTCTTGTCTACAACACTACTGAAGTAAGACAGTGAATGAAATATTTGATGGTTTTCAATTCAATTTGTTTTGCCCATGGTCAACAGCATTATTGGGTTCATGTTTTAAACCCACCTCTTTACATATCATTGTCACGGTGGGATACAGAAGTACCCATTTAAAATAATGATTCTACCTTGACAGGGGATACAAGACTCCTGCTGAGTCATTAACTGAAAGAAGAGAATGGAACCTTGTATAGTTTAAATCTTACTGGCTAGCATAATGATTCTGTTACGATTTGCATTTCATGACTTCATGCTTGTCTTGCGACAAGTAATTTAGATGTTAAGTTAGTTAATGGTAGCTATCAGATTACTGTAACTAATCCTTTATATGCTAATTGCAGTACAAATAGTTTGAGGGATGGGATGTGTGTTTCTCTTGTTTTTTTCTTATAGTCCTGAGAATCATCTGGGGAGAGATCAAGAAAATGAGAAGAACTGAAGCTAAGGTGCTGGCTGATCTCATTGTGAACCTGATGTTCTAAGAGAAAAAAAAGGGGTGGATGTAGGAGCAGCTAAACAAGACAACACCAGCCATCTGGATGATAGAAGAAGAAGAAGGAAATATTGAAGCAAAAATATTGTGGTCCTGAGCGAGCCAGACCTAAGATTAGTGTGTGTGTGAGTGAAAAGAATCGCAAGGTCAAGCTGGAAAGCCGCTTGAAGCATGATTGTTCTTTGTGGCTGAAGGCAGCCACGGGAGTCTCTGTGTAGAACGTGAGCAGATACGTAAAATCTGGCATGGCTTGATAGCTCGGACCATTATTTGTATATACGTGGAGTGATAAAGTTACAAGAGAGTTCTGCCTGGACAAAGTCTATCTCCCCTGGATTCATTTGCCAAAAAGGGTGCTGAGTGAGGAACTTTCGCCGCAAACACCTAAACAGATTCAACATCCACAAGTCCGTAGGCCTTGACTCGATGCATCCAAGTGCTGAGAGTGATGATGGACATCATAGCCAGGCCAATCATGATCATCTTTGAAAGGTCATGGAGATCAGAAGAGGTGCCTGAGAACTGGAAGAAAGTAGATGTCACCTTGGTCTTCAAAACAGGCAAGGAGGCGGATACAAGGAACTAGCAGCCAGTCAGCCTCACCTCAATCCCTGGAAAGGTGATGGAGTGCCCTTCCTAAGGTGATGGTAGGCCATCCCTACCCACATGAAAGACAAGCTGATCTGAAGTAGTCAACAAGGGCTCACTAAAGGTAAGTCATGTTTTACCAACCTGATGGCCTTTTACAATGAAACAACTACCTGGATGGATGAAGGGAGAGCAGTGGATATTGTCTACCTTGACGTCTGCAAGACTTTTGACACTGTGTCTCAGAACATCCTCATAGGCAAAGTCAAGAAGTATGGGTTGGATGAGTGGACAGTGAGGTGGATTATGAACTGGGTAAGTGGCAGATCCCAGAGTGTCATAATTGGTGGCACAAGGTCTAGCTGGAGGCCTGTCACTAGTGGTGTCCCTCAAGGTTCAATACTGGGACCACTTTTGTTTGACTTATTCATCAGTGACTTGCCTGAGGGCATGGAGTGCCTACTCAGTGAGTTTGTTGATGATACAAAACAGGGAGAAGTGACCGATATCCCAGAGTGCCGTGCAGCCCTTTGGAGGGACTTTGACAGGTTGGAGAGATGGGCAGAGAACCTTCTGAAATTCTAGAAAGACAAGTGCAGGGTCCTGCACCTGGGAAGAATAACCACAGGCACCAGTACAGGATGGGGTCCGACATGCTGGAAAGCAGCTCTGTGGAGAAGGACCTGGGGATCCTGGTAGACAACAAGCTGTCCATGAGCCAGCAGTGTGCACTTGTGGCCAAGGTCAACAGAATCCTGGAAGACCATTGCCAGCACGTTGAGGGAGGTGATCCTGCCCCTCTGCTCAGCACTGGTGAGGACACATCCGGAGTGTTGTGTCCAGTTCTGGGATCCTCGGTACAAGAGGGACGTGGAGTTCCTGGATCAGGTCCAGCAGAGGGCTACCAGGATGGTCAGTGGACTGGAGCATGTCTCTTACAAGGAAAGGCTGAGGGAGCTGGCCCTGTTCAGTCTTGAAGAGAAATGACTGAGAGGGAACCTCATCAGTGTATGGAAAAGTCTGAAGCAAGGGTGTCCAGACAATGGAGCCAGGCTCTTCTCAGTGGTGCCAAGCAATAAGACAAGAGGCAACAGGCAGAAACTTGTGCACACAAATGTCCACCAGAACGTGAGGAAGAACTTTTTTACTGTGCCGAATGACCAAGCATTGGAATAGACTGCCCAGAGAGGTTGTGAAGTCTCCCTACAGAAGGTGTTCCAGAACTGTCTGGATGGAAGCCTGTGTCATGTGCTCTGGGATAGCCCAGACTAAGCAGGGAGGTTGGACCAGATCACCCACTGTGGCCCCTTCCGACCCAACCGATTCTGTGAAACAACAACGTTGGGATCTGGATTTAGTTTAAGGCACACGAAGCGGGAATTCACGCCTCCGGTCTGAAGCCAAACTGCCGCACGCACAGCAAGGCCCAGCCTCCCCGAGGCACAGCCGCCGGCCGGGGCTCGGCGGGGACGTGCCCGTCCGGTGACAGGGACGCTCCGGGGGCCCCGCGTCCCGGGTCGGTCGCGGCACGCGGTCCCCCTGTACGACCCGCCTGCGCCTCCCGCGGCCGCGCCGGGTGGAGCAGCGCCAGTCCCGCTCTCCGCTCCCGCTCCCGCCCCGCCCGGCGGCGGCAGCGGAAATGGCGCGGGGCGGCGGGCACCAAATCGTTCCGAGGTCGCGGCGCTAAAGCGGCGCTCTCGGTTCCAGGCCGCTCCCGCCTACCTGGCCCCACCCCGAACGGCGGGCAGCGCCGCCGCCGCCGCCGCCTTCCCTCCTTTCCTTCCCTTCCTTTCCCTCCCCTTCCGGGCCTCCGCAGCGCCTCCTGCCCGGGCCTCACGCCTGGCTCCGCCTCCTCCTTCCCCGGCCGGGCTGCGCTGCGCCAGGCGGCGGCGCTCGCGGGCGCGGCCGTAGGAGCCGCTGGCGCCGCCATCGCAGCGGGACGGTTTCCGTCCGCTCGGCTCCCCAACATGGCAGCGGCGGCGGGAGGCGGCCGCGCACCTCGCAGGCCGGCGCTGCTGACCCCTCGCGGCAACGGGGACCGCACGGTGTTCCTCTTCGACCGGCGCCGGGAGCAGGCGGACCCGGACGAGAAAGTGCTCAGCTACGGCAAGGACAACTACCGCGCCTTCCGCAGCGCCGTGTGCCAGGTACGCGGCGGGGCGGGCGGTGGCGGGCACGGCGGCGTCGAGGCTCCAAGTGTGAGGGTCCGTCCCCGGCGGCGCGGGAGCCGTGGGGCGACCGGGGCTGTCGCAGCCTCCGCCGCCCGCCCGGCGGCCGCCGCGCCCTCCGCCTCACTGCCAACTTTGTTGCCGGGACAGGTGGGCGGGCGCGGGGGAGAGCCCGCGGCCGCCCCCTCGGTGTTCCCTGTCCCGCGGGCAGCGGGACGGCGGTTCGGGGCGGCGGCGGGAGGCGCACGGGCAGCAGCCCCTGGCGGCGGGCGAGAAAGCCGCGGGAAAGCGGCGGGCGGGCCCGGAGCGCCCCCGCGCGGGCAGCGGCGGCGGCGGGCGCGGGGCTGCGCCTCGGAGGGTGCTGCCGAGGAGACACGGTGGTCCTCGGCCCCTGCTGGGACTCGGTGATATCGGAGGTCTTTTCCGACCTGCTTGAGTCTGCGGTTCTGTTTGTGCTGTCCAAGGTGTTGGCGGTAAGCGCCGGTGGTTCCCCGTCCGCGGCGCAGTAACTGTCTCTCCGAAGCCCCCAGCGGTGACTGCTGTGTAAAATACTTTGTCTGGCTGGTCCATTGCTCTGTCGCGCGTCCTTTCAGTTTTCTTTCCCTTCGTTTCGAGAAACGAAACGAAACCTATTCCGTCTTCAGATCTCCTGGAGGTGGAGATTCCTTTCTACCTACGGGTTGTTTGCTGTAGTTTGTTGGTGATACCAGGGGGCATCGCCCATCTTCTGTCATGGTTTCGTTTGCTTAGGGAGTGATAAATGTCATAGAACTGTTATCTGCCTGCAAGTTTTGTCTTGTGAAATACACGAGGAAATAAGCGGTAGATTGCAGTAATTCAGCCTGATAAGACGTTTATTTTAGTTTCTTTGTCCAGTGTAATTTGCACTTTGTTTTCTAGGGTATAAGTTATATATTTCATGTAGATAGAATATAATAAATCTATGTTTTATATTTAAATAAATATAGTATCTATCTGTAATATTCTACAAGTATAACTTTATGTAATAATTCTACCTATAACGCATATAATTAATTCAATATATAGTGTAATATACAATGTATATAATGACAAGACTACATGAACAGAATGTATAAAATATAACATAAAAATATTTATTAGAATAAGTAAATAAATATAATAAATGAACAAATAATATAGTGTTTAATGTAATAGTTTCCTACTGCAATGGAAGCCTTGGGTTATCAACGTCAGCGGGAATAGCTGTCACATATGATTACCTGCTCCTTGCATAGTTCATCTGTTTCAGTGTCAAAAGTGGCATATCCATATTCTGATAGAGGCACTGAATCTGTACTGCTACTTAAGATGGAGTAACCTTCCCTGGAAGTGTTCAGAAAATGAGTAGACATGGCATTTTGCGGTATGGTTTCGCGAGTGTGGGTTTATTTGTTCAAGGTTGGACTTGATGATCCTGGAGGTCTTTTCCAAACTTTATGATTCTATAATCAGAAGTAACCTGGCTATGGAGCGTTAGCACATTCCTTGGTCTGATCAGCACTCCTAAAGTTCAGAAGACTGGAAGAAACAAGTAGTGAAATGAATGAAGAAATTAGTCCACTTCATGCAGTGTAACATTCTGAGAAGTTAGGCAGTGCGGGTGGGTTCATGGCTTTCTTAAGGTTTGTATCTCCTATGAGTAACTGAGTATCACATGATTTTCTCCAAGACTTGTGTTAATGGATCCCATCACAACTCTACATATAGCACAGGAGTGCAGAATACTGCAAGAATATTTTCAGTAGTCAAGGCAAATATGTGGATGATTAACCCATTTTTTTTCTTTTCTTTCCTTTGTAAGTAATTGATTGGCTGAGTTTAACACTAATTTGCAATTTGCTATATACAACAGAGTCTTTTCATGGTTTTTATATATATGCTGTGCACTCAAGTGACTTGTGTTTCCGTGCATCTTCACAGTGTTCAGTAGTTCACAAAGCTTTTGGCATATTTGCAGTCTTATACAGCAATAAGCAGTCATCACCAACTGTGACAAATCTTGGGTACAAACAGCTCCAGGGGTTTTTTTGTCTGAAAGGTGGGTTGACTTTGTGAAGGCAGTACTTTGCCATTGGGCAGACTGCTCAGATGTGCAGCATAGCATTTGAAAAGTCTGGTAATGCAAAACAGACCTTGGTGTGTTTGAATTTGATGCCCATGAAAGCAATATTTTTCAAGTATAGTTCTTTGCAGTGTTAACACCATAGTAGTTATCAACAGTCCTGTGGCTGTTTTGAGTAATAGAATCTGTGTGTTTATAAAGTTGTGCACCAAAAGCCTCAAATGATCATTCCCTTGGAGAACAGACTTCTCCAATAATAATGTGTTGACTGTGTGTAAGTGCCGTCAGAGATGGGTTTGTCACTGCTAGTTTCAGTGTGGTGACTCTCTCTGCATCTCGAAGCTTTCATCATCTGACTCTGAAAGGATGCTGAGACAAGTGGTTTGACATGGCCAGTAAATGCTGGTACAGTGAAAACTGGACAGACAGAAGTCCAGGAAGTTTGATATCTGATGTTTCCCACATCAACAGTGTACAGGTTCTCCTTAGACTTCTAGAAGAACATTCTGGCATCTTGGTGCCCCTGGGAGCTTTGTGCATTGTGTGTGTTTCTTGGAGTGTTGCACTCCGAAGTTCCCCTTTTTGAAAGTTGCAATTAACTACTTTCATGAGAAAGGTGATGGATAAATGCGTTCACCTGGTTGGGACAGACTTTCCTCACTTCATGGTGCTGAAAATGTGTCAGGGAAGTGATGAAAGTTGAGGAAGAAAGATTATTTTGTTAAGCAAAGTCTTGGTTGATTCAGACAAAGATGAAATGGATTGTTATGTTCAACCTTCTCCAATTAAAGCTGCTAGGGACCATCTGACTGCTTGATCAGGCAAATGCCACATATGTAGCAGTGTTGTTCCCACATCTACCATGTCTGGTGCCCCAACCTCAACACAGGCACAGCTTTAAATTGACTTTCATTGGCAGTTTGTTATACAACTGAGTGGTGCTGCTGTAGCAACAAATGTGCATAGATGTTTTCCAGTCTGCCATTCTGGGCTATGGGGCTGGTCATGTTTGACAAGGATGCCAGAAATATTAAGCTGTTGGAACTATTTCTGCTGTGAATATCTTCCTGTGGCATAAGAGAATTCCTTTGGATATAACTGGATATGTAGGTGTCAAAGGAGAGGGTAAATCTTGAAAAAGAAATTAAATTAAACCTGACTTCAGTATGTGATGAAGGCATGATCTTAGGCTTCTTCTGAGACTTATTGTGTCTGCATAATGCAGGAAGAAGATATTTCCCTGTTTGTGTAGAAAATAACTGATTCAGCCACTTGAGAGGTCTGTTCAGAAGCTGATGCATGTCCTTGCTGTCTGTTGTCATATAGAATGTTTCTCCATTATTACTGAAATATTCTGTATTCATTTTTGAAACTTTGGGGTTTTTTGAAGCAAATATTTTTTTTTAGTGTCCCCTAACAACAAGTTAATGTGTGGTGATGTTGTTGGGTGTGGCTTTGTATACTGATAAATTAGCTTTTCATTCTTAGTGTTGGAGGAATATTTAGGAAAAAAAAATCTTATAAAAGAAGCTGGAGCATATATAGTCTTCATTTTTCATCTTTACAAGGTCAATCTTAAAGCAGAAACTTCCAAATTAAGTGTGATGTTAGCCTGATTATTCCATTTGAGCTCTGTTGAGCCTATGTGGAACAGTCATGTAATTTCAGTCTGCAGAAACATGAAGTTTTAAGGTGAATAAGTGAATTAAATATTGTGTTTTCCCTCTTCTTGGCAGTACATTGCTTATGCACCGTCCTGTTGTCTTCTGTTAGGTCAATGCCCCACTGCTTGTCCTGATATTTAGAATATCATTCAAAAGTAAGTACTGGCAATGAGTAGAATGGAGCTAAACCATTGACAGCTAATCCTAGATCCCTTGCTCACATTATCCGGGTACACAGTGAAGCTGGAACACTTCATTTTGTTGCTAAGCTGGCAGAAATGCTTCCAGGTACTTAGAGAGATCTCACTCCTTTTAAAGCAGAAAGGTATTTGTGCTGAAAACTGCACAGAAGTTTTGCTGTGTGTGAAGGTTTTTTTGAGAGTCTTTGAGGTGAAGTACCAGTCTGAAGAGAGTTAATGCTACTAAGATTTGTGTTACTACATAAATAGGAGCTGAACACATTTGTAGATACTTCTTTAATTCTCTTGAAAGTTTTCATCATTGCTGTGACCTCCTTTATGAAAAAAATTATAGATCTGTAATCCGTATTGAAAGTAAATATCTGTAATTTAAGTAAATACTCAAAAATCAGGTATCGCAATAAAACAGGGTTTTTTTTGCTTTTAATCTTTTATCACATCTTATGTTAAGCTTCCCATTGTATCCTAACCAGTCTACTTACTATTTAAAATTTTTTTTACCAGTCCACACAAATAAATTTCAGTGTCTCAATAAGCCAAGAGGCAAAAAAGGATATCCATTAAGATGCAGTTGGGAGAATATGCATAGGTGTAGTAGAAACTTGAGAAATAAGTGTATATTTTTGTACACTTATTTTACCAATGCCTAATAAATATTGTATAATTAAATTATCTGCAATTAAAGAAAAAATATTAGCAACTTCTGCAAAATTTGTATCACCAGAGGGTAACTCTCACATGTATTTAGAGGTATTTAAATTACTGACTAAAACATCATTCTGATAAACACTCAGTAGAAGTACTTCCATTCCTATTGATTAAATCAGTCCATCTTGCAATAATTACATTTTTGTATTATAAAACGTATATTTGTTTACTCAATTTTAGCAATTCTGTATAACCAGAAATTAAAAATAGATATATTTTAAACATGCTGTGCATACACAAAGCAAGTTTTTCCTTGATTTTTAAAGAAACTGTTGCAGGTACTATAAGATGTAGCAATATTGTAAGTTTTTTCTAAAACTATCACATTGTATTTCAGACTTCTCTGAAATTATTGTGTACAGCATCTTTATAGATGTTTTGGTGGGAAGACGGGTGCAGTTTGCATGCCCTGGTGCACTTAGATACTGCCTTATGGTGTGGTGATTGATTTGGAAAGCTGTGTGGCCTTTAAGTTCTTGGTCAAATTTGAGTGTTGGCAATACAGTCAGATGCAGAATATCTGCATTCTTTAGGATTAATTACCCAATTGAAGCTTTTAGATGCCACTGAGTACTTTTGAAGAGCAAAATTCTGAATTCTTGTTATTTTAACAAGTAGTGCCATACAAAGTATTTTGGTGGTGGAAGCTTACACGGAGTTGATGTCAAAATTTTGGCCAATAGCTGCACTCATGAACATTTCTGATTGTGCTTTTAGACACAACAGTTTGTGAAGGTCTCGCAGAAGTTACTATGGCTGTCTAGACTTGGAATAGGTCTAGTAATGACAGCACAGCTCTGTGCAGATATTCTGGGGTCCCAGGTTCTTTCTGCTAGTTACATGTTGCAAATCTTGAAAAGATGTCTGAGTTAACACACTGTTCTGGACAAAATTTTATAGAAACTTTTGTATCACACTTTTGTTGGTGTCCAAAGATGTTATATATAAGTTTGTGTTTGGATATGAGGGAAGATCATCTGTGTTATGATTAGAGATGATTGTTATCATCCTTGCCTTGCTACCCAGAGTGAGTGCTTAGCCCCAGATCCTCACTAACAGGTTCTCAGCAGGTTGTCATAATGTTGAGACTAGCTGACCTAAGAGTGGACTGGAAAAGTTTATTTGATTATCATTCTTATGAGTTCAGTACAGTGTTCCAATTGACTTCCACCAAGGTTTTTGTCTCCACTTAATCTATTTATATCTTAGTTTTTATATTTGCTCATTTTATTAATTACCTTAATATATCTGGTTGTATGAATAATTGAGAGAGATGATACAAATATCTCAGTATCCGTAGGCATTACTGAAAGACAGTTCTTGGTTTGAAAATCTGTGATTTGAGAATGAAATCCTTTTCTGTTAATGTGTAGTACCGTTTCATCCATTTTTGCTGTAAAAAATCTCTCAATTTGGACTGGTAATTCTTTTTGATGAGGCATAAAGTGGGATAGCTAACTGATTAATGTATGTGGTTCTGATGGGAACTTGGCAAATAATATGGGATCTTTAGTTAATCCCATGCAAAGTTACAGAAGGCTACAGGCCTCTCAGAGTTTGGATTTGGCTTCATTTTTCCAGATTCCAGAACAAGTTTCTGCAGAGGAGCTGCTGGATCAATGTGAAATACTAAAAAGGCTGTATTGTTTCTTTGTAATGTTGGGTAGCTGAGTAACTAGCTATGAAAGACAGTACTGAAAATGACATTGCGAGATTTCTTTACATTTAACTGATACAATTCAAGTCACCTTCAGGAGTTTTGTGTTGTCAGTACGGTTCTCTTAGCCAGAAAAATACTTCTGGGCTAGGTGCCACTTGGTGGAAGGTAACTGTGGCTGTTAAGTCTCTGTTATCCTTTGGCTACATCATCAAGCTCTGGGATCAGTTCTTTGCATCATTCTTGTGCATCTGCCTGCTTAGGTTGGTTACTGTAGGAGACAGCATTTTAAGGGTGCAGAAGTTGCTTATTGTAGGAAACAACTTTGTTTTGGAAAAGTTTGGGTTGCAAGGGGTTAAATGTCTTCTATAAAGATACTGTAGTTTTGGTTTCACTGTTTGACCTCTGTCATAATAGAGTGTTACATTCCTTCAGTTTGAAAAGTCATCACCAGAAATTATCATTCTATGGTAATACACTGGAGGACCAGACAAAGCAAACCAATGATTCTGTGTTTACAGCGTGTTATTTCTCCTTCACTTACCACTGCAAGCCTATTCCTGTGACTGCACACTGTGGCGGTACACACAAAGCTAAATATTTGCTTGTTGAACACCTTTTCCAAGGCAGATAGTAAATCTAGAGGTGAAATCTGTGTTGACTTCACGTTAAGTGTTTTAGTTGGCTTAGTATCCAGGTAAACCTTGCTGTGCGGGTGCAGATAAAGTAGCAACAAAACTTGCTTTGTGCTAATGTGCTAATATGTGGAAGAGAAAAGAAGTGGAGGTCTGTTTGAAGGCATCTTTGCTCCTGAGGAGTTATCTGTGATTTGTGGGCTTGTGTTTTGTTTTGAGTTTGGTTTTCTATTTAGTTCATAAAGAAAACCTGTGGGTGAAGCAAGTACATAAATTGAGCCTTGCTTCTTGATTCAGATTAAGAGGCTGGAGATAGAACAGTTCATTCACACTTTCATGTATCATACCTGTACTTTTTTCCTTAGGTGTCATTCCATGGGTGTAAGGACTGATATCCTGCCATGTGTAAAGCAGGCTTGATTCAGGGATTTTTTTTCTTAATTTAACTTACTGCAAATTAACACAAACTTTTGCTTATTGATTGAGGGGGCAATTAAACATTTAGGTAAAAGCTTTTCCTCCTTCTTCTCCAAGCTCATCTTCTGTCATACACCTTTCTTCCCCCCTTCTGAGTCTTGTTTTCCGAATACATAATGCTTGGTCAATCCGAATTCCTTTGGTGATGCAGTAGGTGATGTGCGAGGTCAGGGCCATTTACAGGGCTTTATTCTGCTGCTGCTCCTCCTCCATGCTTTTTACTGGTTCTCCTATGGGGGGTTGTCCATAGGCCACAGCCTCATGAGAGTAGGAGGACAGAGAAGGGAAATTGCCTGCCCTGACATGGATCCTCAGTGTGCCTCAATGCCTATGGGCCATCCCTGCTCTGGTGTGGAGAACATGGAGCAATGTCTCCTCTGCATCTCCTCTATTCTTTCCCATTTGTCTCTTCTGTTTCTACTACAACATGTTTGAGCAGAAGTATCGTGTGCCCTTCTGGTTGAAATTTGGATGTGTAGTGTAAGAGCCATCTGACACTGGTCATGTTTGGCTCAGGACAGTTGATGGCCTCTTCTCACACTGGTCACCCCTACAGCTTTCTGGCATCAAAGCCCTGCAGCGTACTTCAGTGTGGATTAGCAACCAGTTTGGCTTTTAGTCGTCAGCTATGGTATTTCCCCAGAATATTCAAAATGTGGTTCATTGATATAATTATACTTTTTAGGTTTTGTTGGCCTTTTTCCTCTTCTGGGTGCACACAACTCTTAATCTTTGTAACATTTTAACTCTTGCATTTGCATGTAGTGATCATATGTAACCATTTTTAGATTTAGGGATCCCTGCCTTTTCACACCATCTACCTCTCCTAGTTTGAAGGTTTGAATCTCCAAGATTAATTTGAAGGTTGTCTCTTTTTTTTCCTCAAAGTCTTTTCTATCCAAACAGATAAAATCTTTCTGCTTAGCTATTTTAACACAATAATCTCCAAACGTGCTTTTACTATGAATGTGCAGAGTATAGTGATTGTACTGTGCTCTTCAAGGTTTTGGTGATGTGAAAAGCTAACTTGTGGTCATGCATCTGGACAGTGATCATAAAATAACCAACAGATTAATAATCTGAACATGCTGTTGTTAATTTGTGAATCTTATCGAGTTTTGTGCATCGTTGTTGCTTATTTGGAGAAAGGCACAATGGTAGGCTGAAAAAGGCTCAGCAGGTAAACCTGAGCTTCTTATCAAGTCAACAGAAAATATCATGTTGTCTCTTACATGCACAAATCTTAGCAAGAAATGAAACATTTGCCCATTGTTTATCAGAATCAAATGAAACATCATCAACTGTAGAAGTGAATTACCCAGTAGGTTTGCTTTAATTCAGGAATGATCAGCTCATCTTCCTGGAGACCATATCCACATAATGGGACAGCTGTGCAGCCATCTCACTGCTACCTGGCATAGTGGGAAGGGACAGGGACTGGGATAGCTAAGAGTGGGACAGAGGGAAAGAGGAAGTAGAAGTAGGTCTTATATGGAAGTGAAGTATTCAAACTGAGAAATCTTCTAAGTTAGGCAAAGCTTACAAAGCAGATGGCCTCTTTAATTATGGCATGGACAAGAAAAACAGGTTATCTGCAGTTAGAACTGCCAGCCTCAGTCCATGAACCTGTCTCATAGCTTGTTGTGAAATGACAGGCATTTGGAGTGAGGTGGAAAGGGCCTGCTGCCAGTGGACATGGTAATGCTGGGCTCACTCAAGAAGTAAAAGTGTGTAGATCTGCCTGTGAGGTTCACCTATGGAAAAGGGGAGAGGACCAGAGGGAGGAGGCTGCCTCTGTTTGGGCAGCAGGCTGCTGTCTTGTACAAGCACTACCCCTCCTAACTTCTTGCTACCTTAAATGCTGCACTCTTCATAAGGTTTTGAGAGCAGAAACCTCCTTTTGGGAGGTTGAGAAAATAGGGAAGCTGTAATTATAGCTGGAGGGAAAGATGCTTATCTGTGCTTTCAATGTAAAACTCTACAGTTATTCTGTATTAACCACTGACCTTGAATGGCACAGTAGAATGTTAGCTTTCTAGTATCCATATCCTTTGTTGCTTACTTTCCTTGTGCTGAGCTATTTAATATTTTTTCCTTCACAGATTTTCCATGTGGAAATTTATGTAATGTGAGAGATTGGCTTCAAATGATCTGAATGTAGAAGAGTTAAAAAAAGTGTTTTTAACACTTCAGGTGTTTTAGTCTGAACATCAGTCTCTTTGTGTCATCTGTTTCACTTACACCAAGTGCTATGATAAATTTGACAATTTTGCTAATTTTGCTGATGGATAATAAATGTATCTTTAACATGGTCACAGTTAGGGAGAGAGTGAAATATGGAAACCAAGCTTCTAATGGAACCTTAAGCAATATTTTAAAAGTATTTTCATGAGTCAGAGTCCTAGGGGTGGAAAGAAAGAGGTATGAGAAATGATGAGGGCAAACTGCTGGAGAGAATGCCAGAGCTTCAGGGAAGAATATCTAAAAGTGCATAAAACACCTGTCTGAGCTGTGACTGTAGGACTGAATGGGTTGATGGAGTTTAATGAGACCAGATTTGACTTTTTCTTGAGTTTCAAAGACCTAGAAATGCAGGAGAAAATACAGCTATTTTATTTATTACTTTGAGAAAGAGATTAATGTTGAACATCAGGGTGCAAAAATAAGGGCAAATGTAGAGGTATTTAAATGCATGTAGAAAGTGGGATAAAAAGTCTAAAGCTGCAGTAACATATTCAAAATTTGGAGGCATCAAAGTGGCAAAGATTGTTTAGGTTCAGATGTAACTTCAGTGTTTTAATGGTAAAGAGTTTTTCTGAAAGAAACCTATTATTTTTTTAAATGTATGATATAATAGAAGAACAAAGACTTTAATATGTATCCAGTGTCTTAAAAGAGTGCAGTTAAATAGGGGACACCCTCTAGATTGTAACTATTGCTGTTTTAGGTGCAGCCTGAAGTATTGCTGTTCAGTCTTGTTCTTCAGCCCCCAAGGTGATTGCCTGTAAGACATTTCCTCCTTCTGACAATTCCTGTTGCTCGCTGGAGCATATTTTAAACAGGTGAAAAAACAAACAACTCTAATATAGACAGATTTGGCTAAGTTGAGAAAACAAGTAAAGTTAGGTTCTGGATTTGAACTGTTTTCTAAGAGTTAATACAGGAAAAGTATTTGATCACTTCTCAGTAGTTTGTGACAAAGTAAATAGACCACCTTTTTTTTATTATTTATTTGTTTTAATTTATCTGAATCTTTTTGGATTACTTAGTTATCATACAGAATACCCTTCAATTTTTATAGGCATTTGGCATAGCTGCTGATGAAAACTTTGTTATCACCACAACAAATAGGAAGGAAATTACAGAAGACAACTTCAGTAAGTATCTTAGGTGGCCAAATAATTACAGCTGTTTCTTGTATTGATTGTAAACTTTGCATAATGATTGTTAATGCTCCATGATACACAGTAATGCAATAACGAACTGAAAGTACAAGTCCTGTAATAGTTTGCCAAGAATTGTTACAAAATTGACTTTCTCAAGCAAGTTTTCGACAAATACTTGCTAATATGATGGACAGTTATGCTAAGTATTATTTTTACCCTCCATTACAAATTCTGTAAATGATAGGGAAAAATGGGATGTACGTAGCTGTCACTTGAGAAAACTTACATTATTAAGCCTGGAAATTTGAAAAGATATTAAATTGAATGTTGTTGCTAAATGCTGAGCAGGCAACACCTAAGAAAATACAGAGATTACCTGAGGGTAAACCAATACTGGTTTTAAGAGCAGAATCTGTATGCTCTCCAATATAACCTTATATTTCATCTTCATTGTAGGCGAACTTGTTCAGGATGGAGTTACTTTATATCTGCTGCAGTCAGTTGATCAAATGTTGCTTTTGGCAACGAAGGAACGAATCGACTTCCTGCCCCACTATGATACACTTGTCAAAAGTGGCATGTACGAGTACTATGCCAGCGAAGGGCAAAATCCTTTGCGTAAGTAATTGCCAAGATAATCTTGTTTAGATGGCGTTTATATGAATATAATGTGGTTATAACTGTAAGTTAAATTTAGTTTAACTTTTAACTTTTAGTTATAGCTGGTGAAAAAATAGTCTTAACTGTAAAAAAAGTATGTTCCTCATGCAGATTTTTCTTTTAAAAATGAAATAAAGTGGACATGTAATAATCCAGATTTATAGAGGTATATCCTCAAATGCTTCTTTAAGAAGTTTGAATATTTTAGAAATAAAATAACTTTGGCCTGAATAATCTTGTGGATGTCATCCAGACAGGGAGCATTTGTGTTATTAGGTTTTTGTCTCCTGTACTAAACAAAAGAAACTTTGTGTTTGAATTTGGTGAACAGTTTTTCTATGATCTACTGTAGAATTTTGTGTGCCATCCCATCTGGGGTTCTACAGGGCTTAACATACTAACTAGAGCAGGTATTCATTTAAAAAGATGCTACTTTAATTAGTTTATATCTAAGTGATATATTAAATATGTGTCTCAGTTTAAGTGAGACACAAGTGTTTTGCTGGGAGTAAATTATGAGGAAGACCCAAAACTCCTCCCTCTAAGCAATTATAAATCTGAAATTAATAGACTCCAATTGAGGAACAGTGTGGGGAAAAAGAAATTAAAAATTATATCAAGGTAGGAATAACAGCCCTTTATTAAAAGGTCTATAAGTATTGGTAAAAACAACAAGAGAACACAAGTAAAACACCCAAGCAATAATCTTTCACCTAGAACAATCCCCTTCAAGACAAAACAAACAGACCCAACAGTGAAAATCAATTCAATTTGTACCCTTTGCGGCAATTATAACCACAGTCAGCAGGAGGCGATGTTGAACCACTGGAGATGTAGAGCCTGCAGTTGTTTGAGTCAGTCAGCAGCGGACGCTGTTGGATCACTGGGAATGTGGAGCCTGCAGCTGTTTGAGTCAGTCAGCAGGGGGCACTGATGGGTCACCAGCAGTCACCACATGTGGTCTCCGAGTGCTGGAGCGAGCTGGACAATGGATGCTCTCCCCCTCACCGAAGGGAGAAAGGAGGGGAAGGGAAAACACAACTCCTGATATTGGAAAACTCACTCTTTCCTGCTGGTCCCAGATGTGCAGTGATGTCGCTTTGTCCCCCTCCGAGGAAGATTCAAGCAAAACAGCTCCAAAACTGATGCACGTTCACAGAAGCGGCAGCCCCTCGACAGCCAAGCAGGTCCGACCGCACAGGCAGCCGCAGTCTTTCCAGCAGCAGTCCATCAATAATCCAGGCGAACAGTCCAGGGCAACGATCCAACGGCCTGGACAACTCCAGCCACCTCTCCTAGCTCCCCGCAGCTTTCAAGCTGCACAGCTACCACCACAACACACTGCCAACCGCACCCAAAACCTCCCAGCGCCCTCACCGTTCCCAATCCGGACCACCCAGTCTCCTCCCCTGTTTCCCTGGAGACAAAGACAGGCAATTAACATAGCAATGCCACTGGCTAACCCTTTCTTCTGGGCCATTAATCACTTAGAAACAGTCCTTGACCAATTCCCCTCCCCCAACACAGGGCAGGGGAATAGGAAAATTTCAGTCCAGTTCCAAGAACACACAAACCATAGCAATATGTAACCAGATTTTGTATTGTTTTATTGAAAAAAATAATGACCCAAAAGTTGTGGTGGTTGTGAGTCTTCTTGTGGTCATAACTCTGCTGTCACAAAGAGATTACAATGATCAAGACTACAAATAGAATAAACTTTAGATCCACTTCTGTAATGACATTACTGGTATATGTTTTTTCTAACGTGTTGCTATTTCTTGCTCTTGGAGACCGTACTGAGGTATTTTTTGAAATTCTGCAACATACCAGCAATTCAAATTTGCAAACCAGCTGTATTAAATTGTCTACTTTTGTTTGTTATGTACTAGAATTGACTCTTAGAGCAAATAGCAGTTTTGAGTTTGTTTAAGTGTACTGCAGCTGATGCTCCTTATTTGCTGCATGTCTAAGGCCATGCCTCACCTATTTCATATGTTGCTGAAGAACCATTGTTCTTTGATACAGAATAGTAAGTATGGATCACATAACTGATGCTCAACTGCTGTTGTTCGCAATGAAGAAAGTCGCAAAGAAGTGTAGAACTGTTTTTATGCTTCAAAAACAACTTGAGGGGAAAATGCCAAATGCTTCAGTGTTGGTGCAGGGTACTAATACTCAAGGGATTTCTTTTACATGTCTGAAGTGTATGGCCAGTGTAAGTTGCCCCTTGTACTGTAGCATTCTGAAGAACCGTGTGAACTGTAGGAAATAAAACTTCCTTTTTAGAGAGACGGGATGGAAATGTGTTCATTAAGGCTAAGTGAATAGCCTTATTCACAGAGTGGATGTCTGTTTTCTGACTCCTTTTAATAGGGTTATGTTTCTCCAATTTCTTTAGCATTTGCCCTTGCTGAGTTGATTGACAATTCTCTGTCAGCTACCTCCCGAAATACCGGTATTCGGAGCATACAGATAAAACTGGTAAGATAGAGATATTCTGCTTTTTTTAGGTGTAGTTCACATTAACCTTTTTTTTGGTGCTCCTTGTTGAGTTGTGTTGGTTTTTTTCCCCTCAGTTATTTGATGATTCCCAAGGAAAACCAGCTGTTGCTGTGATCGATAATGGAAGTGGAATGACTTCTAAACAGCTTAACAACTGGGCTGTATATAGATTGTCAAAGTTTACAAGACAAGGTGACTTTGAAAGGTTAGAAAGTTTTAAATATCTCTACAACCATTAACAAACTCTTCAAAGGTTCACAAAATACCCTTTTAAGACATAGCTCTATACCAACACTTAGCTAAAACTTGTCATTTTATAATTACGTAATGAGATCTATACTTTTTGTAGGTAGGAAGTAGGGAAGCTTCATAACATGAAACTGCTCTTCTAATCTTATGGTACTATGTGAATATTAGGATAGGATAGTAAATGTGAGGATGAGAATTACAGCCTCGGTCTTGTTACTCAGTTACATGAGTAACTACTGTAAAAAGTAGTGGGGCAGTGGAAAGTGGTAATATGGCCAATGGAAGTTTTTTTGCATTGGAAGCATCTCCAAATAGAATAGCAAAATCTTTCAAACATCTGGAGATAAGTGCATAAAAAGTGGTTCTGGGACATATGTAAAGAAATTCACTGCTTTTTGAAATTGCTGCAGGTGAGTTTAGTAACAGTGGAAACGTATAGTATCCTTAAGGTACAGGTTTTTGTACCTGTGGATTGCTAACATTCAAAGGGAGTGTAGGTGCAGATTATAACAGGTTAACGCCTACACCTTTTTTTCATTTGGGACTGCTATGATTTAAAAATAGATGTTTGTCCTAAATTCAGTAATACTGTTCAGGCTGACTTAAGAGACGTGGAATTTAATTACTGATAGCATATGCAGTCTTTCCAAGCCTGCATTTAATAGTTGGTTGGCATTATTTCCCATGTTGACTTAAAAATATTTTTATGAAAGGATGCTGTCAGAAAGATCAGGCTGTCAGAAAGATCAGGCTTGCTTTGTAAGCATTTTCATTTGAATAAGATTTGGTTTGACAGAAGGGACAGAAATGTTTTATAAGATGATTTAGGAAACTACTTACTTGGTCATCATTCTTTCAGAAAGAATCCATCAAGAATCTTAGACACACACATTTTAATATTGCAATTTTAATAGGTCTAAATTTGAGGATTTTTTAACAAGGTGACAGCAGGAAGAATTTAATACAAGCTGTTTAGATCAGGAGTTTCTTTGGGTTTTTTTACGTTACTTTTGTCTTGAGAAAATTTATTAAAGGCACTTTTATTCTCAGTGATCATTCAGGATATGTACGTCCTTTGCCAGTGCCTCGTAGTTTAAACAGTGATATCTCTTATTTTGGAGTTGGAGGCAAACAAGCAGTGTTCTTCGTTGGACAGTCTGCCAGAGTAAGTAAATGTCAGATTTTATTTTAAAACATTTTTACGTAATCAGATTGTTATTTCCTAACTTTTAATCACAGCATTAAACTACTTTATTATGTTCATTTTGAGTCTAATTTTGATTTTAAATGCTGTTTCTTTAATAAAATCAGATGATAAGCAAACCTGCAGAATCTCAGGATGTTCATGAACTTGTCCTTTCTAAAGAGGATTTTGAAAAGAAGGAGAAACACAAAGAAGCAATATATAGTGGTTTCATTCGAAACAGAAAGGTAAATAGCCTTAATACTTCCTCTTTTTTAATTGAAAGCTTTTCCCAGGTTAATGTGATTTAACTATATAATATTCTTGTAGTACTTATCTGGGGATATCTTCATTTTATTGAATCATTTTCACCCTGGAGTGTAAAAGGAAGTAATAGGAAACTTGAAGACACTGTATTATAAGGCTTTATTTCTATGTGATTTGGTTTTCTCTCTTCAGTTAAGACTAAGGGACAGAAATGGTGTATATTTAAAAATACTTTTCTAAGCACAGCAATTTTTTTATTATGTATGAAACATAAAGAAAATGTGTGTTCTCTGAAATAGCAAGGAATACATTAGGGAAACAAGTTGTGTATATGTAGAAATTTGTAGAAGAACTAACTTCTTCTGGGAGAGAAGTCCAGGCAGATCAACAAAACCCAGTGGTTTTACAAATATTCATTATTTTGTAAAATAAGCGAACTATTTAGATGAAAACTAAGATGAACTGTCCTGATGGTCTTCATGAAGAGGAACAGCTTGAGCAAAAAAGTTGTAAGATAAGGAGGAAGACTGAAAAGAACTGTTCTTTGGACATTTTTGAGCATGATGGTAAAGACAAAGGTATAGCTAAGGGTGCAGATGGAAGGCACAGCGGGTGCTGTGTATGACAAGGTAGTCAGACCATAAGCCCATATGTAGTGGGATATATCAGTGTTCTTGGCCTTTTGTATGGGTGAGAAAGGAACAGGAGGTAAATAAGGTTTTTATCATGCCAACCTTGGGTCAGTGACTTGCAACAAGATATGAATTGTCAGGGGTTTGGTTTTAATCTCTGTACAGTGTTGTTGAGAAGGTAGAGTCACAAAAATACAAGCTGTTTTTGTAAATAAAATAGTCTGCTTTTATTTTATTTTGAAAATAAAAGCAGACAAAATCAACTATTTTGTGGAGGACACAAATGCTTTCCCTCCCCATTTAATATTAAAAAGGGGGGATGGTGATAGAAAAGCAGTATATAATAGGCATACGCTGGAGGAAAGTAGATGAATGAGGTGTGTAGATACTACTGAGGAATTCAAGAAAGTGGTGCAATCAACTGTTTGAAAAGTTATGGTGATAATATAAAATTAAAGTTGACACAGTTAAAAAATGCCACATGGAACATGAATATCCCACAGTGTCACATTAAACATGATTAAATCCATTTCTAGTCTGAACACTTCAAATGCTGTGATGAAAGTGAGTTGAAAATGAACTGGATCAGGGATGTCACATTCTCAGCTTGTTGACTTTAGTTTGGAAACTTTCATTTTAAGCTTTAATCTTTTTTGTTATTTTGATATTTAGCATCGGGTATTCTCTATGTTCCTGTTATGTTTTTTAATCTCTTTCAAAGCTGATGGGAGTTCAGAAATTCAGTTTACATTCCTGCTCTTATTATTTTACTCTTTTTGTAGCCATCTGACTCTACTCACATCACAAGTGATGATGAAAGATTTCTTCATAATCTAATATTAGAAGAAAGGGATAAAGAAAGTTTCACAGCAGTTGTCATTACAGGTGTACAACCAGATCACATGCAGTACTTGAAAAACTACTTTCACCTTTGGACAAGGCAGCTGGCGTAAGTTGGTGGTTTAAAAGATTTGATTTTAAAATGGGCTGCTAACAAAGTCAGCTAATCATGAATTGCTTAATTTTGTACTCCGACCTTGTTCCTGTTAAGGCTGTTCATACATCCTTTGTTGATACTACAGTTAGTTTTTCTACCAGTTTTTCTGATTTTACAGAAACTAGAACAATTGAATGTGGCCCCCCCAAACCAAAGATGTTTACAAACATCAGTTTTAATGTGACTTGATAATTTATACATAATTATCCAATGTAATTTTTAGCAGCCTATTTCATGTTGTATTATCAATGTCATAATTATCTAATTATTAATAACTTGATCAGTTATTTTGCTCACTGGTGTGCTCCTAACCTTGTTATAGAGCTTTGTATTTATAGTTTTTTGGGATCTTGTGGTCGGTTGGCTTTTTAAACAACAACAACAAAAAAGTGTTGCTGCTTCATCCCAGTTTAGGAGGGAGAACAGTATGTGCTGCTGTCCACTCAGTACTGCATCAGTAGGCCTGCAGAGCCTGGAGAAGGGGAAGTCTGAGATACCTGTGAATTGTTTGATCTTACCTGTTGAGGTGATGGATCTGTCTGTGAATGTAATCTGAAATAGGAAGTCATTGACCAGATTTGAAATCTGGCAAATTACAGACCTTTACCTGTAGTAATAATAGGTAATTCTTAAAATGAGGATTAATGAAAGGATTAGATAATATCTATTGTGTGGAACATCATTCAGTGTTGCATGTAAGAACTTGTGGCTGAAACTCCTTTTAACCTCATGAAAATATAGAGGTCCATCTGCACTGACAGATTGACTTAGGTCCCTCATTAGCTTCTAGGTACTATTCAGGTAAACACCCACACTGTGGGTTATGTGCATTAGTTCTTTCCAGCCACCTCTCGAAATGAAAGAGCTGCCTCCATTTGAGATGGAATCTGGTGCAGTTAGTCAAGTATGTGCCCTGTAGCTGTTAAAGTAAAACTAATCAGATTTAGCTTTCCGGTGCACCGCTGTAATGGCCTTTTTTCTCTCAAACACCTCCACGTACCCTTCTGCCATGCCTTTTGCCACATGTGCATGGTACCCGTTTCATTCTGCTCTAATGGGCTACAGCAGAGCCCTCCTTGTTTTGGATGCTTTGAAGTGGAGATGAACTCCTAAAATAACGATGTCTTAAGGCCATGAGAGCACCTTTTGAAATTTGGAAAAAAAAGCGGACAAAATGCTAAGCAATTTGGACATACTGTAAAGTCCTGAGCAAGGAGGCCATGAGGAGCTTTTTGCTGGGAAGCAAGATTTCTCCTTGGGGTGCATTTAGTGCAGTGGATGTCAGAAGAAAAGCGCTTGCAGGTGCATTTAACTTTTGCATTCAGTCCCATTGACTCTTATAATCTCATTTTTCTGCATGCCACCACCCTAAGGTTTAAGGATTCAGTCTTTGAAGTTGGAAGAACTAGCTAGCTTGCTGAAAATTGAAGTAAATGGAGTTAAATTCTGCAGTTTTCTCAAACTTTTTATCTGTGAAATGATTGAATCTATCTGACCATGTGGATTTTTTGAAGTTTCTTAAATGAGCAAAAATGGCCATTAGAAAATAATGTTTACAAACAGAAAAATTATTTTTAATATGCTAATCACTTCCATGACTCTTGCCTATATTCAAACATTTGTAAATAACTTAAGGATAGTGATTGTTGGTTTAATGTTTCTATTGTTATTAGATGCTTGATAGAAAACTGGTGTCAGAAACAAAGTGGGGAAAGCTTTGTGCCTGTAGTTCTTTCTCATCTCTAGAGCGCAGAACAATTTACAGTAGTTTTTTAGTTTGTGCTTTGATGTAAAGGATCTAGTAGCCACATAACAATCATAGGGTTTTTTTTCACTTATGCATCTTTTTCCAATTTGTTTCCAACTGTTTTATCAAAAAATTGGATATTCTAATAGAAATATGAGCTTATTTAGATTTTTTTTAAGTTATAATGTACAATTTTGTTTATTTCACTTTCTGGTTCTGAATTTTTTTTTTTCGAAATGTATTTCAGACATATCTATCACTATTATATCCATGGACCAAAAGGAAATGAAACTAATGCTGTAACAAAAGACATAAGCCCTTTCAACAACATCGACATTCAGGTAAGAGGTTTTATACATATTAGTCAAAAGTCTTCTTTGATGGCAGCTTATTGCATATTGTGCCTGTTTCTCTTTATAATGCATTTTGAACTACAGAATTTTAAGATGTGTATATAATTTTTTTAAAGCTATACTATTTATTGTTGCAGCTTAGGAACTAATTAATTTACTAACAGTTAAGTGTCAAAATGCTGATTACTATGTATTACTAATTTGATCTAAGGAAAGAATCAACGTTTTTTCTTTTCTTCCAGATTTCAATGTTCGAAAAAGGAAAAGTACCAAAGGTTGTCAATCTGAGGGAGATCAAAGATGACATGCAGACATTGTATATAAATACTGCAGCAGATAGTTTTGAGTTTAAGGCACATGTTGAAGAAGAAGGTATAGTGGAAGGCATCATCCGATATCATCCCTTCCTGTATGATAAAGAAACATACCCTGATGATCCATGTTATCCATCAAGTGAGTCAAATGTTTTGTACTTGTGTAGTCTATCATAGCCAATCCCGCTACTCTAAATGGTTAAATGAAATAAAAGCTAAAACAATTGAAATTGAAGTGCAAATTATTACCTGATTTGTGTCAGAACAAAAAAGTTCACATTTTTTTGGATGAACAGATCCTGTGAATAAATTGGCTGTTGTGGTAACTTGTTTGTGTAAACCTGATCTTTGGCATAAAACTGTCTGATTTCAGACTATAAACTCTCATGGAACGTAGTCAGATTGAAACTTTCCATCTTCCTCTTCCTGTTAGATATTTGCTCCAAGAAAGTAATAAAATACCAGCAGTTAGATTCAAAAGATTTTGATAGCAGAATACTGCAAAGGACAACATGCAGTCTTGAAGTCTTTAATTTAAAATTAGTTTTAATCAGTCGTGATGAGTTTTCAAATGCCAGGAGGTTTAAAATATACTGTGTTGGTATTTTTGTTTTTACAAAATAAGTCTTGAGTTTGTTGTGACGAGATTTTATGATATTAGAAGAACATCAGTTGAAACTAAGAGGAAAATAATACTTATTCAAATTTGAAACTTTCAAATTTGGTAGATTTGGGAATATTTAACTCCTACTTGAAATTTTTACTTAGCTTTCCTAGCTTTCTGTTTGGTGTATTTAAAATACAAAAAAAATTTCCTAATATATATATATAATTTCCTAATATATATACATATATATATATATATATATATAAAACTAGCTTGATATCACGTGCACTACTACTGTGCTCAACTTAATAGATAATCCTTCATTTAGTCTACACTAGTTTTTGATACTATATTAGTTTTTTTAATGAATTTATGCAAGGAGACTGTCTTTTTTTTTTTTTTTTTTTAATCAAGGATTAAACGATGATGATGATGATGACTGCTTTATAGTAGAAAAAGGTGCCAGAGGAAAAAGGCCTATTTTTGAATGTTTTTGGAATGGTAGATTGATACCGTACACAACTGTGGAAGAGTAAGTGGTAATCTGTTTCTACAATGTAAACCAGTCTGTTTCTATAGTGTAAACCTCTCTTTATAAAAACTTTTAAGAAAGCTTTTTATAAAAGATTTTAAGGTCTTTCTCCTTTTGTTTAAGTTTTGACTGGTGTGCTCCTCCAAAGAAGAGAGGATTGGCACCAGTTGAATGCTACTACAGAATTTCTGGTGCATTGTTTACCAATGATAAGTTCCAGGTCAGCACAAACAAACTCACTTTCATGGATCTGGAGCTGAAGCTAAAAGATAAGAATACTCTGTTCACAAGAATCTTCAATGGACAGGTAATAGTTGCATTCTGTTAAGTATTTCTTCTTGACAGAGTTTAATGCACGTGATACAGAAACCTTTCCTCACTGGTAATTTGCTCATATTGCTGAATATTGCCTGGTTCTAAAGAACTTTAACTTTGTGCATTTTTGGAGGACTTTGTAGCAGATACTCTGTTTTAGTGAGTAATGAAGATGAATCTTTAAATCTGAAAAAACAAGACTCAGTATTTTTCTTTTTATTTTCTCAAACAGATACTTTGTTTAGATGTTATATGTTTAGATGTTATATGTTATATAGTGTCTTTTGTAGAAAGACACCCTTCATGGAGGAATATGGCTTCTGGGGGAAGCACTTTCTTTGGCTTGAAGTGTAGTTTTCCTAGAATTTTGTCACATTTTCAAGCTGAAAAATCCTTCGTTTGTTTGGATTTTTTTTTATGTTGGAGTACAGTATCTCTGTACTCTCACAATTGTTCAGGCTTCTGAAATGTTCAAATTTAAATTTTTTAATACATTGCTAAATATATTTATTTTGTAATCTCTTTACAGGAGCAGCGAATGAAAATTGACAGAGAATTTGCTTTGTGGCTCAAAGACTGTCATGAAAAATATGACAAACAGATAAAATTCACGGTCTTTAAAGGAATAACTGTACGTACTGATATACCATCCAAAAGATTACAGAGCCCTTGGACAATGTATGCTGCAATAGAGTGGGATGGAAAAACATACAAAACTGGACAGCTGGTAAGTTAGTTGCTCACTGATGTTGGGGTTTCGCTTGTTTTGTAATGGGTGATTTGAACCCTCTAAAAGGTAGATACTATGCATTTCATGCAGAAGTAATGCACTGCCTTTAACTGTTGTCTTCTCATTGCAGGTGAAAAGTATTAAGACTCATCCAATATTCTATGGCAGTATTGAGAAATTTTTTTTGTACGGAGACCATGATGGGGATATATTTGCCACTGGAGGAGAGGTTCAAATTGCTTTGGTAAGACAAACAGAGAAAGAATTCACACAACTAGTTTACCTATGAAAATCTTTAAACAAAATCTTGGGTAAGATTAATTTAAATTACTTTTAAATAACTGTTGAAAATTATGTTGCTTTTTGAGATTCAGCAATCTAGAAATAATCAAACTACTTAGTGGTTTTAATATAAATATATTAAATTTAATAAATTTAAATATATTAAAATTATTATCCATTGTCAGTAATCTGATTCATTTAAGTTTGCATATCAAATAGAGTATCACAGTTGGTATCAATAGTATGTTTGCAGCCATTCTTTACTCTTGTGATTTCAGCAAATTTTAGAACAGTGTCTTGTGGTACCACAGGTAGTATTTATTAGCATTATGTCTGTGTCAACTCGTCTAGTCCCTTGATCTTCTCTGACATACTGTAATCTGACCATTTATAACTGCACTGAATTTTTATTTCAGGAACCCCAGGCATTGTATGCTGAAATGAGAATTATTCCAATCTCAAAACTTGACAGAACAGTGTCTGAGAAAGTTGTTAAAAAATACATAGAGGATGAAATGGCAAGGTAAGCACTGAGTTGTAATTATATAATTGTGGAGTTTCTAATTACAGTTTTAGTATTTCTTCAGGAACAAAAAGAAGTTCAGTTTTATTCCCAAGTGGGAGAGCAGTCAGATGTTTCAGTAGAAACAAAAAAAAATTATAAATCACGAAGAAATAGTTGGGGTTTGGCTTTTTCTTCTATCCCAAAAGTAGCTTCCTGTGTATTCAACTAAAGATAAATTACCCTTTTTTTATATCACTGAAAAACTGTTCATCCTTTCTTTTTTATTAGACTTCCTGACAGATTATCGGTAACATGGCCTGAAGGAGATGAGTTATTACCAAATGAAACAAGATTTGCTGGTACACCAATAGGTATATTTTTTTTCTTCCAAATACTAAAACATTAAATGCCAATTAAAAAATATATTATGCACTCTTGTTAAAAAAGGAAGCATACAACAATCACTGAACCCACAGCATATTTTAGAAGTCCATTATTTTTCCTTTTAAATACAGGAGCGTTAAGAATAGAAATTTTGAATAAAAAAGGAGAAGCAATGCAAAAACTTCCAGGTACAAGCCATGGAGGTTCAAAGAAACTTCTTGTTGAACTCAAGGTTATTTTACATTGTAAGTATTTCAGTATATTTAATTGAGTCTTTTTATTTTAAAAATGCATTATGGATAATGTATTTCTTTGTGTATATACATATAATAAGTAAAAATCTTGTGATTTACTTGTGATTTACAGTGATTTACTGTTTTGTGGTTTCTATTTGTGCGTGCTTCACTTGATATTCTTACATTGCGTTGTTGAAGAATCACATTCTTTCTAAGGAAGCTGAAATTATTCAGTTTTGTGTTGAACCCAGAATTAAATTCTCTGAAGACTCCAGTTCTGCCATGTCAAATGTATTTGAAATTTACAGCAAGTTAAAATCTTTCTTACCTTGTTTATTTCCATATACGATAGGAAAATCCAATTCCTTTATCATTTACAAGTTGTAAAAAATACCTTTCTGAAGCACTGACGTTATTGTAGTGATACATGTGAAAGGACACCAAATAGCGGTATTTTAGGTTCAATTAGTATAGGTGTCATAAGAATACACATCATATTTTAATGGCACTCATTATTTGGGAACTGTCTGCTGTGCATGACCTCTGTCCAGTGTAGTGTGCTGGGGCATAAAGAGATTGGAATTAAAAAAAAAGGTGTTCATGTATTACAGATTATCAGCATGACAAATCAGTATTTTGCCACCTTAACTGAGATACACCATCATGAGTTCAGGATGTATGGACTTGAGAGAGACATGGTGTTTCTATTATTCTGTTTTGTCAGTGTTATTCCTGGGAAAAATAAACCCCTTCTGATCACTGAGAAGTCTACCTTCAGACCTATTGTGTCTCCTGATCCCTTGATTCATTGATGAAAATTTGTGCTTAAAACTGTTTCTACTGCTTCCTATTTTTTTTCCCTGGTTAATTGAGTAATCACTAAGGTAGTTCCCCTGTTCTTCGCCAGAACAATGAGTAAATCCTGCAAGTAAGGATTTGGGCATGGCATACCTCTCAAACTCAAACCCTTAATTGTACAATAAGAGTAACATAGTTACAACCACATGAAGGCCAACGGCAAACACAGTGTACAAAATGTTTCTCTTTCAATGAGTGGAATACTTCACAGAATTTACCGAGTACACACAGAGAGATGAGCTGCAAGAAACTTTGTACTTGGTCTGTTAGTGGGGAGTTGTGTTATACAAGATTCAATTCAAAATTGGGGTTTGAATTAGGCTTGAGAGAATGATAAAGCTGAGGGGTCTGATGGGCGTTGAAACAGCTGCCAAAGGAAAAGGTGGGATAGCAGGAGAACTAGGCTATTAGAAGCTACTTGTCTGAGCTGAGCTAGGAACACCTTGTGCAGGGTTTGGAAAAGGGAAGCAAGGGCTGGAAAGACATCTGGGGTATAAGGAAATTTTTTATCTGGGCTATGATGAAGTGGGGCTTGAAAGTTTTGACCAAAAAATAAGGTTAGATTGACCTTTAATTATGGCTCTACAGTAATGAAAGTAATGCAGATACTTACGCAGGAAGGCCTCTGCCATCTAAAGTGTTTAAATTTACTATTATAGGTAAGAATTTCAATGCTATTTTCTTCTACTGTTAGTGTTTCTACTTGATTCATTTTACATCAAAAAATAAAATGGGTTTGAGCTGAGGGAAAGAGAAAGCTGGACTGACTAGATGAAGCACGAACATGCAGGGTTACCAAATGAAAGTCTGCTACTTTGTGTCATGTGTCTGAGGCTAGCAGGGTTTAATTATATGGGATTAGTTGTGTTCAATGTGTTTAATTGGTGAGCTGAATTGATATTTAGTAGATCTGGAAGTGATAGTAGTAATAAGTGATACTAATGCTTGAAAAAGAAAATGCAAACTTATGGTGTAAAATTTAAATACATGTAGCTAAATGTTTGCTCTGCAGCACCTACTGAGAATAAAGAAATAATTTCCCATATCAGTCAGCATGGAGGCAAATGGCCATACTGGTTTAAAAAAATGGGTAAGTTTGCATATTCAGTATCTTCAGGGTTTGTTTTTTCGTTGGTTGGTTGGTTTTGGGGTTTTGGTTGAAGAGGGTTTTTTAAATTATTTCTAATGTTATTTTTATTTTTGTTTAGAAAATCTTCAGAAACTTGGGAACTATTCCTTGAAACTGCAAGTAGTATTGAATGAAAGTAATGCAGACACTTATGCAGGAAGGCCTCTTCCATCTAAAGTGTTTAAATTTACTATTGTAGGTAAGAATTCCAATCTTATTTTCTTCTACTGTTACTGTTTCTATTTGATTCATTGTATATCAAAATTATTCATGTTTTAGTTGAAGTGTAATTGTCAGCACTGAAAAGTAGCATTTGCATATCAAATATGAAGCATTTTCAGGGAAAAAGATGCTTTTGCTAATAGGTTTTCATCTGACTTGTGTGTTGGCTCTGCTGTACAGTCAGTTTAAAAAAAAAAAAAAGAATTTTGATGCAATCTAAAGCTGCCTGATGTGAACTTTCCCAAATGTATATAGAAAAAGAAACTTCTTAATTAGAATCACTCTTTTTCCTCATGCCATGGACATAAATATTCTTTCATAAAACTTGTATTTACTAGTCCAACTTTCATGCATAAACCACAGAAACTCATTAAAGAAACAGGTTATACATTTAAAATATGCATGTTGAGATTGAAGTCTTTATTTTTAAATTAAAGGAAGAATTCTATGCAAAACTAAATTCTCATTTGGTCGTATTGAGTCTGTCTCTTTGGGTTAACCATCATAAAATACTTAACTAGAATACCAGAATAGAAATAATACTGTTAAATACCAGAATAGAAATAATACTGTTAAATATGTTTAATGTTAATCTATCTTACCTTACACTTGTGTATGTATGTGGCCTAAAGTAGTCTGTACAGGTCTTACAAATTCATAAATTTGAGTTTTAATGACACTGTTGAAGACTGTAAGGTACACAATGTACAGTTGCAGCCTAGTTTTGGTATGGTCTTACTAGTCCTGTCTCTCTTACCCTCTAAGATGTTGATTTCAATTCCTAATTTTTTTTCTGCATTTATTTGTTAGTAGCTGGTTACTTTTTGTTTATGAGCCCTTCTTGCATGGCTATTTATATTTATGTTCCCCTTCAGAAAAGATAGGCAAAGAAGAATGGTGGGGTAGCCTGGGAGTGTTTTGACTCTCTAGAGCTTGATGATGGTGACAATAGGGTTGAGTGTTTGTGTAAGAAGTGGGGGGAAGGCCAACAAGGCAGATATTGTGGTGGGAGTCTGTTAAAGACCACTTAACCAGGATGAACAGGCAGTGAAATATATAAGCAGCTGGGAGAAGTATAACAATGACTAGCCCTTGTTCTCCCGAGGGGCTTCAGCTAAGCAGATGTCTGCAGGAAATACAACACAGCAGAGAGGAAACACTCTAGAAGATTCCTGGAGTGTGTGGAAGATAACTTCCTGACACAGGTGGTTGAGGAGCCAAGCAAGGAAGGCACCCCACTGGTCTTACTGTTTGTGAACAGAAAAGGACTGGTGGGTGATATGATGGTTGGAAGCCGGCTTGGTCTTGGGCACATCGATCAAATGTATACAAAATAATCGTTTTCTATTCTTGAAGAAGTAAGGAGGACGGTTAACAGAACTGCTGTGTTGGATTTCCAGAGAGCAGACTTTGGCCTGTTTAGGAGACTGGTTGACAGAATCCCTTGGGAGGCAGTCCTGAAGGGCAGAGGAGTCCATGAAGGCTGGACATTCTTCCAAAAGGAAATCTTAAGGCTGCAGGAGCAGGCTGTCCCCATGTGCTGAAAGACAAGCCATCAGGGAAGACCAGCCTGGCTGAACAGAGAGCATTGGCTGGAACTCAGATGAAAAAAAAGAGAGTTTATGGCCTTTGGAAGAGGGGACAGGCAACTCAAGAGGACTACAAGGTTGTCATGAGGTTATGCAAGGAGAAAATTAGTAAAGCCAAAGCCCAATTAGAGCTTAATCTGGCTCTAAAAAGATATAAAAGACAACAAAAAATGTTCCTATAAATATGTTAGTCAGGCTCATGCTAAGGAGAATCTCCATCTTTATGCATGTGGAAGGGAAGCAGGGTGACAAAAGGACAAGGTTCTCAATGCTTTCTTTGCCTCAGTCTATAATAGTAAGACCAGTTGTTCTCCAAGTACCCATCCCACTGAGCTGGAAGACAGGGACAAGGGGCGGAATGAATAATCCAAGGGAGCAAACGGCCAGCAGCAACACCATTAGAAACACACAAGTCTATAGGGCCAGATGGGATCCTTCCAAAGGTACTGAGGGAGCTGGTGGAAGAGCTCACTGAGGCCTTTCCATCATTTACCAGTAGTCCTGGCTGACCAGAGTGGTCTCAGTTGTCTGGAGATGAGCAAATGTGATGCCCATCTACAAGAAGGGCTGGAAGGAGGATCCAAGGAACTGTAGGCCTGTCAGCATGACCTCAGTGCCAGGGAGGGTCATAGAGCAGATCATCCTGTGTTCCATCACACAGCATGTACAGACAACCTCCTGTGTTTTAGTGTATGCCCATTGCCTCTGGTCCTCTGTCACTGGAAAGAGTCTGCCTCCACTTTCTTTACACTCTCCCTTCAGTTATTTACAGACATTGATAAGATCCCCATGAATCTTCTCTTCTCCAGGCAGACCAGCCCCAGCTCTCCCAGCCTTTTTTCATATGAGAGATCACAGAATCACAGAATGGTTTGTGTTGGAAGGGACACTAAAGTAGTTCCAACCCTCCTGCCATGGGCAGCGACACCTTCCACTACACGCTCAAAGCCCCATCCTACCTGACTTTGAACACTTTTCAGAATGGGGGCAACAACAACTTTTCTGGGAAAATTTTTCCAGTGCCTTACCACCCTCCAGTCCCTTCATCATCTTCATGGCCTTTTGCTGGACTCTCTCCAGTATGTCCATGCTTGTATTGTAATGTAATATGCCCAGAACTGGATGCAGTACTCCAGGTGTTGCCTCACATATGCTGAGTAGAGATCGCCTCCCTCCACCTGCTGACAGCACTTTAACACAGTCCAAAGTTGTTGCTGCTTTTGCAGCAAGAGCACATCGTTGGCTTGTGTTCACTCTTATCCACCAGGACGCCAAGCCATCTTCCAGAAAGCTACTTTTGAGGCACTTGGTTGACAGCTTGGGCGTTGTTCTTGCTAAATTCCATGACAGCCTGTTTCTGCAGTCTGTTGAGGTCCCTCTGGATGGCAGCACAACTCTCAGGTTTATCATCCTCTTCCCAGTTTTGTATCATCAGCAAACTTGCTGAAGGTACAATCTACCTCATCATCCAGTTCATCAATGAAGACGTGAAACAAAATCAGACCCAGTATTGACCCCAGGGGTAACCACTAGTTACTACCTTCCAACAAGGCTTCAGGCCACTGATAACCTGTGGTTATTTTTTGACTAACTCTCTGTGGTTATTTTTTGACTGTGAGGGTGACCTAGTGCTGGGACAAGTTGCCCAATATGTTGTGGAGTCTACATTGTCTGGGATATTCAAAAGTTGTCTGGACATGTTCCTAGGCTACTTGCTCTAGGGTGGCCCTGCTTGAACCAGGGTTACCAGCCTCTGGCTTGAGCCAGAGGACCTCCAGGAAACCCTTCCAACCTCAACCATTCTGTGAATCTACAAGAGGGAGGGGAAAGAGGAAGGTAAAAAAATACTAATTCCATAGCGTTTAAAATGGATATCATCATTACAATTTTGGTAGATAGAGCTAACATCTGTTTTCAGAAGATCAAGAAAAAAAATCACTGTTTTCAGTAGCCTCCTATTTCTTCCTCAAAAGAAGAATGCAAACCCTTGAGGCAGAAAAGAGTTCTTTGTAGCGTATTCTTCTGAAAGCTTTTTCTTGTAGGCAGAGTAGAAAGAGGTATTCTTGTATGATAACAGAGGAAAAAAATGATGGTGTTACTTGAGAAAAGTAACTATTTAAACATATGTCTGAGAACTTGTCATTGAAGTCTCAAGATATTTCTGTGAAGTTCCAAGAAAAGAAAAAAAAAAATCTCTGAACAAAAATGAACCTTCTCTGCTCCTTTATCTCTTTATCAAAATGAAAAGAGAGTCTTAAAAGTTGCAAAGTTGTATTCTACATTTTAAAATTTTTTCTCAATAGTAGTGTGGCTTTACCCTGTATGGCAGCATTCAGTTAAAGATTCCTCAGCCATAACAATTGAAATGAATCGCCTCGGAAAGGAATATAAACTTGAAAAAATTGAATTATCTAATAGTTTGAATCTTTAAACACAAGGGACACCAAAAGCAACTTTTGCTATGTATTGCTCCTTTTTTATTTGGCATTTTTAATACATGGAGTCTCAAAAAGTGAATATTTCAAGTCTTTATTTTTGCAATGTTTTGTGTTGTCTCACAGGCAGCCATAAATCTTCTCACTCGTTATTGAAAATATTAACATTTGTGTGACCATCTTATGTATGAAGATTCTAAAAATCAAAAGAACAATGTAAACTGAAAAAACGCCATTTTTATCTGAGGGACAAAATATTTTATTTCTCTAGCAGTGTTTATAGTTCTTGATAAACTAAAAAATCATCATAAATGTTGGTTAAAACTGAATTTCCTAAGTTTTGCAGTTATTTTACTGTTATTTTCTCAAATAATTTTACAGTTTTATCATTCATTTGTAAATAAAACTGTAGACACTGTAAGGTTCAGGTCTTTTTCTTCTTGTAACCAATAAATAATTTTGGCCTGTACAAGGTGTCATCTCTTGTGCAAAGGAAGCTCTCTGATAATGACACCCATGGGTAGTGAAAGTAGTTGTTAATTGAAGTTCAAAATTATTTCATAGGATATATATTTACCCTTTAGTTCAGCAGTACATTGCTTCTTTATTTTAAAGGCCAGTGGGTCAAGACAATTCGATTCCACAAAACATAACTCTGACTTACAAGCTCCCATTTATTACCATTCTGCTTGATCTCATTTATTAGGGTCTAATTTGAGGCAGTCTAATGGGGCCAGATTTCACAGGGAAGATGCACTCACATTTCTTTTTCTAATACACATTATTACTCATCTTTATCTCTCAGCTTTGGGGTAGTTGTAGAACAAAAATGTTTCGTTGCATAAATGATGTTATTTTACTAAAATTAAAGCGATTGTGTAAAAAAAAAAGAAGCTATCTACCAGAAACTTGTCCAGTTTCATGTGCTGTATTGATGTTCTAAATACTGTCCTATTGTATTTCTTATGCTGTAGTCTACTGCTGTTATGTTTTAACTATTGTTTTATGTTAGTGTAAGTTAAAAAAAAAGGATCAATCAGTAAACCATAACTTTGATTACATTCTGAACAGCCTGTTTACTTTGCAAATGCAAACCACTTGACTTAATTGCAGCCTTAATCAAGAAAAATCCAATGAGCACACATAATTCTTTGTAAACGTTTGTTATTCTTTTCTCCTAGAGGGCAAACCAGAGAAATTTTTGGTCGGTCTTTTGGAGCTTCCTTTTCGAATTGGAGTACCTTTTAATATTCCTTTGGAATTACAGGATGAATTTGGTCATGCAACACACTTGACATCTCGCATGAGACCAATTCTTGAAGCTAGGTAATTCAACCATCTCTCCTTTTTTGACCTTTTTTCATGTGACAATATAGTAATACTTTGGGGTTTGTCTCAGTGATATACGAGGTATCTTTCACATAAATTAGATGGCATTTTTGCTTTTATTTCCATAAGAGTGTCTGAAAGTATCTTGTATATTGAAACACTGTGTTTGTTTTTAAATTTATTCTGTTGTGTTTTCTGTATATTTTTCTAGTGGATTAACTTTGAAGCATGATGACATACCTATGGGAACAAAGTGTGTCATTAAGAATGTCACTGCTAAAGGCTCTATCAATACTTGCCAGGGCAAGGTAGGCTAATATATTTAAACTTGAAGTAATATATTACAAAAAAACCCCACGGAACAAGTAATTTTTATGTAAAATGAATTGTCACATAGTGTTAGCTAAGTTTGGCCTACACTAATGACTGCAGGTATTTCTTTTATTTATTTTTAGGAATGTTTTCATATTATCTCTTACAGTTTTACTCTGAGCAGCTTGTCTTCCTCATAGCTGCACTCTGTTAGCTGATGGAACTGGAGCTGGAGGGGCTGAGCACCCCATGGATGTGTGGTAGAGTGTGCCCAGCAGACAAATTCAGCTGTTTGAGTTTGAATTGTTGCTGAAAGTGGTTTAAGCCAAATCATCCTGGTGACTTTTGCACTAAATTATCACAGGGAGCACTGAAATCTTTCTTTCTTGTAGTTGAGATGATGAGTAGTAATAGTTAATGTCCGGGATGTCCGCTTGAGCTTCTTTAAATGTTTCCAAAATGGTGGTAGCACATATGTTTTCCAAATCCATCCTGTTACTGATGGATACCCAGCACTTAGTCAAGTTGTTAATTTACTGTAAAACAGAAACCTATGTTACATGCTAAAAATATTTCTTTCATAAAACAGATCTTAATGTCAGAGACAATACTGGACCCGGCACTGAAAGTAGTGGTTCTAATTGGTATGAAAAAAAGAATTATTTAAGGTAGTAATGGAAAAAAGTGACAAAAAGCAGGACTTTGGGACAGTAGAATAAAAGCAACAGATAATTTTAAAACGTCAATACAGTGTAACTTTTAGTGCTTAGTTAAAAATTAGGAAACAGAGAAGAATATAGGGGAAATTTTCCACACTTTAAAAGTTGATTTTAGAATGGTAACAGAACAGCTGAAATATCTCAAGGGAAACAATAGTTTAGAAGGAGAAAGTGAATGAGAGAACAAAAAGAGAACTGGAGACCATGGGAAAAAATATTGTTTTTCAGAGGTAGAAGTAAGTAAGAAAAAACTATTGAAGGAATAATCATGCCAAATGGAGAAGAGAAACTCAACTAAGATAGGAAATACAGTGTGTCACGGTTGTCAATGAAGGAAGCACTGATAGAGATGAAAGAGAAAGCAGACTTCATTTACTTCTGTAGTCATTGATTCAGTTCCCCCCAAACCACTCAAGACAGAAATATGTTTTCATTGTGGGTGGAATCAACAAGAAAATTTTATGACAAGAATATAAGTAATATGAAGACAACTCCTTTATAGGATTTTGAATAGAGTCAGGAGAAGATTGAAGAAGGGAGTTTAAAAAAGGAAAATATTTTTTTCTTCTTCTTTTAATTTTAAAATACTGCAGTAGACATAGAAGCAGACTTGGAAGCAGAAGTAAAGTAGATACAAGGGTCATGAAGGATAAAGGAAAGCAACTTCCCTAGAAGACACAGATGCTAAAAGATTAAAAGGAATGAAGTTAAAGATGGCAAGAATAATTTGCAACTAGAAGTAATGCAGTATGAGGAAGACAGTATTAAGTAAAAACTGAATATTGCAGAAAAGGTTTTGAAACTAAAAGAAGGGGAGCATAGGACGAGTGTCTAGTGAATGAATACAAAGCTACTGAAGAATTCAACTTATTAATATTAAACACCTAGTATCATCTATACCAGTTTCCTATGTTTTTATTCCCTACCATTTTTTCTCCTCTTTCCCCTTTAGTTAAGTTTAGTTCAGCTGTTATGTGCTGTTTGGCTTGCCAGCAGCCCTGTATGGTTGGGTGGCCAGGCAGAGCTGGAGAGTTTTTGTGCACCTGTGTGTCTGGCCATCAGCTGGGGACCTCATTTATTTGGTGTGCCTGCAGTTGTGATGCACCTGCTCGGGCCTCACTGCACTTTCTGCTTTTCTCACCAAGCAAACCAGAAGAATTGCCTGCTTGTTTTCATGCAATCTACAAGGTGTTAATGTTGCACATATATTATGAGGCATGGCAAGGGCATACACCAGGATTATGAAACTAAACCTTTCCAGAGACAGTATTTCTGAGCATATACAGATCACAGTTCATGAATTGCAATTAAATATTCTCAACTATCATATATATATATATATGACAAATAAAATTCACATATCTGCAGTGCAACTAGTTTTTTTCAGTTGGAGTTTTTAAGATTAACTTGACTGCTTCATTCTCTGATTTTAATGTGAAAGTTGTTTTTAGTGATGCAGGTTACAGCAGTTGTTTTTCTTATGGCCTTATTCAAAGATGAGATGGACAGTAGTTGTGCCCTGCTAAGGAATAACAAACAAAGAAGTTGCTGGCACTTTTTTTAAAACTACTTTTTTTTTGAACTGATGTATTTTTTTCCCAAAAAAAACAGCCTCTAAGCAGGAAACCACAAGTTATGATAGCTGCTTTTAATGGTTTTAGAATCATGTAGTATAACATGCAAATCCTGGATTGAATCTTGGGTATAACATGGAAATGACAGGTTTCAGTGCTGGGGGAAAATATGTTTAGCAGTGCAAGAAAATTTGTAGAGATAAATTACATATATGTGAACTGACATGATTATGTGAGACTGTTGTGTGGGTTTTTTTAAGGTTACTATTTAAACTATTCTTTTCATTAGAACTTTAATCTGAAGATTACTCTTCCTGGTTTGAAAGAAGACACACAAGTCATTAAAATAAGATTACAGCCTGGTAAGTATTCGTAAAATATGTAGTGAATTTCTGTGGAACTTTATTCTGACACTATTAATGAAATACTTCTCCCAAGAAGGTTAAACATTGAGGAAGCAGTGAATAAAAGCTATTTTGTTCCCTTGTTTTTCAGCCAGTGAGATTGAAATGAAAGTTTTAATGAATCATGCATAAAGGATGTTTCTGAAAATTTGCCTTCTTTGTTCCTTCAGAACTTGCCTTTTAATAGGAATCTATTACTTCCTTCTCTTTTTTTTAAAACTGATAAAAAATAGTTATATGTTCAAGAGGATAGACTTTCTTGAATAGCTTCACTTTACTGTCCAAGTAATGACAACAAAATTTTCTTTTGCATTTCTTTGCCGGCAGATTTTAGCTGTGATAGCTTTGACAATTTATCAGATATCTCAACATGAGTATTTAGGGTTTTAACGTGTCAGAAGAAAGTTCCAAGGTTCTTTTTGATGATTGTGAATCCATTAGTATGTAAACAGACCCATATCATGTGTTTATGCCTTGTATATGCTGAACTTCATATTGTTTGTCTGACTATTCCATACTGAATTGAAAAGATTGACAGGTGTTACATATTGAAGGACAAAAAGAGTCTAGAACTTTTAAATATAAACCAGTACACCTGGGTTGTTTTAGATGGTTTGTTACCACCCATAGTAGCTTGGCTTTAAAAACTTCTTGAGATAGCAAAAACTGAAATTCAGTATCTCACAAGTTGTCTAAAATATAACTGCTGATATACAATTCTGCATTTTTACAGGCCCTCCTCATCAGCTGAAAGTAAAACCAGATTCAGAAATTCTGAAGATTGAAAATGGTACAGCTTTTCCCTTTCAGGTTGAAGTACTGGATGAATCAGGAAATATAACAGCACAGCCAGAATTGATTGTTCATTGTAAGGTAAACTGCATTTCATTATGTGCCATAAGGATTTTGAAACTTCCTTTTTAAAGGGCTGGGAGAAGAGTCTGTTTTGGAATCTAGATAGAGTTTAATATCTTTAATAATGCCTTTGAAGTTTCTACAGTTTGGTAGCCAAACTGTGACTTTCTTACCTTATCTATTGTAAGTCATTCAATAAGTTTCAGAATCAGTGAAACCTGGACATAGAAATAGAAGAGAAAATTATGTGAGGATATATAGATGTGATTTTAAGGTAGTTGAGTCATATTTATCATACACAATGTTAAAATTCATTCAGAAAAATAACTTCATACGGCTTACTTTTGATGTTTTTCTTAAGTTGGAAATCCAAGTCTAGGGCCAAAACGAATATTAGATGAGACTATCATAAGCAGTAATCTAAGCTCAGAAGAGAATGCATATGTTGCTCTGACTTTAAGAGGTAAAAAAACTTGCCCTTTTGGCCCTGTTTTTTTTTGACTCAAGAAAGTAACTTCTCCAATTCTAGTAAAATTCAGCAAGAACAAAGAAAAATGTTTTTCTCATTGCAAATGCACTGCATTCCACTTACACTTTATATGCATTGCCTTCCTGCAGACTGGGTCTGCAATAGTATGACATACTGAACTTGATGTTCAAATTTATTTAATGTGTGATGTTTAATGAATGAATGAGAATCATATTTACTTAACAGTTTAATAGAATTTATTGCATAATGACAGTCCAATACAAGTCCATATTTGGACTTTTACAAATAATAATTTCTTGAATAATCATTTTTCTTCTGTCAAAGAAACTTGAAATTTATTCTTACATTTGTAATAGTTTTTAGGTGCTTCAGACCTTCCTGTGTATTCTGTGGACTGCAGTAATGGAGGAACAAACATTTTAACTGGTCCAGTTATACATGTACAGAATATCAAGAAAGACCAGATGCTGAAAGCAAGAATTGAAATACTTGTAAGTATTGCTTGGAAAGTTTGGATGAACAAAAGATTGAAAACAGTTTATTGTACTGTGTTACATCTTTTATGAATCAACTTAATCCCCAAAATTTACTGGTTTAGTTAGCATAAGCCTGATAATCATGTGGCTGCAATTTTTAATCTCGAGGAAATCATAAAAAGGCAAAGAATTTTTTTAACATTTTAAACTTCTTTTCTTCACCTCTTACTCCTTATTTCTTAAATCCCTGAAGTGTTTCAAAAATAGGCATATTTTCTTCCCCTTATTACTATCTGAATTATTTTGACAAATTACTGTCAATGCATAAATATTTAGTGTCAGAAAAGGTATGGCGATCAATAGGTTTTTGTAGCATTTCAGTTTTAAAGCTCTTGAAATATGATTTTTTTTTTTTTAAATGCTACTGAACATCCCACTTCTCTAGTAATCAGGAGACTCACACTGTTGCAGAAAATAAAACGTGTGTGTTTTACCCTGAAAAAATGTGTAAACAAATACTAATACTGCAAGGTGACCTACATGAAAGGATACTTATGATTACTCTTAACAAGTATTTTGTAAATTGTATAACATAGTATTTC
>JAWWES010000081.1:102409060-102431356 GCA_035583135.1 Lophotriccus pileatus | reverse complement strand
GGATTTTTTTGTTTGCCCCAGCTATTGTCTTTATGATGGCAGCTGCAGCTCATTGGGGTTTCTAGTTGTGTTGTTCTTGAGAGAACCTACAACCTTGACAGTAACACGATATGGTTGTTCTGCCTCATCAAAGAGTTGTGGTAGCAGGCTGCGTCTTTTCAGATTTATGCCTTGTTCCAGGGAGGATCAGCATCTTATTTTACAGAGTCCACATGTTCTTTATCTAAGTGGGTTGTGTCCAGGAGAAGGTGTTCTGAAAGCCAAGGCGGATCATTGTTGTAATATGTTTATTACAGCATGCTCTCCTAGAGCTTAAAGGCAGTGTAATTTCTAAAGATTAAGTTTCATACATAAGCAGAACAACCAACTGCATATTTGTTGAACAGACATCAGATCAGTATTCATGTGTATCTTGAAGAACCTCTTTAGAGAACTGTAAAAATTAAAACTTTTCATTTGGTGATGTACAGTAATTTCAAATACAGATGTATTTTGAGTTGAATATACTCTTCAAAAGAATGTATGAAGTATTTGGCAGTTTTCTTTGTCTTTATAACGCTGCTTTCCATTTGAGCCTTTAAGCACACATTTTTTGCCATTGCTTTTCTCTATTGACTTGCAAGGGATAAACTCGTGCTCCCATAGCTGATCCATGATGAATCAACTTTCACTTTTCCACACCCCCTCTCCCAAAGTGGTTCCGTTCTTTTTACTTACTGACATGAGGTTCAGGAAGAAGAATAATTTTGGAAGAAGATTGCCCGCTTCAAGTGTTCCAAAATCATTGTTTTTGTCTAAGTGGAGACTAGACACTTAGTCTTCTAAAATTTGTGCTGAAATAGCAAAGAGAAAGCAATTTAACACCAAGCATGGTGTTAAATGACAATGACAAACATTTACACCACATTGTTGCATTATATCATCTGTCAAAGAGTTGATTTCCCTCCCTAGTGAGGACTTCATTACAGAATAACTCAGAATGTATCCATGGCTTTTGCTGTCCACCAAACTCCAAAGATACTGACTGAGGTTTTTTGATACATTGACAAGCTATTTCTTAGGTAAGGCTAAAAAGCAGCATGCACACAAGATTGCAGAAGAAATAGCTTCTGCTTACTTTAAAGTTGTATTAGTATTCTTTAAGATTGACACCTGGCTCCATGAGAGGATAGGCATTTGCCATCTGCAATAATTTCAAAATGTTATGACTAAAGAGGAAAGTGGTGATAGATTCTCTGCCATTTAATGTGTAAAGGCAAGTATGACTTAAAGCTACTGCCAGTCGTAAGATTTGACTTTCAGTGTCAGGGAAGTAAGTGTGGCAAAGACAGAGTGCACATAGAAAACACACCTTGAAAAACACTGCTGAGGTAAAGAGGAGTTATTTTTTAACAGTGGGAGTTAGCAAGAATTCATTTAAGTCAGTCACAAAGTTTCTGTTCACTTAAAGGGCTTAGAATTGGAGATAATGTGCTAGATAAACAGAAGATGTATAAGCCATTTGTGGTTTTAGTCTAAAACAACACTGACAAGAAGTTGTCATGATTAGCATTTGATTAAATGCCATTTTTTACAGAACAGAGATCTTGTTTATCATGATGTTTGATAAATAAGGTACTGTACTTCATCACTTGTCTTAACACTTTCCTCTAAGTTGTCTAGCAGTCTCACAGTTTTGACAGCCAGACAATAATGGGGAAGGGGAAGAGAGAGACAGATGTCTTAGTTGTTTTTACTGCAGTTGTATAATTCTTTAATTTTTGCTACCCAGAAATCTCTGTGTACACTAAAGAAACACTGTAAAAGGGAATAAATAGTTTTAGAAGGTTTTTGGATCTGAAAATATACTCAGATTAACATCTGCTATGGATGACATGATAGCATCAGTAGCAATTAAAAAATAACATTAAAATATTTGAACATATTGATGAAGAAAAATATCCTTGTTTCAGATAAAGTGGTTGTTTACAAAAGATGGCAGAAATTTTTGAAACTTCTTAATATTTGTAACAGTATTAGTGTTAGTGTTAGTATTCATAATAAATTAGTATTAGTATTCATAATAAATCAGTTTTCATAACAGTGTATTTCCCTAATTTAGAGTGCAAAAAATACAAAGAAACTACAGCTCAAGTTGACAGACGGTATGCCGGCAAATGAGATACATGTTTTCTTCTAAGACTTGATGCTACTTCTGTATGACTGAAAGAATAATTTTTTTTTTTTGACAGATTGTTCCTTCAATCCAGCAACATAAAACAGATGACACTGGTAGAGCTAACCTGGGAGTTTTTAGTATTCATGCACCTAGGTAAGTAGTGAAAATGAGGTGGAAAAAAAAAAGAATTCTGAGATGTTACTTGCTAGATGTATTTAAGCTGTGCATTTCATAAAGTACCTACCAAGTATTAATCTAGAGTTAAGATCAAACATTAATTACTTGTATGCTGGTGGATGGCCAGACAGGGAATTTTAAGAAATTAAGTGTTTAACTAAATAAAATTCCTTAGCTGCTTGTTTTGGTCTCCACATTAAAGAAGCTGCTAATCTAATTTTCTGAACCCTATTTTTTCTGGTGATGGTAAAACACATCTTATAATTGTCAACCTGCACCGAGTGCAAGTGATGTCATAAACCACTCAAAAGATCTGAAATGTACAGTCACTTAAGTGTCCAGTTCCAGACACAGTGCTTTCAAAGTAGGAACACATTCTAAGAGTGTTGAAACTCCACTTTCTCTGTGTGCTGGGCATTGTTTTAAAGGATTAGGTGGAGTGTCCAAAAGAATTTTAAAAACATATATTTATCTTTTCTTATTTGCAATTGAATTAATAAAGTCTCACTTCTGGGCAGATATGTGTCCTTTGGCTCCTGTTTCTTCATGTGCTTCTTCACACTCGTTTCTTCCTGTCTTGCTCCCCTTACACTCATATGTCCCATCTGACTTTTCAAATTCATCATTTCTATATCTTCTTCATATTCACAGTTCTGCTATCCACTCCCTGTACCCCTGAGCTTTTCTTGCAAGACTGGGTTGGCTTTAGATTATTTCTTTGCGTTCATATCTGTAGCATTTGGCCCACAGTACTATATTGTGTTTGGATGGTAAAGATTTTAAATGCTATTGATGGTGTTCAGTGTATTTATAATGTCTGTGTCATGATAGAAAGATGATGAATATTAGTTACCAGTATGGCACTGAAGGTTAGCGACAAGGTGTATCATCATACTATTATAGCATAATCAAAACTGACTGGGGAGTAGAGCCTCTATGCAATTAAATACCATATTCCCAGTTATGTGTGAAAACTTCTAAATTAAGTGTTTAATACTGTAAAGAAAAGTAGTTATTTGATAGTGCTGAAGTCGTTATATACTTGCACTGCACTTTGCTGGATGTGAATGGTAGTTGGATTCATTCTTTGGAAACTGTCAAAGCAGAATACTCCTCAGACAGTATTTGAATTAGCTGTGCTTGCTTTCTGCTTTATTGCCTTCTGCTACTTGAAGCTGTGGGTGCTGGTGTCTTACAGACAGGCAATGAAACATGATCATACAAATGAAATATTAACTCAGTAAGCTCATATCTTAAGAATAACTTAAACTCACAGTTTTACTTGTGTAACATTGCATTAACACTTCTGTTTTTGTCTTCTCTTTACTGCTACTTTGTCACTACTAGATACTGTTCATCATGCCTTCGTATATGTGATTCAAACTCTCGAAGTCTGTTAAAAATTGCCTTTTCAGAAGAGATTTTATATCAGTAGTTATGATTTCTGTATATTGCAGGGGAGAGCACATTTTACAGCTTAGAGCCTCATACAACAAGACCACATTAGATTGTCCTATAATCACAATAAATGTCCTGCCTGATCCTGAGAAACCTGTTCGCTTGAATGTTAAACATGACAGAAGTCCTGCTTTTCCAGCAGGAGGTACCTTCCCTGGTAAGTATAATGACCCTTTAGTGGATCACTCGAGAGCTTTGTAAACCTGTCAAAAACTGTTTTAGTGATTCTGGTGGTGTATTTTCTTGCTTTTTTGGTCTCTTTTGTCTCAGTTCTTCGTTACAGCTGTATTTGAGACGGCGTCTGTGACACTCGGAGAGGAGAGATACATAGGTCATTTTTGGAAAGCATTTCAAAGGATTTCTTATTTATTTGTTCCAAACTGTTGGTTTTATCCATGTGTAAATGGTAAAACTGCAGAACCTCTTCTCTATCTTTAGTGAAATACCATATTTCAGGTTTTGATCTTCCCAAAAGATGATCTGAGCTAGTTCATGAATGTTTCCCCTCATCCCTTTTTCTACAGAATAGCGGCAAAGGAGGTAACTATGAAATTCTAGGCCAGTCATGAGCCAAGAAGAACCAAAAAGTAATCAGAAGCATGCCAGGGGCAGTACAAAATATTCTTTTCTCCTGGTGTATTCTCTCACAAGACAGTCATCTTTTCCTTCCAGCTAAGACCACTGACTCATTCCAGACAAAAAAACCATCTCATGTTTTATATCCCAGTAGTATTTGCAATGAGGAAAACAAATAAAGAAGAGTAAGTTAGAACCTTGAGGAAATACCTTTTGCTAAAAGCGAAACAGAATTTGAAACTTCTGCTTTTTTTCTGTAAGGAAACTTACACATGAGTAAGAGACCTATCCTAATTTACCAGAGAGACCAATAGTTCAAAAGATAACTCTTTTTTACAATAACCGTGGAAGATGCAGTTCTTGAATTTCCCAGTGAAGTTGGAAATTCACTAGCCCTTCCAGAAAGTTTTCCAGTTTAGTTTTCAGTGGCATGGTTTGCACTGTGAAACCATGATGCAGAGATACTCTTCAGGAAGCTGAAGTCCTCTCTATATGAATAAAACAGAAAGCAAGAAGATTCTGTCACTTTAAGTGTAATGCCATATTAAGGAAGGCAAAAAAAGACTTCAGTAATAATTGAGTGAAATTTAAAAAAAATTGAGACCTGGGAAACCTGCTGTATTTTGGCAATAGTATCTGTGAAGGAAAGTAGTTTCCAAACTTTTTTTCTCCCATTTGAATCCTGCCTTTGATTTTAAAAGAATAAAATTAAAATTCACATTTGAATCTTCAGTAGATGACTTTGAGAACTATTTGATGAAGTAAATACTAAGAAATTTCCTATAGTGAATGGTATTCACTTAATTATAAATTAAAGTTGTTAACTCTGATATGCTAATCCTATTTAATTTGACCTTTATTTGAAAGGAATAAAGTAGGTGGCAAATCTGGTGCAGTTTTCAAAAAGTTTCAGGAGAGGTCAAGGAAACCTTTGATCAGGTGGTATGTTTTCAGTACTGGGCAGTTGTTGGACGTAATGTAACGAATATAACTAAGTGACTTGATGGCTAAATGTAGAAATGGGAGCAAGTTGGGAACTGTGATTTCTGTACATGAAAGCGGAGCCTTAAAAAGGTATTTGAAGAAGTTGACAACTGTTTGAATCCAAGTGATCCTTCTGATATAGAGTATTTGGTTTCTTAGACAGCTTTTGGCAAGTTTTGTAACCAAAGGCTCTGTAAGAAAGCTGTTACAGAACACTGTCTTTCCTATAATTCAGTCTTTCTCTTTAGGTGGACTTAAAAATTGTTTATCTCAGGAGTGTTTTCCATTCAGTGGGATTTCAGCATAAGCATCTGATTTTTTTCCTACTTATTCCTTTGTAAATATTTCTGGATTTCCAGATGATAAAGGTCACCCAAAGGTGACCAAAAAAAAATGGAAAATCTGCTTCATACAAATCTATTTGTTGTATTCCCAAACCTTTATGAAATACCTGCAACATCTGTTCAAAATTTGGAATAAAAAGTATGTGTTTGTAGTACTAGGAGCTGAGAAGCAGAATAACCCCCACATGAGGGGTATAGTGTTGGGGCTTGTTTCTTGGCCATCTTAACTTGATCAGCCAAAACTTTTATGGAAAGAGGTTTATGTTCTTTAAAATGCTCCATATAGTGTTATGAACTTGATTAAGTTCACAGGGTATTTTACTTTTGCCTAGGGGAGGCATACTGCAGAATCATAGAATGACAGAGTGGTTTGGGTTGGAAGGGACTTGTAAAGATCATCTAGCTCCAACCTCCCTGCCAAATAGACCTTTTTCAAATGTAGTTTGTGGTATAAATCAGCCAGGTTTTGAGAGTAAATAGGTTCATCAGGAGATAACTTATATAGTATATATGACGTTACATTGATATGACATATCAATTAAATACTACCTAAATAAAATACTTTAACATCCTAATTATTTGACTTACTGGTGGGCTCTAAGGGTGGGCACTGTAGTCTTGGAGGGAATCATGCCTGAATATTTATCTTAAGTATGAAACAGACACAGAAATTCATGAAGTTTTAGGCTTCTCAATTATGAATAAAAATAATCTTCAAGGAATGTTGTCTCTCATCCCACAGATTTTATGGTTAGTGTTCTTTCTGAAGATGACACCATTATTAAAAATATTAATCCAGCACGGATTTGTATGAAAATGTGGGAAGCACAGAGCAGCCGGATTAGGTCGCCAATTGATGTAAGTCATCAAAATGCATTTTCAAAACAGGTGTCAAAATGCCAGCAGAGGCCAAACATATCTATAGTAAAAACTCTCATTCATTTGACTTAGATCCGTATCGTATTCTAGATTTTAAGTAAAATTATTACAGATCAGCCATATTTGTCAATATCTGTCCTGTAACAAGTTGGCAGACTGTTCAAGTATCAATACTACAGTAATAACAAAAATGTTACTGCTCTGCAGAAGCTAACTCATAGCAGGGAGAGGATTAAAAATTGTCACCCTGAATTTTGCCAAGATCTCCGTAATTAAGAATATTACACTAGTGCCTAAATTATAGGTGATCTCATTGAATTACTGTGTACTATCTGTACTGCAAATCATTAAGACTTGATGGCATGTTACAAGTAAGGTACTTTCATTATATTGCATTAAATTTTTTGCATCTTTCTGTACAGATTACAACATTTAGCTGTAGTAAAGTAAAGGATGAAAAGGAAGATGGCTTCTTCTACTTCAGGTATAGCAGCATTTGTCTTATAATTAGTGATGCAACTTACTATTCAAAATACATACTTTGAAATAGAAACAAGAGTTTTATGTTTTGATGATAACACTGTTATAGAATTAGTAGGATACAGTGCTAAGAAAAGGTGAAAGATACTAGCAAGATGCAAAGAGATGAGGATTAAATTCTTTTCTATATTCTGTAGCTGTTAATCCTGAACCATGACCTTGGCCCCTGTCAGTGTAGTAGTCTCCTTGAGCTGCTTATTCAGAGATACTGTCTTAGGTGACCTGCAGCAGAACTAGAGCTCATCGTAAGCTGGTGCCTGACTGTCACATGCTTCCTACATCTATTTCTGGTAGGCCAGCAGTGGGATCAGCTAAATAGTTACAGTACTGGCTGTTGATTCAAGCTCTTGCCTCCTAGGAGTGAGCTTTCCTTCTGCTTTCAGAAAGCAGATTTTAGGATCACCTTATTGCAGCAGATACTACTGTTGTACAGCTGCTCCTGGTTTCTGTATCACAGGAACAGAGATAGGTTGTTGCAGCTCAGCATGTCAAGATCTCAGGAAAGTCTGAGTAGCAGCACTTCTAGAGTGATAAGAAGTTTCCTAACTTGTCTCTCAGCTGCAACTTCCCTTCCTTTTGAGGCACATAATAAGAATTCCAGAAACCAGGCATCCAGTTTGTAAAAAGACCTTCATGTATCATTAAGCCTTCAAAACTTTATTTCTGGGGAGTTGAGACTCAAATCCAGGGGTCTGACTCAGCTTGTTAAGCAGTGCACATGTACCTCCATCTGTAATTCCCTCTGTCATATCCAGCCAAGAAACTAACACAGCTGGGAGGGCAATTGATACAACCCTTGTTTATTCAGTCTTCTTAGCTTCTCAAATAGTGTACAGCAAGGTATTGTATTTGTATATGAAGACTTTTTCATTTAAGAGATTACAATAAATTCAAAAAACTATTCAGGCATGGCTTTATGTATAATTTCTGTCTTTACCTTGAAGGCATTTGAGATTCCAAAGCTGCCTAAGGCTGAATTTGGCAGCTATAGAACATGGAGAGTCAAATGAGGATGCAGTTTTGCCTTTAACAGAGCATAGTGTTTGTGTGGCTGGTCCAAGATTATGGAATGAACTTCTCTAGAAACCAAGGGTCACTTCAGGTTTGCACTAAGTATGAGGTACATTTCTGTGACCTTGGTCATTCTGAGAAATACTTAGTAGGTATACGTAAATATAATTAACTTAATAGGTATAATTAAAACACAAGAACTCCCATAAATATTATCAAAACAAGGCACCCTGCATTGTGTATTTGTATCTCCATGAAAAGAAAACTAGAATGAATGTGCTGATATGTAGTCATGCTAATAAATGTACTTCTGTGAAAAGCACTGTAGTCAGTGTGATATAAACTAACCTGTATAGACTTGAATATGGAATTATGAAAATCTTGACATCAGTTCCTGTAGTGTACTGGTTATCCACAAATGTCCAGAATTAAACTCCTAGCCATACAGATAAACTTGAAAGGACAGCAGACACTGCCCATTAGCAGCCCTTGTAGAAAAGTACATTTTAGTCCTTTCTGCTGGTGTCTGTGGCATCACTGTCTACCACCTGGTTTGTCTCAAGTTTTCCTGGTTTTGGCAGTGTCAGATGGTTTTCATCTATTTATCACCAGTCAGTAACATGAATGCTATTATGCAGTCTTACAGTTTTCATAGCAATTGTGTCATTTCTTCTTTTCATAAAGCCTGTGTCTGTCCAGCCATGAGATCCTTAGCAGATTGTTTACAACTCATTTTTTTAATGCATCCTGACAAGGCAGATGCTACTTTCAGTCTTAAGTTAGATAAAATGCAGAAAAGAAGGTAGAATTCCTTCTTCTCTATATGTAATATAAACAAGGAAAAGTCATGGCCTATTCTAGAAATATTAAAGCTTTGCGATTTTGTTTTTACAAGTTATACATTCCAGGGAATCTTGCATGTCACTCCTTCCCAAACAAAAGAAGGAATATATATCTTAATATATTAACAAAACAGATAAAATGCTGTAAATTGGAAACAGAAGTCTTATTAACCAGTACAGGAGTGCCACAAGTCATCCTAATAGAAATATCTGAATCTTGGCTGTTTGCATCTCCTCAAAAGTTTCTAAGCATTCGTAAGTCACTGCTCTCCCTTGTTAAGCACTGCGACGGTCTTCTGGACACCATGTGGCCTTCCTTGCTTGAAGTTCTGTTTATAGCAGCAGAATGTCTGGTCTTTCCTTCATGTTTTGATGGTAGGGGCTCTTTGCTGGTAGTCTACACTCTGGAATGTTGCATGGTAAAATGAAAACTGTTTTCTCTCACTGGACTCAACCTGGACCAGTGGTCCAAGTTACCCAACTCTGAACAGTCTGAGTAAGGGAAGGAATTAGCTACTCAAATTTTATGTAAATTTAATTAAATTTTGTGAGAATTTATTGCAGATCTAAACGTGTCTATGCTTTGCTTCAGTAGCTTTATGAAAATTCATTGAGTGGGAAGTGAAATGAGGTAGACTTGCAGATTTCTGAACAATAGAGCCACGACAAACTTCCTGTCAGTTAGTAGAGACAAACTCTCAGAGGAGACTTTCTTCACTCAAGCTTCCAAAAGCCTTATTTTAATTCTTGAGAAACTTTGATGGCTTCCTTGCTGAAGGAGGAGTGTTATGCCTTACCAGGGCTTTCTAACTAGTTGGAGGACTACTCAGAATTTGAATTGCTTGCATACTTACATACTTGTCACTTCAGTACTGACGTGTGTTTGCTTGGGTTTTGTTTTTGGTTTATTTAGGGATAAAGTGGTTCCAGAGAGAGTGGGCACTTACAGTATCCAGTTTACATTTGCAATGGATAAGACAAATATGCTCAACAGTGAACAGGTTTGAATCTATAATTAATTGCATGTAGCCAAGAGCATGTAATACAGAATCATCTCTGAGAAGTGTTAAGATACTTTGTAGATTCAGAATGCAAATACTTTCACTCGCAAGTTTTGCAAAAAATTATATTTTTATTTTTGACTGATTTCAAATTGTTGATTATCAAAAGATATTTTCAATAACTTTTATGACCAAAAATTTGATGGAATAACAGAGCTGCATAATTTGCAACCTAGTAGAACTGCTTTATGCTTGTGCTAATTTATTTCAGGATTGTCCATAAATTTCTCATGTATTTGTTTCAGTGCTTTTTGAGCAACCCAAGTGTGCAGGTGAACTGCAGCTAATTACATCAGTCTTTATTTTATTTTGGTTTATTTTATTCTTCTTCCTCTTTCTGCTAGATTATATTTGAAGTTGTACCTAATGACCCTGTGCGCTTGCTTCCTGATTCTTTACCAGCTACTCCAGCAGTTTCCAATGTCCGAGCTCTTACGAGCCGTACACTGGTCAAGGATTTATACCTCCATATAATGGTAACTATACTTTCATACAAAATCATAATTAGGGAAATATATAAGACTACTAAAAATATGTTGAATTTTGCTGTAAGGCATTGCTTCTGTTTCTTTGCAAATTAACTTCATAAAAAAGAAAGATGTAAATCGGTGATTTTTCCGCATATGAACAGGTGCATCTTGTTTCATTTATGTACAGATGACCAAAACTTAAATGTTCAGTCCTTGCTGTCAGACATCTCAATGTAAATCTGTTTCTTATTACCACAGGAAAAAATTGTTTCAAGAATAGATTTTGGTGGGAAAACACTTGTATATACAGCAGAATGTTCTCTCCATGATTTTTCTTCCTGGAGACAGTTTCTCTTAGAAATGTTGTATTATGAAAAATAAAGTTTCCTGAACTCTGCATGTTCATAGGGATACAATTTATCAATTACCACCATGAGCAGACTCAGCTTGTGGAAAACTAATTTAATTTATCCCCAGTTAAAAAAGATTGGAATAGTGCAAAACAAAGACTAAAAAAAATAAACAGCTTGTACCCCACCCTCTCCTAGACTCAGCTTTGCTGCAGTGGTTCAGTTGGAGCACTGGCCCTGTCCAACATGGGGCAGCCCCCGCCTCTCCTCACACCCCTGCAGCCCCCCACTGCCAGCACCGTACCGTGCAAATCCACTGCAATGTAGAAATTGATTGCTTAGTTCAGTTCATATACCAAAGTAACTTTATTGTCTTCGTTACTTACAGGATGAATACAACAACCACACTGGACTTGATCTAGTTGGCAGAATAATAGCAAAAATTAAAAGCCCTAATGAAGAAGATATAGAGATCCCACAGTTTCATGGGAAAGTCAGTACAGCGGAGTTTCCATTTGAGCATGGATCAGCTGAAATTGTAAGTGTGACTGAAATACAGAGCTCCATGAGCTATGGATCTAATGAGGCTTACTTTCTACAGTGTTAAAGTTGATCTTACATCTATCTCATTGTGTTCTGTGGAGGATTAGTATGTATTGTAGCTTTCTCTTACAGATGAGAAAATAAGTTATTTCTTCTTTGTTTGGTTGCTGATTTTCAGAAAACCTGAAGGAAGGACATTCTTTAAACTGTTTTTCCTTGCCAAGTGAGGGAAGTGTGCAGGTACTTTCACTTAGGGACTGGGACAGGCAGGGGGACAAATATTTTCTTCATTTGAATTTCACATGTAAATAACACTAGACCAATCTGTAGTTAAACTATTAATATTAGCAGTATTTTACAATAGTCTCTGGTTGTAATATCTTAAGATAATTTAGACTAACCTCTTCATACGTTTTTAATTAACTTTTACCAGATTCTCTTTACATTTTGTCAAGCTAAGTGGTGCTATATATATTTTTCAGAAAGGCATCCTATCATCATTTGAAGAAGTAAAGATAAAACTACCATTTTTCTTTATGCTTTATTTCACTTACTGGTGTATTTGGCTGCTAAAAATTACTGCCTTATTTCAGTTTGAATCTCTGGCTGTACCATCACGCATACCTCTGAAACTACTGCATACCATAGTCAGGTCACCATAGTCAGGTCACCGCAGTCAGGTCACTTTTTCTTCAACAAATACAGATTGGATTTTTAAAACCGACAGTTTCCATCTGTCATGGTTGTTACAAAATATAGTACAAAAGACACAAGTTAAAACATGCACAAAAGCAGAAACTGTTGAAAACACACCAAAAAACCCAGCTGAGCATACAGTTTCTTCTGTGTGGTATGGTCACAATCTCTCTTAAAAGCCTACAGAGAACTTCAGTCACTAGGACTATTCCTGTGGTGAAACAGTTGTATATTGATTTCTTTTTTTCTTCAACTTGCTAAAATATCATGTAAGAATGGCAGTGCAGAATTTCATTTGATGACTTCATTTACTAGTCTGAAGTCTATGTAAGTCTTCAAACAGTTAGAAGAGGTACTGAAGGAGGATCCAACTTCTTTAAGACATTTTCTCGGCCAGCTTTTCAAACTTGCTCATTGGCAGCAGCCTTGCAACAGACCAGCATCAGTGTGTGCCAGGTGGAGGCAGACACTGCATAGCAATGAACACAAACTCTCCAAATACATCTTGGAAATCACCACAATAAAACCCCACTAGAATCCTAAAACCTACTGGTCCTACATACGAACTTCTTCATAACATATTTTATTCAGTACATTGACCACTTTTATGGAACTACATCTATGAAACTTAATGACACAGTGCAAATAATTCTCTGTTGATAACAGTCAAGAACAGAAACATATAGTTTTAAAATGGACGAACGTTTTTCACTGAACAGTCTGCCAAACTCTGGTCTACTCTAATCCATAAGAAAAACTAACAAAATATATATTCTAAACAAGCTAAAAAAATGAAATGCAGGGACTAAATAGCAGTATCAGATAACATTAATATAATAATTAATTTATTGTACACTCTTGAGTTTCTTTTGTTCCTCAACCAAGTTTCAGAAGTAATACGTTAATTGGTTTGTGAACACATTTTTCTCGGGCAGGTGGAGTGAGAAAAAGTGCAAAAGTATAGCTAAGGGTGGTCTAACAAAACAACTTTTCTCTGCAAATCTTGCATTTACACCCGTGGTAATGAGGTGTAAATTGAACAGTGTTTCGAATTTCATACTGTTGAGGATAATAAGAACCACATAGGGTGGCCTCTGACAGTTCAGATAAAATTACTGGATAATTTCTCAGACTTCTCACTGATGCAGAAATAACAGGGGTTTTTTTTATCTCCATGTACCTGCTGTTGTGCAGGTACATGGAGATAAGTTCTCCAGTCTTACTTCAGTGACAAAGTTAACAACCTAAGTAACAGAGGGGGGAGCGTGTTAGGATTTTTTTTTAATATGGCTTGTTTTGACTTTTTTTTCTTTCTACCTATGTATTCCTGGTTTGATAGGGGGTGGAGGATGTTGCGTGCTTCTTCCTTCTCATTGTGATCTTCTCGTTAATGTGATGAAATCCTGCTGCTTTTGACAGTAACTTGTGTTCCTAGTCACCCACAGGCAATAATTGTGTTTCAGTGAATCCACTATCTCTTCCCCTCTTCAGGCAGTTTTCAGTCATCTGGTTTATACTGAGTTTGCTGACTTAAAAGAACTCACCAAACGCATGTGGAAAGAATTTGTTGGTTGTGATGCAATATACTTTTCGTATGACTTGTAATGGGGAGGGGAAGGGACATATTAGTGTTCTTCAAGTACTGTGAAATTGTTCATCTTGTTTATAAAGACAGTTGTGTGCAATTAGCAGGAATTTAATGAATCTGATGATCTTGACATGTCAACCCTTACAGGTTCAGGAATACTAAACTTGTTTAATGAAGAAAAATGTTTAGACTTTTATTAGCATATGTTTTCTAAGGGAAAGATATTTCCACTACAGACTTCTTCTGATAAAATATGTAGCTGCAATATTTTTGAAAGTCATGAAGACTATCTTTGAAGGTTATATATCTATCTCTTCTTTTAGGCTGCAACCACCTCTCTCTTGATTTGGCCAGTTGAGTAGCAATTTCTACATGTTAAAGGTGGAAACAGTATGAGTTTTATTATAAGCATTATTCATTTTATGCATGATACCTTTCCCAAAGTAACAGCACATTTAGATATTACCTGTACTAATTTTATTTCTGTTTACCATTCTTTACGGTTTTGTAATATTTCCCATGTTTATAAAGAAAGACAAAGGATTCAGTTTGTCTTTTCCGTAAGGAATTAGTAAGAAACTGAATGTTCATTATAGTGTTTGGATAGCTATTGTTCATTCATTTGGGACCTGCTGTCTACTTCCATGGTAACAGCAGTAACTTTAACTGAGCACTGGGAATAGTTTGTTTTTCCTTTTCCGTATTTATGCTTCGGGTCTTTCTTTTTAATGTTCTGTGTGCATTTCACATACTGAATGAAGTACACCCGAGGAAATCTTGCTTACAGAACAGTGCGGAGGAGATTTTTTTTCTGAGCATCTGTTTCCTGAAATAAAATATATAGCCAAAAATAATAAGACTTTTTAAACAGGTAAAATGACAATCTTAACTCTTAAATAATAAAATAGCTACTGCTATATCTTCATATTTTACTTTTGTTTAATAGTTATAAAAGGCATTTCCAACCCAAGACTTAAAACCGTAGTAATACTGTTTAGACATCAGGCGTTAAGTAACTTACAAGATTTAATATTTGAAGAATGTTTGTTTTGTGTGTTACCTCTAGAGTGGGCATAAACTTATGTATGTTTGTTTGTTTCAATAGAATCTAGTGCTGGCTGAAGACAGTCCTGGAAGAGATAGTACTGAATATATCCTTGTCTTTGAGCCACATCTGCCAGCTCTCAGAAAGCCTTTGGAACCGTATCATCTCTCATTTATGTTTTACAATGGTATGTTTCAGTTACCCTAAAATGTTTGCTTTTCCTTAGAACCAATTATTTTTAGGTCCATAATACTTTTTAAGAACTATGTAATAGTTTAATAGGTTTTTGCTAATGTTTAAACCAGCTATATTACTGCATTTTCTTCTAAAAGTATATGTGCTTATTTCTGTAGATTCCAAGAAGCAGCAGCTGATGGCAACACTTACAAGGGAGAAAGACCAATTATCTAAGTCCATAGATCTTTACAGAAAGATGTTTGATACTACTAACCAGCTTGTAACTGAAATGAAATGTAAGTTCAATCAAATATGTAAATCAGTTTTCTTGAAATTTTCAACTTTTTTCCTTTAAAACTTTTGAGAATATTGAGAAGGGGAGAAAAATCAGTATTGAAATTGAGAAGCAGTAGTTAGAGGAGAGCAGAAGGGAGTATAGCTTGCAGGGAAGCATCTAATTATTTGGATGTACCTTCCTATAAAGGGTCTCGATTTGAGGTAGAATGTCTTATGTCAGAATTATCAGAAGTAATTAAATATCGAAGTTGGTGGTCTGATTCTTTTTTCCCATGGCTGTCTTTCACTTCCATATTTGCAATGAATGTGTGAATGCTCATACATCTGGAAATTCAACAGTTGCCTAAAACCAATTTTGGAGAATGAAATAGATAATCCTCTCTAAAAAAAGTTAGTCTTACATTTTCAAAATGTTACTTTTTCCCCTCCTATTTGATCCCGTGTACATTATCCAGAAGTGTTGCATAGCTATTCATTGTTTATCTTCATCAGCAAATGTAATCCTTTATGTAGTCTATTAAACTGAAGAGTAGTATGAGGGCAGTGGTTTATGGGAATGGAAGAAATGAAAAAAATTTTTTCTTTCCTTTTTTTTTTTTAATCATCCTGTCGATCAGAAGGTTTGTTTCAATAATTGCATTTTGAATTCTTGTTTTGAGTAATCACCTAGAGTAAATAAAGCAGGCTGGAATTAGAAGATGCTGCTGTTTCTTGTAAAATTTGGTATTAGTAGATTTTTGCACCTCTGTAGAAAGTAAGTTAGAGAACAGCATTATACTTTATGTTTAAGTAGCATTTTCAAATATAAACATGTTTTGAATAGAGGATGGAAAGCACCTGTTTACTCATTTGTTTTCAAAATTGCTTCAGTTCAGATATGAGAGTTGAGGAAATAGTGTCCAGAAAGTGGTGTCCCATGTAACAAGACAAAAGAGGTTAGTGCTGGCTACCACTCTTCTCTTCTGTCTTGCCATTTTACCTGTTGGAGAACCATTTATAAGGGTAATTGAGGATGAAAACTAAAACCAGCTTACATTCTCAGACTTATCTGAGATCTGGGCCCCTTTGCTTCTTGAAGCTGAAGGAGCAGCATCTGCTGAAATTGCTTAGAAACTGCACAAATCACAAGATCTTTGTGGACAAGTCCTGATGTTCTGTGCTGAAATTAAGAAGCAAGTAGGATCAGCTGTGGCAGGTGAAATTCTGAAAAGTTGTAAGAAATGCTATAAAAAGTGTCCTATTGCTTTCTAATATTTCCTTACTCTCTCTTGATCTTATTGGTTTCAGGTCAGGTTAAAGAAGCTGAAACAAGAGAAACTTTCCTAAAGAATGAACTGAAAAAGCACCAAATTGAATTACCACAGACAAACATAGTATGGCTTATTTCTTACTAAACTCCATTAACATCTTTCAAATAAATCTAATCCTAATATGAAATTGATATCAGTATATAACACTATTGAATCACGCATGTTACCAAAACCGTGAAAATTTAAACTGTAGGAAAATTTGTGGATCAAACTTAAGATTTTTTTTTTTTTTTAGTTCTGTTAGTGTGAGTATCTCTTAAAAAAACTGCTAGAGAAATAAAAAACCCTTCTTATTTATATCTTGATCTTGTTTTTGCATTGCTACTAAGGTTACCACTGTTACTGGTACTGCTAGTTTTTATAATGGAATTTTGCAGGCTGATCAATACACACTGGATATATTCTGCCATAAGTAGAGCAAAGGAAAACACTTCTTTTCAGAGAATTAGAGAATTGTGTATGTTACTGCAAAAGTTTAAGTAAAAATAAGTTTCGAAGATTCAGACCTGTGTAGCCCATTGCTAATTTCCCATAAAGATCCAATTATATTTTAAAGAAAGTTTTTTAAGAAGGTTTTATTTTCTTTTGAAAGAAAAATCCCCACCTGTGTAAAAATTACCTTTAGATCAAATAGAACCAGGTTAAAGTTATTAATCACAAATCAGTAGAATTAAATTGCAATCGTAGTACCCAAGTTCCCCCTGCTGGCTAAATTTTTCAAACCTCGACATAGTCCACATCTGAAATGGTTTGGTTTTGTACATTTATGGTTGTTCTCTTCTGCTGTTTTATACTTTCTTCAGTTTTGGCCTAATCAAATGCTGGTAGCTCTTTGTAAAATGTTCCTTGAAGTCTTCAAAAATTATAAAAAAAGGAGTAATTAAAAAGTTCAGCTGCAATTGCAATTGCAAGATGCCTCCCCTCTTCTCTGAGATTATGTGCAGTGGGTCCCCTATTTATTAAAAGTCTGTTTCAGATTATTGAATGTTTTTTTGTTAGAAACTTAATTGATGACAGGTAAAGTAACTACTTCTGCTGCTCAGTCCAATGATGCAAGCTTGCTGATTTTAAACTTTTGTTCTCAGCTTCAGTATGTGGATTCACTTCTAAAAAAAAAGATGTCAGATCAAGAAGGAGTAATGAAGCAGCCAAGGAGAACTTGTACCCTCCCAAACTATCCAAAAGGCAACCCGGATATTCTAGGCAAGGTGAGTTTTCTCTCAGGGAGCCTTCTAATGAGTTTTATTTGTTCCATAAAGCAGTAGTGATGGAAAACTAGCCAACTGAATATGCAAGTAATTTTTGAGGAGTATTAAAAAAAAGATAGCAATCTCAAATCAGATGACCAGCTCTTCTAACAGAGCTGGGGAATTAAATATGTGATTGCAGTTGCAAGATTATTGTGCTTAGCATGAAAAGGAGAGGTGATTTTGTTTTCTGTTTTGACTAATTTAACTTCTGTGGTATAGATTGCACATTTAGCTCAAATCGAGGATAACGAAGCAGCAAAAGTTATCTCCTGGCATTTGGCAAGTGACATGGACTGTGTGGTCACACTGACGACTGAAGCTGCTCGTTCTATTTTTGATGAAACTCAGGGGCGTCAGCAAGTGTTACCCCTTGATTCTATTTACAAGAAGACACTCCCAGACTGGAGCAGGTAGAGAAAAAAAATTTTTTTTGTCCAATTTGTTTGTTAAGCTTTACTCCTATTAAATATTGGAAGTATAAAATTTCTGGATTTATTATTATAGCAACAGTAATGTCACAGGAAATGCTAGCTGAAATCGTAGCTTAATGGCTTTAACTGTTACATGATGTTCTTTTCTAATAAGGTGTTTCTGTTAAAAAGAGAAGACAATCTACCTTTTTTTTTTCTTCACTTCTACCTGTTTTCTAGAGCAGGAACTTATTTGAAATAATTCTAGTGCTTCAAATCAAATAATAACTTTTAAAAATCCTATTTCAGAGTGCATTCCCTAAAATCAACTGTAGAAATAGAAATTCATTCTGCTATTTCAGTTGCTTGAAAGATAAGGGATAATACGATATTTCTGTTCCTGAAAATCATATGCTTATGACAACTGCTAATATCATGAAGAATGCCCTCTAGAAAAGATCTGATGTACAGATTTATTTGTAAGATCCAAAATCTCAGTTTTTATAACACAGTGCATTAAAACTTGTCTGTAAAATTAGTCATATGAATTTTTTGGAAATAATATCTCATTAAAAATCAGTGTTTGACTAAAACGTCTTTAATATAACTGGCATTTCAGATAATGTTGGGATCATTTACCACCTCATGTGGTAGCATTAAGATGCATTCAATTCAGTTTGAGATTTCTGACTCGATGTTAGAAGCAGTAATGAAATAAGGACAAATTGCCTTTTTCTTGTCTTCTCCCTCACTCTTCTCTTTCTTTAACCAGACCTTTACCTCACTTAAGAAATGGAAGAACCTTCTTCAGACCTATTGGAAATCCTGTATTTGCCAGAGAGCTGTTAACATTTCCAGAAAACGTAGAGCACTGTCAAACAGGTAAATGATATGAAAGAAATTGTTAATAACTTTTGTTTTAAAAAATTAAATACAGAAACATCACAAATCATAATCCATTCACTAATCTTCACTGAGATGTTTGCAAATATCAGTGTACATTCCTGGTAAGGTCTGCTGGTAAAAAGCAGAGGATGTTAGCATTAATTATTTTAAACAACAGTTGTGAAAATTTCAGACATGACCACTGTCTTCTGCTTGTTGTCTTATTTTCACTTTCTCTACTTAGAAGTACTGTAGAGTTTTTTTCTTTTTTAAGTTACTGCAGCATTATCTTATTCCCAAGCTCCTGTTAGCAGAAACTGACTATCACGGGATTAGTTTGATATTTCCAGTTGCAGAAGTTACTCTTTTTGTAAGGCTATTTATCCAGTCCTATTCCTCTCAAAAATGTCTAATGCATAGACTTATGTACGTGCAGACTGTACATGACTGTGAATGTTATGCTTTAATAGTTGTAAGAATAAGCTTTCAATTTTTATGTAGATTTCAATTTTAACGACGTAGAATACCTACCCTTTCTAACACTTTTTTTCCTGAATTAAGTAGACCTGCTCCTTTATATGGAGTGTTGGAATTAGTTCAATAAGTTTTTTTATTTTACTTCACTAATTCCCACTATTGAAATATTCCTCTCTACTGTTAATAAAAAAACAATTTTTAGTCCTGTGCATTTTCAGAAAGTTAGATACTGTCTCTTGGGGGAATTTAAAACCACATTGCTTGACATATCTCATGCAAGACTACCTGGTTAGACTTTCTATGGAACAGTCTTTTCTTAGCAGCAGAGTAAGTTCAGTTGGTTCATCAGCCTGTGAATGATTTTTTCTTTGATGATCCACTGAATACTGAGAAACATATTAAGAAACTGAGAAAGAAAATTCATCATTCCAGGAAAAGATACAATTTACTGAAATTTGGGATTATGTTATGTATGTCTTGATAAAATATCAAGAGACTACTTTAGTGGAAAATACAGTCAGTTATGCCAAAAGGCAATTAAATGTACTAAATTTTTTTCTTTATGAATTCTTTGATGAAAGCAGAAGATTGCATATCTATCTCAAACTCAGAATAAAATTTTATTGTAAAAAAATCATTTACATGCTATTTCCCTTGCACTTATCTGAAAAGATGTAATAGTGATGCCTCAGAATTGACTTTTCAAAACTCAAGTTATTTTGTTGCAGAGAAATTTCATGGTTCAAAATAATTACATTTTTCAGTGTTTGGTATGCTCTTGGGTGACACTATCATTATAGATAACTTGGATGCTGCCAACCATTACAGAAAAGAGGTATGTTTCAACTATTCTTGACATTTTCTAATATAACTATACTGCATAGCTACATATTTAATACATTACAAACTTAGAATAATTTCCAAGTTTAATGCTGTGGTAGCTGGAAGTGTGCTTACTGTCTGTGGGGTCTCAAAGCACTTAACAGTGAATGAAATCTCTATTGTTGGCACTGACAAAATTAACCTCCATTTAACAAATTCTGTCATGGAAATGTTGCCATGAGGCACGGGACCATGTTTTTAAAGACAAACGTTTTCACTCCTGTTGTTAACGTTAAATGCAAGTTCTTCAGTACTTTCCTAGTCACTGTATGTATAATTAAATGCAGGAGTCTAAGGCACTTCATGAAATTTCAGGTCCACTTGAGTTAAAACTTGATGTGAAACTTTCTGGATCCCTATTGTGACCCATTTTATTTAGGTTTAATGGTACGCTTTCTGTTTCAGCTCATGAGTTTGCTACAATTGAAATAATGATTCTGCATAAAAATGTAGAATGGTAGTGATGGACATTGTTTCATAGTGTATGTTGATAACAAGCTTTTTGCACATATAAACTTAAATTGTATAAATTTAAATTCTGCCTTCAGAATTCTGCTAAAAACTGACAACACAAACCCAAAAAATATAGTCTTCATAATTATTGATAGTACTGCTTAATTTTAATATATGCATTCTATTGCTTGAAAGCTAAAGTCATGACATATAATTTCATAAAATAAGTTTTCATTAGATAGCAAGCTGCATTGCAGTTGAAAAATAAAAGGCTTCACAGCAGCATTGCTGCAACCTTAGTTTTTTTTCATGGAGTTACTAATTTAGTATCATTTTTTGTACTTGTGTAGGTTGTAAAAATTACACATTGCCCTACCTTGCTGACTAGGGAGGGTGACAGGATTCGCAGCAATGGAAAATTTGGAGGCCTGCAGAATAAAGCTCCTCCAATGGACAAACTCAGAGGAATGGTATTTGGAGCACCAATGCCAAAACTTTACTCTACTTTCTCTGGACAGATAGGTGGGTTAATGAAGTGATAAAAATACAAAACTTCCAAAATCATACTGTTTGCCTATGTTTGTTATTCTCTTAAGTAATATAGAGGAAAACTTCAATTAAGCATAAAGTTATTTTAAGAAATAGGACCTGTACAATGTCCTGTTTATGAATCTCTCTTTTCTTCAAAGCTTATAGCTATTAAATTTCTTGAAAGAAGAAAAAATAATAATAATGAGATATTCCCATCATTTTCTTAGTCTTTTTAAAGGAGCATAAGCTGTAGTAATTAATTCAAACAGCAGGAATGAGAAGCTTGAGCTGATTGAATTCTAACACCCTTGAAAAATAAGTTTCAGGTGTTTCTACTGTGGAAACACCAAACATCAATTTAGAATTTCTTACTGTGTAAGTAAGCTCTGTGAGCAGTGGTAGAAAAATTCATGTTTCCATAAGAGAGAGTGTTTCATAAGCACAACAGCTACATTAATTCCATAGCAAGAAGGTACCTTTTATTTCTTACGAGATCACTTCCATTTGATTATGTGCTTGGATTCTTCATTGGGAATAAATGTTATAAATTAAGTTAGAAGATGACAGTTTCTGTCATGTCACAGCTGACCTGACTGATTGGTAAAACCCTGAAAAGTGTTACTCACAAATAATAATGTTCTGAAATACTTCATTTTCAAAAGAAAGGACGTGAGGTTTATCCAGGACGGTATTTCTAGAAATGTGCAATGGAGAGGAGTGGGGGGAGAATGAGAGAGAACATGCACCTATTGGAGTAGCTTTACATATGAACAAACTACTTGACACTGACCAATTGAGAGAGAAAAAAATAAGGACTAAAGGGATGTATTACATATAGGGTAAACACAGTAAGTGTGTCAGCCACAGGCTAAAATATGCTGCATTTGGGACACATTATATTT
>JAWWES010000081.1:102376500-102408960 GCA_035583135.1 Lophotriccus pileatus | reverse complement strand
AAGAAAGTAGTTACTTAGTGTTCAGTTTGGTGCAAGCCACCTAACACTCACCAAAGTAAAATCAATGACCTGGGCTGACATGCTTGAACTCTTTCTTTATTACTTGATCTATTCAGTGCCTGGACAAGGAAAAATTATTTTTCTCATGTGTTAAAAGAGGAAAAAGGTTTGTCAGCAAACTATACCCTTGTTGTTCTGAGTCTACCTGATTAGATTTCTGTAGGTAGGACAAAGTAAAACTCAGTAAATGTTCTCTTGGTCCACAAGGTGGAATACAATTCAAGTAAGTAATACTATCTTCTGCTTTGTAGCACTCAAAGCAAAGCATACTGCAAGCATTTAATGTCATCAAAGGTAGAAAATTTATTTGGAGACAAGATGTGTAAAGTAATACCAGTTTCCCACATCATTTTCAGAGTTTGCTGGTACTGTGAAATAAGATGTGGGCTCAAAAAAGAAAAGAGGAATCAAAATATTGGGTGTAATTTTTTGCCTCCCTTTACAGTCATTTTAATAACAGCTATCAATCCATTATAAGTTTGGGTGTTTTTTAAGTAGTGCTTTAGAAAGGTATGTTTTCTTGTGGATTTGGACATTGTCTGAACTGTATTTGTTAGTGTTCTAAATCAGAATGGCCATATATTTATTGTTTTGTGGTTTATTATTTTATTCTTCAATTAGATCTTCTTCAGCAGTACCGTGCAGCAGTGGTTAAACTTGATAATGTGAATAAGGACCTTGATTTACATTTGCAGTCTCTGAACACTCCAGAAATGCAAAAGAAAAAACAGGAACTTGCTGAACAAGAGAAAAGCCTGAAGCTAGTAAAACAGAAATTGGGTAGGTCATTGTATTATAATTTTGGTGTCCTAAAGGAGGAGAATACTTAACTGAAACCAGATGTATTCTGTTCTTGCAAACTAAGAAGTTCAAACTATGAAGGAATATTGTTAACATTAAGAGCCTAGAGATGTCACATTTTAAGGAAAGAATAGAAAAACTGTATGTAGTAGTATGATGCTGTGGATAGTACCTGGAGCAGCACTGCCCTGTAGTGTGTTCAGATAATAAAAATGTGGTCAGTCAGTGTCTTGTGAACATGAAACTATGATCTCACTAATAGGAGATTATATAACTATTTGTGTGGCTGGCTGAATGGCTTTTGCTAAGGAAACACAATCAAAACATTGTGCTATAAAAAGAAACACCCCTAAGTCTGCAAGGATACTATTTCTGAGTTAGAAAAGGGGTTTATGTCAATATCAAATAATTTACAATATTTCAAAATATATTTAAAAACAGCATTTACTCTGTGACTGTTATAAATAAAGCAGATAGTTTTACCTGTCACCTTTGAACTGGGTTTGAGATATAAGGGAACTGTAAAATTTATGGCATGTGTAAAACCTTACTTCAGAGATCTAACTCTTATCTGTTACAGGGCCCATTTATAACCAGCAGGTTTAATTTTTTTGTTGTTGTTGTTCTGACTTGCAACTCTTTCATAGGTATGACTCCTGCTTTATCAGATAAAGGCGCTGAGTCGTTACTTCAGCCTATAATGCTGGATATGTCTGACACTCCCATACCTCCCAAAAGAATGCGAAGAGAAACAGTGAAAAGATTGTATAGGTAAGTCTGTTCTGAATCTACTCATTGTTTTCTCATATCCTGAATTCAAACCAAAAACTAGTTTATTTTGCATATTTTTTATTTGTATTTGTATGCAATAACCAACAACATAGTTTGCATAGAGTTTGCATAAAGCTAATTTTCAATATAATTTTTATTTCTGCTGGTATTCATAAATATAAATTTATAAAGATTTTTATATATGTATATATTTATAATATAAAGATTTGGTTAATTATTCTATTTCTGTTTCTCTTTATGAACTGATTGATTGGCATCTTCTGGCATTCACATTCCCCATGTTTTCTGGTATATTCAACTCTGTTACACCCCAGAAATATTTGAGATAGCTTTGTCTATAAACTATTTTAATGTTTGATTTCAAATGCTGGGAAGATAAACAGAGAAAAAATTATTTTTACAGAATAAAGAATCATATTTACACAGCTTTTTCTAAGTAACTGTCTGAGCTGAACTGGCAGTAAAGTATTTAACACAGTTCTTCCTTTACCTCTGTATCTTCTGTATTCCCTCTGTGGCTGATGAGCATTTGAAAACACACACACACACACACACACACAAAATCTGGGAAATCTGTATGTCTGTATCCTTAAAGGGACATGGAACTAACTTTTCCATTTCTCATGTCTCTCCTCATGACTACATCATTCTTTGCTGAACTGTGGTCGTATTTTTGAGATTATTTAAATCTTATCCAGTTGTGTTCTGTGACTCTCTGAACAAGTGTTCACTATATTACTATGTCTATTATTTATATTGGTTACTATTTTAATTTTTATCCACATATAGAACTGAAATGGTTATGTATTTAAAGTATCTAATATTAGACTGGTGCTATTCTTCCCTTTAACAAAATAATTACAATAATAAGAAGCTGTGCACAAATATGGGGTTTATATTATTTATACTAAGAGGAGCTCTGTGCTACATGTATGTATTACATATATATATATATAAGAGAAAAGCTTTGTTTATAAGCAACTCTGCTTTTATTTTTGTTTAGCTCAGAAGAATGGATCTCCAGTCCCACAAAGCAGCAGCAACAGCACCAGCAAGTGCTGCAAATGGCCCCTTCAGAACTTAATGGAACTCCACGAAAAAGGAAGGCATAGACTGATAAGACTTGCTTGGAAATGAATTGAAAATGTGAATACATTCAGTTAAAGGAAATTCTTATGTTGTATTACGCATTACTATGAAGATTTTTATACCAATAGAAGACACAAATTAGTTAGTAGTAACAAAAGTTTAAGTATTTAACGTTGATAGCCGAATTTTTGTATAGTTAATTTTAATTTCTGAAAGCTTTCAGAGTTTTTACGTTCGTGTGTGAAAAGAAGTTTAAACTATATTCTTTTTTATTTATGAAAAAATAAAGGATCTTTTCAATAAAACTGCTTCAGTGCAAAGCACTGCCAATATAATCACTTGTGTTTGTCATGAAATGAGATTTTAATTTAAAAAGCATCCCAGGCTGTCTTGGGGAAGAGAACTTTCTGTCCTACTCTTTTTTGATGGATGAGCTGTTGAGGTAGTATCAATTTAAAAGGGAGGGTTTAAGCAGCAATATACTGAGCTCTAACCACAGACATTCATAAAGTCTTCAGACGGTTAACAAGAAGCCCCTATCAAAGGCTGTATCCAAGGTGTTGACATGGGAATTCATTTCTCCTTCAGACAGTGCCAAAAACAAAGTAGTTAACTCTTGAGTATGAAAAGTGCAATGGGTTTACTGGGTGTACTAGGTGGCTCTTGTATGGATTGGTGAGTAAAGGGTGAGTAGGGACACTTCATGGTTGTAAGTGAGATATAAAATCGTACCAGTGCTAACCTTCTTTCCATATCTGTATTACCACAACCATCATGAAAGAACCTCACTGCTTAAGCAGATAAAAGATTACTCCTTGACACCAAAAGAATAACCATGAGAGAAGGATTTGACTAGGAAGCAGTAATGTCACAGTGGAAAAAGAAAAGTCCTTACAGCTGAACTGTGTGTATGAATTTTAAGAGTTGGAAATGGAGACTTCAGCTGGAGGTAAAATAATCATGCTGGGAAACTGTAGATACCCACGCAGAATTTTATTTTATAAGTCTGTCCCCAGCTTAAAAAGACAAACAAAACAAACCACCAAAAGAAAAGAAAAATAGGATTTTGTTGTTTTTCATAAATACCCAGAAAATTAAGTTGTCTGTGGTTTGAGAAATGGAGTCTTAAAATGCTAGAGAAAATAGCTAACAGGGAGATGAGACTAAAAAAAAAGACCCAAAAGTCACCTCTAGTGATCTGCATCACAAGGATTTTAGTGATGAACAGGGCAGAAAAGGGCCAGGCATGATTAAAGATACAGTTTCAACCAGGGTCAGAGTGAGCAGCTGGAAACATTTGATTGAATGAAAATGATAGGACAAGAGTAGAAAGCTAAACTTGAGAAAGTATTAGTCGAAGCCATGTACATAAAGAAATGATGGTGTTCAAGGATGTGGGCATGTTGGTTCACACCTGCCTGAAAGAATTCCTGCCTTCCAGTGAAAGTTGGCACCAAATCTACTAATTTATACTCTCAGCAACATGTATTTTTATACAGCTTTTCTGAAAAGGCACTTTAAACTTAGAAAAAACATGATGGCATCCTACTAGAAGTTTCAGAATGCTGATCACTGTCGCACATCCCTGTGACATTTCTAATTAAATGAAATTTCTCCAAATTAAAGAAAAATTAAGCAGTGCAGTTTGTGGTGGAATGTTCTCCAGAGCTTCATGTCATAAAGACGGGCTAAACATCAAATTGTCCTATTCTTAAAGAAAATAAATATATTCAAATATAACATATAACACCAGCAAAAAACTATGCTAGCCCTGCCTCAGCCCTTTTTCTTGTTTTTCAGCTCTAAATTTAGACACACAGGCTTAAACCAGGTAGCCATAGTGGAGGGTTTGCCACATGAGAAATGCTGCAGACCAAGTTACTTGGTAGCACTTCTTTTAAATGCATGCATTTTAATTCTGACATCTGCCAAGCCTCAGCCTCCAACCTCTGGATAACCGTGAAGCTTGTTGGATTAAATACATATTCTGGCAGAAATGTTTCCTTTTGGAATTCATCTCTTGCCTTTGGTAGTCAGTTGTAGGCATGACCAACATCATGTGATGTATCTCCCTGCTGGAAGAAGCAAATATGAAATTAAGGATGGTTTCCGGGGTTGTGCAATAGCTATCAGAGATTTCAGGAAATTTCACATGGGAATCTTCAGGATTTTCCAGCAGAGTGATTGCAGGTTATTACAGTGCAAGTTGCATAGGCTGTTTAGGGCAACATGATTTGGTCATGACAAAATGTGAGCTCCGAAGGTGTCAATTTTTTTCCTTGTCTCACTCTTGACTCTCTAACAGAGCAGACCGGGGACCTCAGCCCTGCTGTCATGTGTGTGTTGTCACTCATTTCATGAGGGGCTGGTGGAAATCCCTGCAGGAAAAGTGGAAGTGGTTGTGGCTCGGGTCTGGTCCTGCTCACGGGAACAAGGAGCTGGTTTCTGATGGAGGCTGGAAGCAGCTCCGGATGGGGAAGGGCTGCTGGCGGCCACTTTCCCACAGGGAGATGGAGCAGCTGCTCAGCAAGGCTGGGTGAAGATGGGATGGAGGCATGAGCTGCAGGCATATTGGGTCAGGTGGCACCAGCCACAGAGCAGAGATGGCTGAGAGTCAGTTCTCTTTTGTTCTGTCTTGGCTACTGGCACCTGTCCCAGCTCAGGGAAACAGGACCTCAAACACCTCTCTTTTTTTTGCACTAGGCAGACGCTGGTCTGGTGCCCCTGTCCCAGTGTGAGGTGGTAATTGCCACAGCACTACTCGCACTATGTTATCATTGTACCCTGTCAGGAAGCCGAGTGAGAGGCCCATTCCTGGGCCACATGATCCCACTCCACACCGCAGGCCCTGTACTCCCCACAGCAGGTTTCCTGCTCAGAAGGTAGACAAGATTTCCCTCATCAAAGGACCTGAGACCTCGCCCTTTCCCCAGCTTGTGGCTTTGATTGCTCCCTGCCCCATCAGACCCCAGTATGTTCGTGCTGTGTGTCAGACTTGTCAGTGAAAATGGAAATTAGAGCACTTATCAGCAAAGAGGCAGTTCTCTTGTAGGACCTGGAATCTCTCACAAAAGTATATCAAGAGGAAACCTAATGTGAGTCCTCTGTCTGGGCTTCTGTCAGCAACTATTTACCATCTTCTTCCCAGTCTCCCTCCCTTTAGCAGAGGAGAAAACATCAATGTCAAGCCTTTTTTTTTCTTTCGCCCATCCCTAAAGGGACCATGGCTTGACTTGGTGCTTAAGCTCTCCTTCCCTAGCACTGGCGTGTACTTCCATGCTTTCTGCTCTTTCCTCCAGCACACAGAGATGCAGAGACTGCCTGTCTGTCACCTGAATGGGGATACCCTATGTAACCCAGTGATGACAAGTCCTTCCTTGCTCATCCACACTGCTGTGGTACAGCCCCACCATCAGTACCATGGCCCTGACTCTACATCTCTACCACCCCATTATCACCATCTTCTCCAGTATTTCTCTATCCACGGGTATCTCATCTGGGATTTCCTCTGCTTCCTCCAGGGCCAAAGTCCCCTTGGCAGCCAGAGTGCCAGTTCAGGAAAAAAGCGGTGAGAGGGAAGGAGGAAAGGATGATAATCCCAGGGGAGCAAAAGGAAGGCAGAGCAGCAAGCAAGGCAGGGAATGACTGTGGGATGCTACCACTACATCAGTAGCCTGCATGAAAAACACACCCACTCAGAGTGTCACCTTGTGGGACTTGAGACACTTTGTGAGACTTTAGCAGTATAATTACTGGAAGTTTTCCTCTGAAGCCTCCAGAGTAGGTGTATATTTGATTAATTTATATGTATTATTAGTTTATGATTTATTTATAATTGATTTATTATTAATTATGATTAATTTATATTTAATTTCTCTTGCTGTTCTGAACTCCATTCCAGCTAAGCTTCTAAAGAGATTTGCAGTCACCACTGATGAATGGTTCATCCTTCAGTTGATCACAGTAGGAAGAGAGAGAAATAAGTTGGTCGCTGTACTGTGGTTTTTTAGGGATGAAGTGTCTACAGGTCCATTTTGCAGTTATTCTTCCAGCCCTTATCCCTATATCTGTGTGGTTCTAGAGAACTGGGATCAAGTAGTTTGGATGGGGGCAAGGAGAAGTGAAACAAACTCCGTTGTCCTTAGTGAATGAAGTACAACTCAAGATGTGAGCACTTAAAGCAAGTCCAGCATGTGATGTTTGGTGATGCAGGAACAGGAATCCTTCATATTTGAAAAGTCATGGCAGTGAGGCAAAGGCCCTCTGTGCCTGGGAAGGTTCTCCTAGAAGTTCTGCTAAGGCACATGGAGGACAGGGAGGTGATTTTGGACAGTCAGCACAGCTTCACCAAGGACAAGTCTTGCCTGACCAGCCTGGTGGCCTCTTTCTATGATGGGGTGACTACTTCAGTGGACAAGGGAAAAGGTATTTATTTGGATTTCTTCGAGGTCTTTGAAATGGTCCTCCGTGACAATATTCTCTCTAAATTGGAGAGAGATGGATTTGGTGAGTGGACTGTTAGCTGGATGAGGAGTTGGCCAGATGGTCACATCCAGAGGGTGATGGTCAATGGCTCAGTGTCCATACTGCAACTGGTGACAAGTGATGTCCCTCAGGGGTCTGTACTGGGACCAGTATTGCTTAATATCTTGATCAGTGACACAGACAGTGGAATCAAGTGCAACCTCAGCAAGTTCACAGACAACACCAAGCTGTGTGATGTGGTTGACATGCCTGAGGGACAGGTTGCCATCCAGAGGGATCCGGACAAGCAATCCAGTCAGCATGTGGGAACCTCATGAGGTTCAGCAAGGCCACGTACAAGATACTGCACCTTGTTTGAGGCAGACCCACTGTCTACACAGATGAACAGAATGAGAGCAGCCCAGCCAGGAGGGACTTTGTGGTGCTGATGGGTGAAAAATAGGACATGACCCATGAATATGTGCTTGCAGACCAGAAAGCCAGTTGTATCCTGGCCTGCATCCAAAGCAGTGTGGCCAGCAGGTCGAGGGAGTTGATTCTGCCTCTGCTGCTGTTGTGAGACCCCACCTGGAGTGCTGTGTCCAGCTCTGGGGTCCTCAGCACAGGAAGGACATCGACCTGTTGGAGCAGGGCCAGAGGAGGTCTCGAAGATGATCAGAAAGCTGGAGCACTTCTTCTGTGAGGAAAGACTGAAAGAGTTGAGGTTGCTCAGCCTGGAAAAGAGAAGGCTCCAGGGAGACCTTATAGTACTTTTCAGTACCTAAAGGAGGACCTATAAGAAAGATGGGGAGAGACTTTTTAGTCCTGTTGTGGTACAACAAGGGGTAATGGTTTTAAAATAAAAGAGGGTAGATTTAGACTAAATATAAGGAGGACATTTTTTTACAGTGAGAGTGGTGAAACACAGGAACAGATTGCCCAGAGAGGTGGCAGATATCCCATCCCTGGAAACCTTCAAGGCCAGGTTAGATGGGGTTCTAAGCAACCTGATCAAGTTGAAGATGTCAGAGGGTTGGATTAGATGACCCATAAAGTTCCCTTCCAACACAAACTATCCTATGATTCAATCAAAGAATTCCATTTTACTTGATGCTTGGGTTTTTGAAGATTCATTAAAAATTATTATTAATTGTTCAGGCAAATACTATACTATTCCAGGAGTCAGTTTGCTTCAGACTTTCCATTCTTTCTTTTTGTTGTTAATCCTAACAGTCATTTTCTACTGATACCTTCATCTTCCATTATCACAGTTTGCATTTTTATGTGATAGCAAGCAAAGGGAATCAGCTGTTCTTAAAAACTTTTATGATTACAGTATGTCGCTAGGGTTGTATCATTTTATGGACATTTAATGAAGCATTGGTAAGGAACTGTCATTAAAATATTATCTGCCTTCATGCACCAGCATTTTCTCCCAATAAATTCTGCTCCCAAGGTGTTTGGGTTTTTTTTATTATTTTATATTTAGGAAACACAACCCATTAAGATTGCATTTCATGAGCACACAGCAAGGATAATAATTTCTACTGAGGCAACCATCACAGAACAGTCCTGCAGTAAATTCCCTTTCATCTGCCAAAATACAGTACACCTTAGAAGAAGCTCAAATAAGTTTTAATATTTTCTTTTTAAAAAGTCAGTTTGCTTATTATCTAGGAATTAAAGCTTGTTTTACTGATAGTGGCAGTAACAGTATCAGTATAAAGCAGCTGTTAGCCTCCATTTCTGCCTGTTGCTGCAAAGGGTGGATCCAGTGATTCTGACATTCCTGTCATACCAGATCATCTCCCCAGGCTTCAGGAAGAGGCATCATTTCAGGTTCATAAAAGTATAGACATATATGTGCATACACACACAAAGTTATATATGCTATACATTTAAGCATACATATAATTCATCTATTACCCTATATTTCCATAAACAGGCTCTTCGACACCCACTGTGGAAATGCATAAAATTCCAACAGAGCTACTGTGTTGACTAGATGTACTTTAGCTGCTCAGATACGTTGCCTGTGTGACATGTCTTCTCTGCTATGAAATGGTTCCAAGAGCAGAGCAGCCTTAACTTTAGCAAACAAAACTGACATAAAAAATGTGTGTATGTAAACCTGTAAACCAATTGAATGGGGTTTTATTTTAAACCAACCTATATATAAAACTGGGGAACACTTTCATCTGTTAGGAGCAAAAAAAACCAATCATCTTCAATTAGCAAATATATTAATTCCACAAATTTTACCATATATGTTAATGGGTTCTTACAACTCTCACTAGTTTTTATAGGACTGAGTACTTATGAGGGCTCTAAAGAAATCCCCACACATTACTTTGTGGGTAATTATTTTACAGTAGGCTAACTGTTTACAACTATGCAATTTAGGCCTTGTTTGTATGAACAGCATCAAGCACACGTGTAGTTTGCAACAGAAATGGGCCACAAAGACCTTCCTTCAGTTTGCCAAAATTGAAAATATTTTATACAACAGCAGAACTATTTGTTTCACAGTCTTACATAGGAACAAATTATTTTTTAATACTAACACAGTCCAAGAATCTTTTCCTAAACTATGTAATGTCCACCCTTTTCAGCAAATGAATGTTATGTTCTAGTTGTTTGAAGAACATTTAGTGGGCTCTCATTTCCTATAATCCACTCCCTCTTTATCTCTCATACTGTAATTTTGGCAAATCAATTAAACCATGCCGTGCAACAAATACACAAATTATTGCATTCAAGCTTAATTTCTAGAATAGAAAAATTACTTTATTGTCCCTCAATGTACTTGCAAGTTTAGAAGAATGGTGAACTAACAAACTAACTGCAGGAGCCTCTCATTCATCATTTTTCACAAAAAAAAAAAAAAAAAAAAGCTTGGTAGGTCAAAAAGGTACTGAATAAAAAAGCCCTATTGAATTAAAAGTTGCTGCTCCTTTGTTTAATTGAAAAATGGGAATGATCCAAATAAACTAAAAGTTAACTTTCTCCAGTAAACAACTAGTGAAAACAAATGTTTCATATTACAGCTCCTGCTTTTAGTGTGTTCTTACAAGTAGATCCAAAACATACCAGAGAAACAAAATGGCAGTGTCATAAAATTAGTACTTTTAGGCTGCCTAATAACAAAACAGCAAGGTGGACTGTCATGCTCCCACTTTTGTTTTACTTTCAAGAACCTGTCTTTTTAACTCTAACGGTCTCTTAGCACCTACATGTGTGCAGGTATAATGTCAGCCTAAATTTAAGGACTTCTGATTTGGAAGATACAGATGAAGGCCCAGCTCTGCTCAAACTGGAAGAGCTGGTTGTGCAAGAGGAAGATTCATGATAGCCTGAGGAATGCAGTGAAAAGAATTCTCCCTAAACAATGGAGGAGGCCATTCTACAAGTTGCTCAAGAATTTCTTTTCTTCAGCAGAGTCCTGGGGCAATTCTAGCACAGAGAATGTCCTGTGAAAAGTGAGAAGGGATGGTTGGAAGCCCTCTTAATGTTAGGGGGTTCTGACAGAAGCAGTCATGAGAGCAGTTTTAGTGATGCATACCAGAGCTAACTCAGCAATGGGAGGTCAAAGCAGAGCTGCTTATGTGGAAGTACACTGAAAACTGTAAGAAGTTCTACATTTTGAAATTCAGCCTGCTTCTGTTGCCAGTGGTAGTTTGGGCAGATAAATGGGTTACAGAGAGCTGCCTTCAGCATAGCAACTTCACCTAGCATCATTCACAGCTGAACTGACCTAAGGCATACATCAAGGCTGGTTGAGTCAAACTGCTGCAGCAGCATGGTAAAGATGGGGATGGGTTAGACCAGATGGTAAGTTACAGTGTGTTGCTGTTGCACTGTGGTGTAAGCTTGCAACTATTCATGTCCTTCACTGGCATTTTAACCACCACTTTGAAGCTTGTAAGTACATTTTGAGTAGAAAGAGCCTTCAGATACCAAAGGCAGTTTGTTATTGTGCACAACTTGAAAGGAAAAAGTCCCTCTGCAAGTGCATGGTCAGACCAAGACTGACTTGTCCAGCTGGACTCTGGATGGAGCTTGCACCTACCTGTAGAATTGAGCCCATCTAGAAGTCCATGTCTGAGCATCTGACCTGTACAAGATTTGGCTGTTCTTGCCCTCCTCCTTACTCTGCAAACACGGGGAAGCCAGCAGGAGTGCTGGAGGAGGGCTGTACTCTTCTCACCCTGCTCAAACCAAAAGGGTCTTTACCAGTACCAACAAGCTTACTCTCAGTAACAGTTAAGAGGAAAAAGTAGAGTCTCTCTCCCCTACCAGTCTTTAACACCAGCCTGTGTCAAGATATTTCAAGTATAAAAAAGAGTCCTCAGAGAAGTCCAAATAGAGGAGCGGGGCAGGGAAGGGGGAAGTGTGGAAGCAATAGAGTGTAAGGAATCAGACACCACTGGCTTTGAAATCTGGGTCTGAAGTTTCACATGTTCCAAAAGCAGATCTGAGAGTTTGTTAGGATTCTGTTGTTGGAGGCTTCCAAGATGAAAGTGGCTTGGGGTTAGAGAGGAACTGGCCAGGGAGGCTACTGGCACATGACTTTGAGAGCCCCTAGAAGACTCAGAATTGTGATAAGAATTCCCTACAAACAGATGCTGGTGGCACAAAGAAGATGAAAAGGAAAACAGAAACTGCTGGAGTTCCCAAAAATAAAATACCCAGTCAGTAACAATACCAAGGAGTAACATGAAAGGGGACAGAGAGATGCATATGTCTATCAACACGAGAGAGAGCTACTCTGGTAGATTTATGGATGACCTCACCAGCAAGACTCCTAAAACCTATTTCTTTTTCCACACTGACAGCAAGGCATGAATTCAGGATTCTAGTGAATATACATTGCAAAACCTCCATGAAGTGAACTTGCAACTTATGCCAAATACCTTATTCCAAAAGATTTTATGGGTCACTTTTCCTCACCATAGTGATCAGGTAACTTCCCTGGGTTGCTAAAAGGTCGTGGAGACAGAATTAACTTTAATCAAGTCTGGTGGTAAAATAACCTATTTTTCTTATGGGAAGGAAAACACCAAATTTTTTAGATTTTGTGTCATCCTTGTGGGGTATTTTGTGGCTCCCAGAGTCATCTAGTTCCCAGTTACTCAACCACCCACTGAATCACAGCGTGGGAACATGTGTTCTAGGCTATGCAAGTCCAAGTAATTTTTTTATGTTAATATTTCTTAACTGTAAGAAGTATTTTCTAGAAATTTAAGTTAAGCAAGCTTGGAGAAAGACAACTAACCATGGATATACACAGATATACTTCATGTGCTTTGCACAAAAAATGTCAGGTATTCTGAAGAACAGTTGCTCGTTATATATTGACACACTTCTTCTTAAATCCCATAAATACATTTAAAATGTACATGTTGATTCTTTTTTTTCCTGACCTGATCTACTTCCTCTTATCTTAGAATGGTAATACATACCACTTGTGGTGTAAAGAAAGATTGGAAACATTATTTCAACCAAATGTGTTGAAGTGCAAATAACAAGTGAACTTTTGAACTCTCTTGCATTCTCTGAGGATCTGGAGGGGTTTCTGCCAGGCTTGGAGAAAGAGCTGAATACGGGTGCTTTTGTTAAAATTTTGGCAAATAGAATTATCTGGAATTAGCATGGTTTATTCAGATTCCAGCTTATCACTTCAAACTAGATTTCTCTTGAATAAGAGTTACTCAGTTTCTCTTATGAAAGTTTCCTGTATGTAAGAGGGTAGCAATGACCCCGTGTTGAATACATGACAGCATTATCAAAACAGAGGAATCTGGGGTCAAATAGTTTGCTGGCTAGCTCTGTTGCCAAGACTGAGTATTCCAGATCCTTATAAAGACATGCTGACACATCTGTGTAATGTGTGAAGGACCTGATGATATGGAACAGTTTCCACACCACCACTTTAAATGTGAGCCTTTCCTTTGCTGAAAATCTCTCCCGCATGTGCAGAGATTGTATGTAAAAAACAATAATGAAAAATATGCCATCTTCAGGTGTGGGGCAAGAACTGGAAAGAAATTTGGGCTCTTCTTCCAGAGCTGACAAAGCACAAAGCAGTTCAGTGTTCTGCATTAAAATGCAGTTTTGCAGTATGTTTACAATACAGTTAGAACTTTGGGAATCAAAAAATTGTTACCTCATAATTGGGAATTGTTAATTGTTACCTCATTCTTTTTTCCTCAGTTTTCAGAATGTTTCTGAATTTCAAAATCACAGCTATCACTTTTAAGTCTGCTTCGTCTTTGGAATGTATTTGCCATATTTTGCATGGATTCTGACTGTATCTCTCCCTTCACTTCTTCCAGAAGTTCTCCTGATTCCTGGTAAAGAAGGAAATTTGTTAGAACATTCCTTGGGTTTTAGGCAATGCCCATTATTGCTCTTGGAACGCTTTGACAAAGCAACTACACAGAGAGATACAGAAGTTGTCAAATCCTGTTAAAATTCATTTAGGTTAAAAATAAATAATGCCATCTCAGAATCCATAACATCTAGAGCTTTCATCTGCATAATTTCCTCTGTCAGCTTGCCTTTTAAAAAAGAATTGTTTCCTAACCCTCTGCATATACATATTTAGTAAAGATTGTGAGTGGCAAATGTAAATTTCCCCTCTTAAGAAAAAGGAAAACCAGAATCCTTAGGATGAAAAAAAGAGGTATCAGATTATCTTTGCCAAAGGATCTGAAAGGTTTTGAAGATGCAGTGCTGGATGTCACTTCACACAATTTTTATTTGTTTGTTTTTCTTTCCTAAACTTCAGGTCAAGTCTGGTATAAATTCCTCTAGGATGGAAAATAAAGGTGATTAAATATAACTCATTCCTGTAGGCAACCTGCAGTCGAACTAAAATTTTATGACCAAATGCTTTCTCCCTTTTTCTTTGTTTAAAATATCAGAAAAAGAACCAAGGTTCCAATAATTACTAGAGCAGATGCAGATGGGTCCTGTCTTTTTCAACAAGTCTGGTCCTTTGCTACAGGGGATAAATCATAGAATCATAGAATGGGTTGGATTGGAAGGCACCTTAAAGATCATCCAATTCCAACTCCCCTGCTGTGGACAGGGGCACCTTCCACTGGACCAGGCTGCTCAAAGATCAATCCAACCTGGCCTTGAACACTTCCAGAGACAGGGCATCCACAGCTTCTCTGGGCAACCTGTTCCAGTGCCTCACAACCCTCACGGTAAAGAATTTTTTCCTAATATCTAATCTAAACCTACTCTTCTTTAGTTTGAAGCCATTTCCCCTTGTTCTCTCACTCCAGGCTCTTGTAAAAAGTCTCTCTCCATCTTTCTTGTAGGCTCCCTGCGGGTACTGGAAGAACGTAAGTGGGTCACACAGAAACTTTCTCTTCTCCAGGTTGAACAATTCCACTTCTTTTAGCCTTTTTTCACAGGAGAGGTGCTCCATCCTTCTCAAATCTTGGTGGCCCTCCTCTGGACTTGCTCCAACAGGACAATGTCCTTCCTGTGCTGGGGACCCCAGAGCTGGATGCAGTTCTCCAGGTAGGGTCTTGAGCAGAGGTAGAAGTCATTTTTCATTTACATGTGCACCATTTTGAATGTTCCAGAAGTCTGTGTTTTCAGTAGCAGCAGGTCCATGCAGCCACATCAGATGCTAACATCTTAAAGCACAGACACGGGGGCCAGAATTCAGGCTTCCCATCTCAAATGTCTCACAGGGTTCTACCGGCCAAGATGTACTCTGCGCAAATTGAGTCCCCATATGGTACAATCAAATGCACTGTCTGGTAGGATGAGCAAATGAAAATGGGGTATTTCTTGGCATTTTGCCTAGTTTCACACCAACTGTCCACTTTTCTTGGTACCCTGCATACCAGCCTGATAATGGTCCAAGAACCACAAATGGATATGTTGTGCATTATCAGCAGTCTCAACTACAGCACCAACTGCAGCTGCACTGAGCAACTTTGTACTTACTGCCCGTGCTCACCTTCACAGACTGTGCACGATGCACGAAGAGCGTGGAACCTGCAGAGGCCCCTCACCTTCAAAAGTCCCAAGCCAACCTTGTCCTTAACAGCAGTGAGGTTTTGTTGTCAGTGTAAAATCTTTTGTAACCATTTTTTTTTGCCAATTGAAAAACAGGACCAGATCCTAAAGACAGTCTGTAGAAAAGGATTGTTTTGTTCCCACCCCTGGATGTGTGTCCAACCTATGTTGCAATATTTGGCTGTGGACTTCTGCCTTTCTTTTCCTTCTCCTTTTTTTTTTCTTTTCTTTTTTTTTGTTAACTCCCTGAAAACAAAAGAGTATATCCATGCAAAGGATCAGATCTATGCTTAAATTTTAAGCTGAGCTCCTCACCTTTAAATCACTTAAAGCCTGGAAAAAATTATCAACATTTAATGCATCTCAGAAGAGTTTTCCAAGTCACCAAGAAATGAGTCAGGCATGAAATGCTGTCTGTAGGTTTAGGGGGCAGCTGAAATATAAATACCCAGTTACCACAGACTGGATTAAGGGGAAAGAAAGATAAGTGTCTTTTACTGTAAATTACAGTAACTACCCACTATGTAAGTTTCCCCCAGTAACTCAATCCAGATCCACGACCTGTACCACAGAAAGGTAAAGGGAATAAAGGAATTGTTAAGGAAGGTTGAACCATGAGATAGAAGAGTGAAAGACTCTGATTCCATACTTAGATAAGGAAGTTAATTAAAGTCATTGCTGACTTTTAATATGCCACATAGCAAATAGCGCTTTAAGGTAATCTGTGTTGCCAACCCCAGAACAGCAACTCCAGAGGACTGCTGAAAGTCAGAAGCAGATGGATAAAAATAGTAAGTTACTGCAAAATTGTAGCAATAAAAAAAAAAAAAAAAATCAGGAGACTGGTTTAAAAGTCAGGAGATTTACAAATTATACAATTTTTTGTACTTTCCTTTTTGTTTCTGAGTCTGTAGGATGGGTTTGAGTCACGTTTTCAGATTACTCTCTGCAATGGAATGCCAGAACTAACTTTTTCTTGCAGTACAATCTGAAGTACTCTGATCAAGCTGGAATTCCAGGAACTGGAACTTAAACGAAAAAGCAAAATGTATGAGACACTGCAATACTAAACATAAATAAAAAAATAAAAATGTAAAGGCCAAAGAAGCATAGTAGTAACAGGTTTTTTTCTGCCTTAATTTTTAAAGAGAAGACTGATGTAACAAAATCCATAATCTAACAATGATAAGTCATTCCTTCTCCATAAGGATTTCACTGCTATAACTTGTAAAGTCCATTGAACTGAACTAGGAATAAAGGTCTTGGGAGCATTCCCATTTTTTTAAGGCAAAAAGGACAACTCATGCATGAGGCAGTAAAGTTTTGGCTGTCTCACAATACACTCAGTGAAGTAGCTCTTTGTGAGTTATCTAAATCTCTTCAGTTATACACAGTTGATGTTTCTAGACATTTGGCTTACTGTTTCTGCTCTGGATACTGATGTCTTCTTCTGTGAAAGAGAACTGTCCCCATAATTTGTGTTAATCTTCTACATTGTGCTATTTGCTGTGAAATTACAGTGTAATAATTTGCAGTGATTTCCTTGACCTCCAATTAGGAAATGTCCTACTGTGCTTCAGGCAATTTATTTTCCCCTAGTGCAATATAAAAATATGTCTACAGTTACAGCCTCTGTGATGTTATTTCTCTATCAGTGACAACACTAACGAAATACTAGGAATGAACTGGTGTGACTTACTAATTGAATGTTTGCCTTCAAGTGGTCTATTGTTTGTAATCTTGGAAAACTGTTCAAACTGAATGTGTAGACTGGCATAAAGTAAGGCAGAATGTCACAGCAAAGATTGTCCTATTTCTACAAAATTAAATTGGAAAGGAGCAAAACAGTAGCCCATGTATTTCTAAACAGCAATGACAAATATAAGCTTTTAATTTCTTCCAGAAAGAGCAACACAGTGCAAAAGAAAAGACCAAAACTCTTCCACCTTTGCTTCCTTCCCACTCCCTCCCCCTCCATCCCAACCTCAGCTGCCCTCCAGTACTTATATTACTGGAATACAGGGAATTTCATCTGGCACAGTTTAACCACTTCCCAAACTGACACAGGATATCCCAGTGTATGCACAATAACCACGCCTGTATCTATAGAACTTTTTCTGGCTTTGACATGGGTGGTATAACCACAGTGGCAAAACTCCCTGTAGAGACAATGCCTTGGCACAAAGCTTGGCATTGAAAGCAACAGAGCTTTTTTGTTCATATTCTCTAGCATCTAGAACAGATTTTGTTCATATTCTCTAGCATCCCTGACAGGTACCTATAAAACAACAGGATTCCATCCTTAATCATTTTTTATCCTAGAGCAGTAGTGATCCCATTGTGCTGCTCTGTAAATGGCTAAAGGGAATAAAAAGAAAAGTCTAACACCAACAGGAGCAGAGAGTATTAACAATTCCTGACAGAGTTCATTCTAAAGTTTAGGTTTAATTTTAACTGTCATAAAAAAGTATTTTAAATAATATTCTACAAGCCTGAAATTCTGTGCTCCTAAAAGTAAAAGCAAATGCTGTAAATAATGCCAGATGCCCTGAACTGAGTCCATGACTGAGTTCATTCTTGAACACATGCTGCTATACAAAAATTCTTCATATCTTATGTTCTCTTAAGTAAATTCTGAAACCATGAGTTCATTTTACCACTACTGCATACAGTCTTATTCAGTGGAAGCATTACTGTCATTTGATCCACCAGTTCTCAGTCCCGCACACAGGAAACACACCAGCAATGCTCATCTTTAACTTCTTCTCCCTCAACCATCATCCCTGTAGCCACTGCTCTTCCAAGAAGATATAAAAACACACCCTTTTTGGCAATGGATATTTCCTTTTAACAATGAAAGACAAACTAAAGAGCATACAAGCCCGTGGCTGACCAAGAACACTCATCTGCACAGCCTGCAGCAGGAAGGATGCCGAGGTGTAATATGTATCTGAAAGAATCGGAGGAAATTTTGTCATCAAGAGGTTTTGGTCTCAGGTGGGAAAAAGGAAATTCAAGACTGATCTGGACTCATCTCATAGATAACCTAAGGATACCGTTGGAATCTCTGAGGTGTTCTAAAATCTAAATCTTTATCAATACGCATAAATTCTTAGCTAAATTATATTATGATGCAGAATGGAAAGGTCAGTAGTGAGAAAATTTAAATATATATTTAACTATTCCTCCCTATCTACCCATTGCAGTTAACTACGTGGCCACTGCTTGTTAGGAGATGTATTTAAACATACCCACCCGCCTCTCCCTGGAACAAAACAAACAACAAAACAATCATCCATGTAAAACATTTCTGTGCTTCCCCATATTCCATGGACTTTGCTGCCCAAGTCATGGAATTACTTTAAACCAGCATGTCTGAACAAAAGAATATTTTGTGGTTTCAATTAAACTATTGATTCTTGCCTGAGCCTTTCAAGAGAAGGTGACAGAATGAGGCACACAACGAGGCACACAAACAGTATCCAGTGATGTTATCCAGCAGAGGTTTGACTGAAACAAATCTTGGATGCTTAATCTCTAGTTTTCACAGAGATGAGGGCTGTTAATTCCTATCAACACTGGTGGGAGAGAAGTACTTACCTACTTTAAGGATGTTGCCCTTGGCTCATTCGGTTGCTTAACAGACCAAACCAGAGCACTGCTATCATCAGGTTGTTTATCTACAGCCCTGAGAAATTCAATACATGTGATTTGTGCAGTTGGATTAACACACAGTTAGACTCACAATTAGGATACAATGCAAAACATTTATCAAGAATAATTTCTTGTAAAAATCTGTAGAATTGCTCAGTGAACTCTGTGAACAAAACAAGATTTGAACTTTCTTTTTTCTTTTTCCCATTTTAATCTGCTTCTTACTGTATTTGTCTTTGCAACCACACATCCCTTCAGAAGGTATTTAGGGTTCAATAGTGGAACATTTAGAGCCAGATTTTCTACAGCATACTGGAGGCCTGAGGAAAATGAACACTTTCCCCTCAGACCCAGCTAACAGAAATTCTTGTTAGACTACGTGAAGTACAAGAAAGTACAATAAAATAAGACAAATGTGTGAATAACAATGTTTCATGGAATTCGAGCATATGATCAGAGTAAGATGCTGCCCACCCTTACACCTTGGACCTCACCACCTCCTCTTTCCACACTTTACCTCCAACGCCTTTTTGTGTCTTATTTCTGTGCGATCTTCTATCTGTGTGAACTTAGCGGTCACGCTCTTATGCAGCCTCTAACATTTTACTTCATCTTTTTCTTTCTTTCGTTTTACTTCTCATTTTTTAAAATCGCCACCTCCTTGGAAACTCTTGAGTAATAAACAGAGAATCAAAAGCAACTGCAAGAAAAGATCAGATAGTTTCCTTTGCATTTCACATTGCAGCAACAAATAATTTGTCATATTACAGTACTGGAGTTTAGAGGTGTGCTCAGAAACAGAAGGAATATTATTTGCTGCCTGGGTCTGATTTGACTGAAACTCTTTGGGGTAGAAGCTATGTATTCATTTCCATGAACTGGATTGTGATAACCTTACTACTGTATAGGAAATCTTGCTCCTTTAGTAGGCTTGTGCACATAAAAGTATTATAACTTCATCCTGTATTTGTAAGAGGTTGTTAATGTCCTTCCATACAAAAGGACCTCTGGGGACTGACTGAGCAGAGGGAGAAAAGTGCCTTGGGGAAGGGTGTGACCTGTTACAAGGGACTCTCCTCCCCCCTTCCGTCCCACACTTCTCCATTTCTAGTGAGCAACCTCACTGGCTGCAGACAGCAGGGCCTGGAGCTGTCATTTAGCTTTGTTCACCACAAGCTGCATTCACACATTTTGAACTGTAGTTTTTGAGATTAGTGAGAGACACATACCACCATGATCCAGTGAAAATACAAGATTGGAGAAGGCAGATGAGAAAAGAGACTTTGTTCCTGTCTTTTATCTGAGTTTCCCCACCTTCAAGTTGCTGTAACCTTAATTAGAATTTACAGGACAAATAATAGGCAGCACCTTCTACCAGAGAAAAAACAGGGAGAAAGTAGAGAAGCTGAAGAAATTTATTCACTGTCCAAATGGCTAAATTAGAAAAACTAGCCTACACAAATCTTCTTTTAAAAACATGGTGTGATTGCAGAGAGGCATGAAATAGTTGTGGCCATGGTCTTTACCTAATGAGATCTTATTTCAAATATTCCTGGCATTTTCATGTTTGGTTAGCTCACTTTAAAACACAGATTTTCTTTAAGAATTTCTTTTATTTCTTTAATGATTTCTAAGTCTTCTTTGCAGTGTGCAAGTTGAATAGAAGTTAAATTTAACTTTGCTTTTAAATGCAAAATAGATAAGGATCAGATGAAGTACAGAGAAGGCCTCTGTAAAATTAGCAGTCAGTTTGTTCCTTGGGAAATAATTAGGAATTATTTTTTCCCAAGGAAGCAAGCCTGATGTTGTGAATTACACTATTATGTCTTACCAACATAAAGAATGTTCACTTCTCATTTTCAGGAAGAGATTATTATTTTAATTTTAAGTGGACTTAGTGCATTTATAATCAATTCCTTGAAATAAACCAACATCTATTACGCCTAAATTGAGATTATAATGTCCACATAGAAACTCACACCTATTGTAGATAAACTCACATAACTTTCTTGCTTATTTAGAACACTGAGAATTTCAGTCAGAGACTGGATAAACCGATGACCAAGGAATTACAGCTTCAGAATAATTTTCTATCAGAAACAATGTAATTGTTTAAAAATCTGCTGACAACTTTGTCCCAAACACTGTAAAGTCATGGGCCACTCCCTTGCTCTCCTTCCCAGCTCATCTCTAAAAAATTGCGAAAGCTGAAATCTGTCATGTTCAATCAGAAAGTGGCACGCTGACAAGAGCGGTGCACGCTGTGGAGCTCTGGAAGCTTCCCTATACTGCAGGTAAGGATCGCATGCTAACTAATGCCCTCAGTTTTATTCTTTATTCTGAAATACTGCTCTACCATCAGAGGTGAAATATCAAAATAATATGACAATTCTTCTTTTCATAACAAGCAACATTTGAATAAACCCTTTACAACAACGGCAAACAATGCATACAGTTTCAGACTCAGCCTCTTAAGTATGTTCCAGCAATTTGCCCGCAGGTTTCTGAAGTGTCTGTGCACAGGTTGCAAATACAGCTTTGTATGAACCATCTTTGTCCTACTGAATATGCAGGTTAGAGCAGTAGTAACTGTGGAAAGAACAGAAGAGCTTTATGCACCCTCTCCTTTGAGGTCACTTGGCAATTTCACCAAAACACAGAAGAGCAGACATAAAAGAAATCTCTTCCCCGTATCTCCTCTACCCTCCCATCCCCATCCCATCTGCCAAGGAATGTTGATCTCCTCTGATTTAATTTCCAGTACTCTTTAGCTTCCTCCACCTTAGCGCATGTGTCAGCCAGCTCAGGCTCTTCACTGAAAGATCCTGCGGAGTAGTAAATTGTTTTCTTCTGATTGTCATCCTATACTGTGATGTCCAGACTTCTGTGGTTGGAAAACCATGGTAACAGTGGATGATACACCACTCAGTCCTCTCAAATTATATTGTAAGTAATACGAGACAGCGCTTATGTTTTGTATAGAAGCAATATAAGACCTTAATCACATTATTTTCTTAGCTGCCCCAACTATTCAGTACAAAGTAGATAGGATGTCCCACAAAGGTGGCACACTTGTGGCTTATGATGCTCCAGCACACAGGCAGATCATTCTTCCTGGTGGAGAATAATGTATATTGATCTCTGCTGTCCTGCCTTGAGGCCTTGAACAGATAGTAATGGTGTGCTGAGACAGCTGCTCCCGGGGACTGGTCTTTGTTTATTTTGTTCTCCAATCAAACCCATAAGTATGACAATAAAGAGCATCAGTTTCAATACAAACACCTAACACATACCACAACTAGGCAATGTTTGGGCCCTTCGCAATACACCGATTTGTTTTCCTGTTTAAATAAATAAACTCGGCACAAATGTTTTTCCACAAAAAGGAAGGAACACCAAGGAAGAAAGGCTGGAGTTTCCAGGTTGCCTGCCCATGCACTGAAACATCCCCAATAGCACTGTCACCTAGATACGCAAATACAGCACTTCAGTCAAGAGAAGATGTGGCCGAGCACTGGTCTGGACCACAAGGGCTATTTCTCTGCATACTCCAAAGCTCCTAGAATGGATCTCTGCTACAGACCTTTCTAGTGGCATTAACAAAATCTTGTGGCATAAACAAAATGTGATTGTGTAACTGTTATGGCCCTTCAAGGTGGCTCTTAAGTAAGGAGAAATCCAAAATACTCTGTTCTCCCTCCTTCCGTTTGTTTATTTATTCATCCCTGACTAGAGCTTGGATTTTTTGCTCTAAGTTAACATGTTTATAAAGAGTAATTTTATTAGCATCTGTTATTTACTTTTCATTCAGTCATTAATTTTCATTAAACGTTCACAGATAAATATGTGTCTGGCAGACTTTTTTGAGGTGATTACACATAAAAATTAAAAAACTGAAACCTGCCTCTTGCAACGGGAAATAATTTTTTAAAAGATATTGCAATCAAAGCTCCCAGTCAGATCTGAGCGGGGAAAAGTTGGAGAACACCAATCCTAGATTCAAATTAGAAATGTTTATGTTTAATATTAAGATTACAATGTAGTGACCTATGCACCAGGCCAAGTGCATGCGACAGGGCTCCTTTCACACTTTTCTTTGTTCCCTAATACCAATTTCATCTTTCCAGAGGAACACTGTGACCTGCTTTGACCAATGGATGGAGTTAATACAGGACCAAATATAAAGCCAGACTGGGGAGAAGTACCTGAAAGACTTTCTGTGCCACAGACAATATTTCTAGATGAGAGACCTTTTTTGATTACAGAGAAGTATCAAGAGAGTACAGACACCTCTCTGAAAACCACAAGTTATTTTGGCAATTTTTTGAGACAGGGAAACTGAAGTAAATGAACTCAGAATTCATAAAGAAATCTATTGCTGAAATCTACAGGAAAAAAAAAAAGTTGATAGATAAGAGAGGTAAACTGCAGGGAGAACACCATTCCTGCTCCATGCACCACAACGCTACAGACACATTTCTCTCTTGAGGGTTCTGCAGTAAATGCTCTGATAATGTTTTTGCTATTTATTCTGCTCACCTGCTCTGTGCACTTTTGTCTCTCTGGCAGGTCCTTGCACGTGGCCCTACTTGTTTCTCCATCATCATCCTGTTATGAAGTATGAAAGTATGGTTGATCTTGGTGCCAGGAACACAGACAGGCTGCCTAGTAAAGAAACAAGAACTTCAAAACACTTAAAAGAATTTACAGAGTCACATCTGGGATCTCCTTCTCCCAAGGATGCATGTACTGAACTTGCCAATCATCGAAGATCTCCTCAGTGCACTCACAGACTACATGTTCCATTTGTAGGGAGGGGTGGAGGGATGCTTTCCATGTACTGAAAGGATCATCTGTCTTGGGGTTTCTGTGAATTTTAGAGATGAGAGGACACAGCACAGAGATACAAAGTGTGAGCATTTCTGCCTTCTTGAGAACACGATTAACCCTCATACTTATGCTCTGAAATAAAACTAGTTACACCCACAGAAAAAATGCAGCCATGTGCAGAACTTGGACCGCATCTTCAGCATGCACCTGAGCTGAAGATTCTCCTGACAAAGCTCAATTTCTATACTGGCTGCTGTTGAATCAGGTGATATCATAGGCCCAGTGTGAATATCAGAGGAGTTGAGCTCTATGCATCTGCCCAGATTCATCCATTTCTATTCAGCTCAATAATTCCACCACAAGTCATTCTCTGCTGCTGCTCCTTACTGAACCATCGTGCAGCCACACATAAAGCTTCACTCCCTGAAGCAGAGCTTGTATTCAAGTTCCCACAGAGGGTTAAGCGAGAAGAAGAGAACGGTCCTGTAGGATTTTGTTTTTCAGTGTTATGGCTTATTTTAAATGAAACAAACTCAAAAATGCACTGTGCTTTGCAGTGGAAGAAGTCTTACACAGCCTTTTAAAGAAATGGCAGCAAATGCTATCGAAGATCTGTTTCATAATATTTACAACGTAGTTGATCCAGACAGTAAGGGGATGACTACGTATCAGAAATCAGGAGAGAGACTTTCTTGCACAGTTATTGAGTGAACATTCACAGAGTCCTGAAGTTACAGGAAACTCCTGATTCATTGTCTGTCATATCCATGGGGTAAGCAAGGGCTGTAACAGCTCTACTTCTAATGGTGCCCCATGTTATGTTTGGTCACACAACTGAGTTTGTGGTTCACAGGTTAGTAGTGAGCCCTCATGGCAAATCAAGTAACATCTGCTTCACCAAAATATAAGCTCAGTGTTTTGCATATGGAAATATATTGTTGCTTCATGCTCATTTTATTTAAATCAGCCTATTAATTTTTGTACTATGCAGTCATTCTCAAGACAAGCATGACCTCAGTCTTTTATTATTTAATGACTTTCCCTTTGTGGGACAACATACAGCTCTTCCATGTTGCTCATCACTTGGAAGAGGACCAACTTCATGAGTTCCTTGACTGAATGAGGAAGGGGGGAAAAGGGAAAAAAAAACCTTCTTCATTGTTTTTTAGGTGCTGAACTCTAGTCTTGCTTTCTTCAAGTTGGAGAAACTCCAGATAATTTCTGCCAGCATGAATATTAATGATATGCTTCTGGGAATCTAAACAGTGGCACAGCAAATTGTTTAACCCTTGTCTGAAGTACAATTTCTTAAGACAGTGAGGTGCTATCCTCTTCTAAGCAGCTTCAGAGCATTAGAAGGGTTTCAAGTGAAACAGGAGAGATTGAAGGAACAGTCATAGTCTCATCTTTTCCCATTGCTGTTTATCGCCAATGAAGCGTTCCTATGGATCTGTAATGGCTCACATTTCTCTGGGGGACAGGAAGCGTTATTGTGTATTTCCACTGAAACAATTTCTAAAAAACAGTCTGAATGCATGATTTTGACATTGAAAGGTTATTTCCCTGCAGACTCAAAGGCGAAGTGAAGTTGTCAAGTGAGACCGACTGTAAGACTGGCAGATGAAACGTTCCTGTTTCAGCAGGTTAGGGCAAATGATGAGGACAGCAGGCTGCTGCCTACAGCAGAAGAAAGGGCCCAGCCCTGCTGCTGGCTTTGCCTGCCTGTGAGACCTAGAAAACCCTCAGCAGCTGCTGTGGCCATGGAGGCCTGGAAACATGTGGACAGGGTTTGGGCTGGTCAGGTTCAGCAGCAGCAGCAGCAGCAGCAGGCACTGCTCCCAAAACTCCCACCCAAACTCTTCTCCACCCAAGCATTGCTGCCTCTCTTCCCCTCCTTCCCGCTGGTGGGAGCCGCCTGCCCTGGCCCAGCCTTGATGCTTTGTTCAGTTTTGCCTCCATCCAAAGATCCAACCTGCAAAAGAGCAGGAGCTGAGGAGGACAGAGAAGCCTCTGTGTAGTCCTGACAGCAGTGGGACTCACTGCGGATGGCCTCACCTGGGTAGGCCAGTCAGTCAAGCTGCTTGAGTTGGATTTTAACAGCCGGGTCAACCCGAATGCCCATTGCTCTCTCCACCCACTGAACACCCCTCCTTACAAATAAAGGCTTGTTGTACATTGCTCGCAAAGGTAGCCACCAGCATCCTTCCCATGCCAATGGGTTGGAATGCGCCATCTGGCCACGCACTGGTGTCGAGGAGGACCACAGGGCAGCAAGCCCTCCTCAGGCTCCCTCATGCACACCGGGAGCACGACCAGCACACCTGGAGCCCACCGCGTCTGCACCGGCTCCACCTGACGGAGAACCCAGTGCCTCTCTTGCCCGCGGTTCGAGGGGCTGCCCTCTGTCCCAGGACGCCGGGTCACCGGGAGAGGGGGAGCGCTTCCTCAGGGGCCCGGCCCTTTCCTCCCATCCAGTGGGAACAGCCGGCTCGGGAGCGGCCGCCGGCCGGCTCGGACAGGGGTCGGGGAGCGGGGGCTGCCCCGAGGCGACCCACTGATGGCGGCGGGCGCCACGCGGGGCCGGCGGCTCCCGCTGCTGTCGACGGGGTGCTGGAGCGGGGCGGGGGCCGGGGCCGGCCGGGCGAGTGGAGGGGAGCGGCCCCTCGGCCGGAGGGGTGTGCGGAGCCGCTGTGGAGGGCGGAAACGGGGTGGGGGGATTTGCGTCAGTGAGGGAGCTGGGAGCGGGCGAGGGCGGGCGGGACGGAGGGACGGACGGACGGACGGACAGACGGACGGAGGGAGCCCTCCGAGAGGCACTGGCTCGCCCCGCTCGCCCGCCGCCGCTGCCCGCCGCCCCATGGAGCTGTGCCCGGGGCCCGCCGTGCCCTGGGGATGGGCGCTGCCGCTCCTCCTCGCCCTGGGCGCCGGGCTCAGCCACGGCACCCCGCACCTGCCGTACTCCCGGCCGGGCTCCCGCAGCAAGTGAGTACCGCCCGCCCGGAGCGGGAGCGGGAGGCGCTGCCGGCGGCGGGGCGAGCTGGGGCGAGCCGGGGCGGGAGAGCTGGGGCGGCGTGCGGGCTCCCTGACGGGCGCTGTCTTTCCACCCTCCAGGAACTGGTGCGCCTACATAGTGAACAAGAACGTGAGCTGCTCGGTGCTGGACGGGACGGAGAGCTACGTCCAGGCCCAGTACAAGTGCGCCTGGAACCAGTTCCCCTGCCAGCCGACCCCGGTGTAAGTAACTGAGGAGGCGACCTCGGGAGGGCAAGCGCTTGGCTGCCCACTGCCAAGCCCCGGCGCGGAGGTGGTCGCTGCTGCGGCGCTCGGGTGGTTCCTGGCACCCCAAAAGCGCAGGGCCGGGGCAGGAGGGCGCGGACAGCCCCTGGTCCGCAGCACGCCCCAAACAAAGCGCTCTCTCATGGCAAACATCAGGCGGCCGGAGCTAATTGGAGCCAGATTGAGTTGTTGGTCTGTGCAGCCAGCCCGCCGAGAGGGAGCTGCGCTGGCACACCTCGTCGGCGTGGTGGGGCGTGCAGGCAGGCGGAAAGCACGCGGGCTGCTTCCCATGGACGGCGGGAACGCCAGGATCTGCCGGGAGCGCACCTATGGGCTGCCGGGAGCGCACCTACGCACCCTGGCTCAGAGCTGCCAGGGTACAGCCACGCTCAGAGCCGGTTTTGTAGGTGCTCTGTGTTGCTGGATCAAGAGAGAGCCAGGAACGTGAGCCAGCTGCTTTACAGTCCGTTTTATCCCTGTCCGTTGCCCAGCAAGGGGAGCTGCCAGTGCAAAGATTTTTAAGGGGGAGGTATATAAAGTTACTTGTTTGATTTTAAGCTTCATGAGTGTGGCCACGTGCTAGTCTGCAGAGTGGCCACCTACGGCACGCCGTGCTGCAGCAAGGCTGTGTGTGAGCCTGCAGGTACCGTAGGTGTCAGGGAACAGATGTATCTCACCTTCCAGCTAATCTCAGGCAAGTTCCCTTTCCTCAGTTTCCCACTTGAGAAGCAGTAATATTTGCACGTTTCTGTTTGAAAGCTCTTGGTGCACCTCGTGAAACCTCTCCCAGCAGACAGTGGAAGGACACCCACAGATTTTTGTAGGCTCAGACTTGGGCTGAGGTGATAATGAGGATTGTTTTACAGTAAAACTTCAGTAACTAGTTTTTATTTTGACGTGAAAGAGTGAGAATGAAACTGATACTGCTACCTCCTGGGTACTACTGAAATATGACTGTGGACATTGATGACACTGCCACCCTGGGGCCCGTGACAATAGGTGTTGGGTGTTTGGCATTCAAATGCACTGCTTTCTGTCTGTTTGGGTTGCTATTTTTGTTTAAAAAAAACAGCTTTTCTCTATTGGAAAATATAAACACTAGAATTTGAGGGGAAAAAATAAAGACAGCAGGCAGCTGAGTAACACTCTCTTGTGTAATATCCCATTTCTCTTTGGAGTGTTGGACTGGCCATTTTGGACTTGTGACTGAGTTTATGAACTGTGTAATGGGGTGTGCCCTCTCTCCTGAGAAGTCTCTGTAGTGGAGCTACAGAGGAGTGAGGAGTGGTTGAAATTGAGCTCTTTAAACATATAAATCACCAAACATTGAGATAAGGAATTTCAGAGGCGGTAAATTAGGACTTTTCATGGACTGTTTGCTAGTAGATAATGAAGAAAGTGCAAAGGCATTGCTTCTAGCTCAGGAAATTCCTGAACTGAAAATGTTTGAGTGTGTGAGGTCTTTGGCAGGAGTAAGAAGGGGAAGCCCATCTTGAGCAGGGGGCTGGACTGCATGACCTCCAGAAGTCCCATCCCTTTCATATTTCTCTGTGGTTCTGTGAAATGGTATTGTCTGTCCTTGTGCTTCTGAACATCTGGAGCTGGCTGCTGTCAGAGAGAGAATATGGGGCCAAACAGACATTTGGTCTCACCAGCTGTGTCCAGTCTCATGGGGTTTTTTTGTTCTTTTGAGAATGGGATTAGATACTTATCATAAGACTTTGTTTCCTCAATTTGACTTTCTTTGGTGAGCATCACTGTTATTTTCTTCTGAACTGTAGTGGCAACTTCAAAACAATTCCTTATTCTTAACATAAAATATTTTAAGCACCTTACATAGCACCAGCTGATTAACACTGAAAGATGGTGGAATATTAAAATCTTGAAATTTTATTGTGTTCAAAACTTTTGAACTTTTTGACTTTTATTTTTCTGTCTAGTGCGTATATAACTTCTCTTAGTGCCAGAGTAGGAAAGGAGCTAATCCAAAACATTTGAAAGACATGCCTCAAATCCTGCAAATCCCTAACTTCAGTCCTGTGAAAAGAATTGTTTAATTCAGAAGGAATAGTGGTCTGAATAACAAAATATGTTTATATATGTTTATTAGCTCATGCTGACATAAATAGGAGAGGAAAGAGCTATAAAAGCAACAAAGAAATAACTGTGAGGACTTTTCGGAAATTATTCTCTTTCCTTCCTTTATACACTTGCATAGAGAACTTAAAATGAACTAAATAGCAGATATTCATGGTAATAAAGTACAGTCCCTGTGCAGTCTCCTCCTGATACCCAGGGTTTATCTAAGAGCTCATTCAGCTGCAGACAGTGGGGACAGTGAGATCCAAATCAAACAAAGAGTTCCTTAACTGTATCATAGATGTAGGGGTTTCATTAGTGCTTAAGGACTATTAAGTCTATTTTTTAATCAGTCACTGGATTTACTGTTGATGTATTTATAGTTGAAGACTAGGTTTAAAGAACCTTTCTAGTGTTTAGGTACAGTCTAGGTTGTGCATAGCAATTACTTAGATTGCATTTTATATGGGAGCATTTCACTGCCTTAAACATACAGTGTACTCCCAAACTCCATGTGTTCTTCACATACAAGGCAGTGTGTATTCAGATTTGGATTATAGTCAGCACTGATTGTCCTTTTAGTTTTTTTTATTTTTTCTTTTAGAAATACAAAGCTCTGGTGATTAAGCCTAAAATCATATGCACGCATGAACCCTTTTTATCTACCCTTTAGGCCCATTAAAACATAATTTGTCTGGAGGAAAAAAAAAACAACCTACAAACCAATAAAATCCCCTGTTGGGATGACTATAATTCTAGAAGTGTTAACTATAAATTCACTTTGGCTAGGGGGGGTGTATTTCCTGAACTGTTAAGTTGAAATTCAGGAAATTTTTACACTTCATTGTTTAAGTGTTCTATAGGTACTTGGACTCGATAGTGCACTTCCTTACTGAAAAGTTGGTGAATGCTTTGGCTCATTAAGGTGTCAAGGATAAATGTGAGTTGAAGTGTGGCTGCTTAAGAGATAGGAAGAGAGGGAGTAGAAAGAGCAGAAAGTCCCTTTGAAGTGTTCCCTTTGAAGTATGGGGGGCTCCTGATTTATTTTTCTTAAAACTGTGAGTAGCAAAGGAAGGAGGAATGTTGTTATTAGTAGGTCATTGGGCTAAAAGGTACTTACACAAAATATTAATGTTTTTACGCACTAAAAAGAACTTGGATGTTCTGAAATTTAATATCACTTCATAAATAACTGACCACTCCCTGCTTCTTTCATTGTGAATTTCCTTTCCTAGCTTTCTTATGAATGGTTTGGTTACTTCATTAGCATTATTAGCAACTTATAACTAATAGCATTGTCTTGATTCTAAATAAAAAACGTATTGCCCTTGTGGTTAGATTCTACACACTCTTTAGGGTTTTGGCTTGTTTTGGTCAATGTAGCTGCTTCAGAGCAGGGTACTGTCATACCACTTGTTTGTTTTGCTTCGTGTTCTGTGGAGTATGTTGGGACACCTGGCTGTACCACAGGTGCTCCAGTTTATGGCCCAGCATTTTTGGGAAAAGCTGCTCTCGCTACTAAGGTTTTGATTTTAAAGTTTGAAGTTAACCAAAGTGGCTGAAGCAGAGGGATGTTTTCTGGGTTTCTGTCTTCGCTACAGAACTGCAATAGGACTTCCCTGCAAATCAAATAAAAAGAAATTTAGATTGGTAAGAGCCTCTGGAGGTACGTAACCCCCCCATGGCTCCCAGCTAGCAGGAGAGCCAGCTTCAGGGTTAGATAAGGTTGCTCCGGGACTTGGAAGAGGGGATGTTTTATCAGATCTTCTAATTCGTGTACCAACCCCCATTAATTATGCTCATGTGAGTGAAGATATTTGTGGGCTGTAGTCAGGTCATTGTCCTTAGCTTGTGAGAAGTGAATTTCATGGTTTAGTGTAAGCTTCTCATCATAACACTAATAAATGTTTAATAAGAAAACCCATTATTTCATTTTGTTTCACATACTTAGAAAATGATGAATGAATCAATAGCTGAATTGGCAAGCCTCTCCAAATCTCTCATTGAGCAATATTTTCCAACTTCTTGTCATTTAATACTTTTAAATGAGCGTAAATAGACCCACTGCCAAACTAATCACGGTTTTGTTCATTGCCCAGAAGAAGATTTAAAGCAAAAGATTTAAATAACTTTAGAGGATATGACTAGTAGTTTTCTGCATTCAGAAGTGTCAGGATAGATGACTCCTTATGAGTAAAACACAGCTTTTAGTAAGCAGCACTCAGTGTTTGTCAACAAAATAATACTAAGTAAAAGTGGAAATGTATTACTGAGGAACAGCATATGAGACTTCCACTTTATGTTAAATGGCTTCATCAGTCTGGCAACCCCAGAGCAACCTGGGTGGAGCACATCAGCCCCAGTCTAGGAACATGTAGGAAATCCACATCTCAACTTCCAAAACTTCAACAATCCCAATGCAGTTTTCACTGAGACTGTTCAGTTGCTAGAAATTAAGCATACAGACCAGTGTCAGAATGCTCAGCACCAGGCAGGCTCAAAACCTCAGATACACAAGTCAGCACAGATCAGAGCCTGTGCCTGCCACTGGCCTCCAGCAATACATATCTTGTAAGAAAAACTTTCAGGATGCACGAAAACTTGAAGGGAAAGTGAGAGCTGTTTAATGTTTCCCCTCCAAGTATCTATAAAGGTCTTCAGTATTTTTTTCTCCAGCTTCTTGTATTTTGTATGAAGCAGAGTTTCTTTGTACAGGCTCCAGCTAGCAGACTGCATAGGGAGGTTAGCCTAAGGGGTTGTGCATTGAAAACAGTAAGGAAACTTAAAAAACTTCAGTCTCCTGGAGTGCTTGTTTGAAAATCTTTGAGGGCCTGCTGGGTGTGGTAAGCTTTCTTGGCTGTCTCCCCAAGCCTGAAACTGTGCATCTCTGCCTCCACACACAAAACGCAACAGAGTCTTTCTTCTCTGTGAACTGGACAGGGAATTCTAATTTCACACATCATCTGAGTTTGTTGCAACAATTTTTTAAAGAATCACACACTGCTCCTCACTTCACATTAGTATAAATACTTAAGAGTTTTATGCTTTTCAGGTTTGAGAAATGCGTGACCTGGAGGTCTGGGGCCTCTTCTGTTAAGCACCAAACTGTTGCCAAAACAACGAATTTTCTCTTTTAGGGAGTTGCTGACCTATTTAAAGTGTATTTTGTCATAAATCACCCAATAGCCAAGGAACATGCTGCACCATTAGAAAGTGGGCAGTGCCAGTTTTACACATTGTGGATTATTGCTCCCATCTGACTTCGGGTTTGCATTCACATCTCATCTTTCCTTTCCCCTCTGGTTCACTTTTGGCTTGGTGTCTTGAAAAGTAACAGCTCTCAAAACAATGCTCCATTTTATTGTGAAAGTT
>JAWWES010000081.1:102325989-102376400 GCA_035583135.1 Lophotriccus pileatus | reverse complement strand
CCCTCTGGTTCACTTTTGGCTTGGTGTCTTGAAAAGTAACAGCTCTCAAAACAATGCTCCATTTTATTGTGAAAGTTGGGATCCCAGCTAATCCCACAGTTAGCTCTTGCATTCATGAAAGTATTGGTTATCTGTTCTACCTGTGTCTGTTTTAAATAATCTGTAAGCAATAGCTAATTCTAGAGCATCCTAGGAATCAGTTTATTCCATGGGCAGAGAAGCAGGAGAGATAATATTGGAGCTCAGTTTCTCAGGCAGCTTTATCAGTAGCAGTGTTCTGCATCCTCACTTGATCCTTCCACTTGTGTAAGGTGAGAAACTTGGTCCTTGCTGCTGGAAGAGGCACACGAGTATGTTGGTAACATATAACCTGTTGCAAAATTGCTCCTGTTCCATCCCTCACATTGCTGCTCTACAAAGTTTTCCTGAGATCCTTTTGAAAGGACTGTATTTTCAGGGTTTTCCTATCCCATCCGTTTAAGTGGGATTTTAATAGCTTGCTGTTGGTCTGTCACCACATGTCTGAATGGTATAGGTATATCTTGTGACAAGATGGAAGGAAGCAACCATGTAAGATAATTAAGATTGCAAATCCCAAGAATGAAGATCTGCTTTGAGCTTTGCCACAGGCTGTCTGTGGCTGCAAGTCACTTAAATGCATCCTATGTCTTAGTTTCGCTGCTCCTAAGAAGAGGAGGCCTACCTAGTGGTAATTTATCAATATTAAGAGTATTAACATTTCAAACTTCTGAGCATTTCCTACTGGACTTTAGTGGTCAGCTCTTTGAAAATAAAATCTTGGGTGGCTGAGAGAGAGTTAGGTAGGTATTTGTGTGTGTGTTTCTGTATAAAGATATATATACAACAAGAAGAAATAACAAATATAAGACATGAGGTCATGTTTGAGAGTGTGCAGTCCTTTGGCTCTTTCTTCCCAGGAAGAAACATTTCTCTCCCAAGAGAGAAAATTGTAATTTGAATCTCATCTTTTTTTGATAGAAGAATTCTAGCTGAGTGGCATGAAATTCTCTGTGTCAGTAATAAACAATGGCATTTCTGGAGACTTTGAAAGGAGCTACAAATGAAACCATGTGGTGTTGCCTGAGAATAGTTGAAAGTTTTTGTTTTCTAATATTTCCTGTAATCTTCTGCCTCTCTTATTGAAAAAAAACCCAGCCAAACTCTGAAATAAAATTCAGGGTTCTGTCAAATTCATTGAAATAATGTTCAGCATTGAAGAGAACTGTGTGCGAGAGACCGGCCTATAATGAGCTGATTTGGGCACCGTGATCATCTGCTCCTTCTCCTTCCCTGGCACCAATAGGTGAGACAACAGTTTTATTTAGATGTAGGGAAAAGTAACTTTTTCCTTCCCAGCAGGAGGGAGTAATACAATCACCTGTGCCAGGTCTCTGCCCACTAGCAATTTTTTCCGTTGTGCTTTTCAGGTAGCATGAAGACACCAAATAAAAATAAGCACTGGAAAAAAGCACTTAGTCTGTAATGCTCATTCCTATTTTATGCAACATTTAGTAAAATTACAGTGCTTTCATAATCAGATATTGAAACAGTCATTGCAGTGACCTGGATGGGTGGTTTCTTGGTTGTGTACACAGCAGGCAGTTGTGTTTCTCTGGATGCACAGTGCTTTGACTTATTCCCTTGCTTGCCTTGAGCTTCAGTCCCTGTTAATGCTCTCAGCCAGCAGCAGCTTTTTATTCAGGATTTATTTCAGAATAGATCTGGTACAAATGTTGGCCACACTATACGTTAGTGAAAACTTTATTAAAAGCTCACTTGTGTACCTCTGTGAGCCCAGAGAAGCTGAGCCTCCTTGGTCATATGTGCTAATTGGTACTCATCACAACTTTATGTTTTCCACAGAGGTGCCTCAAAATTGTGTTTCTCCCAGCACAAAAAAATTTGAATCACTCTGTGGTTGCTTTTCATAACAAATATTAGGTCCTGATTATTATATTATCCGTAGACCTGGCCATGGCTTTTTGGGATCTTCAGTTAAGATAGCTGTGACTAGGCTAGTGGGTAAAGTCAGTGGCATTTTTTTCAAGAAAAAGTAATTCCTCAGACCCCAGTGCCCGTGAAGACACGTACTGACCTACTTCATGTAAATTTTCGGGAAAAAAAAGCCAGCTAAAGGAAGAATAGCAGTGTAAAGATAAGATTTTCTTAAGTCTGTCTGTAAGAAGAAACTTAGTATCTCTAAGACCAGATCAAAATGGAAAATTATTTTGGGGTGCAATAGGATTTCTTGTAAATCGATTTTGCTGCGTTGTATAATTGGAATTTATTATGGCCTTGATGTCTTTCTTTCACATAACACCTAGACTTCTGCAGGTTACTCTATTCCTGTCAAAACATCTTTTCACTGCTTGCTATAAATGCCTTAGGATAAACTCTTAGTAAAGACACATTTTTCTCAAATTAAGCTCATCTGTGGGCTGGAACACAAGCTGGCTGCCAGTGGTGCTGTGCAGTAGTAAGGTTATAAAAGAACAAAATCCAGAGGTGGGGTTTGACTCAGCCTGAATTCAGTTGTCTGCCCTCTATACGGAGGGATGAATGTGAGCGTGGGAACTTAGACATGCAACTAATGGTGACTCAAATGCAAGTCAGTGGTGTCCAGCGTGCTCTGTAGGTAATCAGATGTAAATAATGACTTTAGGGTGAGATGCAGCCCTAGTTTGACTCCACTGGCTGTATTGACTATTTCTGTTGGCCATCATGGAAATACAGACAACTAGTGCCTGTCCATATCTACGCAGGAGGCACCTGAAATCCAGGAGTGCTGAAACTTGACAGACAACCACTGGAAGTCTCCCACGATTTCAATGGAACTAGGATTTCTGGCACCATTTGTAGGGGTTACAATTAGGCCTGCAGTCTTGGGAAACAACAAACTTGGGATCAACTGGTTCTAGTTTAGTATTTGTGTAGTATAAACCTACAAAATAAAAAATGTTTGGTCAAAGTACGTTTGCATTTGTTTTCATCTAGGTAGTATTTTTGAGAGTGACTGTGCTACTTCAGCATTCCCATTGCAATCTGTATTGGAAATTTAGATGACTGGGACAGTATAACTGGATAAAAATAACTATCAGACTATATAATTTACAAAGAACGGGTCCACATTCAGTAAAAGTGTGTAAGAGTGAAGATTTGTTATCTTATATTCAATAAGACAGCAATTTTCAGGCTGCTGAAGTATGGCACTCGTTCCAATCGCTACAGAATTTTGGACCAACCCTAAAGCTTTGTGCTCAGAATAAACATTTTATACGCTGCTTATGCAGAAACATGTGCTGATTCAGCGGTCCCTTCCTCACAGTGAGGATGTGATGGCGCTTATCTCACTACATTTCCCAAAAGGTTGAGTGTTAATATCTAGTTCCAGAACTAAGCCATATGTTTTCCCACCAGTTTTGTCCAAATGTTTCTGATTTGTTTTATTGCTATTAGGTGACATTCCAAATATCAGTGTTAACCATTTCCTTCTGTGGTTTAGCACCATGAGAATATTATAGCTTATTCCCTAGTCAAAATGTCTAGCATTTACAGCAAACATGAATTTTTAATTAAGCATTTCCTAAGGATGTACTTCGCTTTCAAAGAGGAGGAATATTTGAATGCTATTGTCACCCTGTACAACTTTATTTCAGCTGCAAAACACTTAGATATTAAAAGTGAAGATTTGCATTAGCATTCTGAATGCGTTTTCTCCTCTGATCAGCATGTTGAATTCATGGTGAAGGTAGTAGGCTTTGGTAGTTACAAGCCTATTGTGGCAAGACTCCTAAAAAGCAGCTGTTGTTATTTGCTCTGTTGCTAGGAAAGATTAGAGACTGTTGAAAGAATTATTTCAACTACAGTATTTAGCTCAGTTCATCAAGGGGATATGATCATCGTCTTGGACTGAAAGTCTACAGGAGGTTGGAGTGACTAGGCACAGTAAGTGCTGGTGTATTGTATGTAACTTTTAACCACGTAAGAAATCATGATTTTTAAAAATATCTTTAAGATACTTGTAAAAATAATTGTATTTAGTAACACTTATATGAGTAACAGAAATCCAAGTCAACTGTAGGAAGATTTGATGTTTTGCTCGTTTTTAATTGCATTGCAGCATTTAGAGGCATTAAAGCAGAGCCTCAATTCTTTGAGAGATTTCTGAATTTTTTTGAACCCTTTTGACCAAATTGCCTCACTATATAACTCTGTAAAGATTCACACCTACCAGATACACGATGTGAAAACTGATGATACATTCTAACCATGTAACTCTACCGAGCTTCTTAGAGAACAACATTTTGTATCTCTGGCTACATGGAGTGCATTTCTTGTGTTTAAATGTTTGTGGTTGTATGTTATGCATTTCTTGTGACTATATGTGAGCAATTGGGTTCAGAATACTGCAGAAATAAAGGCATGTCTGATTTGTATATTCTGGTAGCTCCCAGTCCTATGTATCACAAATTATTCTCAGGATGTGGTCCCTCGCAAGAAGTTACGGTTTGTTTTTTTGTAACCAATAATACATTGTGTTCGATGCTGTTAGACTGTTACATCCTAGCAAAATCCTGGAAGTGTCCAGCTCCTCCACTGAAATTCATTGAGCAATCAAAGTTCTGGCTTTAAAAAACTTAATGTATGATTGAGAATCTCCCTCAGGCTGGATGCCTGCTGGTGACTGTCATTTATCAGTGCAGCTGGACAGTGCTGGCACAGTGGCACCATTCCTTTGCATGGGCAACTTGCACAACAGCTCTGCATGAAGTATGTCATCGGTAGAGAAGCTGCATCAATGAAGCTGGGATTTTTAAGACATTTTTATTTGACTGAATTTGAATTAGAAATGTGTCAGTGTAAGTTCCTGTTTCCCAGCCTTACATGACTAGCCTTCCTGGAGGAAATGGGAGTAGCTCTGTGATTCATTCAGCTGGACTGACAGAATAGAGAAGGAATAGTTCTTGGTAAGTAAATCTGACTTTAATTTCTGAGCCATCCATGAGTATAGCTGTTTTGTTACCATAGATCAAAATGTGAAATATGAAAACCGTTCTAGATCCAGATTTTGAAATATTCTGATTCTAGCTTATTTGTTCTCTAGGAGAATTGTGGTTTAGAATTCAAGTTAGTCTGTATTTGATGTGCCATATCTGAAATCAAAACAGATCCAATTTGTGTATTTGCTTAAGTTTTCAAACTGGCAAGAATTTGTAAGAAATGGACTGCTACAACATTTAAAAGTTGTAGATGCACAGTGTTTATATTTTATAATTTAGAATGTGAGAATTTTTCTTCATTTCAAATAATTTATTAAATCATATTGAAGGATTTTATGCCTCTTAGGATCATGAAACTATGAAACAAAAAAAAGAATGTCAAACATGCTTATTTTTTATTTTTAAGATGGAGTTTATAAAAATTTGCACATATGAAAAATATTGAGCTTGACTTCTTTTTGTTTATATTCTTCTTTTGTGTCTTATGATTGAAGTCATTCTTATGTTGAAGTCATCTTAAAGTGTCTACATTGATGAACATGACTACAGAAAAGGTATAGAAAGAGAAACTTGTCAAAAATATGCTAGAAAATCCTCATTCTGTAATTAGAGCAAAGCAGTGCACAATTTGCATAAAACTACTCCTTATTCCTTTTATGAAATTATTTTCAGCTGTATTCTTAAACCTTTGTTAGGAAAAAAGAGAGGTGTTTGAAAATAATCAAAATACTGTAATTTTCAGGAAGGGGGTTGTCCCTGAAAGTGTAGAGAGGAACACACACAAAGTTTGGAGCAGTTAAGTGCTTCATGGAAATCAGAAAAAAGTATGTGCAACCATTTCCGGCATGTGAACATTAATCTGGAAGTTCAAAGTTTGCCTTTCAGTAATGTGGTAGTTGTGAGAGAGGTTGTAATGACTCTCAAAACCACTTCAAAACACTAAAGTGTCTAGCTAATCCTGTTGCTCCTGACTCTGGCAGCTAGGAAAGGATTCAAACCCAAATTATCTAGACAAGATGTGGTTTAATACTTTAGATAAGGGAGAAGGAAAAGGAAGTTCCTGGGTGGCCAGGATATTGTTCTTCCCAGTGTTGCCCTCTATGTTGCACTCCTCTATTTAATTTTTAAAACACTTGACCTTGGGGATGTCTGTGCTTTATATTTGTAAGCAGGATTCAGCAAATGTTTCAGTGACAATTGTAGAAGAAATGATGAGCTGGAGTGCAGTCTACAGCTGTTTCATACATGGTGTTGCGAAGGTGAAGAAGGATTGGAAACCCACTCTGAGTTTACGTGCTCCGAGTCAGCGTCTGAAAAGCTGACAGCCACAGCAAACCACTGTAGTTATGAGCAGCTAACAGACAGGAGATACAGCACAGCCTGCCCCTGCCTTCCTATGTAATCGAGAGGCTTATTGGAACAAGATACTCTTGGCCCAGAAAGTAACTTTTTCCCATTAAATGAGAAGTCATAGACAAAGTAATAATGCAAAACAACACTGAGTATATGCAAAAATTAGAATGTATTTTGGCAGAATTGGGAAAGGTATGGTTAGAAAAGAAAAAAATTCATAGTTAGTAGTAAACATTTTAACCAGCCTGCCACAAGTTTGTTAATCAGCTTACCAAAATGGGACAGCAAATGTCTGTCAGATGTGGGACATTATATTAAAATTATATATCTGGAGGTGAAATATGCTGAATAAAAAAAATATGGAATTATTTCAGCAATTATTTGCACCCATGGCAAGAGAAGCTTTGAAGGGTAACTGTTAAACTAACTCTCACTCTGTGACTTTGAACAGAAACTGTTTCACAGTCAATGTAAGAATTTAACTCTTTCCATTTGATAGCTGAATACTGATTTTTTTTTAACCAATAAGGAGTTTTGCAAATTAATACAACATAGTATTTAATGAAATATCTGGTGATTTTTGTGTGCTAGCATGGCTGCTTTTAATGCCTGTTCTGTACTGTATTCTTCCTCTGTCGCAAGAGACAATCCCTATGAGCCCAGCCGGGCTATGTGTGAAATCTGTTGCAGAGCTCCTGTAGAGTCCTTTGCTGCTGTTCTGTATTTATTCTGCCAGTATTACTATTTTAGAGACATCTCAGCTGTGAAGTGAGCTTGTCATTCATTGTGGATGCAACCTGTTGTTATAATCTGAAATAATCTTAATCTTTATGAGAAATTGGGATTTTTTGTTTCTCTGTGTTCCAAAAATACAGTTTTATAGGGCTCAGGCAGCAAATCCCTGTTTTCCTCATTTTCCTCTTCTCTCAACACAGAATGAGCTGTACCTTAAGTTGATTTAGTTTTTATAGAATAGCAAAACCTCTGCTTATAGTCTGGTGGGATACCATAGAGTCTTACCACAGGTGAACATGCAGTATGTGTATGAAGGAAAGTTATGAAAGAAGTCTATGGTTAAAGAAAGGTGCACAATCAGAATCCCTTTGTCATTTATTAACTTATGAGTGATTAATCAGGGAAGCTCAAGGTTGTATGTACATAATGTGTGCACAGGTTTGTCCACCAGACTCTTTTCAACTTAACTAATGAAGTAGAAAAGAGTTGATTTTTTTGTTGGTTTAGTATTTCATCTGACTCCTTCTTTCATGTCCTTGTCTGACTCATGCTTTCAGCATTTTGTCCTTCTCTGGAATATCCCTTCCAGTTTTGACTACTCTGTATCTATGGATCCTGATGAATGGTTTAAGTGAAGACTGTGGAAAGACAAGTGGGATGAAGCAGGCAGAAACATTTTTTGATGTCCAAAAGAACCCTGTGGGTGGGTTTGCAAGGAAAAGCAGTTACTAGAGGAAAAAGGTTTTGAATTTATAGAGTAATACATTGATGGTCACTGTTACTCTCAGTGGTGTCTGAGAAGTTGAATCTTCACTTGGCACAACAGTTTATCCCTCTGCTCATCCATGAAAACCCTTATTCCATGGCAGTATTAGTTTTTCCTGACGTTACTGTGTTGAGCGCAGGTAACTTTAAAACCTAGACTGAAATGTTTGTTCGTTTGATGTTTGAAGCAGAAAATGAATCATAGAGGAAAGTGTTTGATTTTCATTGGGGGAAAAAAAAACAACAAACAAACCAAAAAACACAAAACCAAACAAAACCAAAACCTGTTTTAATTTTTACTTTAATCCAAATAGCAGGTTAGGTTACAGATTGTTTAAAATGCTTTCTGTTTTGGCAGATACCGAACGAGTTTCAGACCTCGGTACACAGTTGCATATAAGACAGTAACAGAGCTAGAATGGAGATGTTGTCCCGGGTACAAAGGGGAAGACTGCAGGGAAGGACCAGCAGAAAAGCCAAACGCTGCTCGTCGTCCCACAACACCAGCGAAAGCTGTTGTGAAGAAAGGCGCAGGTAAGTTTTGGTTTGAATTTTGGTAGGCATGATCATGTCTGGTTTCTTGTTTTGTCTTTTAAGGATAAGAACCATTATGGTTTCTATTAAAATCAACTACTGGCAGGTACAAATGCCATATGGAAGACACTGTGTGGTGGGAAAATAATAGCCAGGCAAAAGCGGTCTTGATACCAAAATTTCCTGAAGAATACCAGAGGGTTGGGCTGTAGAATGCTGGCTGGAAATGCTAGCTGACTACTCACGGTTCCAGAAAATCTTTGTTTTAAGATTGGAGTTTTTCTGAGAATTTAGAGGTTTTTTTTTTCCTGTGATTTCTCCAATGTTCAGGAAAAAAAATAATTAAAAAAAGAATTGAGAAGAACTATTATTAAAACAAAAAAAACCCCACAACAGGTACTAATTTTGATTATATATAATGGTCCCTAGCAGTTTCACAGTGTTTTGTTCAAGGTTGTGCAGATTTTGCAGATTTTATGTTAGATTACCTGCCTTAATAGTAAGGAGTAAGGGAATAAGTAAGGATAAGCCTCAGTTTCTCAAAGAGTATTTTAAAGAATGAATGACATTTGTTTGTGTAAGATACTGTCTTCTGAAAGGGCAAGAAGGAATGCTGTTACTGCTGTATTATGCCTTTTCTCCATTATCAAAAAATAATAAACAGATGTTTCCTTCTGAAGGGCTTTTTCCAACAGAATTGGAGATTAGTGTCACATATAGCGCTTAGTCAGATTCCCACATGTGTTTTCTGTGTAGTAGAATGCACTGAATGACTTAAAACATGGTTTCAAATTAGTCCTATAGATTATATACCTGCTTTAAAAATAGCCTTTAAAATTATTTAGTTAGCCCACCTAAAACATTATTTCCAAAAGATGATAATAAAACATGGTAATATCTGTATCATTCTTCTCTCTTCTAGACTAAATAAAAAAATTACTTTGACTTTTCCTGAAGTTTATCCTTTCTTGACCTCTGATGATACTTGGTTTTTTGTTGTTGTTCTGGATTTTCTGCAGTTGTCACATATTTTGCTTGAAACTGAACATCCAGAATTGCACATGAAGCAAGTGTGGTAACTGGAGTACCTTGCAGAACCCCGTCTCATATATGGGATATATATTTGTGACCCCAGTGCAGTAAAATACTGGAGCACAAATCTACCTCATGCAAATAAATGGCTGACTGCCTCTGAAGTTTTCAATGGGAATTCATTAGCAAAGTATTGTTATAGCAGAGCAAATTACTGTTATAGGAGATGCAGTGGTTCCAAGATGGTTGTGTTGTGATGTGTATGGGTCTATAATGGTCTGTTATATGTACTATAGTTTAGATTTGTTGCTGAACAAGAAGGGCGATTCTGCTTCCCAGTGTATTTAGTGCTGTTGTCTCTTGGCAGGAGTTTGTCAGTGTGCTAAAACTTCTTATTTTGGAGGGTTTTTGATAATGTGTTAATTATAAACTACTGAAAATGAGAACAGAAAAGGCAACAAGCGTTCTGCAAATTAAATCATTATTTGGTTTTAAAGAAAAGTGACATTAACCACAGCTGATTAAAACAGGTAACACTGGGAATATTTACATCCAGAGTTTGTCTGTTATTTCTGTGAAACAGATGCAGAACCAACAGAAGTGCCAGAGGCTCCAGCATATGAGAAGAGAATGCAGTTTCTTGAGGATGAATTGTTTAGACTTACACGATCTGTCATTGAACTTCAGTCCTCCGTGGCAGGTGTGAATGAGAACCTAAAGTTGACTGTACAAGAAGACGCTAGTAAGATGTTGGTCACTTGGCTGAACAACCTTTATGACCGCCCAGAGCCTGACAGTGCGGTTAGTGGTGAAACAGATGCTATTCATCTGCCCGGACTCCACAACAATAAAGATCAAAAAGACCCTTTTATTGATTTTGAAATGGAAGATATAAAGTCTGAGCTAGCTGAGGTCAAAGAAGCCTTGAAGGTGAGGAATGATGAGCTGGAGGAACTGAATGGAAAAGTAAAAGGCTATGAAGGACAATTAAAACAACTGCAGGAGGCAGCACAAGGACCTACAATAACAATGCCTAGTGACAATATTTATCAGGAGTATATAGACTCAAAATTTGAGTCCCTCAGACAAGAAATAATGGAAGGATTTGAAAAGAAAATGTTGGATCTGAAGAACTCCTGTGAATGCAAACTACAGGATATTCAACAGCAGTGTGATGACAACGAAAATAACTGTGTAGGGATAATTGATGTTATAAAAGGAAAAGAGAATGATTTGAGGAAAGAAATAAATACTCTCCAAACTCAGATTCCATCAAACGGCTCCAGTTGTTGCAACGAGGGTGAGAGAAATGACTTTGAGCAAAAGATAAAAGATTTAGATAAGAAGATTGACAGAGTTGTGGAAGCACATAGGATCTTGAATGTCAGAATAGATAATGAAATAATTCGATTGTCAACTCCAGATCTAGAAGACATGTTTGGCGAGAGGTTGGAGGAGCTTGATGCGAGGATGAATATTACAGAACGAAATGCTGAAGAGCATTGCTTTTACGTTGAGGAAACCCTCCGTGGCACTATAGCTGCTGAGGTAGATGAACTGAGAGACTTGTTTGACCAAAAGCTGCGGGCACTGGAGGTCAGGCTGGGCGGCACTATTTTAGAGATCGCTAATACCACAGACCCGGATGGAATGTTTATGAACCCTGGGCCCATCTTGCCCAGTGATGCAGGATTTGCAAATGAGCAATTTACAGCAGAGATTGATTTTGTGAAGAACAAACTACTGTCGCTTGAACAACTCTGTGGACAGAAATGTCAGTCTGCACCCCGAGGTACTGAGGACCTTCAGAAACAGCTAGAAAACTGTAACGACAAGTACAATCACTTGCTTTTGAAAACAGGGAATAACTCTGTTCTTCTTCAGTCTCTAAATAGCTCTCTTAATGAGAAGCTCAACTTAATTAAGGGTAACCAACGTGACATCCAGAAAATGCAAAGAGACATACGTGTATTTCGGTATAATCTAAATGTCGTTGATAAAGATATGAAAAATCTTCAAGATGGCTTGAGTAGCTGCAAGGAGCAGCTTCTGGGTGTCAATTCTACATGTAGAAAAACACAGCGAGGTGTCTTCCGAAAAATTGATCAAATGCAGAGGACATTTGCAAATCAAACTGCGCATCCCAGCGAGAATTGCTGTGGTGAAGTGAAAGAGAGATTAGAACAACTGAATGACCATGTCCTGAATGATCTTAGCAAGTGCAAAGAAAAGACACAAGGTATCCAGGAGGGTGTTTCCGATGTTGAAAGCAGAGTCTCACATGTTGAAAAAGTTTGCGGCAAGCTGGACTCTGTCTCAGATAGCTTGCAGAGGATAAAAGAAGGCCTGAATAAGCATGTGAGCAGCTTATGGAACTGCATCCATGAAATGAATGGAACTATAGCATCTCATTCCACAGATATTTCTGGCCTCAAAAATTCTGTCCAACAGTTTCATAGTCAGGTCTCCAAAATCACCACAGACATCGAAGGCGTGCTGAAATCTCAATCTGACACAAGTAAGTTTTTTCCTTTTCTTTTTTTTCCCTTTTTTTGTTTGTTTGTTTTTCAATTGGCTTTCATTTCTGAAACGTTTATAAAGGAGCTAAACAAGGAAGGAAAAACTTAATATTACACAATTTCTACTCTGTTTTTACAGTGACTCTAACTTTGGCTCTTTGCTCTAGAATACCACAGAGTACTTTGAGTGCTTTTAAAAGTATCCTCCAAAAAAAACCAATACCCAAAAAAGAAGTCTTACATGCTTTTATGTTTGCTTTGAGACAGAATAAAGAGAGTGGGAAAAGTAGTATTTTTGAATAGTGAGTTTAAAGTAATAATTGTCTGTGGCTGTTATTCCAGTTAACTTGATTTAATTTTTTTTCTTTTGTTTTATTCTGTTGTGTGAGATTATTCTGTATGCCTCAGGGGAAATTGAAAGTAAATGGAGGAAATCAAGTCAGAGTAATTCAAATTTATTTTGATAATATATGTTATCTCTGCATTTTCTAAGTTGTGTTCTTAGCATGAGTTAATAATTATAACTCAGCACCAACTCTTTGATCTAGAACTTTCACAAACAAGCTCTGGCATATCTTGGCATGGCAATATAAGAATTCTCCTTCGTAGTTCTCACAGAAGTTTGCATTCCCACAAGGTAGTTGGCAATAGTTGGCATGCCCCAACTGGCACTGTTTTCACTCCTTGGCCACTTCTGTTGGTAGTCCAACATGTTAGTACGAATCTACCTCCACCGGTGGTTTAAAGTTTGCATTAGAGCAGCTGAGAAGTAGGGGCACATTCCCTTTGGCTCAAAATACTGCGAAATGGTAACCTCAGCATGTTGGTGAACCTTGCCATGAAGGTTTAGGGACCTTGACAAAAGCCACTCTGTTAACTCTGCAGTTCTTGCTCCAAATTTCAGCAATGGGTTGTTTTGCTGAGAGAGTCGAAGTTTACAGAAGGAAGCTGAGTTCCTGTTTCTGTTAGCGTGACGCAGGAACATAGGAATTGGAGACTGCTTTGAAACTGCACTTCTCAGCGGGCTGATGCTTCTGGTTTTAATTCTTTAAGTGTATGAGATAAATAAGAGGCCAGTTTCTCTGACTGGCCTAAAATTAGGAGAGGTGCTTGAGGGAAGAGCCTGTGGGCTGTTGTAGCTGATGGTGGTTGGGGGAGATCAGGTGCAAGACTGTGAGCACTTGTCCTTGAATTGACCCTTTATGAAGGGTCTGAACTCATTTCTTTAGGGAAGACCATTCTTCTCACTCTGAAGCAGAGACTTGAAAGCCTGTAATAGATGTGTTTCTTCTGTTTAATTGTTTAAAACCAAATGTATTGCAGTACTTGATGCAAAAATCCTTCTGAGGTGAGAAGCTTTTGTGTGAAATTCAGAAAAAATACATTTTTCTTACTTTAAGGAAAGAAGTGAAGAGGAATGAAGAGGGTCCATCATTTTCAGATAATTCTTTTAGTGTCATCTTGACTTAAATTCAACAGGGTTAGGACTTTTACCCCTAGATCTTACAGAACCAGACCAAATCCCCATTAAAATGGAATATATGTGTAATCCTGGTTTTCATCCATGTTGCCCAAAATTAATTTGCACTAGGAACTGACGCTCGAGAAAGGTCCAAGATACACACAGTAATCTTTCTTCTGCTGTTTAAAGCAGATGTTCAAGTGACCTCATGGATTGCATTTATCAGCCCCTATTACAGAGTATTAAATCTTCAGCACAACTGGCTTTCCATGAAATAATGCTGCTTTAGGGCAGACCTTTCCCTCTACCATTGGATGCTAAAAGCCTATGGAAAGATGCTGCTGCTGGATCTGGGGTGCAGGCACTCTGAACATCCCTTGCTGTTAAGGGGTGCCTCTGACCTCTGAAGGATTTGTGAAGCACACATTTCAGTTCCCAAATGTTTCCAATTATAATAACACTGTCTGGCACAGCAGTCTAAGTAAGTTTTGAAGGCTGGAGTTTCAGAAACATTTTGGCAGAAGAACCTTTTTTGGAAGTGATTTGGGAACACTGTTACGTGAGTTGGGGTATGGCTTTAAGTATTTTTACATCTGTGATCTGCAGCATTGTCTGCGATACCAACATTATTTGAAAGGAAGACTGACAGTCCTGGACTTGGATCAGCGTAGAATTTCTTATGCACAATTTGCCAGCATATTGTAGCATTCAAATGATGTCATTGGACTTCAGAAGGCCTGAAACAGAAACAAATTGTTACTAATAAAGTTGTTGAGGGCAGTAAGACAAGGATATATTGCAAGGAATGCAATATAAAGTCTCATCAAGCAGTGTAAGCCCAGTGCACTGTAAACCTGAGGAAAGAAAAATGACACTGATTTTAGGAATATGACTATGTTTTCTTCCAAATGTTTTTATTAAGGGGTTTCAAGTGCCTCAATCTAAACTAATAAGCCAATGCAGTGAATGATTGTATATCATATATGAACCCAGAGGCCAGAAGTGTATGTAATTTGCTATAATTCCTGGTGACGGTAGTGCAGTGTCCTGCCTCACACAAGGCAGTGGTGGCAGCAGGTGGTGGTCTGCTCTAAGCGTTTAGGGGACCTCGCATGACGTGCTCTCCAAGGTAATATGATCCTGTAGCTTATCATCCACACTAAATGGTGGCTGCCCCCAGCTCCATATCTTGTAGGGTAAGTTGTTCTCCTTGCACTCTGTGAGTACGTTTGCCCTTCAAATGGCACGAAACTGAAAGCCATGTTAAAGTTAGTAGTCTCTTTTAATTACTGCCTATTCATATATATCCATGAAGTTTTCCAGGGATCAAAGTGTGGTCTTGCAGCCAGATACCGTGCTGGGAGTGCAGTTTGCTTTGGTTATGGTTATTTGACCTGAACTGCAATTCCTGCAGTAATTGTCTCTGTAGCAAGGTTTTGAAAGCAACAGCAAAATGTTGTCTGGTGAAGTTATGGTCTAAGAAACCAAATGTGTGCTCTGCATTACAGCATCAATAAAAGGCAACATAAAATCTTAATGTTGCAGTGTGAATAGTCATGTAGTCATATAATCAATTCCTCTGGGCACCCTGGGAGCTTGTGCAAAATGCTGCTTCCTAGCCTAATTGTAAAATCCCTTTGGTATCTACAAGAAAATTCAAGTGAGGTCTTTTTGGCTTTTTGTGGGTGCAGTGACAAATTCCTTTACTCATTAGTTTGCTTTATACATTTTGTTTCTGTGTGTTTTGGGGACTGAGGAGAGCGTGGTCAGAGCAGAATGATACTAGAAACAAATGCATCCCAAAGGTCCACCCACCTCATGCGTCCAGGTTGCTGCTCATCTTCCTTCCCAGCAAATCATTCCTCCTTCTGGGAAGTAGCTTGCAGGTTAAAGCTGCCTGGATGAACAAATTGAAGGGAGAGGAGAACAAAAGCATTCTTGGAGGAAAATCTTTTTTTCCATTTTCAGTTGTGGATGAGCATCTGAGAGAAGAGAAGACACTGGTAACCAAATTGTCACTCACAGTGGTGATGACAACCACAAGGCCATCTCTGCTGAGGACAGTGTTAGTGTTCCTATCTGTTCCTACTAATGATCTCAACTCTATCCTTTGCATTCCCAGACAAATGGGAAGATGATGGGGAAGATTCTGTTTCATGTGCTGCTCACCAAAGTCAAACAGGTCCAGCTAGATTCCCCCAGCCTTCATCAGGGGTTCATTTTCTCATTGCCTTGTGAATTGAAAACGTGTTTTATGGAGTTCATTGTCAGAATAAGTTGGCTCAAGTGTTACCATCTTTATCTAGTGATTTATTGGTACTTTGTCTTGCTATGATTCATCTCAGTAGAAGAGGCCAAAAGGTTGGCAAAGGTGGCAGACCAGATTACTTTCAACTCAAAAATATCTGATTACTTCCAGTTGAAGTTGAGCTTTAGGCAGGTGATTCTGGATTTACTTTTATGGAGATGGGATAATTCTGAATATTGCAGTATTGATGTTGCATGCAAGGAAGAAGTTTGCTCAGGATATGGGATTTCAGCTCTTGATTGTTATTTAAAGGTCTAGAAAAACAAACAGCAATGTATTCATTTCCCCAGTGTCATTCCAAATAACTGTCTTTATAAAGCTCAGTGTAACTGACTCAAGAAATGACAAATATGTGCATCCCAAATGTTTCGTCAGTTTGTGTTTTGAATGAGGTTAATCTGAAGATCTTAGTTGAAGGTCTAAATCGAGGCTGCTGTGGACAGAAGTTCTCTACTAAGTTAACAATCCTGTTAAGCAATTCACTTTGATACTTAAAGGCTTTTTTTTTGAAAAAAAAAAATCTAAGATTTTTTTTATCTTGGCGTTTTTATGAAAATAATTTTAATCTGTACAAAGCAAACATTTCACTCTTTAGGCCTCTGCCTTGTGGATGGAGTTACCAAGAGAACTTTAGCCCAGCTTTGTGCTGCGCTGCCTGTGTAAGTTTCAGTCCTCGTAACAGTGAAAAAGTCAGCCAGCAAAGCTCAGGGAGATTTACTTCCAGCAACCATATCGAGCAAGTGAATGCAGGTGGTGTGAGACTATGACTTCAGACATCCTCCCAGTACTCTGGAAGGCTTATGTGGACTTGTCACAAAACAAAGAAATGGGATTCACAAGGGTAAAATGCAGGTGCTGAGTAGTCACAAAATAGCATGTGGTTGCAATGACAGGGTCCAGACCCCAGCCATGCGTCTTGGACAATACCTGCATGTCTTGGTTGTAAGCTCTTGTCCCAAGGAGCAGTGTAAGGCCCTCCTGGGGTCCCCAGCTGCACAGCAGAGCAAGGGGAAGCCTCACTCCAAGTCTGTTTCTAAGTACAGACAGGTGATTTAGCCCTAGACACTGATGAATTTATCCAGGCTGATTTTGGACTGTGCTGAATTGAAGTGCTTCATTGTGACCACTGAAACCTCAGAGAGGTAGTCTCCACTGTGGACCATGGCAAGCATCTCTGATGTGTGACAAGTTGCATAAGACGAATTTGCCATGGGGTTTGTGCCAGTTTCCGCAGAAACTCACATCGATCCCCGCACCTAACCAAAGTAACCTATGCTGAAGTTTAATTTAACATGAAATTCTAATTATTCTATATAAAAGCTGTCATTGCGTCTGCTGAAATCTGTACATTTGTAAATTTCTGTTCGTAGTGTAGATGTAATTCAGCTTTATTCTTGGAGGACATTTCATTCTTCAGTGTCATCTAGGACTTCATTTTTATGAATATCATAATTCCTTTAAAGGGCTTAGAACTACACCAGATACACAAATGTAACCATGTCAGTGCTGTTCAACCCTGATGTCATAAGAGTTGGCTGCCCTAGTGGAAAAGTCTTTTAATGGTATCTCTTCACTTTAAACAATAAAGAGTTTTCTGGTAGATTATATCCTAGGGTTCTCCCTTCATTGTCAGAAAATATTAGTAATGGAAGCACTTGGAATTTTAAGTTCATTGCTTTTTAAAGTAAGGAAAAAAATCTCATAAGTTGTGCTCGTTACTGACTTTTTTTTGCTGTGGATAATTTTCTTTATGGTCATGCTAAAGAGTCAGCCTTGTGCTAGGAGTTGTGCAAGTACAGAGTGGCAAAGTACTCAGTGGGTGTGAGGGGTTGAGCAGAACTGAAGCAAAAGTAGAGAGGGAGAGAGCATGCAGTGGAGATGAAGGTACTGCTGGGGATAGGTGTGATACACACCCTGCTTGGTGCAGAAAGTCAAAACTGGTCTAGTGGTTGAATCACTGTTCACGGGTTATTTGACTGCTGCTTGTCCTGTCCCCAGACTGTCCTTTCCTTGTGTCACACAGGCTGGTAAAGAGGGCAGTCTGTAGTACTGCAAGAGTGGAACAGAGTTTTGCCAGTGCAGTCTTGGGTCTGAGGGAACAGGTGGCCTCCAATTGAGTCCTGTTTTGTTTTAAAGTGTTTATTTTACTAAACTATGCCATTTTATTTACTGTTTTAGGCAAATAATTTTGTATCTTTCCACCTCTTTCATCATTTCAAAGGGCGATCAGAAGTACCACGGCTGCCGCTGCCACCAAGGCCACCCACGCAGCCCCATCCTGGCATATCCCTGCTGCCATCAAGGCCAAGGATACAACCCCCACGACACAGGACCCCCCTCCAGCCACCACAGCTGAGACCTCCTCAACGCCCGGTGCTGCCAGGGTCAGGAGTTGTGCCACTTCTACCTGGAACAACCGGGATCATCTTGGAGACTGGAGAGGCAGGGCCTCCTGGCACAGTTTTGATGTCAGGAAGAGGGCGGCTTAGAAGTGCGGATGGCCAGGCTGGTCAAAGTACCATGCCCGTTGCTGAAGGGTATGCTGGAGCACCAGGTGAGAGAACCCAACTGGTAGTGAATCACTCCCAACCAAGTGCAATGGACATGCCAGGTCTGGCTGGAGGAGCGACACTGAGATCTGTTGTGCTTTACCAGCCACTTTTTGACCTTCCTTGCTGTTGAGAATGGGTTTACAGCAGAGATGATTTGTGAATGGGCCTTTGCAGCCTCCAGCTGGCTATAGAAGTAGGGGAAATGCATTCAGTGCCAGTTTTGTTGCTTTTCCAAGGCTGCACAAAGCATGAGGTCAACAGAGCTGATGTAAAATCCCTGGTAACTACAGCAGTCTCTGCCACTAGGGAAACTTAAATTACTTTTCTCTTTCCATAATGCTTGCAGTGGATTTAGTACGTTGAAGTAATAACTTGGTTTTCTTTGCCATGACCACCCTAGTTTAATGATAATTGAGCATTTCATAAGGGATGCTGTTTGGTAGCTATTTTGGTAGGTTGCTGTTCAGTAACCAAGGATCTTTTCAGAAGACTGCAGTGATATTTGGTCATAATGAACTCTGCTATGTACTGAGTCACACATACTGCTTCTCCTTTGTAGGATATCCAAAGTCATCTCCTCCTACCACGGACTCACAAGGTAAGGCAGTTGTTCCCTAGAAATTCTTCACACGGGTATTTAATGTTTATTTCAGTCCCTGGAAAGTCACAGTTGAAAGAAAAAAAGTGTTGATTTTTAGTATTTAAGTTTAGCATTGAGGAAAATCTGATCAATTTTTGCTATACATACCCATCAAAGCAGAATCTGCATACTTTAAAAATATGGAGGGGGAGAAGGGGTTTAGGTTTGGAAAAATACACTTACTTCAGTGTATTTTTTAAATACAAAGGGTTTGTATTTTCTAGCAAATGTTAGTACAGACCTTTTTATTTGCCTTTTAAACGAGAAAATAAAGATATATTTCTGCTGATTTTAGTATTTCTTTAATAAGATATGAATAAGGCCAAGACTAAGATCTTGAAGAACTGTTAGAGTCTTAGCCTAGTGCTCGAGTTGGTTCTCCACTTGTGAGAGTTTCTGGCTTTCTTGGAATCACCAAGGCTTGTGTTCCTGACTTTGGTGAAAGCAAAAGTGAGGTCCACTGACCGCCACAGATTAAAGGATTCAAAACGCAGTGTTCTTGGTTTGGTAGGGTGTTTTCTATTTTTTATAATTGTTAATATTGCAATTCATTTATGGATTTGTATGATAAACAGGTATTAAAATTTGTGTAGGACATGCTAGTTGGCCTCGATAAATATGTTGATTAGGTGTTGCTAGCCCTGCGATCTCATGCTCAAGATATTATCAAACCCTGGGGAATGGTATCCTCGATCAAAGTGAATGTTTCCACACCCTCTTCAAAAAGAATGATTTCATCTAAATTTGTTTGAGGAAATAAGGGAAATAGATGGAAATAAAACGTAAGGGCTTTATGGAATCCGAAATCCTACCCCGGGACTTAGTTTGATGGCCATAACAGAGTCACAAAAACACATCATAAAGACTGGTCTGGGGACTGACAAAAAAAGGGTTGTAAAGCGTTCACACTGTAATTCTGATATTTATACATTCTAATTAAAAATGCATCAAGCCTTAAAGCAATCTTTTTGCATTTGGGGATTGGTAGTAAGAACAAGCAGCAATAGATGAGGTTTCTGGAAGAGGATAAAAAGTAAAGAAACATTCATTTATCTTGATGCCAGCAAAGCCAATATAGATGTCTAGATTTCTGTGATAAATGGATTTCCTGGGGGGTTTCTTCCACTTTGTACAATTTATTGCAGTTTATAGGCAGCAGTATTTTAATATGTTTATGCTAAAGCTGTGTGAAACAGTAGTTGGATGTTAGAAGTGTTGAAAAGGCAGGGTGAGGCAGGCAGTGCACCCATCTGCTGCTTGGTGGAACATGGTGGAACAGTTATCACCCTGGGATCCAGAGAGAGGTGGGCTCCACCAAGGAGTTCCTTTTCCTGATCCGTGCCCCTGAAGACCTATCTAAATATAAGATACACCTGCTGATCTGTCCTTTAGCTTTCCCCCAAGTGCCTTGCAAACCTTAACAGCAGGTACAGTCATAAAACAGAGAGTTAAGAATGGTGCAGAGAGCTGTTAAACTTCTATGGAGTTGGAGCATGTACATCCACTGTCCCTAATCTGGCCCTATGGCTGGATAGATGGGCTGAGACCAACAGCATGAGGTTCAATAAGACCAAGTGCTGGGTCCTACACTTTGACCAGAATGAGAGACTCAGGAGAAAAGTACGTGTCTTCATAACACACCGAGGTGTCATCCACATCAGAAACACTGTGACTTAGCAGAACAGCTTCGTTGAGCACTGGCTTATGGAAATCAGTGTGATGCTGTGCTGCATGGCTATCCCATAAGCAGAAAAAATGTTCCTGAAAATGAGACATTAGGGTCAAACTGAAGTGTTAAAAAATAAAAAAAGCGAATCTGACAAATCTTCCCTAGCCATGCCATATTCAAAGGAATCATGAGTGCCTGCTGGTGAATTAAATGCCTATGGTCTTTCTTCTGTGTAGGCCCTTGAAGAATCTTCATTCCAGTTGCTGAGCAATTGTCAGCAGCACCATCACACTGCTATTTTTTTTCTCCTTTCACCTCTATGGCAAATGCCTACGCTGTGTGCTGTTTTGTTTTGCTTAATATTTTTTTCTTCTTTTCTCTCCTTCTGGCCCTTGGGCTCTGTGGGAGGTGTGACTGTATTGGGAAGTCAAAAGAGGTGGAGAACCAGAAATACAACTAGCAGATGGGTGGAAGTAGATGTAACCTAACAAGGGCCACCCATGCATTTTCTGTGGTTCTTTGACTCCCCAGAATGCATTACGTGGCTTAGTTTGCGGAGAACAGGCATACCTACTCCTTCTTACGTGTATATATAGAGATAGATATAGATATATCTATCTCAAGTGAAACCTTCTTGAATGCATCTGAAGTAAAAAGAGATTTCTCTATCCCCAGAAGCTGTAAAACTGTGGTGAAACTTTTTGTCTGCCTAGCAGTTTCCTCATCAGAGCTGTGCCTGAGGTTCACTGCTTTTAAATGTTTTAAAATTTTTCTATCTGATGTTAATAATTCCCCAACACTGACTGCTTAAGTGAAAGTAGTTTCCAAGCCTGGACCTTGCCTAGAGAAGCTGAATTTTGATCTTTGCACAAAGGGAAGTATTTTCAAGGAGGGGGGACATGTAAGAGATGGTGGTGCACCCCTCTGTAAAGTTCTGCAAAAGCACTGCTGAGCTGTTCGTAGGAATTGTGAAAGCTTTGAACAGGCACAGCTCCAGCTGGAAGCAGTGAGGAGGGTAAGAGAGCACAGACACATCGTGCCTTTACTGTATCTCTTTATATTGACTCCTGAACTTATCTACAGGATATTTAGAAAGGTTTAAGATTTCCACTTTGAATAGATACATATAGTGTGCTAAGCCAGGCTGCAGATCTGAAACAATGTCAGCAGCACAGCAGAAAATAGTTATCTCTAACAACTGTTCTAGCAATTAGTAAGGAAAATCTTGAAGGAAGTTGTAGCAAGCTGGGGCAGGAGTTGCTCCCTTATTCAGATGACACCAATCCAAACAGGACTATAGTTGCTCCAAAGGAAGAGGGTAGTGTTTCTGGGCAGGCAGCACATGGTTTGTGCAGTATGACTGCAGGGGAGAGAAACCATTCGAGTGAGCCAGTAAGAAGTAAGTTGAGGTGTGTTTTCAGTGGATTTGAGTCTCGGGGTAAGCATCTAAATAGAGATGCATTCTGTAAGTAGTGTGGTGTTAAGGTGGTGGAGTTTTACAGAAGCTGCTTAAGTAAGTAGACTTCCAGCTATTAATTTTGGTCCTTTCAGATAACCTCATTTTAGCTTACAGGGGCACCTGCAGGCACACTGGCAGGCAGGGGTAATGAAAAAGGGCTTCTATCTGTTTTCTGAGCATGAGACAAAATGCTGAATGAGATTTCTAAAGATACAGGAAGCAGCTGGTTACCAGCCCCCAAGGGCAAGCAAGGTAGTTATTTGCCAATTCTGAATTTGCGGGCATGTCCTCCCCTTGCCTTCCCCTCCCACTTCCCCATGCTGAGTTATTCAGAAAAAAAAGTGGATAGGATAGCAGAACATTTGTATATCTACATTTTAGGTGAAGTTTTGTCACTTTTAAACTTTAATTTTTAAGTGATATAATCTGGATTAGAGTGGATATTAGGAAAAGCCTTTTCACCCAGAGGGTGGTTGACCACTGTAACAGGCTCCTCGGGGAAGTGGTCACAGCATGAAGCCTGTCAGAGTTTAAGAACTGATTGGACAACACTCTCAGGAATGATTCTTGGGGCTGTCCTGTGCAGGACCAGGAGTTGGACGAGTCTCTTTCAGTTCAGGATATTCTGTGATTCAATGAATTGAACGTTTGTCACTGATGGGCATCTCTGATTGAGAGGGAGAAGGCAGACATTTATTTTAAGGACAGCAGAAGGAGTGGGGTGAAGCAGCAACCGTAGGCAACTTTAAGGTCATTTGTTATTTACCTCCTTGCCTGAACAAAGCAACAAGAGTTGACTACTTCTAGCAGTGTGTACTGCCTTAGGGGAAATGTTTAAAGAGAAGGTAACTAAAATGGGACTATTAAGTGATTGAGTGTTAAACACTTGCCATTAAGTCAGTCTGTTAAAAGTAAAAATTTGTCTTAATTGTCTAAGTTGTATTTCATCCAGCCCAGTCTAACAGCAGTGGTTAGCTAGTAAGCAGATAGCCCCTATAAAATGCTTGTCCGTTTAATCTGCTGAGAAAAGGTGAAAAAATTGTGAAGTGAAAATTCACTCAAAAGGGAAGTGCCAGAGTGAGAGAATAGCCCTGGTGATCGTTCTCTTTGCATTAATACTGAAATGTTATATATTCTTATATCTGTTTTCACTACCTTTTGTAGTGGTAGAGAAAGTAGGAGATCTAAGTAGGAGATCTAAGATGTGTGCAGCTTCTCAGCATGACTAGGAAAGCTGGCACGAGCTAAACACCTTTAGCACTCCTGTTGCCATTGTGATAGTGACAGAGAGCGGAGATGTTGAAGGGCAACTTCAGTCCTGAAGAAGGACTTTGGCAGAAGCATTGTGGAACTGAAAGGTGACAGGATTTCCACTGTCAGCATTTAGAAGCCATGTACTGTTTTCTTAGAAGGAAAAAAAAAACCAAAACCAAAAAGACTGTGGGCAACACAGTAACTTTATGGTGCTCAGTAGATTTTTATTGTGAGACACCTGGGACTTGGGCCAGCAATAAGAATCCTGCCAATTCTGGCATCCCTCAACTGACAGGATGAGTCTAAGGGGACTTATGTGCAGGAACAGAGACATCAGATTATAAACCATCACAGGGAAAAGGCTGTGTTGTCATCCTGATGTGATTCTCACTCATGTTGTTACCCATTTTAGGACCTGCTGCTGCTGCTGCTGTGCCCTCTCTGGTGTCGTTTTCTGCTGGGCTCACACAGAAGCCTTTCTCCAGTGATGCCGGCGTGGTTCACTTTAACAAAGTGCTTGTGAATGATGGGGACTATTATAACCCCAATACAGGTAACAGCCAAAGGATATGGACCCAAAGAGATGATAGGCAGTAGCGTGGCTTACCGGGGTTTGATGTTATTTTATTGTCCAGTATGCCAGCAAGACCTGAGATAAGTCCATTTAAACCAGACACGCTGGGGTAAAAGCCTCCCATGGATGCGAACAGGCATACACTTTGCCATGTCTGGTTTTCCACAACTGTCCAGTACTACTAAAGCCTAGCTCACCACTATGTCTTCTCTGGCAGCACAGCTGATAGTGCTCTTAACCCCACCACAGGCCAGCTGAGTCCAGGTAGCAGAGGTGAGATTCCTTACTAACCCTCACTTACTAACCGTGACTTCACTGCAGCTTAGCCAGCTGGGTCACCCAGAGGAGAGGTGGGAGGGGGGAGATTCATACTGCCTCCCCAATGGCCTTACCTGCAGGCTGCCTCTTTCTCAAGCAGGGTGTCACGCCACTGGAGGGTGTTAGGTGTGCCTCAACCTACTGGGGGCTTGCACAGCAACATGGGTGTCTCTCACGCATTCATCCAGCTCCAAGTCATGGGAGCTGCTTAGGCCAGGGTGTTTCTGAATGTGGATAGGACCTGCTCGTGTCCTGGAGGACAGGTGGGCTCTAACACAGAAGCAGCACTCCCTTTGTCTTCATGACTGTGGTCAGTTGATCAAGGTGGACCTTGTGCAGTTACCTGTACGTTCGCGATGGATAACCCGTGTAGCTTTATGTTTGCCATCATGCTTAAAGAGGTCAGGTGTCCCCATTTTGAATAACTCTGAAAAGCTGCCTCTCTTCTGCAGGCATTTTCACATCACCATATGAAGGGCGCTACCTGATCACCGCCGTGCTGGCCCCAGAGAGAGATGAGTATGTAGAAGCTGTGCTGTCCGTCTCCAACGCGAGTGTGGCTCAGCTCCACACGGCTGGGTACAGAAGGGAACTGCTGGAGTATCACAAACCCTACTCGGGAAAACGGACCTGTGGTGGTCCTGGGACGTTCCACCTTGTTCTTCACCTCAAAGCAGGAGATGAAGTAAACGTTGTCGTAACGGGAGGCAAACTGGCCTACACAGACTCTGACGAAATGTACTCCACATTTAGTGGAGTTCTCCTTTATCCTTCTATTTCTCATGTTTAGGTTTATCTTGAACAGGAAAGAAGGTAAGATGATACTCAGAAGAAATTAAGTGTAATAAAGTTCAAAGCTTTAATATATTCAGTTTATATATTTGATTTCAGTGATGGGTTTATAGTCTATACGGAGAACTTTTCCTTGTCCTTTGTTTCCAGAGGGAGCTACAATAGACATGTTTCTGTAGCTAAATGAACTCCTTCCCAAGCCCCTGTTTACCTGTACAAGCAGAACAACTGTTTAAAAAGTACGTTTGCAGTAGATACTTCTCTGCTGTGCTCTTGCTGTTCCCTGTTAAATTGTCTTCGCAATCTTCTCCCTAGTTTTTCAAATTGTCCCTAGTATATCAGAGTTTACATCTTTGCTCAAGTTTACAGTTGTGGTCAGTTATTTTCATGTTTTCAGTAAAGCAGGGCCAAGAAAGAGAAATTGTAATGGATGTGGTTGATGACTTTTTATTCCTTGTGTTATTTAATCACGTGTATTTGCATAATCAATTGGTGCAAGTGCAATTGCTGACCATGGTGGTGCAAAACAAAATGATACTCATCTGCATCGGTTTTCTATTCTCCTCTAAGGGCCAAACAAAGTGCTAGGAGGCAAGCTGAGTGACTCATTCCAGTCAATTGAAAGCAGCAGTGCAGGGAGAAATTTGCCTCAGCTTTCCACGGGGCAGATGTGAGCATAAGGTGCAGTTGGTACTATTGAAAGATTCAGAACAGTTACTGTCAGTTTATAGAGTAAAAAAGAGGATCAGTTAAGCATGATGCTCTTGGGATTAAAGCTTGCTGCTGGAAATTAATTAAACAGGTCAGAAAAATCAGAATTATCTTTGCTCAGCTAGGAAAATGGTAATTTTGAAAAGTTTAAAAAAATTTACAAAGTTTGTTTCTGGCAGTCCTACAGTACTTGCATTAAGAGGGGAGTTTTTGTCTTTGGTGCATTGTAGAAGACAAATCAGAGGAAAAATGGTTGATCAAGGAAAACAAAGCCTTATTAGTCAGCACTGTCAAGTGCAGAAACCAACCATCTGCAGCCTCCTTCGCATTGGTGCTTTGGAGTGAGGTTTGTTTTAACACTCAGCATCTGTTTATGTGGATGAAACAACTTTCATAGCTTAAACAGACAAACACATTTGGGGCAGCAGTATTTTATTTCTCATTCTAGCCACTTCTCAGTGGAGGTAACAAATATGATGCTTTGGCTCTTAAGGGATAGCATTTTGATGTCTTTTGTGACTGAAAAAAAAAAAGCCAGCCTTGCCTTACTGAGTGCAGGACTGTTCATTTGTCACCTGTATATTCTTGTATCAACTGACTTTTTGAATAGTCTGTTCATGCCACATAGAGCTGTATTTATCATAGTGGTTTGTGTAATATATTTTCATTCTTAAAAACGCAGAACAGCTGTTTATAGGTTCAGAACAAACAATTCCTTTAGATGAGGGAAGAACTCCCTGTGCTGTAAGCAGCACATTGTGTTTATAGCTGAAGCCCTTCCCATCTGAGGAGATCAGATGAAGACTTGTGCCTTTGTTGCTTAGCTTTGGAATAGATACTTCCTAATAACTGTGTTTCCAGGCAATGAGATGGGACCTTCCCACAACAAACTGTCACATCCTGGAAACTGAACTGCCTTTGAGAAAATCAGGCAGAAAAAACTTTCTCTCCACAGAGGAACTCTTGAGTTAGTCCACGTGCAGCTAAGATTGTGCTGGGGGAGTTCCAAGCACAGGAAGGAAATTGTGAGTGGAGTGTTAAAGCACCTGGTTTGGGAAGATCTCTTGGCACCTGATTTTCAGAAATGATGGTGTTAGAGATAAGCAGAAGCTGGCTGTATTTGTAGCAGGAAGGCTGTTTCTGTAAGAGCGGCTGTTAGTCAATAGCCAAAGCTGTACAGTGAACTTGCACCTCACAGCCTGATAAAAGGAGCCACCTCTGTCTTATTTCCCTGCGTATTTTCTGGACCTGTGCTGGGGGGTGAGGCATTAGCGTGTAGTCAGCAACCACACGATTATTCAAGGGGGCCTTAGTGTTGTTTTGTCCTTTCTGTCTCATGTCTTTCTAGGTCTCAAAATTGAAGGGACAGACATGAAGTGTTGTATGTTGTGTGTCCAAAAATCAAGCACATCATCCACTTTTGTTTTTCTTTAATGTAATTTCTTGTTATGTACAAAAGCCAGAGAGGCATTTTTTTTTTCTTTTAGATATTTTTCACTCTCCTCAAGGAAGCTGTGTTCTCTAAGAAGTTGGCTCCAGACTACGTGTGACTCAAGTATTGTTAGATTATTGTTGCCTGTTCTAAAAATGACTCATGGAAATAAACAAAATGAGCTAAGTGCTTAGGGAGACCTAGCTGGCAAACACAACCTTTTTTTTCCGCCTACTCCAAGAGAGAAATTTTTAAGAATCGGCAGTGCAAGTTTAGTGCTAAGAGTTGCAAAAGTATCATTACCTAACTGCCCTGGGAGATTGCTAAATCCAATTCACAAATCTTTACAAGCCCTGTCTTCTACTAGAAAGTTTCTCCTTAGGCCCGGAATCTGCTGATGCCCGTGCTGGAATGGTTGGAGCCCTTATAACGCAGAGTGACTGGTATTTGTACAGTGCAGTAAAACATTCCCTAAACTGTGTTGCAGCAGGGCCCAGTCTCAGCAGCGTATTTTGAGGATACTTTTAGACCTTTTGGGGATAGCTTCCCATTCATCTCTGGCAGTGTGGGTGGCTAAAGCCATGACCTTTGACAAGGAACTTCTGTCTTAAATTCCTGCCTTTGTTGAGGGGGACTTGACCTTAATTTCCACTTTGTTGGTAATTGCTGTAATCAGGGTAGATGGCTCAATTCTTCCTAATGAGGTTATTTTCCTGAAGCTTACAAGGTGAAATACTCACCCAGCTGGGGAGACTACAGTGCTGTAGCCTCTTAGTAGGCAAAGGGAGAGTGGAACCTGAGTTCTAGTTCTCTACTCCAGAGAGTGCCTGGATAAAATATTAATAAAGCAAGAGCTGGAAGACGCTCAAGCACAGAGGCATTCGTGGGCCTGCTGAGGGTTGGCTCCACACAGAACAGCCCAGCTTCAAAGAAAGGAGCAAGAGCCCTGCTCCAGAATACCCTGAACCTGCTGACGGAGCTTTTACATCTCTGGTGAGAATCAGCAGCAGAACAGGGAAATACCTTCACTGAAAGGAACATTTCTCACTGTGGGTCCGTAATTTGACTACTGCATCCAGGAGCATCCGGGATCTGATATAGGAAGCATCTGTTAATGGAGAAAGCCTTGAAAAAAAAAAATCCTGTAGGTGGGAGCTGTAAGGCAGGAATGCTGCCTGTTTCATAGATCACAGTGCTGCCTTTCAGATCTGCTTTGTAGGTAGTTTTGTAATGCAGTGTGTGAGAATTGCAAGATTCTTGGGCCATACAGTATGTGTTGTGCCAGGTGCTCTAGTTTGACGTTGAAACAGGAGGAAAGCCAAACCATACCAGGTGAAGCTGAACAGGCAGACAGGTGTCTGACATTCCTGGAGCCAGGCATGAGGCATGGCAGTTCCACAGGGACTCTCCAAATATCAAAGCCAGCCAAGTCCCCAAGGCAGCATGGCTTGTGAGACAGGTGAATTCCCACAGGCAGGTCATTAGCAGCAGAACATCTGAAGACAAGCCAGCATGCTGACAGCCAGAGAGACTCAGTTCTGCTGAACATATCCTAGAGCAATAAGGTGACATATAAATCAGTCATATCCCCCGGAAAAGCTTGCAGCAAACAGGAATGCCAATTTTCACAGCAAAAAGTAAATAAAAAACTACCTCATAATTTTAATTTGCTGTTAAGACTTCTGAAAACATTTCTGTGCTGAGCAATCAAAGCAGTGAGGACTGTCTGTGGTATTCCACGTTTCCTTTCAATGTACACCATGTTAGTTGCAGCAACTTTGTGCAGGGTCATGGAGACTATTTGGCTTGGTGAAGCCACCCAGCCCATCAAGAAAAATTACAAACAGTCGAGGAAATGGAGCAGACTGTAAGTGGAAAGCATAGGAAAGCAACTTAAAATAAAATGCCCATCACTACCCAGTGCAGCTTTAAAATGAATGGAGAATACAAAGTAAAGGGATCTCCAGCTGGACTGAACTGTTTCCTGAGGGAAGTGTTATCAGCTGATTTAACTAAGACCTTGTGTTACAGTTCAGTAGTAGATACAGATCTGTTTCACTAAAACTACAAAAGCACTTGCAGTGTTAGCTTGGAGACGGAAGGAATATCCACTCCAATGAGAATTACTCAGCAGGTACACATTGGCTGCTGGTTGCTCCCAGATAATGGCACAGAGTTCAAAACATCAAGTTACCAGGAATACCTGTGGGCAGTCTCCTGTCATCACAAGGCCTTCTTGTGCTTGAGCCAACACCAAATTTTTTGCAATGTACTCTGCAGACTTGAGACGAGATGCAGAAGGTCTGCCAATTCATTGTATATGGGAGATTTCAAAAACATCTTGAACATGTACTACATAAGCAGGTTTTGGCATTTATTTTGCTATCTTGACCGAAAAAAAGGAACATTAGTAAAATTCTTCAACAAAAAAAGAACAGCACATTTGAGAGTATGCTTTAGGTATGCATGTGTATACGTATATTCATGTGCATATGTATATACATATATAAATGGATAGAGTAATATCCAGGAATGTGAAGAAAACTGTGTGATGGAAAACAACTGCAGATATGTCCAAATAAAGCCTACCTTTTGTGTAACACCTCAATGCTCTTTTGCTTTCCAGGGAACACAGCAGCACTCTAAGCCAAAATTTTCACTCTCTTCTTCCCCACCTTTTAAACTGCAGTTTCTGGCTTCTCAATCAAGCTTGCATGTATATTTTAAGTGTTTATTCAGTGTCAGGCACTGTTACATAGGCTTTGTAGTACACAGAAGTTATGCCAATGCAGTTCTTGTCTATTTTTTTTTTCTCAGTCACTGCCTTGATAATATTTCAGTTGCAAGGGACCAGCAATGATCATCTGGTCCAAGTGCCTGACTAATTCAGGGCTGGACAAAAGCTAAAGCATGTTCTCAAGGGCATTGTCCAAATGCCTCTCAAACACTGACAGGCTTGGGGATCCTGAGATGGCCCCTCTGTGCCCCCAGCGTCGCAGTGGCAAAGCCCACAGACTCGGGACCTGCATCTGCAGGGCTCAGCCTGTGACTGCTGCAAGCCTCTGTGTCTGCCCCCTATGCACACAGAGCAAGGGCCATCTATGCCATGTAGGGACAGCACTGGGCTGCTTTATACACACAGATCCTGTAAGCACCTTTTTGTGGATTTTTTTTTCTTTTGTTTGTTTGTTTGTTGTGCTTGGGGTTTTTTATTGTACGATTGGTTAATTTTTACCAATTATTGGCCTTTGCATTTGTCCTGGTTCTGACCAGGACAGGGTTACTTTCTGCAGCAGCCAGAAGGGGCACAACCAGGACCCTGGCGTTATTCAATACCACCTCCCCTCATGGGCAGGGGGCACAGAAGGGTGAGGGGTTACTCTGATTTTGGGGGGTGTGTGGTGGGGTGGCACCAAACCAGTGTGGTGACAATTGCATGTGAATTGTTCACCTGTCTTGTACACTCTGGTAGTTGTTGTTGTTGTTACTGTTTGCTTTCTTATCTCGTTGCTGTTTCCAGTAAATTGCTCTTATCTCAATCTGTGATCTTTACCTTTTTATGCCTCCAACTGCTCTTCATCCTGCTGCAGGGGGAGGTGGAGGGGAAGTGAGGACTCCAGTGTTTCAATGGGAAATTGGGAAATAACATTCCTACACCAGAAGAGTATTGTAGAGCAGAGGTGCTGGCTGGAGCGCTTGGCCTCCCACCAGGGCCTGGGCTGGAGGAGGGAGGTTACTGCCAAAATAGATCAGAAATTTATGACCAAATCTGCCAGTTCTTTAGCCAGTTCAGGCTGAGCAGTTCGGGCTATGTTGCTTATTGAAGTATCATCAGAGACGGGGAATTTAAGATTAGAGAACAGCAAGGTAGGAAGGAGAAGGAAAAGAAGAAAGCAGGGAAAGGTTGGAACGAAAGACTTAACTAGGAAGAAGACATAAGGTGCATCAGCTCTTGGTGCTGGACTGGCAGCCACCCAGTCCTTACAGCAGAATTCAGATGAATTCTGACCTAAAGCCAAATGTTTAGTCAAAATCATGCCTTTCTGGCACGCTTCCTTACAAGCAAAGGTTTTTGTAGCACTCCTAAAGAGGTGGCTTAGCATCGCTTCTAATTACCGCAACGTGCAGCCCCATCCAGAGCACTACACACAAAAGCCATTGGTGCAAACCCTCGCTCTCCTGGAGCTCAACATCTGCTCTCCCACTGAGCCACGCTGCTGCCACAGCCATTTGGCCGGGGGGCCTTCCCACCATGTGCCAGCCTGGTGCCTCAGGTGCAACCACTCTGGCTCCGCTCCCAGGGTTACGGTGCTGGCATCCATCTGCTGTTACTTGCTCCAGCTCCCCTGTACGATTAGAGGGGTCTTGGGCATCTCTGAGAAGGACTGAAACCTCAGTCAGGGTTTGATTAATTTAAGGGAAGGGGAAAGGAGGAAAAGCAGTGGGTATTGTCCTGCCTAGGAAACATGCTTGCACCCCTGCCAGACAGAAGACCCTGACAAACTGTTGCTCTGCCCAACAATGAAAACTCTCAAACCATGCAGCACATGGGGCATCTGCCCAGAAAACCCTTATAAGCAGCCAGCTGACTCACTGCTCAGCTCATCAATGGTCTGAGAGCTCAGCCAGCAACAAGTGGTAACGTACACATCCTCCCCACCAAAACAGTGCAGGGCTGCAGGCCCTCAATGCACCAACTGCATGACATGACTCCAGAAATTGTGTCCTGCACAGACAAAGTGCCCATTCCTGGAAACTGTCATTCTGTTCTTTACATATCTGAACCTGTTGCTCCAAGACAGAAAAAATTCATCCACCAAGATCAAAATCACCCCAATAAGAGTCCATTAAGGACATATGGACACAGGAGAAACAATGCCAGCTCAGAAATATTTTTGCAACAGATCCAAACATTGGGCAGACATAGGACACGCCACCCTTGTATTGCCTGCATTGGCACAACCACTGCACACAAGGAAGCAGTGAGACCCAGGAGTGAAAGATGGGCAGGGAGGAGAGTGTGGTGGGAGGAGCAAGTGCAGAGTGTGAGCAGAGTCATGGGGGAAACCAGCAGGAATGCAGGAGACAACTCCAGCAGTCAGCTCTGCATCCAGGCACAAGGAGAGCGAACGGGTGCCGGGCGCAGCAACACAAACGACACCACAGAAGAACCGAAAGGCACAGCATCACTGATGCTTTCATGCATCATGCTTTCTCTTGTACTTTTACATGTGACTGAACAGTCAGGTTTTCTATGCAGGCTGCTAGTTAGTTGTATTTACCAGTAACAGCAAGAGACCAAGAAAATCAGTTTCTACTAAAGCCTGAGGCCTCTTTTTCCAGGCAGTCTCCCAATATTTGCCTCAAACAATTCAACAACTGTTGTAGAAGACAATACTCTTTGCCTTAAAAGGAAAAAGTTAACGTTGATGGAATTAGGATAAAACTCCAAATTAGGGCATTTACAAGAGCTCAAACTAAGCAATTACAATTTTCTTCAAGGCAGCTTGTGCATTCCCAATGTTACCTGATATTCTATATTACAAATGCCTGTTTTCTTTTCATGATAGTTATAACCCAGTATTGGTACTGGCACACAAGGTAAAAAATTGATTGCTGTCATCAAACTTATCAGCTGTATAAAAAAAGCAAATGTATCATAGTCCTTAGAAGAGCAACCTGAATTCCACGTTAAACATTGAATACAATTTCAATAACCCCACATGCACTAAATTAGCAATACAATAATGGAATTACCAAACACAAAGAGAAATTTTAGTTTAAGTCTGTTTATTGTGATAACATTGTTCTGAACACCAATAAACATTGCACTGAAGTGTGGGTCGCTGTACCCAAGACAGTCCAGTCTTAACAAAACCACTGTATTTGTATGATCACAGATTTGACATGTTAAACACACTACCTTATTAGTGATTGGGTTGCTTAACAATCAAGTATTCCACATCTTCAAGGTAAAAACAAATGACTGAGGAGAGTTTTCCCACCCTCAAAATGAGCCAACATTTTAACTTTCATCTGGAAGTAATTAACACTGTAAAAAAATCCCAAACAATTCCATTTTATTTAGCAAATTTTAACTTTGGAAACTAAAACTTCTTCAGGCAAAAGTGACACTTTAAAGGCATCTCAAATTCACTATGAATTTTTGATGGTTCATTATGAATGTGCATTACAGTTATTTAAACAACTGATTCATATGACAGCATTTTCTAGAAGACCTGTATGAAATATTAACATGAAATCTCATCTCTTTTGTCTTTACCATAAGTGGATTCATAGTTTGCTTCAGAAGTTCCATGACAGAGTTAACACAAGTGTTAAAACTTTTCCAGTTGAAAAAAAATAAAAGGTTTTAGGAGGAGTATACTGATGACAGAAAGCTAAGGAGACATGAGCCAAGATTGCACATACAGTTGTATACTGCTGGGAATGAGAGCCCAATCCTTTGAAGTACAAACATGCTTGGTACAGTAAAAAAACCCCAAACAAACAAAACAAAAAACTATTAAGTCCAGAAATGTGTGCCCCTTGAATTGCTGATCTTTTAAGACATTATAGAAATGGGTAACGTCCAAGTCACTAACAAGTTTTGAATTGCAGTGTTCCTTATTTACTCTCAGATGGGTGTCATTGACTCAGCCTTTGACAGGTTCCAACCCTAAGAGGATCTGCATCTTCAACAACACAGTCTTCAACAACACAGGGGTGTGCACGTGCCTGCAGACACGCACACTTAGAAGTTCCTCTTTCACAGAAAGAATGATTTAGTTTGTGCTAATTTTAAATCCATATAGCACAACTTGTTCTCAAACATTAGTTTCAGGCCACTTCTCTCGACTAAGGTAACAAAGGACAGGCTAATGCTTAATTCTGATTTACCCCGCCTCACATTTAATATTGCAGCACAAGCCTACAGTTGATAGCAATGAGATGTCTTCTCTAGAGTCAGTAAAGTGCCCAGCAGCCCAAATGATGTAGGTATGCAATGACAGGTACAGGGCCCCCATGTTCTGTCCCTAAACAGCGTTAACAAACAGTCTGAAAAGCTTCAAACACCAGCCAGACTTAGAGAAAACAAATAAGCCCTCTGCCCTACTCGTATCAGAAATACTCAGCGACACTTAAATTTTATCAAAAAACAAGTATCAAACTTTAGCTGTTACAGAGAAAAAAAAGAAATCAGATTTTTTTAACTAAGCAACTTTTTGCACATTCCTACAATGCAAAATGACATTGTTAGCATAGTGAGGAGCTCTCCACACTCACACAACCACCAAATTTATACCAGCTGAAAGTATATGCATTTGGAGGTACACCTGATACTATTTTTCCATGCTGATCATTTACTCAAGTCCCCACCTTGAAATCCACAGCTTATCTTTATGACATCCTGAAAAGATGAAGCTGAAGTGAAGCAAAAAAAAGATTAACCACATAAAAAAAATTAACCAAGAAAGACGGAGCCAAACCTTGGTAACAATTTGTCCCATTTGGAAACTCACTGTAGTTTCATGAAGTACTTTTATTTTTAGAAAAGCTATGTAATACCAGGGCCACCAAGAATAAGTAAAGCATGGTAAAGAAAATTTTCACATCCATAAAAGGACTGGTTTAGGAAAGGCTGCTTCACTCCCTTTATGCAAAATAGAATCTTTAGATAGAATATTTAATCTCATAATTAAAATACTTTATTATGTTGGATTCTTATTTATTTACTTTAAAGTATTTAAGTGACTTAAAAGCTCAAATTCCATTGATATTCAAAGCACTTGGTGATCATGAAAATTTCAGTTCTAGTGATATCTATGAAATAAAAGGTAAGAAAAGGAAAAAAACCCACATGGAATGATGTTTGTAAGCTTCTGATGGGGAAAAAAAAAAGGAAAAAGTAAGCAGTAAGAGCAAAATAACCTGTGAAATCCACTTAAACACTGAATAGACTGGTGACCAAGAACCACTGAAAGTATTGTTCTTACAGTACAAAAATGAGGATACCTTTCAATTCACTGACATGCACAGCACACCGTGACAGATAGGTACAGGTTTTTTCCCCACTCTCATTCTCCTATTTTGAAAGAGATTCCATGTTGATTATGCTTGCCTCCACTCATTATCCAATGTTTTATAAATACAGGAACACACTAGAGTTTTGTAAGGGGGGAAAAAGTAATTTCATTTATATGGTGGTCTAAAAATGATTTTCCCGAGCAGTTCACCAATTGTCTAGTGTTGGCTGGTGTTACATCAGAACTGGGGTTAAGACACTCAGCCTGATAACATTCCTGGAGGGGTGCAAAATTCTCTTTTGCAGGTGGTAAAACAGAGCAAGCTCCTTTCCTACATTCAGCCCACGAAAGCTGAAGCACAAGACCTGCCCCAGCGTTCCTGAGAAGGCACTGCAGCAGGTAGCCATACAAATGCCTTCTGAAGATCACTCACCCTTCCCTGCTCCTATTGGGAGCTGTGCATAGGGAAGAGCTTGCTCCAGAGTCTGTGGAAATTCTGGATGTTGACCCCTGAAGGATCTCCAGTACATGGCCCCAGGAACACACTTAAGGAGTGAGTGACAGAAAGCTCAGAACTGATGTTTAAATGACTGTAGTCTTTAAGCCCTCTGGGCTGGTGGAATGATACATTCTCACCATAGTTTTGTCCAAAGGAGGTTAAATGCACTAATTCAACTTAAAAAGCAGCTACCTTTGCCTTCAAGTACTTTTGAAGAGAGAAACACTAGCTGCTTCTACAGCTGACAAATACTACAATTGGAATGTAATTTGTTCACAGGCTCTGATCAAAACCCGAGGAATGACCAGCATAATGTTTATGAATAACCCAAAACTTAAAAGAGAAAAAAAAAACCAACAAACCACAAAAAAACTAACAAAAAAACCCCAAAGAAAAAAGAAAAAAAAGGAAAAGGTTTTATTCTGCTCTGCAGCATTTAACCATTCTCACAGCTGGAATCTCACTACTTGGGGTGCGTTTCCTTCCAGCTTTTGAAAATCTGCAATACAGAATTCTGGAAAGACCTGCAGTAGACAATTAAAATATTAAATACATAATTTTTTTAGTATTACAATTCCCTGAATATAATCTGTACATACGTTTTACTGGCCTACACAGCATACACACACATACGCATCATCTCTGTGCTGAAAAAGGAAACAAAAATGCCAGTTCCCCAACTTTTACAGAATTGTTCAAGATTTTTCTTGATGGAAATTAACATGACACAGCTCAGCCTGAAAACAAAAAAAGTCATACATGTGTTTGAAGACAACTTTCATTTTTAACGAGCTCATCAAATAGTTTAAATATTGTGTGTAAAAAAAGAAAAGTAATAAGCAGAGTTAGTTTGAGCAGATTTGTACAAGCACAGTCTTGTACATGTAACAAAAGGCATATTTACATCTTAAGAGGAATTTTATGTCTTCAGAGTCTGTCAGACTAGAAGGTCTATACATTTTCTGCATTTTAGCTGAGAAAAAGCACACTGGTCTTAGGCTCTGGCTCCTTTCAAAAATTGCCTAATTACCCATCTGAACATTAAACTACATTTTTTATTAACAGGTCTGACATTCTATTTGGCAGTTTCCATACACTTTTTGGCTTCATTTTAGAAAATATACTATTAAGACAATTTAAAAAAAATTAGTCTATGTTTACAATAAGGTCTGTATTGATGAGAATGCGAAGTCATATTTTACCTCAGCATTTAGTTGCCCTGAAGCACTTGGGTACCATGACCATCAATAACAGGCCAATCTCAAGTGCCTTAGAACAGGTATATAAAGACAAGCAAGCATGAAACAAACAAAAAAATCCACACACACACCAAAAAATAAGACAGTAGCTTTGCATTTTCTTTGTTTCAAACCAACGAAGTTAAAGTGATTTCCTTAGTAAGACTTACGGTACCAATATATAAATTATCATCTTCATTAAGAAAGTTCTTCACATTTAAACTGAAGTTGAGTAGCTGAATATGAAATTCCATCTCCTGGTGAGAAGTGCTTTTCAGGCCAGTTCATCCATGTTAAGGTCAGGAAGAGGCTCTCTCCAGTAGCAGAAAGAGCTGAATTCTGGGCACGCAAATGCAGAACTCTGTTCTTTATTAAGCAGTGGGAACACATATTCCACAAGCTCACTTAGTCTGTAATACCTATATTAAAGAAGAAGAAAGGCCATTATTTACCAGTCTAGTCACTGCTCAGCTGTAGCCAAAAAGGAGCTTTGGAAGTCTAGACCAGAAAGTTTTGGTTGAATAAGGCCCCACTACAGCAGAACCAATTTTCAATTTTATTTTGCCAGTTTTCATTTTGAAAAAAAGTTTCAGTCACGTATCCGAAGCTGTGGATACATGGCAAACAAGGTTTTGTACCTTATGTACATATTACCATATGTAACAGGAGATCCTGGTCACAAATGCAATTATTTTGTAATCTCATTCTTAGATACTTTCTTTAGTGGAAATAACAAAAATGGTCTTACGAAGATTTGTTTCCCTTAGTCTGTTCTTGGATTAGTTCACCCTTTGGATTCACAGTAAATATTCTGCAGGCTGGAACTCCTACTTGCATGTAGGCATATACATCCTGCAAAAACCATGAACAAAAGCACATGCTTCAACATTTCCTTTTTGAATGTGATCCAACAATGAGAAAAGCCGCTCCAAAAAGAGTACAGTAGAACTATCTCTTTAAAAAAGTCCCTAAACAGCAGAAAAAACCAAAATATGCACCACTTCCCCCTCCCCCCACCAAACCATACATATGCACCATAACAAAACATTCCCCCCCACCCCCAAATGCTTAATTCCTGTTCCCAAGCCTGGGACCACAAACATGCACAAAATCCATACCACCCAACACCACTCCTTGTGACAGTATTCCTTTTGCAATACCCCCTCTCTTTTGCTCAATCACAGTAGCATTGAGCTGCAGAGAAAATATAGGAACTGTATAATAGGAAAAAGGATTCAAGACTGCAGAGCACTGCAATAATGTCTTCAGGTCACAAAGCTGCCAAAAATCCCTAAAAATAATTTGGAAAGGTGTCACATATTAAATAAAATTCTGAGAATACTAATGCATCTTTGTAACCTTTCTCATATATGCCATTGTAGCAGCTTTTTTTTTTTAAAGCATCAACATATGGCTTTTCCTGACCAAATCCATAAAAGCATCAGTATCCCATTTCCATATTCAAATTCTGATAGGCACAAAAAGAAAACGGTATTTCTTTTGCTTCTCAGTACTTCATGTATTTTAACCCTTCAATTAGAAAGGGGCAGACTTACATTGGGCCTGTTTCCAAAAGCAGCATAGAAAGGCTGTTTACTGGGAGCGAACAAATTCTTGATATCATTCAAACATTCAATTTTGAACTTTTCAGGCTTCTTTTCTATTACTTCCCTAAAATAAAATTTCAACAATCAAATTCCATGTCATGATTTGACAGAGGGCATCTTCCTTCCCCCAGATAAATGATAAATACAATTTATCTGATATTTATACTCCTACTGCTTCCCATCGGTAGTTACACAGACATTGGTAACTAGCTCTCCAAAAATGATAGAAGACACAATCAAACAGTCCCTGTTTTCCACCATCCACAGTGAAAAAACAGGTCCATAACCTGTGCATACAGTAAGTAAAAATGGGATGGAATTCCCAGTTGTGAGTGCAGTTCGTGAACCGCTTTTATTGTAGATGAATATCTGAATCAGAAGATCTAATCAAGTACACATAAGCTTGTCACAACTTGTCTCTGACAAAAAAGTGTGTAAGGCCCAGGGCCTTAATGGAATTTATTGTCATTGCTATCCATGAATGAGTCATTCTTATTAAAAACAAAACCAAAAGGACTTTTCTACTATTAGCTCCTCCCATCAAGAACAAGTAGAATATGGCTGGTCCAAAAGATCAGTTGAGTTAAACCATACCTACATGGCATATTGCTTTGTAAGTAGTTGTAGGTGGACCACTCCCAATATCACAAGGTCCTTTTGCATGACAGTCTATATTTCCCAGCCTTTCTTCTTTTCTCTTTATCTTGTGTAGTAGCACTGCACTACAACCCTTTCAGATATACTTGAAAAGACAAAAGCGTACTGATATAAACACAACCTAACTGTAATGAGTCATGGTCTAGGGGAGTAAAGAGAAGGGAAAACGAGCTCCTTTAGGACTGGTAGGTTGTGTTTTGTAGACACTTCTAAACATGCTCACAGAAACAGAAGCATAAAAGAGAAATTCAGACAAAACAATTTATAAGTGATCACTAGGGGGACCTCAAGACTCAGTAGCAAATTTAGCACAGAGTGTAAAAAACAGGAAGAGAATGGACGTATAAAATCCCACATCCTTACCTATGAAAGGCAGAAAACAAACTGCTGGGGGACAACATGAGAGGGCCTCTGGGGAGAATTGTTCCTTTGTCATTCACCCAGTGTAAGTATCCTCTGGTGATATCTGCCATCCCAATGGCACGGGCAGAACAGTACAGAAACTTGTAGCCATTTCTAGAAAAGAATTATCAACTTAATTCATGTTCCTGCTGGAGAGTTTCTTTGCAAAGCCAGGCACACAATTATAGCAGCGTCCAGAGGCACCAATTTATGTACTGACTTGTTGAAGTGCTCGGCACACACAAAAGGAAAAGACTTTTCTGCTGTTAAAGAATCTGCAAGGCAGTATTTTAAATAATCAAAACTGAGAAACAGGAAGTGCAAAAAGAACAGGAATGGTAATATTCAGATGACACAAATAGATGGACTAGACTGTGTTTAAATAAGTGCCACACTGGTTTTATTCAGCTTCTTTCAGACCAGCTACATGTAGAATTACAGCAGTTATTTAAATTATCTGCATCACAAAATAATGAGTGCCAGATCTCCTGCCTTTTTCAGGTTGTTGGCAGAATTTGCAGTGCAGGGTGAAGGACTGATAACAACAAACATTCCTATTAAGCCCTAATTTTTTCCTGCAGACTTTTATGGTTCATCTGTAGGTTACACAGATTTGTTATGCAGTTACTGCACGCACAAAAGGCTTGAGCATTTATGAGCATTTTCAAAGACTTGATTCAATTTGGCAAATAATTCCCAAGCTGCTCTTCTATTATGCACTGAATAAAAAAAAAAAAAAAAAAAAAAAAGAAAGACAGACACCCCCGCCCCAAAAAACAACAAACATAAAACATACAGGGTATCTCCCATAGACTCCCCTAGTCACAGATGAAATTTAGCCACAGAACGAAGGCCAACAATAGATTCTATGACCACAAATATTTTTGTGGGCAGAAAGACTACTAAAAAAAAAAAAGGATAAAAGTTCATTATTTTAAGTAAATCCTGAAGTTTTTAACAGTCGATTATCCTGTGATCTTCCTCAGTACCAAGTGCTATTTCTGGACTCACTAGATTTTTGAAACAAGTTTGCTAAACAAAGGACCAAATATCTGAAAGGTGAGGTAGTATGTAGGTTTATTTTGCCCTAAGTTACTGGACATAAATATTACAGGGCTGTATACCTCTTAGGTGAACAGCACATTTGTAAGGGTGTTATTTACAACACTTTTGAACAAAACAAAGGCTGCACCTCTGCTGCAAGGGAGAAGGCACAGGGGCTGCCTCTGCAGGTCCTTGCAGATCACAAGGTGAGCACAGGGAAATTGCTGATTTGCTGAATTACTTTTCCACTGTTCTACACCAGCTTATATCAGAAACACAAATGCGATAGAAAACTTGAGCCAGGCCACGAACTACCCTTTCTGGCAGTAGCAAGTTGTTAATTAGGCTTGTTCCAGAATGGAGTTCATCTTAAGGAGCATTCACTTGAGTTGGGTAGCAAACCCAATAAAACACAAAATACTGATGCATTGGAAGGACCCAATTTAGTTTGGAGTTTACACTGTATCATGTTTCTAAAGGGCTTTGCAATCAACCTCAGTTGGTAGAAACACACAGGCATGACTGTTTCAGAAATTCACACAATTTTTGTTTGAGAAAGTCACAAAAATATTACACAGTTCTTAAAAATGAAATGCAGAATCAAACATTTGAGAAGGAAACTAGTAAATAGTGGCTTGCATTCTTGCAAAAGTATACACCTGGGGAAAGAATTTTGTTTGTAAATGAAAGAAGTAGCTCACTTCCCAACATTCAGACTAATAAATTCTAACAAACTATCCACTAACAAATTATTAACAGCTATCCAATTACCTGTCCATTAATCCCCAAATTCCAGAAAACTCTAATTGTTTCACAGATTACATACTCACTCGTTTATGGAATGATAGAGTTTTGCAATGCCCTGATGAGTCCAGTCCTTGCCAAACTGAGGGAGGATATGTCCTAACGCATCAGACCTAAAAACAGAATCAAAGGTACCAGATATTCAGTATATGAGTTTTGTTAAAGACAACCACTAATGAATATACAATTTATAAAGAGTATTTATAGAAATATCTCCGCAGAAAGTCCTAACTATTGCAAAAGTGGGGCCATACAACACAAGTCAGTTTCCAAGTTAAGGTATGGCTGCTAAACCTGGGGAAGTCTGAGAGGGAACAGTCACATGGTAAAAATTACCATCTTTGCATCATTCTTTTAAAAGATTTTCTAGCTTGCTGTAAAGGCAATTACAAATTAAAATCAACGCATGACTTTTTTTCATGGTTGTTAATGAACATCCTTTAATAACCATCTTAAGGTTCTTTGTCTTATTTCGAAAACCAGAGTAGGATCAATAAAGCAAGATTAAAAGAATCAAAGAAAAGAAAAAAATGTCACCAAAGATACTTACTTTGTTATTGTTCCATCAATGTCTGATATGATGATTTTATCATTCCAGTTCCAGAGGTATATTGTTCCTGCACAACGGCAAGTCCCTTGATACTGGGTTGTAATACTAAATACAACATCATTAGGGCCATCTCTGAGCTTCAACTTTGCCTTTAGAATAAATAAAAATAATTGAAAACATAAGTTCCCCTGGCTCTAAAAGTTTTAGAATCCTAAATGAGCTGCAGCAAATGGCTCATATACTCTTCCTTGTCTATGCTGATTAACTCATCAAATAGTGAACCATGGTTTAACACTGGCACAGTTCTGCTGGCAAACTCTGCTGCAGTCTGGGTACATGTTTTTGTCCAGAGCTCCTCTATCTGTTTACAGCAGCAGATATTTCACTCTCTGCCTCTTTAATTCTTGCTGTCACAGTAGACTTGCCGCACTATCAAATGGAACTCCCAGTTTGCCAAAGTATGCAACAGTATTTCCTACTTAGTGGGTGCTTTCCTCAAAATTCTTCCCTGATGAAGATCATACATTTAGACAGTAGCAGAACCAAATTGTTAGACCGCAATGAGTAAACTGCACATCAGTTTAAATGTATGTTAGACAGATGTTCAGATCTATTAGCCAGGTGTCCAGATCCCAGGATATTCAAAATGCAGAAGCAAAAAATGTCACTTTTTTGGCAACCTCTTAATATCGAAGTTTGATTATAATAATAATTTCTTACAAAGTTATAATCTAAACACAGATTCTTAAAAAATACTTTCACAGGAAACTATTTTAACTTTTTTTTTAAATTTCAAATTTCCCCATTCCTTTTTTCTATTGCTAGCACCATAACCCAAATATAATTTTTACTTTGTGAAATGTACTTATGTTGCATCTAAAAACCAGAAAAAGTTCAACTCTCAGAATCTAAGTGGAATTAGGGAGCATCCTATGTACAAGAAAGGTGTACCACTTACTATTTGGTCCGAAGACAGTCTAAGTGACTTCTTATAAGATGGAACGTTCCCATGGGGTGGATGCTCTGCTGGGGCAGAATCCATTTTTAGAGACTCCTTCAACTCCTGTGATGCTTCATCACTAGAAGAATCATCTTCTGGAGGTCTAACAGGGCATCAAGCAGAACACACGTAAGCTACAGAAAATGCTTCTTTAACAGACTAAGGTCCTTATGCAAGATTAATTTCTGCTTATGTTGAGGATTTGCTACTACCTGAGAGCACAGATTAACATAGTCCAAGATCTAGTGAATGCCCAGACAAAGCCAATATATGCCAGTAAGCAAATAAGACTCGTAGTGCCGGTATGGTGGGGTTCTAAACACTGCTACTCGTAGCTGGCTCCACACATGACGGGTTTAGTAAACAGTGTCAAGTGGTCACTGATACTACGTTGATGAATTAGGCAAACTGAGGATGAAAAGGGACACTGAATAGATACCAGTGCTTTGCTTTTTAAAAAAAAGCTGCCACAGTTTCTGTGATAAGTGATGTTAGTGGAGTAGCTCACCTTTTAAGGTTATTCATGGACTTATTTTCCTGCTCATTAGAGATTTCAAGATTAAAAGCAGCATTTAGTCTCTCTGAAGTATTAAATCACAGTATATTAATTTTTTTAATCTTTAAGACCAACTTACAAGTATCATGGGGGAATATGAATACACATAATAAGTTACCTAGAATGGGACAGTTTTGTGCTAAGCACTGATAGCTGTCTACCACAACCTTGGGCAACTTGTGCACTGTAATTAATACTATTTTATTGTTTCAATTATTTAATGTTACAAAAAAATTCCACATGGTTTAAATTATTTACACAATATTAGGTTTTCACAAAAGAAAAAAAGAAAAAAGCAGTATCTCAGAAACCATACCACTATATTTACAGAGCAGTGTTCCATTGCTAAACGTTATCAGGTACGTTTTTGTTCTGTCAGTTATGCTATGATTTAAGAAGTAAACACAGTAGGATTTAGGAAATAATTGTAGAGTGTTTGTAGTTCCTACAAAGTTTGCTGTCACATTTTTTTGTTGAATTGTTTGCTAAACACATATGGTTCCTTTTCAGTAGCTTACAGAAAAATGTTTCTTCCCACACTACATTCCTACCAATTTCTTCATTCAAAAAAAGAAAAATACAATAAAAAAAGAAGACCCTATTCAGTCCACAAAATAAGTCTTCAGACAGGGACACACCTACTATTAACTTGCTCTTTTATGGTTGCTGGCAGTTCGTTTGCTCTTTGCGTCTCAGTTTTCCCCTCTTTTGCCTCTGGTATCTAAAACAACATGATAATAAAGAACATATTGACATTTTAAACTGATCTAAGTGAGTTTGTAGTTTTAAGCAAACAGCTACCAATACAGTATATAAACTATATTAAGTCTCAGAATTGCTCATTCTGCAAACTATTTAACAAAAAGATGCTTATGAAGAAATGATCCGTTAAAGCTTTTTATTATTTCAGGAAACTAAACTCTGCGTGCCAAAAATTGAGAACTGCTAGTTTAACATGAGTAATTTAGTATTAAGGGAGCCATCAACCTCTAAGCTTATAAAATTCACTTTTTTGTGGGGAAGTAAATTTAAGGCCCATACTCAAGGTTTAGAAAGCATAATTTAGTTTAAAATGGGGAGTCTCAGCATAAAATCTATTATGCAGAACAGCACCTACTTATTTATTTGTAGGCACAATCCTAAAACATACTGCAGTGACTGAAGTGTAGCTCTGACTACTGCTTTTGGCTTAGAAGAAAGAAATTTAAGAACATTGTGCAACAGCTGAATACAATAAATTTTGTTGAAGCAACTAGTAACACCAAATATTGATGCACTATTTAAGGCTAAATAAACAGATGCAGCTACAACTACTGCAACACTGAGTAACTCTCATCTGGCAACCAGTGACAGGGAGCTATACAACCAGCATTCTGAGGCACTTCAGACAAATTATAGTTTTTTCATCTTTTTACAACTCAAAAAAAAAAAAAAATCAAAATATGTCTCAAGTTACCTGTTTAGTCATGCTTTCTCTCTTTCGCCAGAACCACCACCTTCCAGACTTCTTTGGCATCTTTTCTTTGACCCAAGACTCAACAGTAGCCTGAAAAGTTAGACATGGTTTTAATTTGCATAGAAAAACAAGGGGATAATCATGTGTTACTACACACAAAATTTTCATGAAAAGTATGCATTTATCTATTTACCTTAGGCAAACTCTTCTGAAACACCTGCAAACTCAGAATCATCGGAGCAGCCAACGCCCAGTTGTAATACCTGTTTTAAAACATGTTATTGATATTACAAAATCTGATTACAAGTCGATAAATATCAGCATGAAAACTTGCCCTTTCGTTGATGAAAATATATATATTTGCTGCCAACGACTAATATTACAGTTTTGTGCAAGTAGAGTCATTTTAATATATACAATCCAATGTCAGTGGAAATTGCAGGAAAGAATCTCACTCCAGCTAAAGCTAAATTTAATGCAAATCTTCAGTTCAAAAATCTCTTCTCTTTGAGACTGAGAAACAGATTCATCAATTACACAAACTGCAATGGAAGCTGAAAAATGTGCTCACTTTAAAGAGTAGATTTGAAATGAGATTTTCTATAGCCTAATTACATGATACAAAGAATTTACCTGTTATAAATCCGTATTACCAAATTAGGATTGTCAATGAGTCCAGGGTTTTCAGCAAATTCATGATAAGTAATGATATGTTCCATGAATTTTTCTGCAACATAAAGAGATTTAAATTAATAATATAAAATCCCAAGATGTCTGATTAGTTTATACCTAGGAAAACCCTTTCTGTCATCTCAGAGTCTTTGCTGATCGCACAATGACTCTGAAGATATGCTAATAATGGCCTACCTGTCAATGGTCTTGTGACTGCCTCCTCTCTTACAGGGAAAGCCTTGCCCCACTCCAACAGTCACAGTAATGAGCATTAGGAAATTAGAAGAGGGAGGATAAGGAGGAGGCAGACACTAATTCAGTTTGCAGGCTGGAAAAAGAGAACCATGCTTGTCTAGGCAAGTTTTCTTCAAAAATTATAATGGCAGGTAAGGGGCCTAGATAATACACTAAAAGGGCAGGTGAAGGATGTTGTCTGCTTTTCAGGTTTGAAAAACTACTACTATCACTAACTAATAGCATTTTCATGACTAGTTTCTATACATATTTGCAGAAATCCATGATTTAGTGTAAGACCCCTGCAAGCACGATAATTTTTTCAAATCAAGTCCACTATTACTACTACCATTTTACCAAGAGTACTGAGTGTTGTGAGTCTTTATTAATGATCATTTAAATGTCACTTCACGCATTAGACTGAATGACCATTAAAAAATTAATACTAAAAACACTGTCGTACATGTTCATGAAGATTATGTGGTCCCAAGAGCTCCCTCAAAAATACATACAACTTCAACATTAAATAAACTAGAGCACTAGGAGAGAAGAATCAGCTGGTAAAAATCTAAAGGTCAAAAAATTAGGACGGGAAAGGTAGTGCAGGCAAAGAGACAGTCCAACACAACAGTTGAAGTAGTTTTTTGTTGTGTTTTTTTTTTTTTTTTAAATCACTTAAGAAAACTAAAACAGAAAAAAAAAAAAGAGGCAAATGATAAAAAACATGAGTTTTTGAAGATTTATATAGGACTAAGCAAGTAATTGCAGCCAGAATTGCTCAGATAAACAACATGTAGTGCAAAAAAGGAGACCAAAAGCTTCTCAAGACATCTTGATTAATTTGAGGTTAAATTCTGCTATCTCTGCTTGGCAGATGCTTCTGAAGTTCAGAAAAATGAAAGACTATCCATCTGCTTCTCTTGACACGAGCACAGTAATAAGTCCAATTTGTAAGGAGGAAATCAGAGCATTCAGATTTAGCTGCCTGAGCTCTATTACTCTTCATGTTTTAAGTCTTTCACGTACCTTTAGAAATCTCTCCATTTTCATTGAGACCTCCACAAAGTGACAGTGTGACATCAGGTAAGTCCATAGCAGAATCAGACATGCACTCTGTACCACTATCAGCAGCAGCACTTCCAACTGACTGGGGTGACTGGGAACCAGAAAGGGTATCTGACTCTGTCCACTGCCTGAAGCCAGGATCAGAATCACTAAAGGAAAGTGAAAAGTATTTTACTTGGAAAAAAAAAAAATGTACAGAACACACTATATGATTACTCAAAAAAAAAACCATTTAAACCACACAAACACCCTCTTCAACCTCTCATAATACTAGTAGACTGACAGTTTCCAGTTCTCCTAATAGTCACCTAAATTTGGAAATAATTACATTTCTCTTGCCTACAACAAAGTTGGATTTAAATTAAGAAAACATCCTCTACATCCTAATTCTGCAGAACAATACTGTGCTCCTCAATCTTTACCAGAAAGCTGCAGAATAAGAATAAAAGAACCCAAAACGACATCACTTTATGTTTTCAAAACACTGCATTTGTTTGGAAAAAGTAAAATAGAAAAGAAAGGTGACATAAAATAAAATATCACACTGTCACCTAAGGTTAAAGTTATCAGTTTGAACTGAAGTACTGAAAACTTTACTACTTTAGTTTTAACATAAACCAATAGACACTTCTTTCTTATTAAGCTCTATTTTTATAAAGGTCTTCCTAGACAGTTATTACTTTGCAGAATATTTTAGGAGTATAAAAATGTTTCCAAATCTTCAGAAAAAGCCAGTGAATGAATTTTGAGACTGAGCTGCCTTGCATGAAGATGCAGTGGGATTTTTTTGGGGTCTTTTTTGATATTAAAAAGTTGGCAAGGATGCACGGGGCATGCAAAATATAAACTCATGTCTGCTTCTCCAGATCTAGCAATGTGGCAAAACAGTACTGGTGCAAATGGAGTGTGCAGTCTAAATTCACTCCCCTCGCTGTCTGCAGAACATACAGGTTCCACGAAGATGAAGCTCTCAGTAGCGATCTCTCAAGATCTTTCAATGTGTTTCTCAAAAAAGAATTAGATTTTCCCAATGAGATCAGTATCAGTTACTCCACAAAAGCCTAGAAATCTTAAGTCAAATTCTTGTTAACAGAACTGGCACATAAATAATGTGTGTAATAACTCATCTAATGCAACTGCAATATCACCCTAGATCCACTGAATTATAGTTCAAAATTACCTTTTGGGAAAGTAAAGTGCTGCAACTTCAGGTTCCAAAGCCTTTAGGTCATCCAAGTAAATATCATCAGGTCCTTGATGATGGCTTCGCTTGTGCACCCCTGTTAATTTTAGCAATTAAGATTACCAACATGAAGCTACCCAGACACATTAAATACAAATGTAATTGTGGTATATTCAGACTTATTTGTATAATTTATAAATTCAAGAGTTTAATTATAGTTTTAGTCAGTTAAGACTTAAAAAGCAAAAACTCAGAAGGCCCATTTATACTTTTTCCACTATGGCCTCAAAATCAGTAGATCACATAGCAGGCAGGGATCAACAGTTTTATTACATACCTTTCTTTTTTGAAGGAGAGTCAGTTTTTGCTGTTGGCTTTGTTTCTGGTAAAGGGTCCACCAAAATTCTGGAGTGATGATCAGTATCTAATGGCAAAGGAACTTGCGGTTCTACGATTGCAGAAGCAAGAGAATCTTTGGCATCCATCTGCTGAAGCAGAGGATGAGTTCTTGGCTCAGGTTTCAGTACTGTACAGACAGAATCTTTCACATCATCATCGTCTTCAACTTCATCAGAGCTGAGGATGACCCTAAAATGAGTCTTCTCTGATGGAGTAATGGTAGCTGTTTTGCAATGTTCCAGTTTCTCTTTCTTGCTTATCTGAAAAACAAAAGTCTAGTCAATCCTTTCACTTCTCCTGTTCGCTTTATTCTACTCTAAACATTAAACTTGTATTCATGGTACAAGTCCTGGTCACAGGTAATCCAAAAAAGAATTTAAACAGATATTTTAGCAAGATAAAACCTGTCCCACCCTATTAGCAAAGTTCCCTGCAACAGAAGTTTCACACTAGTTTATTTACAAGTTCAGCATAGAAACTGGCATAGAGGAAGTGCTGACTTGACCAAACCATAGCAAGAAAAAAGCATAAATCTCGACATATCTGGGCTTCTGTTACCAGCTGTCCTATTAAGATACCACATTTACTCTATCAAGGCTACAGTTTTTCTGGAACGAACTAGAACTTACTCAACAATAAAGGAAATTATTTTCTAAAGTTTTTTCCTTCCGTTTCTAACTAAAAATTCAAAAATTTCAGACTTTCAGGGCTAGCGTTTCTGGAATAACTTTGCTGAGCAGCTTTTGAACTCAACGAAGCTGAACTCTCCCAGCCACGAGGGGGTGCTACTTTCCCATTTCAGCTGAATCGTTCTAAAGATCAGCAGCAGATTTCCAATCCTCTCCTAGGACACAATTTTAGACAAGCCGAAACTCAGTTCACTAAAGTTAGAGACAATAAATAAATTTACCTTGGTTGATTCTGGGAATCCTCCCCATGTCCATTCCATGTGAGATTCAGATCTGAGCAAGCTCTCAGCAGGCTTAACTTCTAGTTCTGAATCACTTTTAGGGCAGACTTGCTCAGAGAAAGGGCTAGCAAATCAACAAGAATTAAAAAAAAAAAAAAAGAAAAAGAGAAAAGAAGGCTACAGTGTTTAAAATGCATTTGTTGTGCAGCTACTGTTGGTAGAGTTTTCAACAGCTTAACAGAGCTTCAATTATTTGGCAACATGGCAAGAAGCCCAGCAGGGTTTTCAGACAGTGAGAAATTAGGTTAAAACCAAAATCACATTAAAGGACTTACATAGTGATCACACTAAACAGATTCCTCCACTATATCTGCAGTGCAGATATAGCTCTCCTCTCAGCTCATGTTCTATTTTTCAAACAAAACAAGAGCAAAACAAAAAAAGTTTATCTAAAAGAAAGAGAGAAGTTAGCTTTAAGTTCCCTACCTTTGTAAAAATATAGCATTTCAGCTTGCTATGCCAAGAACTGAGTAAAAAAAAGACAACTGCATGAAACAACATCAATTCCCAATGCAGGGGAAAAAAATTTAGAAGATAACTTAGGAGAGGGAAAGATTACTTGAAAATTTCCTTCAGATGTATTTGTACTACATGACCTTTTAGAATCCATTCTGTATTTCCTACAGTGGTTATTATCCATAAATCAGAAACAGACTTACGAAATTTACTTCAGCCAAGATTACTTTTAAGCCAGAAGATCTCTCTACAAAATGCTAGAAAGGAGTGGTTTCAAAATCTTTTTTCTCTTATTATCTTAACAGATTCAAGGAAACATAAGCTGTTGTTTTGAAGTAGCATTTAGTGTTGAGACAGGTCCAAGTCTGCCCTTTCTTGAACAAGGCAGTTATATCGCATACTACTGAACTACTGCTCTTTCTATACTTTGACATTCATTAACATATTATGGCTTAGATTTTT
>JAWWES010000081.1:102272077-102325889 GCA_035583135.1 Lophotriccus pileatus | reverse complement strand
CAGTTATATCGCATACTACTGAACTACTGCTCTTTCTATACTTTGACATTCATTAACATATTATGGCTTAGATTTTTATATATATATATATATATATATACACACACAAAGGTCAGTATTTGAATTTAAATTGTAGGGACCAGAACTGGACACAGCACTCCATGTGTGGCCTGACCAACACTGAGTGGAGAGGGATAATCACATCTCTGCCTCCACCAGTAATACCCTTGTGGATGTAGCCCAGGATCCAGTTTGACTTTGTTGCTGCAACCATGGTCTGCTGACCTGTGTTCAGCTTATTGTGTACAGGACCCCCAGGTCAGCAAGGTTGCTCCCTATCCACACAAATCCCAGCCTGTACTGGGCTCTTCAGTTATGTTATCCCAGTTTATGTTATCCCAGTACAGGATTTTGCACTTGTCATTGCACCTGTTGCACCAGGAGAGATTTCATCTTGCTGTAAGAAAAGATTGTTTCACAGTAAGAACAATCAACCACTGGAACAATCTTCCCAGGAAAGTGGTCTCCATCACAGGAGGTTTACAATTTGTGACATGCCAGGGTGCAACACAATCTCACTGAGACTCCCTCTCCATGAAAGGTTAGGCCAAATGAACATTTGAGGCTGTTCAATGATTTAATACCGAAAATTTTACAGTAACCCCCTACAGGTATTTAATTTATGGATTTTTTTTGTCCTTACAAAAATCCTGCAAAGATTAGTTACCTAATGCACTACCACATAGTCCATACCTAATGTACTACCTGAAACTTTCTGGAGGTTTGTGGAGTTCAGGTTTTACACTATCATACAGGACTAAACTGTGATCACAGTTCAGACTGCAAAAATAGACACTACTCAGATCAGATCACAATCCAGACAGTAAGAATCCCTCACATTGCTCTAAGAGGACATCACAAAATCCAAGAGCTCAGGACATTTAAACAAATCTACAGTGGCAATTTATCATCTCACAGTCAACTTCCAGCCCCATTACTCAGGGGTACAGAGAGAAAACCATTTAAGTATTTCCCCCCTCAGTTCTCCTTAAACAATGTCCTACAGAAATGATGGGTTTTTTTGTACTGTTAGAAGAGCCTATTTAAAGTAACACGCTGATGAAAATACACGTACATATTTGTTTTCAGGAAGAATATGAACTAATTTTCCCTATGTGCCAACATCACAAGTCAACTTGAAGCCATGCAGAATATTAACCTGTTTCTAAGCCTAATTCTTAATATTCAGCAGTATTCAGTACAAAAGACCTAAATAGGCCAGGGCTTTGGGACCCTAAGTGTGTTCCACTTCCCCAAAGTATAGGTTTTCCATTGTCATTCTCAGGCAGAAGTCTTTAGCCAAAAGGCCCAAGCTTCTAATAGTGACCTAGTCATGCTAACATTACTTGTTAAAACAGGAAGAACATTGATGGTATCACGTATTAAATAGTTAATGGTTATGCTTTTCATCTTATTATAGTGAGTAGGACAAACAGAAGTGTCCTCACAGAAAACTGACTTAGGCTATCATCCTCCCTGAGCTCCCTGCAAGGGTTCTGAAAACAACTAACCTCAGTTACAAGTCAGTTAGCTTTTTCAGATCTCCAATAAGGAGGTTATTAAAACCTCCTAGTTCCCTTCCACTGTACGACAGCTACATTATAAAATGCTACTTTGATGGCTTAGGAGAAATAATTTAATGCAAATATTTCTCTGCTCCTACATGGCTCGTGCACCAACTTGTGCCTCCTCAAAGGGGGAAATGAAAATTGCCAATTTTTCTGTTACACTGCAATCTCTACTGGGTAGCTTTCTATTAAAAAATCCCCCCAAATTATAAAGACCTTAGGTATATCTCACATGACACATAAACAAGTAGTTAGAGCAGACTAACCTCTAAATATGTAAACAAGAAGAGATGTATGAATCATCTCTCCCAGATATAGCTATGTTTTATAAACTGAAAATGAGTATCAGCCTCTATGCTACAATTATATAGGTGATATAATCCATACAATACCAATCCTTGGGGTCAAACACGGTGACTTCTTTTCAGTCATAAACCACAAACCTTTGGGGAACATTTGAAGACTACATCTCATTAGGTATAATTGAGGATGTGGTTGTCAACCCAAAACAAAAAGGAATGATAATGGGATTTCCTGTCCAACTGCATCTGTTCATTAACAAACTATGCACTGGGGGAATATGCAGGCACCAAGCACGGGGTGGTACATTCAGCCTCCACTGATGCTACAGCCCTGGAAACACCTGAAGCAGAAACTACATGCACTTCAAGAAGCATTTTCTGAAGGCTGATCTCTTCTATTCTGCACTACCCTCTATTGACACAGAGGAACAGGTACCTGGGCAGTGAGCAGCTAACAAGCAATGCTGGATATCACAGAAGGCTGACCAGTAATCCTCACTGACTCTGTGAACGTATTAAGCTGAAAAGCAGTAGAACCAGACATTTACTGAAGAGTTTAGATGAATCAAGATACTACTTTGCATGCTATGTGCAAAATGGATGCTCTTTCTGTACGTCCAATGATTCACAAAAGATAGAATTTACCTCAAGTGCTACCACATATGGACAGAATGCTATCTTATGCTAGTAGATATTGATGTTAAGAGTTGTGAAATCCAAGGGTGAGCCTTGAAAAATCTACAAACTGAACACAACAGGAATATAGTGGCATGAACATCAGGAACTGAGGAGTGTATGTGAGTGTACAAACAGAAGTGCCCTGGTCACAGTGAAAACTGAACTGGTGAGTTGTATTATGCCACTTGTAAGACTCCACAGTCCACTGATGCTGATTTTCATATCTCTGGATAATCAAGGATATCAGAACTCCAGTATCTAGCTAATCCTCTGTTCTGAAATGGAATGTGATTCAAGTTTAGGATCTAGCTTTACCTTGAGCAATTTGGATTACTTCACACAGCAAAATGTACCTTAAATACTCAACACTTCTGCTTTATGGTATATCAAGTATTGCTTGATCATAGGGATCATACTTGTTTTCCATACCCTTCTCAACCTAAGGAAATCTTTTAACTATATTTTCTTTCTTTAATAGTGAATTTTAATAAGAAAGGGTTCTTTTTCATTGGAGGGAGAATGATAAAATAAAAACAACTTTTTTTAATACATTGAGAGGAAAGTTCCCAAAGTTTCAAATGAGTATCAAATGCTGCATTTGGTCTCACAAAAGTCAAGCAAGTTTGACAGTTTTATAGATCAGGGGGAAAACGAATAAAAAGGCACAGTGATTTTTTTTTTTTAATATGTATGGTGACATTACAAGATTACTTACTTCTCCAGAGGGGACCAGTCTCCATCAGATAAAGGGTAATGGTCCTTTGAGTGGTAAATCAAAGATTCTTTTTGCTCTTCACCCTTTGGTGATGAATTTGAGGACCCTCTGTGGAGGTACATGAGACATTAAGTGAGCAACAAAAAAATCTGCATTACTAATTCAGTTTAAAAAGTTACATAACATATATGTTATTAAAAATCCAAGATCAAAAGAAATCAGTGTATAGCTTAAAGGGATTTGTTGTTTGCAAAACTCCTTTATATAACCTAAAATGTATTTAAAAACTATTATTACTTGAAAATATTGCAAGTTTAAAATCTACTACTCCTGTAAGTTAATACTGAAGAAATCAAAATAGCATAAATGATATTACTCTAAATGAATAATGATAAGTGGTATTACTCTACACAGACAGATAATATTACCACAATACAAAAACAAACATACATTTTTACACATAGCCTTTACCATGTGAATCTTACAATCACTGGAAAAGTTAAACAGAAAAGGTAATTTTGACAATGCACATGTCATGAACTAAAACCAGTAAGAAATCAGGGATAGGTATTAGTCTCACAATTTACCCAAGAGTTTACAAATTAACATCAACTACAACAAGTAGATAGAAATACTGTACTTTTTTGAACAGTGGTATTTGTTTTCCACTGGGAAGTCTACTCAGTATCTACAAAGACCCCAAACCAATCAACATGAAGACCTATTGAGCAGTCATGCACTGTATTTTACACAGAAGTCTCTTTTAAATGTTATCATCATAAGGATTTAAATTCAGAAAGTTGTAAAAAGATCTCAACTGAATAAATAGCTATTCTCATGATACAACTAACTTGTTTTGAGCTTAGATCAAGGGCATCATGGCTAAACAGTGGATAAGAATAGAAAGAAGATATGCCTGGAATTTGAGTGCAAAATGCAACAGAAATTATTTTAAGCCATTATTATGAAAGAAAAAAAAATATTTTTATTCCATTACCAGCACAGGTGCACTGGATTTGTTTTGGAATGCCAATGATCATTTCTCTTATGGATGGAGAAAAGAAAATATTTTGTCATTATCAAATACATAAATATTTAGAATTTACGTGCTTACTCAACACAGCCCATTAGACACTAAGCAGTTATAGTGATCTATCTCATTTGCACTAGTCTTTCATTTGTAAGACATCTAGACTACGGTAAATACTGAACTCTAAAAATGTCTTTGTAGTTCCATTTCTTATTCTATAATAGTATTCTTATGAAACATGATGATGCATCCTGACTTAAGATGAGAGCTGCAGAGACTGTACATCCTTTGTATTCATAAACCAATCTAGTTATGACAGAAATATGTTTCATGCTTTGTAGGCAGTCTTAAGTATCTCCAAAGAGGGAAAAGGTATGATTGAAAAACTAAGTAAACACCTAAAAATTATTAGAAAGGCCCTTAATATTTTCACTTTAGAGGGGAGGCAAGATGACACATGGGTAGTACTGAACAGATTTTATTCACTGGAAATTACTGTATAAAAGAGTTTGGATGAAGGATCAAAATAAAAATCAAATTTAACCCATAAGTGGATAAATCTACAAGTTAAAAATCCAAACGCAATTGAAGATTATTGAAAATAACAGGGGAAAATCAGTATGGGTAACTTCAAGCTGTAGTATCAATTTTAAGCTATTTATGTTGCAACATTTATAAACAGTGATGCCACTTCTCATCCTTATCCACTTTATACAGCCTAAATACATATATCAGGTTTCAGAGACAGGTAACTACTGCAACTCTTTGACACCCTTAGCACTGGAGAAACAATGAGCTCTGTTTCTGAGTTATACAGACTGTTATACCTCAGTCCTCCTGGTACTATTTTATGTACATCCAGCACTGCTAACGTATCTAAATCATAGCTGAAAAACACAAAGGACATATTTCTTAAAAAAAAGTGGATAAACACTTGGAAGTAGATTTTCCGCAAGAAACAGGAAACAGCTTGTTTTCTGCTTTATAAGAATAGAACTAGATAAGGCATTGCATACTTGCACCTGTGACTGAATTTTTGACCTTCCTCTCAGAACATCAGCCTCCCTTTTCCTTTCTTAGTTTCACTTTGAAATCCGAAGCTATGTCTAATCACATTTAAGTTTCTATTTCTTATCTTCCTTTTTTTTAGGGGCCACACATTTACAATTAAAAACAAACAAAAAACAAACCCAAAACAAACCACTACAATAAAACCACCAAAATCCCAAATAAAACACACCCACTGGTATCACCTTACACACCCACAGAGTTTGAAAAGAAATCTTATGAACACTTTCACAACTGTATCTTTAGCTGGAAAGAAAACAAGTGTCCGCCTATTGCAAGGCACTTTATTTCCTGCCTTGGCAGCCCACTGGAATGACAGTAAATGAACTCCACTAACAGACACAGAACCACAAATCTACTGTCTCTGAGCCTCCACCACTACAAAACATTTTTTCACTCCTTCATTTACTTGCTATTCACAAGAAACAGCATTTTTTACAAAATCTTCTTTTCAGATCATGACCCTGTTCTGTGTCCAATAACACATTTCTACTCCTTTTTCTTACTCATGTGAAAAAATGTAGCCTACAAATAAGAAGTTTTTTAAATCTTTCATTCTAAAGGCTACAGAAAAGTAAAACCAGAGTAACCTTTACGGAAGGACCATGGTTCGTTCAGCTATGACTAAACATTTGACACTTCAGTCAAACTTGCAATTTTTTATTCATCTCTAGTCCAAGTAAGATAATTGCCAGAATAGCAATTAGAATTCTATACACTGGATGAAACAGCATGACATGGCTAAACGCTTCATACATTTGTAATGATACACTGAATAAAGAATAAATGATTCATGGGTTATATTTTCTTTCTTCCTGTACTTGATGGCGATTTTTATTTTTGATGTTTTCAATGTGACAAGCTACTGTTGTCTTAATAATCACACACTGAAGACTGAGCAAAGGTCTTCCTTTTCTTACATTGGAAAAAAAGGAAAAAAAATCTCAAACCAATCAGAATGCCAGTTCCCAGACTTAAACAGAGCAGTGAATATCTAAATGACAATCCACTGAAATAAATATGAGAGTAATAAAATAAGGCAAATGAACTAAGAAAACCACAGACACTCTGAAAAACATTTATCCAAAATCCAGATTTTGTTTGTTGTGTTTTATTAGATATAGGTGTGATAACAGATTCATGTTTTCCTGTTCCTCTAACCTTTTTGGCTGGTACTTATTAAATTTGAGACTCCTTTGAAGACCCTGAAGGAGCTTTTCAGTTATACTTTATTCTCCTACACCAAAACATTTTTGCAGTTCCCAGACCAGAACTTGAATTTATTCTGACAGTAGTACATTTAAAAACAATGCTGTCCAATAAAACAGCTAGCTTTCTGTAAAAACTAAGTCCTGATGAATAGGCCTTTCCCAGATTTCAAGCATTTATATGCTTGATAGCTTTCTTCTATTACCTTACTCTTTCCTGTTACTCATGTAAACTTCTTCAGCTTATTAGTACGTGCTACCACTCCAGCACAAGCTCCATTTTACTAATAGTTTATCCACTTCAAACTACAGGACTAACTTTTTTTTCCCTCCTATTTAAACACATGTAAAGAACTGTCTTTACTAACGTGAAGGAACATTCATTTATATAATTTTCAGTTTCCAAAGTAAACTTCAATTTACAAAGAAGTCACATTCAGATGTGGTGTACTACAAGCATTCCACACTGTAGTTTATGTGGAGGTTACCAAACACAACAGAAGATCACTCTGCCTCAGAGAAATTACACTGGAACTGTCTCAGTGACACAACAGATCACAACAACACTCCTTTACCAGAATGGGCTTAACTACATTTCATGTTCATAAAAAAATGGTCCAACCTGAAGGATTCTGTAAAGATTTGGAAGATACCGGTTTGCAATTTTGTTTGTTTGCTTAAGGAAACACCCAGCCAGAGCCTACCAAAACTTAAGCATTTCTTACATGGAGGAAATGTACAAGTCACCTTTCAAATGTTCAGCGATAACAGTGAAAGCAGTCAGCAACTATATGAGAGTTTACCTTAGGGGTTGAACACTTTTTTCATCATCTGAGCTGATTTCCATTTCAAAAATCTCCTCAGTCCCAGTAGAAGAGATCTGATCTTCCTTCCTGCTATCTTGTTTGTATTTCTTTCTTCTTCTTTTTTTCTTTTTCACAGAACCTGGGGTGAATACAGTCTCTGTTTCCGCAGAGTGTAGAATTTCTGAGTTTGCACATGTCCTCTCATTTTCAACTGATTTCAAATGATTGTCAGTGTCTTTAAAAAACTGGTCTTCAGTGGGTATTGGAGATGTTGCCAAATATGCAGGAACCTTTTCCTAAAAAAAAAAAAAAATTATTAAAAAAAAGGATTTTTTTTTACATTGTTTTGTGCACACAGGACAGTTCTCAGCTACAGATTAATCCTTGTGTCTATATTTGGAAATGAAATCATACAGCAGCCCTATGGTATGAAGCTGAAATCCTGAAAGGAACCAAGTCCACTACAGTGATTACAAAAAGTTCAGAAAAATGCATACTAGTATTCTTACACTAACAGACATAAACAACTGATTTTGTCAGCAAAGCAAATATCCAGTCAGTGGAATGTTTTTGAAATTATCTGCCCCTGAGCACACCAGTTCCATGTGTTAATAAAAACAGGCTAATTAAATCCACTGCTGTTTATTTTGAAACAGATTCTTAGAAAGGTGTAGGTTGAAATGGACATCTGGAGATCATCTGGTCCAATGTACTGTTGAAAGCAGGGCCTCAGGTTCAGGTTATCCAGGGCCTTGTAAAGCCAAAGGTTGAGTATTTTCAGTGAAGGAGAGTCTATCACTTTTCAAGACAACCACTCCTGTGTTATATTATTCTCAATCTCAGTGAGGGATTTTTCTTACATCCAGCTGGAATTTTCTCCTTATGCCCTTTGCTCCATCTTATCACTAGGCATCCTTGTGAAGAGAGCCTCTGTCTTCTCTATAACTAGGTGCAAGACTGTAGTTAGATCCTCCTGAGTCTTCTCGAGGCTCAACACAACCAGCTACAGCAACCTTTCTTTCTATTTCAATTTCTCCAACCCTCTGATCAACTTGGTTCTCCACTGGCCCCCCTCCGATTTTCCACATCTCTCCTGAACTGGGGAGACCAGGACTGTGTTCCAGATTTGGTCTAACATACACTAGGCTGAGCAGGACAACCCCACATCCCTCCATCTGCTGGCTGTACTTTTACTGATGCAGCCTGAGGCGTATTTGCCTCCACTGCTTCCAAGACACGCTGCCAGCCAGGTGATACAGAGATGCATCTCATCCAGTCAGACCCCAGCCTGTACTGCTGTGCAGGATTCTTCCAACCCATATGCAAGACTTCACATGTATCTTGGTTAAACCTTGTGAATCTTATTGGTCCAGTCTCACAGCCTGCTAAGTTGGTTCTACGTGATGGATCTTATTTCTGACCAGTCTACATCTCCTCCCAGTTCAGTGTCAGCCACAAAATTCGTGAAAGTGCATTCAATTTTGTCATCCATGTCAGGCACTATTTATGTAAAGTATCGTCCAAAGATTAAAACTCAGCTATAATGCACTCGGGTTAAAACCAACACACAACCAACCAACCTTCAATTAATTACAACCCTCTGCTTTTTAAATGAAACGCTTTAGCTTTAGGTTTATTTGCATCATAACATGAAACTTAAAAGGTATTGACATCTAGACTGAAAGAGAAAGTTATGGAACTCAATTTCATGGTCTGGAATAGAAGTAATTACAAGATGCCTGTTACTTTACAGGACTCTTATGCTGAAGATTAGTCAGGAACTACACTCTGATCAGAAACAGCCAGAGCACTGATAATAGTTTTGATGTGTTCAAAGTCTGATCTGCTATTATTTAATACTAAATTCAAATTTTCCACTGAGTTAAGAGTTACAGACCAAATTTTGTTCCACTGGTGTACAGTGAAGGGAGAACAAAATACAGCTTTATACAGCACTGATGACACACAGATTTTTGCATTGTGAAAAACCTCCAAAAAAAAAAAGATAGCACCTAAAATGAATATTCTACACGATTAGTGATAAATAATCAAGAATAACAAAAAAAGAAACCCTCGGGAAGAGTTAAAAGAAAACTTTACACAGATTGAGATGAGTGATATTGCTTCTGAATGTCAAGATGTAAAAAGTACAAAGACTGACCCTTTGAAATAATAGTTCTGAACCTATAAAAAAAAAAATCTACGAAAGCTTTATGATTTATACCTTAAGCACAGCCTCAAGAGGTCATCAAGGACATGCTCATCACTTGCAGAAAAAAATGTCCAAAAGCACTAAAAATAACTGTTTTGCTTTGTAGAAAACCCAATCTACAGTTTCAGCATGAACTATCAGCTTTCAAGAATACATTATACACAGATAAGGCACTCTTGTTATAAATTAAAACTAAGTAAGTGCAATAAAACTAAGCAAGTGCAATAAAACACTGTACTGGGGACAAAGGCAGTGGTTATCACCCTGGTTTTCTCAAAGTCATAAGACTGATCAGTTCCCATCAATGTCAGACAAACTACATCTATAAAAAACTGCTTTCAGTTTTTATTCTAATCATGGTGTATGCTAAAAGAGAACCCAACCTTCCTTTTGCTTAAATGTTATAAATCCTTACCCTAAGTTATCATTTCAGGTCTTAATGCTTATTTTCTCCTTACACTTTAAATTATATTTAACTCCTTTCACGAGAGATTCCTCTGATCCCTCATAGTAAACAAATATCACCTTAAACTCAAAAGTGGATCAAACTCATTTCCTTGAAAGTCTGATTCCTAATAACAACAGGAAGTTAACACATCATCTTTAACTTCACTGACACAATTTTTTTCCCCTCTCTCTTCTAACTGACTGTATTCATTAAACCTTTTGGAACTTTGTATTTAGAACTTCCTTCCTTCAATCTTGCTGAAAAATGCCAACAGATTCAAAAGTGATGAAAAGCAACGCTCAGGATTGACTAATACTGTGATTACACAGTTCCTATATCTTTAGGAAATCAGACTAAAACTGAACCATTATTTTTGTTTTTCAGAGGTTCATTAGCTTCCAGTTGCAATAGGTTCTTGGGAAATTAATTACTATATAACAATGCAAGAGGAATTCTCAAGTCAAAGAAGTTACTGTTAAACGGTGATAAAAAAATGGACAAAAATTTGTAATACAAATTAAAAACACGCCAAAAAACAGACTACCTTTATTAGTAGAGGCTAGTAGCACCAGAACTTAAGGCAAAAATTACTATAAGACACTGCAATCAGAATAACTTCAGTCAACAAGAATGAATAAACTAAAACAAAATAAAGAAATTCAACACATCTTTCAAAAAATGCTCTAATAAAAATAATTTGTTACATTATTATTACTGGTAGCAAAATTGTACAAACCATCAAACATTTTGGCAGCATATGAAAATGATGTTAAATTCAGTCACAGAATATCTTTCATAGAAGTTATAATATTGACAACACTGAATTAAGCATTTTTAACACACTACTTAGTTAATACTGCATGGTAGTCATCAGGCAGAAAGCCCTTACATTTTCCTCCTCCGTTTCTTGTACAAAGAAAGCTTCTCCATTGTCACCCAATTTCATATGAAGGTCAACAGCATCGCCATTAATTTCTATATCAATCTGTGGAAAGAGAATTTATTGTAAATAATTCATCATGGAGAAAGCACTGACCTCATGGCCCACTTAGCTCTGAGAGTAAACTTTGTTCTATTATATAATCATGTCTCTCCTCTCTCTGCTTTCTAAAACAAGTCTGGCACAAAAATGGTCTTTAGTTTATTCACCTGCAAAATACATCATGCTCCTAGCAGACAGCCTAACACCTAGCAAGAAAAACAAGTAAAAAATTAAAAACACATAAAGACAGAATCTTGTTCAAGTAATTTAGGGAGCTAGAAGCATAAATAATAATCACTTATCTAGTCTTTATTTCATGGTTTGAAAGCATGACTGAGGCTGTTCATATATTTAAATCTCAGTCCGAATTGGGGCCTGGTATGAATCTGAATCCTGAATACCAAAAGTTCCACTTGGAAGCCTCCTGGAGGCAGGCTTTGTTTGAAGCTGATAGAGACTTACCACAATTATTTCTGCAACTCAGTTAATGTTCCAGATACTCCTACGCATGAGTTTATAGGGATATGACACAGGATCACAACCCTTGTGCAACCATACTACTTTTGTCAGAGAAGAATGTTTTTACTATCCTAAAAAGGTACCTTAACTTAGATTACATTGCACAGGTGGGAGAGATTATCCTTCACCACATGTATAACACAAAAGAAAAAACAAATGTCTTTTTAAAACCAATGTACAACTACTTTACTTTCTCTTTTTTATGAAATATTGGGTATCCAGGTAAGTTCCATTATGAATTTTTCCAAACCAAATGTGTTCAATTTTCAGATAAAAATTATCTTATTTTCTTCTGTAAATATGCTTCTCTAATGGTATCTGCATATCTGCAGTTAGCCTAGCTAATTAAAAATAATTTATTATATGTCAGGTAGAAACACAATGGACTTGCCTTACTGCAGAAAATGCCAGTGACATTTCAGGTTATGCACAATTTAGAAAAAAAGAGACCAAGTTAAAGACTGTTATTGCTATGAGATATCCAACACGTACACTACTCAAGTTCTAGTTTCCTGACAATACATAAGAAGAAATTATACCCCAAGCCAATTCGTACTGTGATATGAACATTGTGATGTGAATTCATGTTCCTAGTCAATTACCACGACAGGAAATGGACAGGCAAAATCAAAAGGGAACTCATTTTAAGATCAGCATCTGGACTGCCACGAAAAAAAGCAAAACATACCACCACAGTGCTATGAAAGACAGTTATCCATGTATCCTCATCTGCTCCACTATTCTCCCATTTATGTCAAGGGAAACAAGTAATAGGAGATGATAAATAACAGGTAAATAACCAAACATGCATGGGGATTATACCCAAATCCTTAAGATAACCGCTTTACTTTTTTCCCCAAAAGAACCGAATGGTTTTGATCTGAAAATTATATTTATTTCACTACTGGACACTGTTTACTCTTAAAATATTTTCTTGAATCTCCAATTCAGTAATATGAGTTTAAAACAAAACCCTTTTTTTTTTATGCTGATTTAAACAGACAAATATCTTTACTTTCAGCATCTATACCTCATGCTGCTTTCTGGAGACCAGTATATATCTTAAGTTGGAGCACAGATATGCACACTTTGTGTTCCCGTCCATCTTAAGACTACCTATTGATGTTGGCCTTGTAATAGGCCAGAGAAAAATGCACACACAATGCAGTAACAAACATTCCACCGACTACTGAGAGAACTGTATGAATGGTAACTCAAAGGATGGAGGGAGCCAGAAGCAGCACTCATCCATACAAGCAAAACTTGAGAACTGCACTGACAGCAAGTACAGCATGTACCAAAAGTGGATGTTGCGACTATCCAACAGGTTTTTAGAGCTACCCACAAGCAACATCTCTCAAATTTGATTCAGCTACTTAAAAGTGTAATTAAGACATTTAACAAACTCAAGTTTCAGACCACTTATATTGTAAGGGTATCTCACTTACTGAGACACCAGAAAAAGTACAGCTATATCACCTCTCTGGTACCTTATTGAAAACTGTAATCTAATCTGTTACAGAACTCTTAAGAAAAATCAGTTGTCATCAGTGTGCTCATTAAGAAAAACACTAGCAAGAGAGGATCAATCAAAAATTAAATTAAACTTAAAACCTTATACTAGCCTGTGTTACTATGATAAATGTACAATTTTAATGCATGTAACTCCCAGTATTGACCATTAACAAAAAACCCCACTCTTTTAGTTTCACTTTATTCTCCTTTTGCAACCGAAACATAAAGATGAGGGTAGCTTCCTGCAATGGCCACTGACTACTTAAAAAAGCAGCATATAATCCTGCAGCTTTATGTTCTGTTCAAATCAGTCCATGTTTTGGTAGCACACCCATATGCCACATTGCCACACACAGTACTCTCTACTAACAGTAACGTTAAGTTCCCCCACAACACGTCCATTTTCCAGTCAAATTTTCAACCCAATCTAACTCACTCCCTGATTAACACAGCCTATGGGAAAGGGATGGCAGGACAGTTTGCTTGAGTAGCGCCACCATCTCAGGCTGGCTGGACAGGAAATTTTTTTCAAATTTTTTTCAAACACGTCCACAGGAAGGAAGTTCAGTGCCTTTTTTTATTTGCATGCAGATATTAATGCATTTTCTACTGCATATCAGCCTTGAACAGAGCTAACAAGGAACAATATTTATGATGGGTCACCAACACTTAACATATGCTCTATGTGTCCCTCAGACATTCCAAAACTAGTTGCTTAAATCAGGAATTAGTTAAATAGCATTAAGCATTTCTTTCCCAGCATATTTAAATAAGTAAATAAATAGCTTTATGTAAACATTTTAAGATTGTGAAGCCTATATGTTTGTGTATTAGTCTTTCTGCAAAGCTCCAAAGCTGTCAAAGCTTTTCTTTCACAGTATTTTTTGCAGAGTCCTTGGATTACCACAGGAAGTTCTGCTTTGCGTTCCAAAACTACCACTCTGTACAGCACATATGAGCAACTGCTCTGTACTAAATTGGTCTTCTAACTGGGAATGTGGGGAGATGGGAAAAGAAGGAAGAGGGGAAAAAACAGAATGTACTGGTATTCAAAACTTTGTTGTGGCCCCCTTTCTGAACTTACCACTTTTTCTTTAGAGCGCAATACACCCAGCTTCCCAAATCGCACATGGAAAGGAGAACACTGGAATGTACCATCCTGTTGCCGGACCACAATGACATCAATGCATCCTGAAAGGGTTGCCTGATTAATGCCTTTGTACAGCTCCTTCACAGTAACCAGGACTTGCCCTGCAAGTTGTCCTACGTAGTTCATAGTCTGAGACTATGGAAGAGAAAGAAAGAGAAAAAGTAAGTAGATTTAGAACACATTAAAAATTTTTTAAATCAATTTTTAAATACCCCATTTAAATAGATGTGAAATGTCATTTTTCAATTACTCTGTTGTAATAAGCTTTACACAAATGTCAAGAGTCAACAGAACTTTGAGCCAATTCTCTTATTAGCAAAAGTCTCCAGAATTATAAAACTTATTCTTAAGAGTTTATCAACGTGAATCTATGATTAATTAAACATCTTAAACAAAATTTTGAAACGTCATTTTTAGACCTCAAAGATTAGAGATAAGTGTTGCTCAATAACTCAGATAAGCTAAAAGGAAAAATTTGTTCTCTGAAGACTGTCTATTTAATACAACTGATCCTTTACTGAAAATAGAGGTAAATGTACATAAGGATGCGAAAAAATGTTAGAAGTCAGGAAAACTTATGTAGAGCATGCTGCATGTAACTTGTCCTTTACAGCTGTGCATTTTAAAAATGGCTTAGTCCCCTTAGAGAAACTGTCAAAATATAGAATGGGAGAGAGGAGATACACATATTAACAAGATTATGCTATAGTAAAACAGGATAAACAAGAGCACAAAATCATGTATTGAATATTCTGTTGAATCCACTACAAATACTTCAGTAAATGAATGAATTCTGAATGAGTGCAGGTCTTTCAGATCAAGAATACAATGTGAACTATGACTGCCAGTAAGTAAGGAAAAGTCCAAAGATTTAGAATATCAGAGTTTTAATAAAAGAAAAGGGAAAACTGCGAAAATGTTCTAATCAAAACCTGAGTGTAACCCTTCCTCATTCTACCATCTCCTGCCTCTCTCCCAGAAAACTGTTACAAGCTTATTTCAAAAACTTCCAAGTAACCGCATGCCTGGGAATTTAAGGATATTATTTGGGAGAACATGGAGCCACTGCCAACAAGCAAGACACAAAATGCTGAAGACATATCACAACTTATATTGTAAAAAGTCTATTTTGGGATAATATTTCTAGAAAAAAAAATAGACAAAGAAGCTCACCGTAGACATGCTATTCTATTTTTGTTAGTCTTTGAACAATGTTTAGGATTTTTCTCAATGCCTTTAAACAAAACTGTACTGCATTACAAGAGTTCTTCCTACTGACATACTGCTTTCATTATGCAGGTAATTAATCAATTATTTCTGTTCTGAGCCTTCAGAGTTTTTCTTACAGTAAAGCAGGATGTTTCGCATTCACTCAAAAGGATGCTACTTTTGTGGCATCTAACATCACCAATATGATTGTAAACATGCAAGAAATCTGAAACTACTTTCACAGACTTAGAGAAGCTACAGAAATATTATTCTCCATCTCAGGCTCCTCATACATTACCCAGTCATATTTATATTTTTGAAAAAAAATATTCCTTCCTCTTCACAAGACTTACAAAGGAAGGTGAGGGTTTTCCAATACAGATTTAAAACTATCCACAGAATTACTATGCTAGGTAACATGCTAGAGAATTTTTCTCCCACAGCTTTTGTACAACAGGGTTAACGAAGACAAAAAGAACAGACTGCTATTGAGTGACTAATGATATTAGCAGGATGGATTCTCTATCAACATTAGTCATTAATTCAATTTCATCACTAAGTAGCTTCGTGTGCAACTATAAAATTGACTGCTTGCTAATGAAGTAATAGCTCACTTGCTAAAAAGGGAAGGTCTCACTTCAACCTTTCCCCATCTGACCCTCTTAATGAGCTGATTTTAGCTCACTAACACAACTGGCAGAAGTCTACCTTTTTTTGTTGTTGTTGCTGTTTGTTTCAGTGGGTTAATAAGTCAGATTAGCTCACAAAGAAGAACATAACTAACACCAGTCATGAAGCACAGAGCAGCACTGCAAAGCTAGGAAAAAAAAGGAGGCCGAGACAGGGAACCGAACATCTTCCTTTGGACAAGTAAGATATTTGTTGCATCTATGAAACTGTAACCCCAAGACAGAAACAGAGCAATATCTCTATTTTACTGTTTAAGCAATTAATCTTCCCCCAAGATGGCAGTCATCTTTAATCTAATACACTGTCATTAATCATTCATGGCTACACCTTGGCCTCTTCCAAGAGCAATCCATGGTATTAGCTTACAAAGAAAAGTTGATTTCATGTCACCCAGGAAACTGAATTTGTTAAAAGAAATGTTTGACACAATCAGGAATAAAAGTCCTTAATAGAATCTCCATTCCATGTATTTCATTTCAATGAACAGGATTTGAGAAGTGGGCATTAGCAAGGAATTCTCTATGATTTAAGTAGTGACTTTTTAAAAGATTATAACTTCACACCATCTGCCAAGAACTGAGTTCAGATGATAAATAATCTAGGGTTTTTTCTCACATATATGCTAACTGATCTTGTCTAACCACAGAAAATGACCAAAAAGCCCTATACAAGACCAAAGTATTCAGCCATTTTACATATCTTCTTGCTTTCCTGTAAGCAAGAATATCCTGTAGCAATACTATCTCTTCTGCAGATACCAGTTACATTTCTGTAGCTCACAGCACAGCCACTTCTATGATCATATATGAACAGAATAACCTCTTACATGTGAAAGCTCGAACCTTTTTCACTATAACATGTGAAAAAGTTATGAACTTTTGAACCTACTGAGTATTAAAAGCATTTATTAGGAAAGAAGCTTTTTATGATCCAAGTCTAAATGCAAACGTCGTTTTGTACATTGTAAGTAAACAAAATTGTAGATAAAGGTAATAAACTATTGTACATTATTGCTTATCCGGTTGCAGTTCAGCTTTTAACATAATGGTTCACTTTGCAAGATAAACATGTTATGTAAGAAGGTTCAAACTGTAACAAGAAAATAATCCAACAGAAATGAAGCATCACTATATACCTGAGAAACATTCGATTTTATCTCAAATGTTAACAGAGCTCCAGCTGGGAGATCTTAAAATTTGGGGGTTAGGATTTGGTTTGGGTTTTGTTTTTCTTAAATTTTATTGTATATTGTTAGAAAAGTTGTGAGCAGTACTGAATCTGACTATAGAGAGGAACAGTGTTAATTGTGTTAATTCTTGGAAATGCAATAGAAATAGTCTGATCACAGAATAACTAGTAAGACAAAGTATTTCCTTGATAACACTATTTATTTCGTGCTTAATAAACATTTCTTAAATGTTCCCTTGAAAGCAGAGAGCAGTATGCCTTCATAACCTACTGTAAGAATCTAAAAAGCATGCTGATCTCCAGTTCTGAAATTCAAGACAGAACCCTGATAGAAAAGACAAGTTAAGAAAGGGCAATGCAGTAGTACTTCACAATATTGTTCAGCTTTTAAGTTTTATTCCTTTTGGCATCCAGAGTCCATACACTGCCTGATGCAGTCAAATTCAGAACTCTGAATAAAAGCTAAAGCTAATTCAGCTCACTACTACTTTATTCTTCTCCGACAGAAAATTAAAAGGCTATGAATACCAGAGGTCTCAAAGCATAAAAAGCACTCTTTGTGACTTCTGAGGCTCCAGAGAGATTGGTTTTTGAATGTTTATGCAATACTACTTTGTTTGCAAAAATTCTAATAGCTGAATATGTTAATACTACTAAGCTAAGTGTAGCCATAATTGGAATGGGGAAAGGAATCTCTCTGTTATATCATAAAAATATTTTTTTTTTTCTGGCAAGAAGCCATTACACTGCAAAAGACAGAAACTGAAACTGTTTTGGTTTTTTGTCCTTCTGTTTTTGAGAGCATAAAACTAAATGCAAAATAAGAAAATATCTACTTCAGAAGTTCAATAACTAAAATTCTGTTCCTTCATCTATAAAATACTCAAATCAGTTAAACTAAAATTAACCCTGCATATGCTGGTTGACTTCCTCATGTTACAGCAATGAGGAACAGAATGGCTCTCAGAAATTATGATTAAACAGTATTCCATCTCAGACTATCTAACATGCCTGACATGACAGACAGCCAAATTTTTAAAACTCATTACCATGAAATGCTTACATTAGCATAACCCGAGTGGGAGGTTTTGTGGATAGGAATTATATTTTTGTATCATTAACAAAGATGTTATTTTGGCTGCCCCAAATGTTTTCTTGAACAATTTTTTAATGTTATTCAGTAATATCCATATACAAGGGCAAAATATAATCAAAAGCCTGTCCACAAATTTGTATTTTCTGTGCCTTTCTTCTGCCTTTTATACAAGTGCACCCACATGAATATGAATACTACAAATCCCTAGTTTGACAGCGTAAAAAGAAGAATGCAAGTTACTCAAAGGCAAACTATCAGATTGCTCGACAGAGCTACAGTTTTAGAGGGCATGAATTTTAACAACCACTGAAAAAAAAAGCTACTTAAATGCAGATGTTATCTTACAAGAGAGTAGATATTCATATATCCCATTTATTTTGAGACACATTTAGAGGATTAAAACATAGTCTAATGCCACATGATGTACACAGCAAAGAATTTGTATTTCTTTCAAGAGCTTAGGTAGAAAAACAAAATAAAAACTATGCATAGCAGTGGTTTACCTCAATTTATCTAATTTTGCCTATATTTGCATGTATATAGATTTCCGAGGCAGAAGCTTTCCTTAAGCATAGAAAATCTTTAGCAAGTATTTTATTAGTTTCTATTTTGTACCAAGAAAAGACTGGGGGGAAAATGACCCTGTCACACAGGACCACTGTAGCATCAGGTCTGCTCAACAAAAATCTCTTTGCTCCTAAGTAAAGATTTTAATTGGGGTTTTAGGATTCCTCCCAGTACCGCACAGAGCATTTATTGAACAAAAATGGGAAACGAAGTAAGTCCGTTGAATGCCTAAGTAAAGTCTTCCACTACACTATATATACTATTAAATATAGCTGGTCAATTTTCATAATATTAAACTGTGCTACAGGAAATTATATACCCATACTTAGCAATAAATCTATCACACTCACCAAGATTCCAGAAGGAACCTTTTCATGGGCAGCAGCATCACTTCTATTGGAGTCATCTTCAAAAACATCCTTTTCTGAGAAATTCATCTCAGAAAACAGGAAACTAACTTTCCACAATACAGGCAAACGCAAAAATTACAGCCATAACAGAATGTTGTAGCAGCATTTCTTCTCTTTCCATAGAAGCAGAAAAATTATGTAAATCTTCTGGTCTCTTCGAGGAAACGGCTTGATATCCTTTCCCACGCAATACTATGATTAAAAAGGAAGTGCTGCTTTAAGAAAGCTCACTTAGAAACTTTCTCACCAATAGGCTTTGCTTGAAATGTCACAGCCCCCTTGGGCGCTCCGAGATAAGTAATAACATGGGCAGACTTTGCCATATGTTTGCACTGATAGGTAATGATCTTGGTTTGCACCAAGTCACATGACTTCAGCTGAAGCTCCTCATGAAAACAGGGATTTAGTTAATGATTCTTAAGTAAAGTCTACAATAGCTCACTTGGAGACTTTTCACCCACCCACTGTTGTAACTTCTACCACTGGTAGCAGCATTCAAAGTCCTGGTTCAGCCTGTGCACACCTAATTCAAGACTGTCTGCTGCCTCTCCATGTGCTTCTCCCCCTGCCAATGGCATCACTGCAGTAGCCAGTCATGTCTGACACAACAAATTTGACAACATTTCAAGGTCTAGTGTCTGTGGGATGTTTTCCCCTCTTTTCAAAACTTCATTATATTAGTAAAGAGACAACTGACCTGATATCAAGTTTATACTTAGCCATAAAAAAGCAATGCACACCAAAATTAACCTTTTTTCCTGTGAAAATTTTCTTGCTTTCTTTAAACTGAATTATTAACTCAGCATAATTTGAGCATGTGGACAATACATACAAGCTTTTTGTATAATTAGCTCCATGACTGAGAATAAGAATTAATTTTTGATCTGAGGAATTATGAAACGTCATTACTTCTCTAAATAATATAATGGATAGGTGAAATAACTGAGAAAGACTAGTAGTGTAAGGAAACAATTCTGGTCCTGAATGGGAGAGACTCTCTGAGGACCATCAATATTCCCCTCAACATAGGCACATTCTCATTACCCTAAACCCATGTATCTCCTTCCCACCCCCAGGGGGCTACAGAGTGTCTGCTCAGAACACTCCAGAGAATTACAAGTTGAAAAAATAATCTAGGACCCTATTACTAACTCCACTCTATCCTCCTCTAAGTAAATTCATGTGTTAGACTCTGACGCAAGGACAATGAATCACATTATTGGACGCAACCAAAGGGTTTGTAGGTTTCCAAAATAACTAATGAACTACACTCAAAGTCAAAACTAAATCAGTCTCAATGACAAACTCCCAAACTGAGTCTTGGGATTGTTGTGTCTGCAGTAAGGTTGCAATAAACCGCTACAATCTCTGGGCCCTTTACCATGCACCGAGTAAGCTCATATTTAACGAGGCTCTTCACAGGAAAAACTACTGGTTCGTTAGTAAACACAATAAGTATTTTCAGAGGATATTAAGAATTACCAAACACACTCAGATTTCCCCTATGTGTTCAACATTCCCTTATCAAGTGTGCTCCACTGAAACACTGTATAAAACACACAGATACGAGCAAAATGGAAAGCAGATTTGTAAACCAGTGCTTCTTTTCAAACATTTTTCACTTAGCTTTATGTTGGGGTTTTTTTTGGGTAGAACTTTCTAAGAAATCTATTCAATTTCCATATTTTTCAGTATTTCAGACTGACATTATTTTCCTCAAAGCTTCTAAACGTGTTTTAGAAAATAGACTTTCTAGAGTACAGATAAAATCGTGGTCACTGCAGTAAGGTAAGATTTTGGCAGGTAATAAGCTTCACACATTTAGTAAGTGTCCTTGTCTTTTATTTCTCAATATTAATAAGGTAAGTAAAATACAATTCCTGCTAAGTTTAATTACCAAATTATTTACTACAATTTGCACAGGAAAATTAGCTTCAGCTTTAAAAAGCAAATACCCCAAATTTGGAAGTCTTAGAAGCAATCTTTTCCAAGCAACCTTAAAGAAACTCTTTGGTGTAGGTAGATTTTACTGTGGTTTAGTCTCAGAAAGCACACAGGAGTTTTTCCAACAGCCTCATGCAAGTTAATACTGCTGACAAAAATCATGCACCGTGCCATGGTCTTTTTTTCATCTGCTCTTTGTGATTCCACATATTTTATCCTGTTGCTTGTTAGTCAAAATCCCTGATGGGAAATAAGATTCCATTTTAAAAATGTACTTTTCTATAGCAAACTTCATAATACATTTAATTGCATTTCATTTAGTTTTACAGCATTTTGGAAATGGGAGTATTTTTTTCAACTGTGCAATAGAAAATTCAGGCCAGGAGATTAGAAATTAAAAATACAGGGGGTTTTAGCACAGTTAGAACTTGATTTTTCAGATTTTCCCTCCTTTATTTACCTCTTTGCATATTCAAAACTTTGCTTCAATAGGCTACATTTGTAGTTGCAAATCAGATTTACATACCCCAGATGGTCATTAAAAAAAGAAAGCTCTGAGTGCCTGTGAAAACCACATTTTAGTGATTTGATTGTACTGTATAGGAACCGCAGCATAAACGGGGCCAGAAAAAGGTTACAGAACATTTCCCCACACAGGACTTTCACTGGTACATGTCATTCTAAGTTCTGGAAGGAAGGAAGCAGAAATCCTAAAGACATGAGTTTCTATGAGCACACAATCCAATTCACACATAGATCAGAATAAATATGCCACGACAAATGGACCAAATCCTTCTCTAATTAACATATCCTAATAGATAGGGCAAGTACAGCACAACCTTTGTTAATGTTCCAATTGTCTTCTTCACCCCATCCTGTCCCACATAATTTTAACTTATTATCAACCAAGACTTAAGCACCCCAGTTCTCAATGCCAGTGTCTGGCATGACAGTTCTCAGTCTCACACCCCATCCTGATACTGAAAAAGGTCCTTTCTCCCCAGGTCTCAACTGATACCAAAATTCCACCACACTTGTATATTTTCATGCACTTTTACACTTTGTCTACGGGGTGCAGACAAAGTGGAGGAGTTTCCAATTCTCCTACAGAAATTGAAAACACTTTCCTATGCCCAAGTTCTTGATCCTAGCCCTGGTGTGAAGCATCTGCTTACTGAAACTGGAAATAAAGCTCTGCTCATTCCAGATTATGCTAAAACACATTCAGTACAACATCTCTGATACTTTTAAGTGCAAAAGGCTATCCATTCTCAATGTGGACTTTTAAACCCAATTCAAAGGTTAATAACTTTACTAAAATAAACTTAGACATGAATAACAGAAGACCACCTGCCTCAGATCCCTTCTGAAAGCAACTCAAGAATTTTTCTAAGAGAAAACAGCTAGAGTTTTTCCTCTAGTGGAGTGGAAACATATGAAGTGTCACTTCTTGTTAAAAAAAGGGAATATACTTGCTAAAGTTTTCCATATAAAGGCTGAAGGAAGCTAAAATGTACCCTGGAATGATGTTTTCCGGTTTTAGCAAATTACATGCAACTAAAAATGAAATTCTGCTCAATAATGTTGAAAAATACTAACAGGCAGTGTTATTTGCTTTTACCTGCAATTCCCTGCTGTCCAAAAAATAAAAATAATAAAAAAGCCCTATCACAAGTGATAATAGCATGGTACAAGAATCAAAGCAGTTAATAGATGTTACAGAAACACTAGTGATACAAAAGCCATGTATTGTTCACGAAAGTGGTGGTTAAAAAAGAATAAAATCAAATGTCTATTTTTCCACCTATGATACAAGATGGTAAATTCAATGCCTTCACAATTTCCTGTCAGGTGAAATCAGGAGCCATTCAAAACAGAGTATTTTTCAGTGCAACTGAAGTACTAATTATCACTAGGAAAAAAAAAAAAGGCAAGAAAGGAAATCTGCAGGTTATTTGGAGCTGGCCCTTTCAGAATGTGTCAACAGTTATATCTGTCTGATCTGCTAAGAATCATGTGACTTCAGTGTTATGGTATCTGTCCTGATATTAATTTGATCATTTTATTTTTTTTTTAAGTGATCTTTTTTTTCTGTTTACAAAAGAACATCAGTGAGGACAAAAAATACTTTAAGAGTTAATAAATTGATTTTTACTGTTAAAATTATCAGTTCAATCAAAAACTTAGGTTACATGCACACAAAATGTTCTTATGCATGTGAAGACCTTAACTTCTTTCAAGGTACTGAAAAAAGTAGCTGGCTAATCCAAGAGCACAGCCCTTTGGAATCTGTACAGGCATATGCAACATCAGCACCTGCTACATTTGGATGGATGTATTTCCAGCAACACAGACTCCTCTACAGCTGCATCATCCTTGGTTGAACTTATTTCCAAATACACAACACAGAAACCAATGCTTCTGAACAGAAATTCCATCAATCTCATTTTTATATGAAGTGAGAGAAAACAGATGAAGATTTTTCTGTATGTTTCTAAAAAGCACTAAGCATTTCCCTAATGAGCGATTCCCTTTCTCTATGTTCTCAATTTAACAAGGTTTCTTTCCAGGCACCAATATGCCTCAGGTATATTCATATCTTCTTGCAACCTTCCAGGATTTAGAAGTCAAAGCAACATAGCCATGTGTGCACTTATGAAATATATCCTGTGGTGAACAGTTTGGTTACATTTAGAATGGATATATGAATATTAATATTCGAGATCAGTACATATCTTCAGGTGGACCAGAAAGAAAAGAAATAGTATTTATTCTGAGAAATACATCTATTGAATACCTAAAAAGTTCTAAATGTAGTGTATATAATCAAGAAACCTTTTTCGTACTTGATAGATTCTGCATATCGTTGAATTGATGTACATATACCAAAATAAAACAAATTTAATTTGCATATAAGGCTTGTCTGTATTATTAATAAATTGGGTAAAAATCCTATTCTTACAGAATTCCCATGCAAAGGTATTTACATGTTTGGAACAAAAAAATTAGATATAGCTGAGCAAAGTGGCATTTGCTTACTCATTCACCAAAACCAACCTACCTGCATTATTGAGGTAATGTAATTAATTATGGAATGACCACAGAGATCACATCTGTCTGAAGGATCTGTTCACCCCTAGGACACAGCAGCATATCTGTACTCTCTATATGGGACATGACAAACCTGTAAAGTGGCCTCACAGATTTCCTGTCTGTCTTTACAGGCACACTTTTTCATTTGGGGAATGAATGCCTTAAAGTCACCACTAAGTAATTTTTTTTCTTTAAATCACTGTATTTCAGTTCACATCACAAATTAAATTCTATTGTTAGCCAAGTGAGAGTCAATTACTTCCATTTCTAATTGAATCTCAGCTACAATCCCTTATTGCAAACACTTATTTAAAAGAATTTTGCAAAGAATCCTTTACACACTTCCTTTAAAAGGCCTTTCATAACCATAAATTCAGAAGAAGCCTATTTCCTGAGGAGACAGTTATGCAGTCTAAAAAAAGACGAGTAAACCTAAAAACACCACCTAAGACTGGCTTAGCATGTGCTGACTTCAGCCACATAGACCAACACAAAAATGTCACCTGATACAATGGAGACTTTTCTATTATGACTTCACATATTTACATTTATGGTATTGAATTTAAGAACTTTGGATACAGAAATGGGCCAGTTCCTCAGCCAGTTCCTCATCTTACCTGTTCACTCAGCACATATAGAAGCAATGAGGAAGTGTCCCTTAGCTTCTGGAAAATGAGTGACTTGGGACAACTTCTGGCAGCTAATGTCAAATAACATTAGTGCAAAGATGAAACAAACTGATAAAAAGGAAATATATAACTAGGAAGGAGAAATCAGCATCCTTTACTTCAAAATTCTGTTGAAATATAAATACATTTAAAAAAAAATGTGCTTAAGCTTTGACCTTAAGCACAAAGACAATCTGGCTTGACTTAGCATGACAGTTTCACGTTAAATGAGTCTGCCAGCCCAAACTGAAATGCAAGCACTACTGCAACAAGCAAGATGAGACAGTAGCTAGGCAGATTAAACACATTTTTAAGTGAAACATTTTTGCAAAAGTAGCAACATTTTTACTACGCTTAAATTGGATAATTGTATGTACAATTAAAAAAAAACCCCACAACTCTTCTTACCTATATAACATGGGGATATTTCCAGAGATAACATTTTTGTGTTACTGTAGGACCTTAAACTGTAACTTCAAGGAGATCAAACGTTCATAGAAAACACGTTCCTCATCAGCACTGCCAGATACAAAAATCACTGGGATGCAGGATGCTATAACTCTATGTTCTCAGAATGTGCCCAGTACAGGATGAAGACATCTAATACATACATTTGAGACTTGAATTTGGTCACAAACATATCACCCACTGTTTTGTATAAGCCTGAAAGCTTTTTCACTATGGATATCTGTAACATGCAGCACTGAATCTCATACCAGATGTCCTTTTGTCCCTTTTCAGACAGTTACATAGAACATATTGGTAATTCACGATATAAACAATGATAAAAAGTTAGTTTTGGCTTATATATAAAGTAATTTACAAAAAAAAAAAGAAAAAAAACCACTTGTTTTTTAGAAATTGTAACTTAAGCAGAGAGATTCTATGATCACACACAGACTGTAAGAAACTGTTTTCTTATATGCTGTGATCTTGCACTTAAGAGGCAAGATTGGAAAAACAAAATCGTGATCTAGAGTATTAACCATGTGAGCATCTTCCAGGAAGAAAGACATAAATGCAAATAATTTAATCTCTCGCTTTGACAGAGGTTCCCAATGTGGCTTTGAACAAAACCCTTTCAGCTTTATCCACTCCAAGATTACAAGTTGTCTGCAGCAGAGACCAAGTCATAAAGCACGTAATCCAAAAAAGAGCTGCTCAGGACCTCAAGACACATAAGGAGGCCTCAAGTGCAGTAAGTGCAGTTTAGATTTCCCCATAATTGATCAAAACTTTACACTAGTGGAAGATAATGCTGGAAGTAGTGAGAAAACTCAAAAAGTTCTGAGAAACTGCAACATTTTAGCTGGATGTCTTCCAAGTAAACAATAACAAAAAACTACACTTAATTTTGCAACAAACCAAAACATTAATTACCAAGAATAAGACAAAGTTTGAACACCACTTTTATTTTTTTTTACAGGCCACTAAAAAACCCAGACATTTTGGTATGTCTGACTGAAAAGCTATGCTACAAGCTAAAAATCAATATTGTAATTGCTACCATCTAGTTACTCCTATTGCAATTAAGAATAATACCAGGTAATACAGCATATCACTCAAAGCTTCTGACATCCTGAGTTCATTTAGAAACTTTTTAACTTTAGCCTATCAGTTTAATATTCTATTATATAATAGTAAAAGGCTTCTAGGGAGCACCCTGCAAATCATTCCTTTACATCACTCAAGTAACAAGATCTTCCTCGATTTTAGTAAGACATGCCAGAACTGTTGACATTCCAGTATGTTTTGGGATGTAAGGGAACTATAGCAGGGGCTAGGAAAGAAAGCACAACTGTTGGCCCTGGCTGGAGCTAGCTGCCTGGTATGCATACAAAAAATGGCTAGGTATCTACAGATTGACATGCCCACACTTCACCAACACAAAGTCAAAGTATTTTGAGACTCAGGACTTTTCATAACAACTAAGGAATACCTGTATGTTCTTAAAATGTATGTAACACTATAATTTTTTTGTATTTTGAAATACTAAGCTCTTATTATGCAAAATTGTCCTGGAAACACTATTAAAAAGTATAAAAGCCCCAAAACAACCAATGAAAGAAAACAAAAAACCAAACAATAACAACAACAAAAAACACCAAACAAAAAAATCCAAGGAGCTGTATTTCGATGACTCCTGTAGGTCCCTCAACACAGGATATTCTATGATTCTAAAGCCTAAGTTCTGTAGGATTGTCTATCATCTTCCCTGACAGTATCCTGAATAATACCATACATCATGATGGGACATGGCTAACAAATTTTCTCGTAACAACAATGGAATTTTGACTGGGAGGGGGGGAGGTAACCAGATGATATGAACGTACAAAGTGCAGCCACTACACAGGTATATTTATGACATCATTCTGCTGGATGAAAACGCACGAGTTTAAACAGCATACTGCCTTGCTCTATTAGAAATCGTTGGTGCCTACTACGTGCACTCAGTGACCCCTTAAGGAGAAGAAAAACGCAGTTCACACAAATTAAGCCAGACGTAAACTTGGCAAACCCCCAAATACATACACACACACACACACACACAAAAGCAGGCAATGTAGTGCCACTTCAGACCTCCCCGGACCTGCGGGGACAAACACGAAAGGTAGGGGCGGAGCGCCTCGCAGGAGAGCGAGTTCACAGCCCCAGTTTAGGAAACGCACTGAGAAATGTATCCCCCCGTGGAGGGGAAGGCGCTGGGGCAGCAAGGCAAGGCAAAGCGCGTATCCCGGTCCGCCAGAGCGGCGCCGCCAGGCAGCGCCGGGAACACCGGCGTTCCCGAGCGGTCCCGCCGCCCCCTGTCGCGGCGGGGCGGCAGCGCCGGGCGTCACCCGCGGGGCCAGCGGGGCAGCAGCCTCCGCCCCCGCTCCGCCCGGCAGCACGCCCGGCAGCCGGGGCACGGGAGGGGATGCTTCCCCTTCCCTCCGCCAGCCTGGGCTGCGGGAGCCGTGGGCAGCGGCGGGGAGGGAGCGCAGGCACCGCCGTCCGGGCGGCCCCGCTTCCCAGCGACGGTTCCGGGGAGGTTCTCGTCGTTCCCTGCTCGAAGCCCTCTGCGGGGAGCAAGCCCGGCCTGGCAGCCGGGGCAGGCCCTGCCACGCTCCCTCTCCGTTCGTCCGTCCGTCCGTCCGTCCCTCCCTCCCTCCCTCCCTGTGTCCCCGGCAGCCGCCCGGGCTCGCCCGGCGCTGCCGCCTCTCTCCCGCACCCGGGCACGGACACCCCGCCCCGAGCCGACCCGGCGGCAGCGGCCCCTTCCTGCTTACCTCGAGAGAGGCCCGGCGGAGGCCGGCGCCACCCGAGGCAGGACGGACGCACGGCTGGCTACCAGGATGGATGGAAGGCGGGACGGGAGCAGGATCCGGGAGAGCCGCGCTCGGCCGGGTGCGAACTGCGCCAAGCGGCGGCCGTTGGCGCAGCGCGTGCACGCGGCGCGCGCGCTCCCGCTGGCGGCGGGTTGCGGGGGCGCGCCTGGCCCCGGGCGCCACGTGACCTGGGATCGGCGCGGGCTGGGAGGGGAGGGGGGGCGGGGAAGGAGGCGCGTGGCCCGTGTGCGCGTGCGCGCGGCGGGGGAGCGGGAGCGGCGGGCGCGGCCCCGGGAAGCACGTAGCCGCATCCCGGTACCTCCCGCCGGCGCTCGGCCCATCCCGCCCGCCTCCTCCCTCGGGCGCGGGGCCGCGGGGATCAGCGGCCGAGCCCGCTCGGGGGCAGCTGTTCATAAACCGCGGCCTGAGCCGGGACGCGGGATTAACACCTCGTGACAGCGGGCTGGGAGAGAAACGCAGCCCTCACTACCTTTGCCGCTTTATACGTCTGTCACTGCATACGCCTCCTGAAAGTTATTGGTCTACCCACAGGAGGATGGAAAATATTTTTTTCATATACATATATGTAAAAATACCTATATACCGTACTTTCAAGCTGTGCCTTAGTGTCAAGCTGCTCCAGGGGAGGTTTAGGCTGGACATTAGGAATTTCCTCACAGAAAGGGTGATTAAACGTTGGAATGGGCTGCCCAGGGAGGTAGTGGAGTCACCGTCCCTGGAGGTGTTTAAGGAAAGACTGGACATGGTACTTTAGTGCCGTGGTCTAATTGACAAAGTGGTGTTGGGTCATAGGTTGTACTCAGTGATCCTGGAGGTCTTTTCCAACCTCCCTGATTCCATGATTCTGTAATATTTATTTATTTATTTGTTTAGTAATGAAAGTATAGAATTGCAAAATCAGAACATGTCCAGCAGGTCGTGAATGCATTTCAGGTCAGCAGCTTCCTTTGCCCATTGCTTTTTTGTGATTCATGCTGCTGCTTGCTGAAGTTGACTTGGTTGTATGTTATTATTTACCTGAGTCACCCTATTGCCCAGAGGCCCCAGATGATACTGACACATAATATGTACTAAAACAGGATAATATTCTAGCCCCAGACAACTTGCAGTGTAAAAAAAGGGAAAAGGAGAAGTAGCACAACTGGAAATACAATTCAGGTTTCACAAAAGAGAATTAGGTGTTTTATCACTACCCATGTTACTTCTTTATTTTACTGTACCTTCATTTGTCTACCAACTACGTTTTCATCCACCAATCTGTTGACAAGAGTTTTGTTGAAAGCTGGCTTTGCCCCACTTGGTGTTAGAGCCATTTTAGGCTCTCACATAGATTTTATGTAGTTGTCACTAAGAAATCAGACTGCTCAACAGAGTGTTCAATGCAACTGACAAAAGGACACGCTAGCTTGCGAAGTAATATAATATATTGACAAAATTTATTGTGATAGTCCACCTATCTCTTAAAAGATCCTTGGCAATCTTTTTTTACCAGTCCTACAAAGAGATAAGATCTGTTTATTCATCTGTACCTCCTGGGACAAGCTGCCTAAAAGATTATAGCCAGTGAGTTTGCTTATTTGCAGATAATATATTTAAATCCCTTTGAGCATGGAACTAAAACAAATCTCTCCCTGCGTAACATGCGGGCTGGATTTTTGAAGAACGTGGTTCATGGAAGAAATACAAACACAGAATTAGATGGATAGGGTGACTATATTATACACATGTAAAAAGGAAGGTCAGATTTCATGCCTGTCCATTTTGATGATGTTATTGTCATGTCAGAAATTCTGAGTCACTCTTGGAACACTTTCCAGGACTCAGGACACATGGAAGCAACAAAGACTAATGGAGCAATTTTCCACCCTTCAGTGCAACCATTTTTCAGCTGCAGCAGTTTTCTGAAGAGGCCTCCTGTTTGAATATAACACTGCAATAATAATTACCTAGTCACATTAGCATAACATCTGTCGCAAACACACAGTCTGCGCTACAGATCATTTCCCTGCTTTGCAGAATTCCTTATTTGGCACCTTGGTTGCTTCATTTGTGAGGGTAACCACATCAGCAATTGCTCAAACAAAATGTTTTCATTTGTGTTTCCCTGATCTTATCTTTGCTGGTCATAACAGCAAGAGATTTTTTTTGGTTGAGAGGATTCTCCTTTTCAACACCAGACAGCCCTGTTCACAGGGAGATAAGAGGTAGGGGCTAAATCTATCATATGTTCTCAAATATGAACATTAAAATAAATCCTATTATAAAAATAAGCCAGAAAAATCTTTACTTGAGAAGGGGTAACAAAGGGTAAGTCATACCTTTCTATTTCAAACCTGGAATGGGTGCTTCCAATAAAAGAGCAGTTGTTTGAAAACGCAGTGTTTTCTTTCTAGGTAATATTTACCATTCCAAACTTTTCACCTCCGGATGAACAAGAATAGAGAAGTAGACATCCCTCAGTATTGTCCTTTCGTGTTCTGTACTCTTTTAGACTTACACATAGATTATGATCAAACTGTTAAATGACCTGAATTTTCCGCAGCTATGTCTATCAAGTGAGGTTTGTTTCCCTTCTGATTGTGTGGAGTTATGCACCGTGGTGGTGTAGATACGATCTCTCTATAACTATGCATGATTTGTGGTCCTCATTGAACCATAAATCACTGGTTAAACCAGGGCCTACAGGCTACCGGTACCCTGCCACCTCACTTACGTTCATTTTGCCTTTTCACCACAAATGTCACTACTGTTTTCCCCATCAGGAACAGGGAAGGGTGTGATGAGAGCAACTACTTACTGGTTTGGCTTCGCTGATGGAGAGGAAGCAATTTGAAAGTGTGTTGCATAAATCAGTGGCTCTCTGGCTCTCCAACTGCCAGATCATATCCAGAAGCAGTAGTGTGTGAAAAGGCTGCTTAGGGCTAGGCAAGAAATGATTAAAGGTCTCCAGCACAGTGCTGGGGTAATCACAGATCTGGGAGATATAGGGTGCTAGGCATGGCTTTGGTAAAGTCTTAGAAAATTCATGCAGATAGTAAAGAGCTGTAGATGTAGAGATGTAGCAGCAGTCCCCAGCTTGCAGTGGTGTGCTCAACATGTTCCCAACGTTTGTAGATGAAAGAAAAAATGGCCTTTATGCTTGGTCGTTACCACAGCTTAAAAACAAAAAAGTCTCTGACCACAAAAGGCAAAAAATGCAAGACATTAGTGGTGAGCTATTGTTACGTCATTTTGCATGGTTGTACAACACCCAGAAATGCTCTCTGGAGCAGTCATTTATTCCATACCCACCAGACAGGATATCCTTTTTTTTTCTTTTTTTCTTTAATGCACTTTAAACTCATATCTTCTTCTGTAAGCCTGTGAGACTCCTTATCTCTGCATCTTAGTCATGACTAACACATATCACTCAGGAGTGTTTTCAGTTACTTCTCTGAGATCAGAATGGCATTATGACAGGATATTGCAATTTAGTTTAGTTTATCTTTTTCATTCCATTTAACAGTACAAAACAAATTAGGGAATTTAGTGTTGTAAGGAACTGTACCCTGAGCCACCAAAATATTTAAGCACACCAATAATCCCACAAGCTGATGCACTTGTGTGTAGATTTAATGCATTTGGTTAAGCCAGCACAGAGCAGATCAAGTCTCATGTGAGCGATATTTCTCTGTTCTTTGTCAATCATTAGCAGGTATTTCACAAACCATTTTCTGATAATTGATATGATAGGATTTCAGGCCTCCTGAAAGGAGGTTAAGCAGCTCCTTATCCTTGCCATAATCACAACCTGACTAAGTAGGAGGTTTTATTCTGCTCCTGCTGGTATGTGTGATGAAATGGTAAATGGAAATGATTGTATCAAATCTGATGGATGGTAGAAGATGCAAGATAGGGGAAGAGGGAAGGAAAGGTGTTTCATTTGAAAATTTGTGGAAGGAGATTACAAGAAGGACCTCTCACATAATAAAATGGGAGATGGAACAAGAGCAAAAGTCAGCAGAAAGTTGCAACCAAATCTGGTGCCTTCCTTCCTCTCTATCGGTCTCAGCCCCTCACCATCTCTCTCACAGTACCTTCATCTCTACAAGCCCTTGTGGAACAGAGCTGTTTTCTCTAACAGTTTTCTCTTTATAGCTTTTGTTGCTCCTTTCCCTAACCAACGTTTTGCTTCAATTATTAAAACCTAGTTTCCTTTTAGCAAGACAAAAAACCTCCAAGCCTGTGTGGAAAGATTTGTTGCAGGTGTCTATCTGGTCAGTGTAAGTGCAGATTGAATGGAATATTGTTCATGCATGGACCTTATAGTTGTTGTTCAAGGATACAGAGCAGAAGTCCACCCTACACCAGTTTAAGGATAATCTGAGTCTGCAACTAGCTGCTTCAAAGATTATAGCTTAATGTATTACCAAATTATGGTTGTCAGTCTTGGACCACAGACAGATCTGCCTCAATAATTGGCTAACAAATCCAGAACTAACTGTCAGAAGAACTAAGGACAGCTGAACTCACAATGTCTTTACTACAGTGGAAGGCAAAGGCTATTTTTTGATCTCCTTTCATCTTCAAAAATCACCCTTTGTGCTTTTGGAAAGTGATTAGATAATATAGCTTATTGCAAGACTTTCCCTTACTGTTAAATACAGTTGTTATAACATAAGAGCATAAATTTCTAAAGCAGTTCCAAATTTGAATATAAAGAGTAATGTGTGCTGAAATGGAACATTTAGGTGAGAAATAAGATAATAACCAGAACAGGCACTTCAGTTAAATGTTGCAACCAGTGCCTGAGTTTAAATGTAGTCAAATGGTTCTGTGTGTTTGATAGGACATTCTGTTGCTACAGAAATAATGTGCATTCTATCATTATGTAATGTACTGAAACTGAAACAATTTTTCCATACTTATAATGGAGAATAAAATATAAATCATACATCTAAAACACAAGGAAGAAATTATTCTACCATGGTAACACAGTAAGCTTTAGTATATTCAGCAATTCTATTAATATTAATTTTGAACATTTTGTTATACATTTGTGAACAACTACATCTTAAGTAATCAAAATGAAAAAGGGGGGGTTAATCTGTGATGTTTATCTTATTACTATGCATAACAACACTGTGCTTCTGGATACCAAATAGATTCCCTTGGAACAATACTGATGTAAATCCATTTCCAGCTTTCTTAGGAAACATCTGAATTTAACAATCAAAAAAAAAAAAAAAAAAAAAAAAAAAAAAAACAAACTCTAATGCATTTTATTTTAGATTTTTAAAGGTATTTCCAGAAGTTTCAATTGACATATCAGGCAAATAGTGATTTTTTTTTTCAGCAAAAAGCTAAGACCTGATTCTGCTACACTGATAGAAAAGAGAGATCTGCCATTGACTTCACAGTGAGGAAAATGGGCTTTGTAATCTGAGATTTGGGATATTTTTAGAACATTCTTATGAGATCTGGCTTGATTTCTATTAAAACTAATGAAAAGACCCCTGTGGCATTTTGCAGGAATTGGATCAGGCTCTCAGTGGTACTGTCTGTTCTATATATAACTTAGACACTGCCGTAGGTGTTTGTGGGAGACAGGCTCCACACCCGAAGGAGCTGTAAGAGGTGATGGATTTTTAGAGATGTAAGACAGGTTGAAATAATTGCCATGGCAAAGGGGAGTTGTGTGATACAACCTGCAGTTTTGTACTGCTTTTGAAAGGCCAGACTCTGTCAGGGTGATGGAATTGCGCATCTGTGGATATTTATTGTTTTCTGTAACAGTGGCACGAGAAATTATGTGCATTTGGGTTCCCATTTTGAAAGTCTCCTACCATGGAAATGCTTCTTACTGCATTTCTCTGTGGGACCTACGCTTATGTCGTTCAGTGCTGTGCTACAGTGCATAGATATGTAGAACAAGATGTGATGTGGAGCTGAATCAACCTCTGTATGTCAAACAGTGCCTAAATTTAATAGGATGATTTTAGTTGTAGTTCAGTCTGTATTTAATTTTCTCCCACCATGATTTTATGTAGCAGTCAGTATTTTGATTTTTTTGTCTATTGCATTTTACATCCTTCTGTCACTCACTGTGGACCATCCAAGTTATTTAAATCCTTTACATTGTTTACAGAGATGTTATTACTCTGATTGCCTACGTATCAGTATCTTATCCAGTATTTCCTCCGGCATGAACATCTCTGTTGGTTTTAAAAAGAGTTGAATAGAATTCTATTGGAATTCTACTAGAAGGAAATGGCTTTCTTTTCATCAGAGATATCAGTGTTTGAACTTTTATGCATTTACATGCTATTCAGATTCTTTGTTTTCTTATGCTAACAGTTGGATGAGGATGGATTAGAAACTGATATTTCTCGTGTTTTCAGTATTTTCACATTTGTGATAGATCCAACACCTAAAAATACCAGTGGAATTCAGTAATCTTTCATCAGTAATCCGTCTGGAAAACGACAATACAATATGATTGAGCCTCCTAAGAGTTGAAATCAATAAGAATATTTTCCTAGTAATTAAAATATCTTATTTTCATGTCTTATGTTTAATAATTTCTGATCACTTAAAAGTTGAGCTCAGCTTGCATAGTGACAAAATAAATCCTGATCTTTATTTTTATTGGTTTGTTTTTCAGCTTGAACTCTGCTTCTTCCTTGGTATCTAAGCATCTCTAAATGAGTCACATTTTCCTATAACCCCAGTACATAAACATGTGAATGAACGCAGTAATGAATGGGAATGAGCACAGCAGAGATTCTTGGCTTGTATTTATTCGCTATATGGTCCTTACATGGACTGTGAAGCTACACTTTCTTACAAGAAAGCAGTGGGTCTGATGCTGGTGAGTAGAAGGAGAGGTACAGTTGGGCTGAGTCACTGAGGGGAAGAAGGACGGTGGGTTTAGAAGAAATAGGAGTGCTGTGCCAAAAAGTGTGGAGGGAAATGAACACGTGGGGCAACTCATACTTTATGGGTGAATGCCATATCCACAGTAACTCACCAAGGCCAGGAGGGAATTAATGAAGTGGAGTGGACTGAAAAGCAGTCATGCGAGTCTTGGAGATAAGAAATAGCCAGATGTCATCCTGATCCACCTGCTGAAACAGGTTTGCATGACAGAAACTTGGATCAAAAGAAAACCTACTTATGGTCCCCCTGCATCCATAGGAGATGGTTCTGTTTCTGGGGATCTTCCATTGTGGCCAGACTGGTCATGGTGGAAAGTAGAGCCCACATGGCATTATGAGGACTGCATGTATCATTTACTTGAAAAAGTAAGTAGTGTCTGCTTCAAGCTATGATGACCTAAAACTGTTGATTAACACATCCACATAACTGATACCAACATGCTTTACAGAGTAGTAAATATGTGAATTCTGGACAGCATTCGCTCTAATGAACTTTGCTTATCAGGGACATTTTTAGTAATTAAATTCACATTGTCAGTACATAAATCATTATTCAGATACTTAGAAATTCCTGCAGTGCAATTATCTGGTATTGAGACATAAGTGCCCATCTACTATGCATTTAGAGTTAGAAAGTGTTACAAATGTTATAAAAAAGCCAACTAATAAACCTTTGTGTTAAAATATTATGGCTAGTATACCACTCATGAATTCTCAGCTTGAATTTATTATCCACTTCCTGACAAGATCATCTTCTTCATTCAAGTTCAGTGGGGTTTAACGAAGGCTGTTTTTTCCACTGGTGTCTTTCCCTGCTTATCCAAGCTTTCTGTGGGCTGAGGAACCGTTTCTGCTACTCCTGCTTTTCCATTGGTCTTCTTTGGTGTTACTCTTGCTTTTCCATCAGTTTTCTTTGGCGCTCCCTTGTTGCTTTTTGTATCCTTTTCTGTTTCCACAGGAGCGATTTCATTTGGATCAGGTATCTCTTCTGTAGCAATAACTTCTTCTACATGAGGCTTAGTACAATCTGATTTAGGAGAAGTAATGAAATTTCCCTTGTATTTACTCTGCTCAGCAACATTTCTTTCATACTGGTTATGACCGTATCATGTTCTTTTCCTCTTCCCATACCCATATAAAGCGATTCATTGTCACAAATAATGTTACTACTTTTCATGGCACCAAAGCCAAGCTCAAGTCTTTATGATCTCTAATTAAAATCTTTATGAGGTAGATCCTTTAAAACATTTACAGACGTAAATAATTGCTTCACACTTAAGTCACCTAATTTACAGGATTGCTCAGAAATGTCTACCCATACCCGTAAGGCAAGAGAGGAAAGAAATGCAGTAAAATACTGGTTCTTGCCTTAGGAACAGAAAGGGGAGCGCATAAGAGTATTAACTGTTCTGTCAGCAATGATATAAGATGTATACATCCTGTATACAAAGAAAAAATACTTATGCAAAAATACGTAAAACATGTTCTGATAACCTTGGAATTTAAAACTTATTTGGAGCTAAAATGTTCTACATGAGGGAGTTGTAATTGTGAAGAATAAATCAATGTCCAAATAGCAATTATATAGTAACAGTCCAAAAGAACAGTAAAAATCTCTACTATACAAGAATGCTGAATCACTAGAGAACTTTTCCGCCCTTTGTCTAAATTGGAGAAAAAAATGATACTTATAATTCCAACTTTACCATTCAATAGGGACATAAAGCTAAAAGAGAATAATTGATTAATCTCAAATAGTGGCTATACAATCAGGAGTTTCTAAAACACTTAGGCATTTAGGACCCCTTAATCAGCAAGACCTCTTTTTGGGGGGGTGAAGTGTCAAAGGTCAAGCTGCTGAAGTGAGTCTCACTGTGGAAAATAATACTACCTGTGTATGTGTACATGGTTGCAAAGTCTTTCCTCTGCATTCAGAAATTTAGAAGTATTTATTATGACTTAAAAAACTTTAATCATACAGGTGAGTCATGGTGAGAATCCACAGTGGAAGTAGGGGAGGTGATTTAAAAATGTTGATTTAAATCTCTTTCACTGAGGTTTAACCTGGCAATTCATACTTTGCATCTGTTGTTGATTAAGAGCGTGCATGCTGTAAACCTGAGCAATTGGGACCTATGAAATATTGATTGGCACAGACTATGGGCTCCATAATGTTTAACACTTTTTTCATTGGAATAGAAGACCATAGACGTGAAAGCACTCTTACCTTTCTTTTCCCCTTCCTTCCGTTTGCTTGTCGCTGTCTTTTTCTTTTTAGATACAGTTTTATTATTTTGATTGTGTCCTTGGACTGTGTCAGTCTGCCCTGACACAGGCATCACAATCACCTGAAGCAAAGCAAGAGCAAAAAGTGCACAAGCGAGAAATGTGGATACATCACAAATTCAGTCTGAAACCACCATAACTGAATCCCTGGCAGCAGCACGTTTCGAGGCAGCTATTACTCTAACTTTCAGGGACACATCTGCCAAAGCAAAGCAAAGCAAAGTGAAATCCAGCCTGTTACCTGGGAGGTGACCCACTTGTGTTCCCTGGCTGTTCTGCCAAAAGGAGGGAGGCAAGGGGACAGATTTTTGAAAATAAAGTAGGAGAAATAAGCTGCTGCCAAAATGCAATCATTATTAAAAATATGCTAATACTAAGTAATAAACATCAGTTATGAGTTATTGCAAAGAGTGAGTCATATTCTTGTTTGCACTCTGGAGGATGGAAGAGCTGTGACACTAAGGTATATGTCCCGGGACAGAGATGGAGTGACCTGCATATCATCCTTCAACTGGCTTCATGTCATACTAAGCAAAATAATTTTAAGTTGGTTTAATTTAAATTTTTCTGAGTTCTTTAAACTCAGAAGGTTTGCTGCATATCAAATTACAGATCTTCTCATTATTGTATTTTGAAATTTAAAAATTAAGCTGTGTTACTTTGATATGCAGCTGCTGTGACTAAATAGTCTGAACTTTTTTTTATAAGAAATTATTAATGTACATAATTACACAAGTAAATCTTAAAATTGTAATAATGTCATCAAGTTTGATACTTGAGTATGAACCATTTTAGGAGATAAGGCTGTGTGAACATGTACACTGTTCATGTGAAATGCTGAAAACGTCTTTACATACATGTTAAAAATCCTTGTGATATGAAATCTGTTCTGAAAGAAAAAAGATTTATACCAAATAAACTTAACATGTTCCTTGATACTGGTGATACTATTAGTGGATAAAGTTAGGCACATGGTAACATGTTTTGGTAATTTATAAGTCTGATCTAAATCTGGATTATTTTTTTAAAGATTAAGATTGCGATCATTAAACCTTTTAGAAACTTTTTTGAAAAAAAAAATAAAAATTGCAAAAATCAACATTTTCACCATTGATAACTATGTTGAATCTATTTTTACCTGAACTATCAAGAATTCCCTCATGCTTCCACTTTACCTTTAATGTTAGCTGACAGTAAAACTGAGATGGCAAGGGTTTAAGTGAGCATTAACTGTACAACACTTAGTAGTGGCATTCTCACAGAAATGCCAGTACTGCACCAGAATGAGTCCCCAGGAAACAGCAGTATGTCACAGTAACCAAAAACAACAAGGGAAAGTATGTGAAAGGTGCACACAGATCATGCTTACAGTGAAAATATATGTGTTAGTTCTTTAGAGTTTGATGTGAAAATGTGTGCTGCAGTGAAACCAGTAATGAAGAGATTTATAGACATTGGACATTGCACTCCTAATTAGCAATTGGGCTGATAACTGCTTCTGATCCTATCCTATATATATCTAAGATCACATATATATATCCAAAAATGTCCAGCAGGATCTGTTGCTTTTCCTCTGTGAATAATAATTAGTGGCACTGTAAAATAGCTGACATGGAGTTTTTAATCTATGTAAGTGTGTTCAAAAATCTGGAGAAATGTTTTTTCTATGAAACATTTTTATCCAAAAAAACCCACCAAAAAACCCAACCACATTTTTTTCTTCTGTTGCAGTGAAGATTCTTTTTGTAGCTTTAAAAGATCGTGATGAAATATGTTATTTCTGGATCTCCATTGTTAAGTTTGGATGAAATTAACTGACATCTTGATCTAACAAAATACTTACCTGACACCCTTAAATCACAACTCATGAGCAAGTCCATTGAAAAAGTGTGAGACTACTGTGCCAGAATTTGCAAAAATACCTTGTTGAGTTGAGATGTGAAGTGGTGAAGGTCTGAGCAGAAAGGTGTGAAGAGATGACGCTGTGGGTTTTGTCATAAACAGCAAAGTGAAGATTAACAGGGATCTAAAGAGAAGCTAAAGGTAAGTGGTGAAAGCATTAAGACACTAAGATAATGTGTACAACTACCAGAGCTGTGACTAGTAAAACAAGACAGTGAAACAAGCTTGTGATAGAAGGAAAGAAGTGAATTCAGTTTATTTGTGAACATAGAGGAGAGTTCATACATTTTTACAGACACACACACACACATATTAGTATCCTGACCTCCTAAGCCTTATTTTCATTTATGTTACAGTACTTTTACCCCATTTGGGCAGATTAAACAATATTTCAAGATGTAAATGACACCCATTTTAGGGCCTCTCTAAATTAACACAGCAATACAAAGAGGCCTTAACATAGACAAAAACCAGCACCAATTTCTCTATGATCTAACACATTCCATCTATGCTACTTTTCCAAAGCTGGAATAGATCCTAACTGCTGCTCAAAAATGCCTCGATCGGTTTTGATCTTTCCATCTACCTCATCAGTTGCTTCCACCGAAACAATTTTTGACCCTTTCCTTCCAGTTGCTCCAGGGAGAGGGTCAAATGCTGGACCTGTGTTAGAATACAACTGGCCCTGTTTTCCCTGGCACAAATAAGTGTGCTAGTAGCAAAAGTGAAGTGAATGGAAAAATCCAAGGCCACCTGCTAAAGCAGAAAGCCATTTACACACACTGATTATGTCAGCCTATCATCCAAAATCTCCCCCATACTTCTGTCTTCTAGTCTTAAATTCATGCTTTCATTTCTCTTTTTCTTGCTCAGACTCTCTCTCTTCCTCAGGTATGTACACACTTACGGTGACATCGCTGGTCTCTGTACCATACTTGTTCTTCACCACAATGCTGTATTTCCCGGAGTCATGTGTGGACACAGTAGAAATGGAAAAGCTGACATTTTTGCCAGATTCAAACCTCAGGATGCAATTAGCATCTGATACAAATGATTTTTCGTTCTTCAGCCATGAGACCTCTGGAGTGGGATCTCCCCAGACAGTGCAAGAGAGATTAAGTGCCTGTAGAGAAAGTACAAAGGAATTATGAGTCAGTGAATATTTGCTATGTTTTTTAATGCCTCACTCTCTGAATATTCCAACTCCCCATTTAGCTTCCTGCTTTTAGTAAATGGATGCATACCATCATCAGTAATCAATAATTTATGTCAGTCTTCTGTATCATAAAGGAAAAGAAGGAACTAAGTTAATTCAAAAATGCCATTAAAAGCTTTCAATATTTTATGGACCTTCTTCTTTACTCTCGTAATCATTAGCAGAGCTTTCTCCATGCATATTGTTTAATATAAAATTAGATATTATCTACATTTGTGTGTTAGATCTGAAATGAGATTTTGATGAACTGTCAGATAGTTTTATTCAGATTTTGTTCAGATTTTATTCACATTAAGCTCACTATACCTTTATTCCATAAGTAAAGAAAGTGTGCCTGCTTTTTTTAATAACTAGGGGAAAAGTGTCCTTGGAATATTTTGTTTCATTTGGGATCCTTTTAAAACTACGCCCTGACAGCTCTTCTAACAAACTTGAATTGTTTTATTGCACTCCTGTGAAACTATTTTTAACTGAAATCAATACAGGCTTTACTCATTCTTCGGCATTTCCCTTTGATGTTAGTAACGTTCCTAAGGGCTGAATTCAATCCCATCAAACTGAAGGAAGTATCTTCACTGTCAGAGAATCACGTTGTTGGAGAGATCACTGGCAGCTTCTTCTACCTTCAGTAGGTTGGCAAGTATCTTGGGCACACAATGGTCAGGCCTCCTTTTTTTCTTGTCAGCTAAGAAATTCATGTTTGGGAGATATTGATACATATAATTGATCCCAGCCTCTGCTCACAGCGCCATGGGAATACTCTCGAAAGTGTTTGCAGAAGTGAATATCATGGAGAGAGGCAAATGTAAAAGAAGTCCACATGACACTGCAGTGCTACACAGGCCTTTCTCTGGGGCTTTATTCAGGAAGGAATTTATTTCCATTTGACTGGAATCAAATCTTTCTTCCATTTTATTTAAAGGGTTTTTATACAAATGTGTCAAAAATAGAGACAACTGAAGAGCACTCCCATTGTTGTCCCTATAGGCTGTCAAGATAAAAGTCCACAGTGAGAAGTCTATTTACCTGACTACTTTCCCTTTAATTCTCTGCTTATTATCTGATAGTGTGATGGTGGAAGATGGGAGAGAAGAGATATGCCCAGAAGGCTGTTGAAATGAGCAGATAGAAAAATTGATACCTATATAAAAATAAAAGGTTTTGATATCTCTGAGAAAAAAAATAAAAATCAAATACATGTCACATGTCTTCCCTAAGGACTAAAATGAGAACAAAAGGGAAAGGGAAGTCTTTCTTCCATCAAGAACACATAATTCAGGGAAGGACAGATTCCAAGTGAGAGGTGGTTACAGCATGGTGGAAGTGGCCTCTATCTGATTTCCTGCAGCACCTACAGCTGGTGACCACATGGGGCTGTTGACTACCTTTTCTCGTAGCCCACTGGTGTGAATGTGGTTTTGATTGCCATATCAGGTCAGCTTTTTGAAAAACAAGGGGGAAATAAGAGGTTTTACGTTTTTCCATCTTCCTTATCACTCTTGATACAGATATGTTCTTAGCCTTAGCCAGGCATTGCATATGGGCACCTTTAGGTGCTTGGTATTCCTTTGTTGTCTTCTGATTCTCTAGCAAGCAAGAAATCAGCACTGAGTGGCCCCAGCTGCCACTCCACCACAATGCTAATGAGCTGATGTCCATGTCCAGACAGCTCTATTAATGGTATCATTCAAACCTGAGGTATTTGAAGTGCTGTCAGTACTCCTTAATTCAAAGAGATTCAAGCAGCAGTGATGACTCTTTTCTTCTTCTAAATAATTCTCTAAAATAGCTACATTTTCCTTAACCTTGCATCACTAGCTCATATTTGACATCGGTGCTCCTCTTGATGTTCCCAGCTCTATTTATTTTCCAGTTACTAATGTGCAGAGATGTACCTTATAACTCACTATGTAGATGGTGAGATCTTCGATTTTCTGGAAGGTAATTCCTTAGCCAAGGAGAAGTAATTGTTCAGTGTGACAACACCTGTCTGTTACAGATTTTCTGTTCTTTGGGCAAAAGATTGTCTTTGCACATGTATATCTTTATTGCTCACTGAACCCCCTGATTATAATACTGTGTTCAGTGTAAAATCCTTACCATGGTAAAAAAAGTGTATCCCGTACTCCTGGATCTGGGGCATTGAGGTATGTGCACTTGGAGCAGCCAGCAGCTGCAAGTCCAGACCCTTTGTGGCCCTCACTATCTTTTCTGCCTTTGACTGCAGATTGTATTGAATGTAATACAAGTGGCAGAGGGAAATGTGTCACTGAATTTTAAGTATTGCCATTACTCTTGCATAGTAGCACACACATTCATGGACAGTTTGGTGAGAGAATTGAAGCGGCTCAGCCAGGGAAACCCGTTCCTTTCTTCCAGCCTAGTTGTGAGGATACCTATCTCCAGTAGAAGGATGTTACATGTTGCTTCTTTGCCTGAAAGTGCCTGTCAAAATCCTAAGACTCTCCTTTTAAAAATAAAGCCAATTTACTCACTTACAGACCTTCATTAAGACAGCCACTTAGGTTAATTTGGCCAGCTGGACACAAAACTTATTCTAGTATTCTCTGTAAGGTCATATTCCTCCCTAATGTGAACTGACACTTAGCCTTTTCCAATTATACCACACTGATGAAGAGCATTTATGTCTATCAGTGGAAGCCTCTTAGGCCATCTGGAATGCTATTTGATTAACAGTGGGTAAACACTGCTTCATCCGTTCTCTTCCATATCCTTCACTTCACATGTAAAAAGCTGATAAATAGCATCACAGTCACAGTGCTAAGTTTAAATTTGAGATATACATATGCTTGGAAGTTCAGTCTGGAGATACCTATCTGTTCATACAGCCCTGTGGTTATGGCTGCACAAGTATTCACAATCAAAGCTTGCAATTGCCAGACCTCTGCTACCTCATTTGCTGTTTTACAATATCCTTGATGATTGTGCAATTTGCATGAATTACACAACAGAGAACTTCATTCCCCTCTCCCCAGCATATATGCAAACAATAGGCAGATGAGCCAACACCACCCAAACAAGCTCTGTTTTCCCTGATCACTCTCTGTCCTACTCAAAATTATCATCTACTGAATCAAGAAACATAAGGTCAAGGATATTTGTCTTGAATTCTGGGAGTATTCAGTAATTTATTTAAACATTACAAATGTCCTTGCTCTCAAGGACAATATGTGTCTGGGTAAGATTTTGCAACTCATTCTCTACAAAGTCTTTTTAAAACAACACATTTTGCTTCAGTGAACTCTTACTCAAGTTCATATCAACTCTCTTTTAGGTGAATTCTTAAAACTGGTAAAAACCACCCAAATTTACCCCCTGTGAAAGCATTATGGGAATCATATCTCCAAGCACAAGCACTGATTAGCTGAGAATCTGCTAATTTGTTCTGTTCCTTTGTGTCTTCTACCTGCAGTTACAATGCTCATATGAGTGCTTCTTACTTCTGTAGCATTTCCTAAACTGCTCAATCCTTTAAGGAAAGGTTTAATCAAACACAATTTCATTCCGTAATGCCAACATACTTAATTTACTCAGAACTGCTGCAGTCCATTATCTGTTGGCTATGCTGCATCTCACATTGTTAAGTGATTCAGAACAAGATTTTAGATTCTTAACACTTCTGCTGAACCTCTAATCAAATACCTTTAACTCAGCTAACCTACTGCCAGATAAAGCCAGAAATATCAGAAAGCTGCCTTACTGTAGTTGTCACATTACAGGTTTTTACTGACTTTCATGTGCCCTATTTCCGTGTTAGCATACACTGTCGAGAGAAACTGGCTCGTGGCAGAGCAGACAGTTCTTGGTCTCAGTAATATTAAGCAGGAACTTGTAGAAGCAGTGTGCTGGGAAAAGGTTGTGAGATTGAGAACTGACTTTCTGGGTCATTTGTTCTGTGCTCAAGCACTGATGTTCCTCTGGGAGTGCCTTACATTAATCTTTCAGCTAAACCCACCTAATATAATCCAGTGTAACACCAGTGACTTATGTTGACTTCTCTCTCCTTTACCCTGATAGCATAGAAAAAAATTTCTCCTTTTGTCTGTATGAGAATAGAGGTATTGTGGTTTACTGCTTTTACACCATTTAAAAGCCAGCTTTGACAGGTGTGGCTTCCATGCCACACTGCAAGGAAATTAACTGCAGAAGACATAGAATGACTATCTACCACGTAAAAAAGGAATTAAACTAACTTTATGCCCTGTTACAAAAAAATAAAAAAAATTAACTGTGAAACCTGTGCATGAATTTTTAAAGAGCTGGTTATATAAGGAATTTTAGTCCCAACTCACATTGTCATCTCACTTTTATCTAATTCTTAAGAAAAGACACTGCCCTGAATACATAAAACCATCTGTGATAGACCATTGAATTATGTACAGAAGGCAGGGGACAAATAAATAATGTAGCAGATTTTAAAGATGGCATCTTTAAGGAAAAAAAAAAAAAGGTTGTATGTTTTCCTGTCATTGAAAGGCATTCAAGCTGTTGAGATGTTGTGTAGAGCTTCAGTTAATTTACTGTACCTTGCCCTCCTGGATGGTGACAACATCTGGCAAACCTCCAAGTACCCGGGCACGATCTGAAAATAAAAAGCATGATTTTCTTTAGTGTCTCAAAATCAACTGTGTGCCAGATTCTGTGTGCCTGATTCCGTTCATCTTCTAGTTCTTTCCTTTTGTCTTATTTATGTACAACTTGTCTCTGATATCTGCCCTATCAGAGAACTATTTGGCATTTTTAGCACACCATTTCGGCATTTTCACCATTTCGGCATTTTTAGCACACCATTTGGGCTTTAAAAAATGTTGAATTCACAGCACAAAATGTGTTAATAGCTGGTGTCAATCACTTACAAAGGGGAATTAAAGTACATATGCTGTGTCCTGCAGAATTTGACATCAATTCGCTGTTACTTCTGAGTGCACAAAAAAATTTAAAATTTTTGAGATCTGGTGCTCTAAATTTTTAGGGTAGTAAACTAAAGACGCTGGGTTTCCAAAGGGAAATGAATGACACTTAATGAAGCGCTGGAGATCAGGTTGTAATCTAAATACAAAGACAGACTGAAGTCTCAGTGTCAACAGTGATGTTCCACCGCTCTGTATGTACCTATGTGTAAGCGAGATCAATACCTGATCGATCTAGTTTTAAGCTCAGAGTCCTGTAGAAATCTTGCACAAATATGAATAAGCCAATCACATGCAGGGTGTAGTGAGTGCACTTATCCTGGAAAATGGATTTTGTTCGTTACATATCTGGGCGGAGCCTGGCAGAGGAAGGAAATGACTGTACAGAATGTTCCCCTCTAATGTGTTCTGTCAAAGATGTGCTCTGGAGCACAGAGATAACGACCTCATGAGACCAGGAAAGGAACTGTGTTATGTCAATTAACATGCCAACCCCTTATGGATGGTCCAGGGTTAGATATAAAATGCCCAGGTCAGGTCTGTTACTGACCCCTTTGCGCTGCCTCAGCTGGGACATGCAGGGATCAAGTAACCAAGCCCTGCTCTATTTGGAGTATGTGTCCAGGAGGAGTTAGCTCAGATCTCTCTACACATTTTTCTCACTAACTTTTTGAATGCCAATTCTGCCCTCATTTTTATACAGGTCTGCAAGTCATCTGCAGTGGGACAATTTCTTTTTCCTTGCATTTTTCTGTAAATAGGAAGAATGAGTTTAATAATTCAAGCTGAAGTCTAATGACTTACTCCTTAAGTAGTTAATACATACTTTTGTTTTAGCTGCTATGTTGGAATTGACACAGAGGCAAAAGTATGAGGAGATTCTAAGCAACACAAAAACTACTGTTGCTTTCTTATCCATTTCTGTATGTAGTGCAGATCCTTTGACATTTTAGAGCATTCAAAACTGGCCAAATTATTTCCTCCATCTTTGAAGACAAAGTGACTTTTGTGCAGAGAATGTGCATGAGAGATCTCAGCAACAAAGTTAATTTTTAGGGAAGGCTAACCGGTAAGGAGAACAGGAGCTTAGATGGGAAAAATCAACATAACCCATAACTATATTGTGATTAGCTGCAATGTGCACCAGTGGTAAATCACTAAAAGGTCACTCACTTCTCCTTGGTGTAAGCACAAACTCCTTTTAGGATAAGCAAACACACATGCGCATGTATACATGCCCTCTCTTTCCCAACACACAACCTTCCTGGAAAGGCAGAAAACCTTCACAAACAGTTTATTACAACCATGTCAAAGAAGGCCAACTTACTTTTCTCTGCAATCGCAGCTTGCCTGGAGTTGAAACAAAGAGAAAGTCCAATTTCAGTTAAGGTTTACTTAGAGTGATTGAAAAGTAGATTATCTTTTTAACTGCCTTTAATCCATTAAGGAAAATCTCTCTCATCATTTGGCAATACTGCTTTTTCTTTGTTACCTAACTGTTATATAAGAGTTGCACCAAAGAAGTCACATGCAAAACTCCTACAGGCTTCTGTAGGACTAGGATTTGTTTCATAAGACATAGTTAGATTTTAACAAAAAACAAACAGATACTGTTGTTATTTTATGGCTGCCATTATTGTATTTAGATGGCATAATACTTACTTTAATCTCTGGAACTCAGCAAAGGCTTCATCAAATGCTTTGTAAAGAGAAAAAAACTAGGCTTAGAGATAAATTGTCACAGATTTTAATACAAAATATAGAAATAAATTTAAAATATAGACATCATTGAAGAAGTATTAACGGATGCGTGCATGTATATTGTACAAATCCTAAAATGCTGAATGGTTCAACTAATAAAAGCTATCTGGTACATGGCAGATATCATATATACACATGAATGCATAAACATGCTTTTTTTCTTCTAGAAGAAAAGCTTTAAGACAAAGAAACAGCAGAAAAATAGTAGGCTGAGGGAATTTCACAAAACAGAGGAAGAAACGCACAATACAACACCTAAATTATAGGTTATGGCTGTGACCTCCCAAATGTTTTAATTATACACTCCTATCTAAAATTTTTTGGAATGTGAAATCCAAATATATGTATGTTCATTTATAGATTATGTAGAACTTTATAGATTATGTAATGAAGTTCTTGTATTTTCTCCCCACACCCCAGTGATGTGCACTGGGTCATCTTGCACATACCCCACTTCAGAGACTGCTGTTTTATGGAATGCAAGAGATAGGTTTTTTTGAAGTGCTTTTCACATCTGCTCTGAAGCACTACACTGATGGCTATGATCAAACCAAACAGTACATTGTTGCCTCCTTTGTAAATTCAGGCTAAGGTACCATCATGTGGGAGGTCAACCTCTCCTGCTTTGAAAGGGAAGAAGAAATGTCTTTTCTCAGAAAGTGGAAAGAGAGTACAGAAGGAGCAGCATGGAGATGATTGTAAGGTTACTGCCCTTACACAGAGCTTGCAGACCAAAAGTGAAGCTTTAGGGATGGGAACAGCTGGGAATAACAACTCAGAAGTTTGGAAGGAGTTAATCTTTTCCCTAAAACCTGAGAAGTCTTTCAGAGTAAAATCTTCCAACAGTCAATATAAATAATTTTAGCTGTTCCCCTAACAATCCTTCATCACACTGGTGAAAGGTCTTGGCATCTCTGAAGAATAAGTAGCTCTATTATATCCATCAAAGAAATACAGTAGAAAAGTAACAGAACAAAATTGTCCCTCACTTCCTCCTCAAAATATTACTTGGAAGGGAGAGATACAGAAGGCATTCAGTGCTATAACTCATTTTAAAGCTGCCAAGAAATGCCAGCAACACAAGGGGTTTTGTAAGGTAGCTCTGACACTGAACTGATGTCTCAGTAGGCAAACTGTAAGTGGGTATTTGGAATAGGAAAAAGCCATTTGTAATTTATGACCTGAGAGCACAGGTCAGAGAGGAGAAATGGCACTGCTCCTACAAACACTGGCAGATGGGTGGGTGCACACACAGACCCCAAAGGGTAACAGATCTGTAGCGACATCGTGCAGTAGATGCTCCTACCCTAGCACAGCATAGCCCACACACAGGTGATGTTAGCAGAGGGAATGGCCTACCTTGCCCAGAAAGATCTATTGTCTTTTTGTGTGCTGTGTTGCCATCAAAGAGTTCCATTATGTATTTGCCTTTGTCCTGTGGAGTTGGCTCATTGATCTGCAACCAGATCTGCTCCCCGGTGATACCAGTCTTCATTCGGTCTGTGAACTTAATCTGGGTGTCACTGAAAAATACAAAACATTACCTTTTCATTTCACTGGAGTATAAATGGGATTTGCTCATGTTGAGCTACTGAGTACATCTGTAGCCACTAAGTAATTTCCAAGATGCTGTGGTATGCCACCACATTTGAAACTTCAGAAGTCAAATCCTTCCCAAAGCTGTGAAAAAACTGGGCAAAGTTGGTGTGACATTTCCCCGTTCAAAGTCCAGCTCTCCTCAAAGCTTGCAGAAAGGTTATGCATCCCAGTCTATGACCTGAGCCATAGAAGAACTATTCATTTTTAAAAGCCACATCTCTGAAGGGTAATGAATGAATCCTGAAATGTTGCTGTTTTCTTTTGAGCATAGGTTTATTTCTGCTTGGGCAAAACAATAGTGTAGAGGGCTGTATCTACAAAATAAGGTCACAAACGGTGTCTGCCCAGTTAGAATGTTTTCTGATGCTCTGCTATGTTTGGGACTTACAGTTAAATACATTTTGACATAAGTATATCTTCTAAAAAAAAAAAATCAATTTCTCAGCTTCCTGGCTAAGCAGTTAATTGCCATGAATGAGTCAAAAGATATTTGTCAAATAAGCTACTCATTGTCTTGTTATCTTTAAATTGACAACTTTGAATATACTGGAGGGGAAATAATTTTTTCTAGATTAATTTGGCATGCTTTAAGATGAAACAAGTTTCTAAAAATTAAATAGCAAAAAGAGAGAGAGAACGAAAGAGAGAAGGAAAAAACTCCCAGAATACCTCATATTCACTTACACTTATTTGAAATACTTAGGACATTTGGTGATACCAGGTCAAATATGGATGCCAAGAAACAGTAAACTGCTTTATTTCCCTGACAGGGTGCTGGTTAGCATCAGTGTCAATAATTACAGCCAGCCTGCTACAGCACATTCTGGGTATTCTGTGCCTCATTTATATGAGTTTTATTGAGAGATCAGTAATTCAGATTCCATCCTAAAAGCTTAACTACTACCATGTCCACAGACATGACAAGAACAATAATAATAGATTTAAGCAATCAAAACTGTTTATTTCTCAGGGTTTTCCAGTGCATGCAATGTGTGCCGGCTGAGAACTCAAAGAACATCAAATCATTTGGATGTGCAACTCCCAATAATTTTATGGGGAACCAGACATTGAAATTCTTTTAAAAAATCTCAGTTCTTCTCTCTGTCTTGGTTAGACTTCTAGTGTGCTCAGGAGGGGCTGTCTGGATTTTACTGCCCTGGGCACACACTGGAATTTGCTTTGCCTTCTAAAAATGAAGCCACACATTAAGAGAACATGACTGCTTGTCCCAGTTCCAGCGAATTGTGTCTTCTAGACAAGCAGACCTCCAGGGTAGGTATCTCAGGATGATCTCTCAGGTTATATTTGCATCACTCCTTAAAACTGAGTCAGGGAAAGATGTAGCTCCCACTGGGGAGGTGGGAAGTGCTCTGAAGCAACACGGTCTTGACAGCATCCCATAGCATTGAACTATCTGTTCCATAAGAGAAACAACAGGAGGGCCTGGCACCACCAACACCCAACTCTTGTACTGGTTTCATGTGAATGTAATTGACTGAAACTAACTTATATGAGAGAAGGACTCATGAGAGATGAGAACTAACCTGGGCCTCACCTCTCTCACACAACCAGTTGCTTTCTGAATCTATAAAAGCAAAATTGCACTGAGGTTTGCCAAGATTTTGTTTACTTACTTGTGCACCCAACCTACTCTCAAATCTTCCACATAATAAGTAACATAGGAGTAGAGTCTGATACCCTCAGCTGTGCTCTGGATTTTCAGGTCTGTTGCAGATAAAGCTGAAAGAAGAGCAAATGGTTTTATGCAGCCATGCAGCCATTCACTGAGTGTCACAATGAGTCATTCATTCGAAAAGAGAATTAAGTACTTACCAATCCTTCTGCATACTTCATTCATCAAATCTGCAAAAGCTGTGGAAATAAAATCCAGAGACTAAGACTCTGTGTCTGCAATTCAAGCACAGTCAATGATAGGACAAGTACTGGCTCTGAAATATCCTCCCCAGTAGGTTTGAAAGAGCAATCAGACCTACCTTTTAAAGCATATTGAAATCTAAGTAATGGAGAAATGTAGCCTGTTATTTCAGAGTTTCCAGTCTTTAAGTACAGCCTTGGAGAATACTGCTGCAGCTGAACAAAACTTTTTTTTTCTTTTTTTTTTTACATGATACTATTCAGCTGGAATGCTAACCCATCTATATACATTCTAATGGATAGGATTTTTCTCCATTTGCTTGGAAACAAGTGAAATGTTAAAAATACAGTATATGCAATAAATGTGAAAGCCCCTAAATAAATGGCAAAACATCATAAAAATGTGAAAGTTTTTTAAATTATCTACTTCTGTAATTTTTTTTCTATACTTGTAGATTTACTGATGCACCCCTGAGGAAACCTGTTATCATTTTGCTTAGCGTTAGTCATCATATGCTCCCAAAATTATACAGAACCCGGATGCAATAAGCTGTATTCAAATGTTATTTGGACTTTAAAATCTCAGCTTTTCTAATCGGATGATCTTGTACACAAGGAGGAACAAAGCCACAAGAAGGTGACGTGTGCAGATGCCTGTATTACCCCGAACCCACTTCAGTCAGGCTGTCAGCTGGTGTTGCTGAGAGCATGGAGACTCTGACCTGTGTCCTTAAGCTTTAGCTCACTGGAGTCCTTTCCTCTGTCATCCTTCAGTATGACTTCGTACGTGCCAGCATCTTTCTTAGAAAACTGCAATATTGTAACAGTAAAACCGGTTTTCAGAACAAGTGCTGTAGAAAAATCTAGATTTTACTTCTGAACCCAGCTGATGTCCTGTCCCTGTCGCCGGGGACGTACCTGATGCCTGGCCCCAGTGGGCCCAAGCTGCCCTGCTCCTAGCTGGGATGGTGGGGTGGGCTTTGGCAGGTGTTTCGTGGTATGCAGGACCTTGTCCCCCACCCCATGTCTGCTGTAAGGCTGGGTAAGCACCAGACCCCTGTGGTGATTCTGAGAGGGTGGTCCTCTGAAAGCCTGAGTGACAAGCACTTTCCAAATGCTATTCAAAATGGAAATGTGGTCTCAATCTGTTTCTGAACTGATATGCAAAGGAAGCGACAAGTTTATTATCTCTTCAGTCATCATTTCCTGAAAACTCGAACAAGCAGTTACAGAAAGACATTTGCTTTAGCTAAAACACAGACGCCTTGTGAGTTTTTCCATTTTTAAAACCCACTTCCTTTTTCAATTGTTCTGCTGGAGTATCAGATTAGAACATACCATTCATCTGAGTTCGCAGCACTAACTTCAGCTGAGGGCTAATGAGGACAGTCACTCACCTCTGATATCAGCAGAGTACACACTCCATCCTTGAAGTCATGTTCTTCATCTACCATTATCTCCCTGTCATCTTTGTACCATACAATGTGCGTTTCCTTCTTAATATTAGCCACCTAAGATGGATAAAAACCACATCGCAATTATTCTCTTCATTTGAGCAGGGGAACTCAGTGGCGCATGGGTTAGCCTGTTCAGGTCTCTCATAAAAGAACAGCAAGCTTTACAACTTGGTTGCAGTGAATTATTGCAAGCCTCCATTTTAAAATGGGGGGGCAAGGGGGGCGAGAGGGAAAACAGTAGGGATGAAAAGAGAGACAAAAGGAGCTCAGGGAAACAGTGGATCCCACTCAGGGGATTTCTGCATGCATAAACAGGCCAAAAATGAGAAAGTTACAGGACTTATAAAGACTTGTCATTCCTATGCAGGTGCCTTTCCCTGAGTGGGCAGCTGAAGACCCGAAAAGTTCAAGCTATTTTCCAGTGTATTTTGTTACACGCAATGAGCTGTCGCCCCAGCATGATTAACCTTCAGAGACCCTGTCACTATGCAGCTGGGTCAATATGCAGCTGGGAGTACAAAAGCAAAGGGCGTGTCTTTAGTCCCTTCCCACCCTCACCATCTAAGTAGTGGTAGGTCAAAGGGCTTTGAACACTGTACTCAGTCTTCTCTTTGTCCCTTACCTTACATTTCAGCATCACGTTACACTCATCGGTAACTTCCCATCCCAGTTGATCCACGAAATGAGGACCTGTTTAAAGTTACACATATGTTTTTAAAGGTCACATCAATGGTATTCATGATACAAAACCAAAGACAGATGTGTTTTACTTGATAGGAATAGTTATATTTTAATGTAATTTTATTTTTCTTATTTCTCCTTCAGAAGGTAAGTAACCATGTAACAGAATGAAACTCATCTATTTCAAATTAACATATAAAAATATAATCAAACTCTTAGCAGGCTAACACATATGTGATTCTTATAAATAATCATATTGTCACCTTGTTTCCTCTGCCAATCCTTTCTCCGGAAGTCTGCTTCATCCCGTAGCTTCTTGAATACTAGGAATTAAAAAGCAGTAAGAAATACAAGGTTAAACTTCATGTGCCGTTTGTAGGCCGCTGAATGCCACTGTAACAGTTAGGAGCAGCTCTGTCCCTTGGATGTCAATGAGCATCCAGCCATGGAGTCAAGTTTTCACAGGAAATTTCAAGGGTGTCAGAAGCTGATTACAGCTATCTCAACTTTCCCAGCTGCTTGCAGTCATCAGGAGTTTAATGTGTCCTGTCTGATGCTGTGCAATCCCCAGTCATACAGCTACTTTCCACTCCTGCTAGGAAGGCAAATGAGCAGCAGCAGAGTCAGCAGCCGCTTGAGCTCTAACAGGTGCAGCTGCTTGTTCCCAGCTGAATGGGCTTTTTACATGGGAAATTTTCATTCCACCCATAGAAAAGCTAACCATGACATGCTGCA
>JAWWES010000081.1:102234252-102271977 GCA_035583135.1 Lophotriccus pileatus | reverse complement strand
AACCTCGGTATAATTTTTCCAACCCACTGCATAATACAGATTGGCCTACCATCACCAATGAGGACAAGGCTAGATTGGTTGGTTGCTTTTCCATCCTGCACTTGGAAAGTGTAAGTGCCTTCATCCTTGTCCTCAAGCTTATCCATAATCATTTCAATAAGGCCGGTCTTCTGATCCACCTTCATTTTATATTTCTTCAGGAGTAGAAGGTAAAACAACAATTAATGCGTATTAGAGACAGAAAATAGTTTTAATATTTGAGTACCTATAGATGAAATTCAGTTTTCTTTATTCAGATACCCACTTGTTCAGACTTTCACTGTCTCTAGTCCCAGCTAAATAAATCTATTCAAGGTGAAGCCTATTTATTGATGCTCTACAAGTATGTGACATCCATGTTGTACGGTGAGTACTGTGTCCTTTTGCATTAGAAAGGTTTAGATTTGCATGTCTTCAGAATAACTCTGTCTCTGAGCATGATTATATTTTATAAGGATTTATTTAAAATGCTCCATCTCTGCCTTCTATCTGATATCAGTGTTACAACAAAAACATGCCGTGTCAGGACATGTTGTTACTCCTTGGGAGTAACAATTTCTGCTGCTGGAAACAACTGCTCAGGAATTTTTCTGTGGTGTAATAAATTCCTCCAATCAACAAAAGGAGGTGAGAACCAAGCACAAGGATATTCTAGAGCCATAGGTGAAGGATATAGGATGGATCTGGGTTACTGCAGTGATTCCTTGAAACCACTGTGGCTGCTTACCTGGGGCAGGAACCTCATTGCAGGAAGAGCTGTGGTCCCCACTAGTTAACAGAACACGTGGTACTCAGGTGGCAGGAATGCATTTAACTTCCCTGTATAAACTGCATCCAGTAGAATTGATCTGGAGCTCAGAACTATGGACAAAATCTTTCTATTTATGTTTTCCACGACTTATGTTATTTCTCATGAAAATGCATTAGTGTGGAGCAGTAGTTGGAAGTATATTGGAGTCAGAGACACTAATACTCACTGATACTCATAAAAATGCAAACACATCTAAGCAGTGAAATGGCTTACCTCTCCATTGAAAATCTCCTTATCATTAAATACAAAGTTGGCCTTTGCGTTGCCAGACAATTTTTCAGCTTGCAACCAGAATCTTACTTCTCCTTTTTCCAAAATTTCCACTGCCAACTCAGAGGTAAGTGGGACAGCTACAAAGAAGAAAGAAAAGAATGAAGCATGTATTTTGCCAGTGCTCCAACAACTGTTTTCTTCTACAATCAGAAAGCCACTTATTCTTTCATACTCGGATACTGTATGTAAGGTGACTAGCTTATGATAGGTTTTCATATAGACAGAATGCCTCTCCACCCACATATACCTGTTATAGGATGACAGATAAGATTTAATCTTTTGGTCCTTCAATCACAAGGTCTGTACAAACCAAAAGTGTTCAGGATTTGAGTTATGCTCCATTCTAATACAAGGCTATTTCAAAGTTAAACAACAGGTGTCTATGCAGCATGATGTGAATTCTGTATGGTGCAGACGCATGTTTAGTGAGTTGCCTAACAATTTTACTGTAAGACAGTGCAGTGACTCAGAGGAAAAAGAAAACAACACAAAAAAACTCCAAAGCACAAAGCCAGATCAGAAAATCAGCTGAGCTGCAGGCTGGGAGATTTCTGCAAGCACTCTGACCCTTTGCTGTGTGGAACTTCCATCTCCAGGATTCATCAAATATCACAGTACACCCTTGGTCTTCCCAGTACATTTTATTTTCCTATGAATAATGAAAATCCCCCACATATAAACCAATTCACTGTGTTAACAGGGGAAAAAAATACGTACAAATCATGCACTATATCATAGGTATTATTAGTCTCTCTTTTTTTTTTTTTTTCTAATATTTCCCTGTCCTTGTTAGTAACAGTCCTCAGCTTGCTTTCACTTCAACTTTTCATTAAGATACCATAATCAGCATGAGCATTTAGACTCTGATACTGGGGCATATTGCTCATTTTATTGACTTCCGTCATTTTATCTGTCCTAGTGGATGCTGAGATTCTCAAGACAAGTTGTACTGCTGGGATTACGCATGCTGTATGTGAACTCTTCCCCCAATCTCTGCTTTCTCAGCAGTGTAAAGTCTGCAGTGCCAGGGTGCAGCAGGGAACAGCTGAGGACAGTGTAGGAACACGTTGCTAAACATGTGATGATACAGTCTGGTGATAGTGTAAAGACACACCCCCTCCCAGAGGAATCCCGGGGCAGGGTGGTTACTTTAGCACCCTCCATGCAAAAACTCGGTTACAGCAGGAGAGGGCTGGGACCGAAGCAGTGTCTAATTTCTCTCATCTTTATATTTGCACTGTCCTAAATGACTGGAGTGCCTTCTGGAGCACAGCTGCCATGCCACCCAGTGCCAAACAAACTTAAGGGGTGAGGACCCTTCTTTCCCATGTTCATCGCTTCTTCCCACACCTGCATATATGCTTTCGGTGCCTAAGTGGCACAGGGTCTGCCTCTGGTGAAAATAAGGCTTCTGGGAGGTGAGGCAAGAGTCACAGGGAAACGAAGACAATTATGAAAAAGACACAGGCTTAACCAGAGAGGGGAGAGCCTGGAGGGGCACCATTGCCATGAGGGAGCAGGGCAAAGACAACCCCACAGGAGCATGCCCCAGCTGTGCGAAGGGTATGTGTGAGCTTTCCTCACCCAGCTTATCCCTTTGTAGGTAAGGGCTTGCATAATTTCTCGAAACAAAGCAACTGAAATGCTACAGGAAGCAAGTGGGAGTGTGAATAGACATCAGGCTGCACTGCTTTTGTCTCACTGTCAGCTCTACAGCAGTTTTAAACCCCCACTTGGCTTGCCTGTAATTAACTAAGAATATCTTAGTCTAACATGGAAGGGAGGAATGTATCTCAGAAGCTGTTGAACAAAGGGCTGAGAGGATGCAAAAGGATTCCTTTTGGGGTGAAAAGGCTGTTTGCTCCTCAGCCCAAAAGAACTGGACAAATCTGCATTACAGTCTGCCACAAGTAAAAGTCTTATTTTAAAATATTTCCATAAGCACCAACTGGCAGCTACTTTAGTCATTTTCCAGCCATTTTGCTTACAGGGTTTTGCATCCTATTTTTATAGCATCACAAATTACTGCCACGGAGTCCTTGGGCAGTTGCTCAATTGAAGAGTCAGAAAAATTTATTTTTACCTGGCACCAATGCACTGTTGCACCCATACATAGCTGTGTTCTGTAAGGCTGCATTATTCAAGCAATGGAGTTACTGGCTGCAGGTGTTTCTAAGCAGAAGTTACCACTAATTGCTGTTCAGAAGTACAAGCAAGGCAACATGCAATAGCTCATGTTGAATCAGAAGTGCCTAGCAACTAATTTTGGTTTTTAAGAATTTGGATAATCCTCAAGCAGATTATCTGGAGATATGACTAAGATTTCATGTTGATCCAGAGAAGCTCGTTATTATTTTTCTAACCTCACAGGCATAGTCAGCTGAATCTCAACTCCTGTTTGTAACATATATAAGTATTTATTTTAAGTGCCCACATGGCTTGAAGTGGACAAAGCAAGTAAGACAGTTTCCACCTTAAGGACACTTTCTGCCGTGATCTCCCTTTTTTCCTGTGCCTTCCGGAAGCTCACACACAGAGCTAGAAGTGTGCTGTTACCTAATACAGTGCAAAAAAGGTGACACGATCTGAGGAGCTTATTTTGTGACATTAGTTGTGCACACAAAGCGTGGAAGAGCCCTCAGAAGGGAAGGGTCAGGACAAGTGAGGTCATGCAGCAGCAGTAAGGTTTTGTGACAACTAAATTTCAGTGTGAAAATATAATTAGGAGGAAATAATTGGGAGGAGCAGGACTAAACAAGGGGATGTTTGGGCTATCATTACACTGTCAGGAGGTGATATAATATGTTGAGAAGAGTAGAGCTGATATGAAGAAGATATAGAAGGAAATGAGAAAGAGATGATATTGTGGGCAAAAAGGCCATTTCTGCAGCCAAGTTTTGACTGAGCTGAGAGGTGTTGTGTGGGCTGAGTTGGAAGAGGCGTCAGCAGTGCATACACAAAGCTGAAGATGTTAAAACAAGAGTCAGGGTCTTGAACAGAAAAGAAGAGAATGTAGCGGAAAAAGATAAGACAAGGTTTAGATCTCATCTCGTTGTGTGATTCATTATACAATCCAATATAATTTTTTCCACCCATTTATTAAAGTTCCACTCCAATGAAAATAAGTAAGTTTTGCGACTATCAGGATATCATAAGGGTATGGGAGGTCTGTGGAATTGACAAAAATAACATCTAAAATTGCAGGAAGAATATTCATATTGCCAAAAGCTAAAGAAAGAGGGAGGGAATGAATTTCAGCAGAGAAATTCTCTACATATAGATCAGTACAGATGAATTTACTACACTTGCCTGCTTTGCTAATCTTAAATTTAACTTATGCTAACTTCAGTCAGAGAGAAGCTAGCTAATTTTTTTAATTCTGGTTTTCAAATCAGGTTAGGTATGCTGAGTAAGTATAAAAGCCTGTTCTGCAGAAGAAACAAAGCCAACATGATACTTATTTTCCAACTGTCATATAGATATTGTCATATAGACTTATTATATGCCTAGATCAGTACCCTGCAACTGATTGGGAAGAACACCAATAATACACAAATGTACTGAAAGAAAGAGAAAAAAAATAAAGGAATATCAGATTTTTCAATTCAAGCCCATTTTCACTTGAAATTACTATAGTGACCTCCCTACTTGATGGTGGCATGGGCTTTGTGATCATAGAATCACAGATTGTTTTGGGTTGGAAGGGACCTTTAAAGGTCTTCTAGTCCAACCCCTCCCTGCAATGCACAGGGAAATCTTCAACTCCATCAGGTTTGTGATATCTCACTGCATGTAAAACTCTCCCCTGCAGACATGGGATGCACTTACTTGGGAATTGGCGTTCGTGGCTCAGAGCAAGCAGGCGTTTCATTTCTGTGAAAGACATAAAAGAAATAATATAAGGTGTGCCTGCTTTATGGATCTGAGAGACACAGAAGCAGGGAAAAACAGATGTGAAAACAAACGAGGCATGCCTAATAGGCATATTGTGTCTACCTTCCTCATCGATTGTGTAACTCGATGAAACTCCATCGGTGTCTGTAACAATGCAAGAGTAAATTCCCAAATCATCTTCTCCAAGACCCTTAAAGGAAGCTTTTGACCTTTGGGGGGAAAAAAGCATTTTTTATAAAAAGGTGAGATCAATCTGAACCAAACCCCTCCTTTATGTCTCTAACACAACATAAAATAGTCTTGTATTAGCTTTTGCTCTGACTGAACAGGCAAATGCGCAGCTCTGGCACCTATAAACCATGTGTGGTACAAATGGAGACAGCAGCAAAAAAAGAGTGCTGTCAAGTCTTTGATGACCCTAGAGGGATACAGGTGTATTCAATTTCCATATGCAACACTGTAACTATGGTGAGTCACCTTTTCTTTCAGTATGGCTTTTACATCAGTAGAAGAGCGCATAGGCTCTTCATGGGCTGAACCTGTGCATTCGCCATGCCTTCCTCTGTGAGAAGCCTGAAGAAACAGAGTGGGCCTGGAGACCACTGTGTAAATTGCTGAAGTGGGCCAGGGTGATGCCGTCAGAAGTAAGCCCTGCTTACTGCAGCAGCTCCAAAGATTACAGCTGTGTTACATGGCAAAAGCATTTTGCAAGCAGCCAGATAATTTTATTATTTGGAGATTTAAAATAATAGCAATAGGAGTAATAATAATAATAATAATTATAATAATAATAATCTGCCTTGATTGATGGGTTATGAAAGGGCACAGATTTTTCTCTCCCCATGCCTAAACATAACTAAATTCCCTAAAGAGGAGATCTGACTCATTCTGTGTGATCTACAATTTCCAAATGGTCTGCATGTGGACTTGCTGGAAAACAGCATACTCAGGAAGTAGCCTCCAAGTCAGAGGCAGGTGTAGGTCTTAGTGAGGTCATCAGGATTGAATTTCTGTGACTGTCTAGATCTCTCAAACATGAGACTATTGCTTCCCTTGGGACATCTTACTTTCCGCCTTTGGTATCGATGTTCAGTCGAGAGTCATCCTCAATTGGTTCGTAATTCTTGGACCAAACAAACTTAGAGTCTGGAGACATCTGATCACATTCGAAGTTCAGGGAAATGACTCCATTGTCATCTACATCAACCACAAGTTCCTTGGTTCCTTAAAGAGATGAACAAGGCAATTCCAGTTTCTCAGAGAAGAATATATAGATATCATTCATAGGCTGGATTAAGCAGAATCTTGCCATTTTCTCAGCTGGCACATAAATTGTTGCACTCATTGGTATCCTTGGTCCTTGATTCACAAGAACAGTTCTTTTTCTAGTCCACAGTTTAAAAAACGTTATAAATCAACTGATTTATTTGAGCAAGTCTAAGCACCTAAGCACGCATGAGAGTTATGATATTTGCTATGAAAAAAACTGAAAGAGGGAAAAAAAACAAGCTTCTAAATCCACTAAATGTTTGAAATATTAAATAGAAATATTTTCCGTGCTAGGGGGCAGTTAGATCTTTCATTACACAGCATGAATTTCCTATTCTCTAATAAGCTAAGAGCTGTAAAGGGAATAATGTGTGCAAACGTGGGTGTTTGAAGAGGTGCAGAAGGCAGAAGAGGAAGCAGTTTAGTCGCCCCAGCAGTGCACACTTGTGCGACTGAGGCACATTTTCAGTGACACTGGCTTCACTCCAGGAGGTTGGTTTAATTGCTGTGCTTGGCATCTGGCCCTGCCACCGTCTGCACCATTAATCCTGGGCCCACAAAGGGAGTGAATATATGCAATTAGCTGCTTAAGTCACCCACCCTGTTTTGCCAGTACCTACAGTTCTTCAGCTGGATATGGTGACCCAGTTTGTCCTTTAAAAGGTGCTGGGGGTGAATCCCGTGCCAGAAACCTGAAGGCACCTCTATCCTGCTCTCTTGCACCCCAGTGAAGCTGAGGGAATTTCATCCCGGGTGACTGGGTGAGCTCATCATCTGTGCTGTTAATGTTCATTTCAACAACTTGTCTGAGAATGTCAGGGAGAGCATGTGCACTGAGAGGTGCTTGGAGAACATCCAACCTCCTTTTCTGAACAGCTCTGAGCTGGATCTTGCATCTGAATAGGGCACTCATGTCCTATTACTTGGGCTAAGACAGTTCTGGGCTGCCCAGAATGTCAATGACACAGTTTCTCCATAAAGTATTGTACCTTAAAGGCAAGAGCCTTATTCCTGACATTGAGATTAAATACTTTATTTCTTAATGACCCTCAAGCATACAAGGAGATTTCTGTGTTTCATCATTCTAATACTATACACATCTTTTCCAACACTGCAAGCAGCTCCTGTAATGAGAATTTGTGTACATGCAGCTTGCTTAGTTTTTGTAATTTGCCATAAGTGTTTAATGGAAGATGAGATTAATATTCCCATTTTGGCACTGTTGTTTACCAGCCCTTGCTGTAGTGAAGCACATCAAGTACCAACAGATGATAAATGAAGTCTAAGGTCTACAAATATTTCATTAGGCAGCAGCATATTTGCTTTTTTTTTTTTTTTTTTAAAATAATTTATTATATGAAAAAATCATCACTTGAAATTTTATTAGTGTTTACTTTCCTGTAGATCATTAGCCATTAGCATATGAATCTTTTGATGGCATTTTATGTGACATGCAAAGAATTACAGACATTCATAAGGTTCATTTGAATAGCAGAATCTTTTATATTTGTTTTAAAGTATTCTCATTATGATAACAATGCATAGCATTTATTTCCAGAAGTGATGACGGAATTTACCTCTAATATTTATATGATTAAAAAAAATCTGTCTCAATTACTGAGAGCATCTGGAGACCTCTCTCCACCTATTCTGCAAAGTGGAGCCAAAGAATCATAGAATCAGCCGAGTTGGGAAAGACCTCTGAGATCATCAAAACCAACTCTTGATCCACTACCACTGTGGTTACTAGACCATGGCACCAAGTGTCACATCTGGTTTCATCTCAAAAACTTCCAGGGATGGAGAATCCACCACTTCACTGGGCAGCCCATTCCAGTCCCATAGTACTAGTAGTCTTAATTTCCCTCCTCTAGATAGCTTCTCTTAAAGTCATAATAAGAAATAAAATACTGAAATGTCATATCAAAACTCCATTTATCTAAGCTTTTTATTGCATCAACAGGAACAAAATAACATGAACATAAAGCAGACATCTTCAAAACACCAGAGTTAGTGGCATAATTTCGAATACAGATAGTCAGAAAAGTTGAATGGGACAGGGTTTCATTAATTTCTGAGGTTCAAGCCCTTCTTAAGCGACTGATGTAGGGTGAGGATCTAATTTTGCTTTGTACCAAGATACACAAGGACTAAGGGCAGCATGAGAAAGAGTTACAGTCTACTCTTGGATTTCTCCTGCTTCCTGTGAAATACACACACACTGAAGTGCTTTTGTCAAAAGACAAAGTTACAGCTCAAAAGTATCCTGGATTGGTATTTGTTTATGTGGTTGCATTTTTTCATTTAATTTTAGAAGATAACTTTGAAAATTAAATGTGGTTTCCAAAGAGAAGAAGGTGGATGCAAAGTATCATATCAGTATATTTACGCATTTCATTGGATAAAGACAACTGGTAGTGTTTGTATGAAAGCAAGTATTTTCATTTGGGATAATTGCTTACATTTTTCAATTAGAAAGCTCAGTTGTCTTCTGATTCTACACATTTGCCAAAAGCAGAATTCCAGCAGGAATTGTCTAGAGAAATTTGACAATGTTTTGTCTCCATCCAAGATGGTAACAAAGGCATCATTCATTGGGCAACACCAAAAGATTTGTGGTAATTTTAAAAAAAAATTATATGATTGTTCTTGAAATTTGTGTGGTTTGAGTGAGAAAGGTGGAAGCCTTCCCAAGAGACTGCTTTCTGAAATAATTGCTTTTAATAAGCTTTTTGTCCTTTCTTAATACTTCTGAGAAGCTTAGTTTGGTGGATGCTGTACCAGCAGATCTCAGCTCAAAATATGGGTCAAGTAGATTTGTACATTTTTAGCTTCCCTGAGATTTGACTGGGCCAAATCTTGACTTTCTGGTGATCCCTCAGATGTTACACTTATGAACCTCCCTTCTCTAATGTTAAGGTCTGTAAAAAAATGTTCTGCTCAAGTTCATATTACCAGGTGGACATGCACCTCATTTGAGTGAACACTGGAAACAATGGTCATGACTGTCATCTTTACAAGAGTTTATGTTCTTATTTTTTTAATTGTAATGGTGTGTCCAATCCTTTATTTAGTACACTTGAAGGTTGTTATCATCACAACTTTCTATCAAAAGTATGAGACATAGATATTAATCCTCAATGAAAATGGATTAATAAAGCCAAAAGTTTAGTACTAATAGTGGTTTCATTCTGTTTTTAGAAGTGATTGCTGTATATAAGCTATTTTCAAGAATAAGCTTCTAAGTTTTGCCTTAATGCACTTGCAGCTAATGGAAATAGTCCCGGTGCTTCATCAGCTTTGTAGATCTGAAATTACAACTCCTGTATCTTTCAAAGATCCTGTTCCAAACCCTTCTTACTCACACATTTGCCATTTTTATTGTCCTTGTATCCCAGTCTTACATATTTTCAACTGACCATTCTAGTACCTTCTTCCCATCCTAGCCTCATTAGCAGCCACCCCAGTCTCCCCACTCTGAGTTTTCCAGTTCTCTTGCACCCCCAGCTTCAGACATCCTTATTCAGACTTCCTTGACTTACAGACTCACTGAGAGCTAACTCAATGCCTGTTAAAATTTTTGCTGTCATGGTCATAAGGACCAGGCACCCAGGAGAGCTCAGCTCATGCTGCTGTGCAAACAGAAGATGTAAAAATGGGTCTGGGATTCAGAAACAGGGAAAAGGTCCCAGGGAAATGCTCCTGAGGCATCTGGGGTGGAAATAAGATCTGCTGATCGCTGGTGATGTCTGCTCAGTGCCTCACAACGGCTCACAGTCAACAGCATCCCAAATAAATCCTCCCTATTTCTCCAGGCAGGAGCAGCCCTCTGCCTTACTGTGTAGGCAGAGTAGGCAGTGGTTTGCCCAGGCAGCCACCTCCTTTGTCTGAGCCCATGAACTGCTACTCATGCTCCCTATTTCTGGCTTCCCCGGCACCTGTGCTGTCCTGTCTGCCCACTGCCTGTCCTTCCTCTTGCTCTTAGAAACCTTCCCAGGTGAGATCAGATATGGGAGCCTGCAGGTGTAGGAAGGGAAGTTGTCAGAGGAAAAGAGTGTGTACAGTGGATCCAGGTTGGGCTGTACCCCTGTAATTTCTTACATCATAGTAACCTTCTACTAGATTTGGTTAAAATATCTGAGAATTTGTTCTTGCACCTCAGAGAACTCTACACTTCTAAAATAATTTATAGATCATGGAATCGTAGAATAAGCCACAAGTCCATGCTTGTGTTTTCTGTTAGGGACTTGGTGACAAAAAGTTGTTGTCTCTGACCAAAGCCACCTAAGTTACTTGCATAGCTAAATGGAACCCAGGGGTTTCCTGAAGTTCTAGGCATGGAGATTCTGCCTTTGCACTGGTTCTGTGTTTCTTTCTGTCATTACACACACACTGGAGCCAGCCTTCAAGGATGACTCCAGCAAACAGCTGCATTGAATTCCTACTGAAAGTGGTCTACAAAGTGACTTTCATTGTGCTTTTAAAGCCTTTATTTTAAAGACCAAGGGGAAAAAAAATTCTTTTACCCTTTCCTGAAGCACATTACATACAAAAAGGAGAATGATAAAGAATAAACAACAAATTTAATATAGGAAGGGTAAAATCTACATCTGTAATATATCACTTGGTTGAGCTGATTTTAGTGGGTCCTCTGCTTATTTATCTACCTATAGATACGTGCAAATCTTACCACTTTTTTGTATCTTTATGTTCCTGAACCTGTAGTTATGGTAAGAAAATCTGTTCTGACCTTAAAATATACCAGGCAAGAAAACAAGATAACACCCTCATATCTTGCTTTGTAAAAAAGCTTGACCTGAGAGAGGTCAGGCTGTTGGCATGTAGCCTGCAGGTGAACACATCACACAAACAGGAACTTGTATAAATATGACGAAAAAGAGGAAGTATTTCTAACAAACCTGGTCGTGTTTCAGCTATGACAGCATCCGTGACATCTGATGGTTTCCCAACACCAGCCTGGTTTGTTGCCCGCACACGGAACACGTAACTCACACCTTGCGTTAGGCCACCGATCTGGAGGAACCAAATATACATGCACAGTGGGTTGCAAAACACTGATTTTAATTTCGTGCTTATTAAGATTCAGTCTGGATACCTGACAATTATATTTCCTTTCTTGTGTTTCATTTATTTTCCAGTTCTCTTTTTCCCTTTTTTTTTTTTTTTTCAATTCCAGAGTGACATGACTAATCCGTATGACTTGCTCCTTCCTTGTGTGCACAGCTAACATCCAGACAGCGTCATTACTGTCACTGACTTTTTTGCAAAAGGAGCATTGATTTTGGAACAAGGTGTTTTTAACTCTTGTACACTGACCTCTGAAACATCACAGTCTTTTACTGCAGGTAAATGCTGGCTTTTAAAAAGGAAATTATCAGGGAAATAAGTGTCAGCCACACCTATTTAGAAACAGGAGGGCATTTAATTGTACAGACTTAGTTGTAGCAACTTGAGGAATTCTACTGACATTACATCGCCTGTGAATACTCCTTTAAAACATATATGAAAGGAATATGTTTTAAAGTGAGTTGTCTTTCAAATACTCTGAAAAGCATACAAATAGAAAATGTATTTCAGATGTATCTCTAGAACTGAGATACTGATGTTTCCTTATTTAGAAGACATTCCACAAAATTGTGTAGCATAATAGTGCAAAAAGCTTGGGGTTAACTTGCGAAATGTGAGGAGAGGATACTTTGTATTAGAAAGAATCACTTGCCACATTATCACATCATCTGGTTTTGTTCAGTGATACCCTTTGAGCCAGTAAATGCTAGGGATGCTTTCTGTGTTACAAGAATGGTATTTGGTTTTAGCAGTGCTTTGTTTTATTTTTAGGCTTGTCAGATCAGTTTGTGATCTGAGTTACTGTCTTGCCTGACTATACAGGTATTACATGTGTGTATCCTTGGCCCAAAATAGCTTTTTAAGTATTCCATTTAGTGGAACCATGATCAGCACAGGATTGATGCTATTGAAGACTGACTTCCTCAAGGTTGTACTGTTATACCAGTATTTGAATCTTTGCTATTTACCTTCAAGTATTTCTTTTGAAGTTGCTTCTCATTGACACTTCTCCAGCATTCCTCCTTTGCATCACTTTCCTTCATATCAACATAATAACCAACTATGGGACTACGGCCAGTATAAACTGGTTCCTTCCACAGTAACACCAGAGAGTCCTTCCTAACTTCTGTGCATTTGACATCATGGGGTGGCCCTGAAAGGTAAAAGTTGGAGTTGTGGTGTCAAAATAAATCCCAAAGGGACTAATGCATAAGACTTCAGAGATTAAAACCAGACATACATGATGTCCCCAGAACTGACATAACCTGCAGCTCCTCTGTATCATGTCTAGAACCCGATGTAAATGCAACCCATGCCAATAAAAAAGACTAGTCCAAAAACCAATTGGTTGAGACAGGTATCTTAATCAAATATTCATGAACTTACAAAATAAACAAATAATCTCCAAACTCTGGGAAATAAGTTAATTATTAAGCTAATGTCCTGCTTGTGTAAATGTATCACTTCAGGGATCTGGCCTTGAAGTGATACATTTACAGAAGGGTTACAAGACCTCATGCTTCTCTGCCTTGTACCTGAGGCAGGTATTTATGTCTACTATTTAAACTAGAATGCAAGGTGGCAGATGCAGTAGAGGAGGAAGAGGGGAAGATAAAAAAAAAAAACAAAAACAAGCTGCTTGCAAAATGCTACTGATTAAATAGGGATTATGTAATGCATCATTGTAAAGGTACTAAATCAAAATGATGGAGATTCAAGCCTGGGCATGAACTTCATTGACTCCCCTGCAAACAGACTGCATTGAGGACTTAGATAGTAGATCACAGAGCACCCTTGGGCTGTGTCCCACTCAGGATCCTACCGGGTACAGCAATGGTCCACTCTTCACATTTGAAGGGGTTGCTGGGTTGAGAGGGTGTTCCAACCCCAGCCAGGTTAGCAGCAGCCACCTGGAACTGGTACACCATGTTTTCTTTCAGGTTTTCTATCTGCAGGTAAGTATAATAAGATGGTACTTATTAACTTTAGATTGAGTCTTTAGAAGAAAGTCACAATAGTAATTATTGAACACATGAGCATGCTTTTAATTGTGCCTGAAGATGGAAGCATTATTGACAGCTTGCTCTCATCAGTGATGGAACATATTTGAGTGGTCTTAGCACATTCAAATGGTAACCCCCTTTTCCTATTGATAGACACTTAATAGTCAGGGAGGAAACAGGGTATTGGTCAGCAATCATCTTAGTCTGCCTCGTGGTACAGAGCAAATTCACTTAAGACAAGAGTTGTCCTCACAGTGGGGTGAAACTCAGTCCTGGCATTGCTTTTCATTTCTAAAGCAGCTCAGTGAGGTTGTAGCTAGCACTGTCTCTAAATTGGGTCAAGAACTGATCACAAAAAGCAGCTGGCACAGGGGCGGTTCCAGCACCAGCAAGCACTAGGATATGTCCAACAAGCCCAGTAGAAATGCCATTTCTTGTGAGGGCCTGACTTACAAATCAGACTATGTCAGTGAATTTACAGAAAACAGTTGGTGCTAGACTAACGGGTAAGTGTACAAACAATTTTGCAGGGAAGTTTAACAGAGCTAAATAAATTTATCATCATGGATTTAAAGCCTTCTGAACAGCTATCTGTACACTGAATCATAATTCAACCCAATGTGTCTTTGAGATTTGTTTTGGAAATACTGTCCACACCCCCAGTAAGAACAGAAGTTAATCTCTTACCCTGTATGCGCTCTCAGTAACTGCCTTAATGTTGGCCTCCTTCCACTTCCCAGGAACTCCATCAACCACTTCACGATAGTTCACATAGTAGCCAGTAATTTCAATTCCACCAGTGACTTTAGGTTGTTTCCATCCCAATACCATCGAGTCACGAACACTCTCAAGTACCACGATGTCATAAGGTGGAGATGGAGCAGCTGTTTCAACGTGAATAGCACATAAGTAGGAAGTAATATCTCAGTTGTCAGACTGGCTTTCACTTACCGTACTTAGGTGGCTCCCACCCTGTGTTTCCTAATTAGGACAATATTTATGTGCTCAAGGGAAGTTTCTGGAGTTGAAATAAGAAATGTAGGATAAAAGCTTCCACAAACCAAATGCAGAAGTCCAAACTGCATAGGAATTACTTTTCAGGAACGCCTGTTTCTGAAAAGCAAGCTGATACATGGTGAAAAAATGTGTTGCAATTGCAGCTTTGATGCAAGTGATCAGGACTCACTTTAATATTGTGAAAAATGAGGAATTGAAACTATCATTACAGGAAAAGTTAAAAAAATTGGAGATGCAATGATTTGTTTTCTTTTGCAGAAAGCAAACCTTTTTTCACACATACAGTATGCATTGTAGTTCCTTTTCTTTTTTAAGTAGTCTCGCATTCTTGTCTCCCAAGAATGGCCTTTATCTGTTTCTTTTTTCTTTTTGATTTATACACTGTGCAAATTTTATCATTGCACCCATCACATGATCTTACCTTAATGGAAGACAGTGTGATCATAGGCACTGTAGACTGACCAGAAATGGAACATGTCTGTTACTGGGACTTACATTAAAAAATGCGTGGCATAATCCTCCTTCTTAGATTTATTTATAATAATGCAGAAATCATTCACTTAATCCCAACCCAATTTCTTGTATTTCTTCTGTATCTAGTAGAGAAATGGTTGCCTGCACCCAGTATGTTATGCACCAGTGAAAAACCCTACTTGTGACTCCGAAGTCCTACTTTAGATGGAAATCCCACATCATATATGTTTTCTTTTCTTCAACTGTTTTATATGGGTGTCATCTAGCCCCAGGTGCCTCTATTGTATTTTGTGTTCAACATTTTGCACAAGTTTTTGAGTCTCATTTCAGAGGCCTGGGGGAGGAGTTCAGTTCATTGGCTGGGTACCAGCATGAAATTCAAGCCCCACATTTTTTGGGCACAATGGGTGTTTAGTTGCTGAAAACATCAAGCATGATTTTGTGCATGTGCCTATAAAATGATAGGTTTTCCTCCTTACTTACTGCCGTCAGTCAGAGATAGAACACAACATTCAGAGTGTGTCAGAGATAAGCTGTAGCTTAGGCATAAATCCACAAAGGATCTTCATATATCCTAACAGAACACAGCTTTTCATGCTTACCAACATAATCAGATTTTGTTTCCTGCCCACATATATAACCCAGGGACTAGGTAACCAGACTCCTAAGAAATTACTGAAGTGATTTAGAAATATTATAGTATTTTGGATACATTAAAATGTAGTCAAACAAGCCATTAAAGTACTAAACATATTTATATGTTTCACTCTTGGTAACCACTAAATTTGTAAAGTGGTCTCCAATACCATTATATGCATAATGATCTTAATGGAGATTTGAGCACAGAATTGATGGGCCTGATGAAGGATGCATCACCGCAGAGCATGTCCGCTTGAGGCGTGGATGAACAGAGGTTACAGCAGTCTGAAGTGGATGTACCAAAGCAATGAAATCTATTTATTTTATTAATTCTCACCTGTGTCTTTCTTCTTTGTGACTTTTTCCACTGTCAAAAGATCACCGGGTCGAGACTTACTTGCCTGCTTAGCAGCAACTTTTTGTGGTGCAGAAGCCTCCTTAACCATTTCTCTCATGTTACAGTCTCCTGTACTCCCCAGTTTGTCACAGCTACTGGGTAGTGTGTCTCTATTAAATTTAGCATTGCATTTTAGCAAAGCATCTGTGTCAAAAATAGGCTGGGAGGTCTCATGCATGCCTTCCCAGCTGGTAGTGCGGTCTGTTAGTCCACCAGCTTTACCACTCAGTTCAGGACACACACCATGAAGCAATCCTCCCCCTATAATTGCCAGAAAACAGCAAAGACATTTTGAATTAAAATACATTCTTTTTACTTCATTTAGTCAACAGAATTAAGAAATGCATACAGCGAAAAATGCAGCCAAAATACGACAAATGATTGGGTTTATGCACAAAATGTTAAGCTTGAATTCACAAAAATTGGGAGTGTATAGAATACCTCTCAGCCTTCTCACAAATAATGCTTTTTAAAATAATGTCTAGTTTTCAGAGCAGAAAAAAAAGATGGAATGTTAATAGTATTCTTAATTTGCTACAATTATTTTAGTATTAGATCTTGCAGGTCACGTTTCTGATCCTTTCAAGATGATCTCAGAAAATTGCCTTGGGCCATATCTCTCTGCTCTAAGGTTGAGAGGTATGCAGTTTTGATAAAAATGAGAGTGAGGATGTTGCAGACATGCAATTCATTCTAGCCTTGATGATCTCATTAATCTTTATGGATTAGTTCAGGCAGTGGCAAACAGAAATAAACCATCAGCAAAGGGAGAACACACAGGGTTATAGGTCTACAAAAGACACATTGCACTGATTACCGAGTTTAGGTATGGAAACAAATTTCTTGGAAAGTGACTGTATATAGGATGGTGTGCATTAGAAGTGATATACCAGATTACAGAATCAGAATGACATTCCATTTTCCAGGATACCTATGAAGTGAACTTGACAGTGCCCTCATACAGTGGTTCACAAGAAACACCTGAAGAAGACTGGATGGTGAAGGTGAACAATCTACAAAGGTGCAGTGACTGTGAAACTATGGCTATGAGACCATAGAATCTATGCATAAATTATTATTTGTGGACAGCATTGTAAAACAAAACGATTAGTTACAAATAATTACTGAGAACTTCTTTACTTAATTAAGACCCAACATATATACCATTGAAAAGAGCAATGAAAAATGGCTTACCAATGGCTGCTTTCACCTCTATAGGCTCTGATTCCTGTGAAAATTCACTGAGCCCTGCTGCATTAACAGCTCTGACTCTGAAAATGTACTTCTCACCATTGCTGAGCCCATGGCAAATGAATCTAAAAGAAAGCAGTGAAGGAATACTTATAAAGTATTATAAAGAAAAGGAAAATCTTAAGGGGGAACAGAAAACATTTCTTCCGTAAATTTTATTCTGGTTTCTGAAAACCAAGGATAAACCATGACCCCAGTCCCTTATATGAAGGTCAGAGAATGCAGAAGGTATCTAAGCACCTCGTTCACCCAACAAAGATAATGTCTAAACGCCTGTTTCTTTAGACATACCATTTACCAACACTCTTTCCTTCTTAAGACTGCACAAGTTTTTATGTTACGACAGGGTCTACCTTACGTCTGCTAGCATATAAAATCCATACTTTCTAATAGAAAAGTGTGAAAATCTGCAGAGGTAAGGTCTGTATTTGCTTCTTGTGGGGTAATTTCATTACGTAAGTAAAAGACACAAGTGGCACAAGCTTCCATAAATCACATCCAATCATAAATGGAAAATTGTACTGTTCACAAAAATTACAGGGCATTGTACAAGAGTTAAATGATTTTTCTTGTTTCACTTTCTTGCTTCTACACATGGCACAATAATCTGAGCCAGACAAATTCTTTTATTTGAATAGGTTTTTTACTAGATTACTTAAATGTCACATTAAAAACAACCTCATACATTTTCTCTGGTGTCCATCCTGAAAACACAAAATTTCCCAAAACAGGAATAATTTATTTAGAAATAGATTGTGGTTTGGAAATTTAAACCTTTTATTTAAAACAACATTTATTTTTCAATAAGTATTTTAAATGTGTTTTATTACATGTGATTTTTATTTCATTCTACTTCATAATGTCACGTCTTGTACTACAACACTGGCATCATGAGATGATGTATGAAGCAAATATAATGTGGAAAACAAAATCAAAGTTTTATTTGGGGGGGAAAAGTAAAACCTGAATCAAAATTTTCAGACTGGAATTTTCCCTCCCCATTCTACTAGACTTTTCCAAATCATTTGCTTTCACCAGGATGAGTGCAGAAAATAAATTTCAGAAGATCAAACTAGTCTTCATAATGCAAACTATGAGCTACAGCTAATGCTTTGATATTGACTCCACCAGAAAAAGCAAGAATTAACAGACAGCCTGTGCCTGACTGCATCATATATTACATCATTGTGACTAAAAATGCACTGATAGAAACCTGTGCATTGTAGTTATATCACAATGTGTTTTTACTCAGAACAGTATTTTTATTTCTAAGGTGAATAAAGATCACATTTCATATTTTAAAGTGAGCAAACAGCACAAAACTTCACCAGTACTTGATATAACTGTAATATAAATCATGGAAGTATATAACGAAACTATTTAATATTGACACAGAGATCTGTTGCAATATAAATGCACAAAAGAATACTAAGGAGAAATTGTTGTGCTTGTGTTCAAGAAAGTGAGGGTTTAGGTACTTTTGATATACTAAGCATTTACAATGCTTTTCTAAACAACAAAGCTGGTCCAAGAGTATTTAGAGAGCCTTACTTGTTTTAATAAGGATTGTCATGGAAAGCAATTACAAGTAACCATAATCAGTCATAACAAGCAGGGACTACCTCTATACTGACATCAATCCACTTGAGACAAAGTTCTGCAATTACTCCTTCAGACTCTGAAGATTATATCCTTATTCAAATAAACCCAAATCTGATTTAGCTTATGAAGTCTTAAATCTTCATTCTTTTTTCTGACTAGAGACCAAGCTTCATATCCCTAAGAATTGTGAGTTTGTACCCAATATATGAGTGTTTCGTTAATATCTTGTTTATTGGAAGTGAAAGAGCCATTAGAAAGTAATATTGTTAGTATTATATAGTCCACATGCCCTCCTGGCAGTCTAGATATAAAGTCAAGAAATGTTTACAGCAGTCTTCCAAAACAAAGCACTTTGCTTCCAAACATTATGCAGTTCAGTTTTCCACATTTGTAACTTCAGTCATTCCTCACTGTACTGTTTCTTGTCAAACTGTATAATAGTAGAACTAGCGAGTTACTTCCCTTTTCCTAGCATGTCCATGTTTTTCCCCCCCTGCCTAATTGTTTCTAATATAAGGTAGATTATAATTTCTTTTTGGACAAGACTCACACTTTGAAGTACGTTTTTATATCTTCTTATGAAATTCACCTGCAAGACTGATTCCATCCTTCTGGCTACCACAGAGAGATTACCTCTGCTACTATTAATGACTGGAAAGCACATATATCCAGAAGATCAGAAACTGGTTACCATAATTTTCATGCTTTAAAATTCATTACCTTGTGCCTTTCACTGGATTGTTGTTACATGGTTCCCAACGACCAGATCCCTCTATACTTGACTCAATGTAGTACCCAACTAGCTCCTTGGCATCTGGGGGCTCTGTCCAGGTGACAACAACTGAGGTGTCTGTATTTCTAATTGGCATAATACGTCCAGGAGCTTTGGGAATATCTATGGGAGAGAAGCAGAAATACGTTAGTGAAGTCAAGACTTGCAAATAAAATAAGGATGGCATTCTACTCTTGATTATATTAGTGTGACTAGTACAGATTTTTCTCTGATTTAAGGACAGGACAGGATCAGTAGGCTCAAGCCTTTGGTAGTGAGATTCCTCATTTCTCCATTGCCTGTGATTCAAGACATTTCTTCAAATTATATTTAGTTTATTCCCTTTTACTGAATAACTGCACCAGAGATGTGATTTGGAGCCTTCTAAAAGGCAAAATGTGCTAGGTGCACATTGAAGATCTTGTGCAGCCCATAGGAAAAGCCAGAAACCAATGCCCTTGTAAAGGGCTAAGTGCATCTACAGTGTTGTTCGAGGAGACGTTTTACCCTTCTTAAAAAGTGTAACTCACATTCATCAAAGTGCTCTGAGAACTTAATATGAAGCAAAGAGAAACCATCTGGGAATTGGATTGAAATCTGCATTGCTGTTTGGAAACAAATTGCTAATGTAGGTGTAGCTACTGATGTTTTACTGCGGTGAACATCTTGGCTTCTCTTCAAGTCAAAATAGTCTCTTCATTCATGTAAGTATTAAATTCTTCATTTTTGTTTAATTTGGCAAACAAGGAAGGTTGAACTCTGCTGGTGTCTGGGCTTATTTTCAATAAAGACTCTAAGTTAAACAAAATATTTTTGTACTTCCTTGAGTTTTCATTTTCTTTTGGTATTTTCAGTCTTTGAAGCTCTTGACATCCTTATTTTCCTTGGTTTGCATCTGTCGTTTGAGTGTACATTAAAGGTTGAACAACCAAACCAAAATTATTTCAGTTAAAGGGAATAAATCATTCAGTGCTCTTCAGACTTGAATTATTTTCTGGGCAGCTATCTGCCTACAGACAGAACAATTCCATCACAAACTGAAAAGTTACCATGGAGGTAATTTAATACGTACGATCACACACTTACCGAGTTTGTCGTCCACTACAGTGGCTTCAGTTGCTTCTGACGGTTCACCGATTCCAGCTGAATTGCAGCAGCGAACTCGAAAGCAGTAGGATTTGCCTTCAGCCAAATCAAAAACTGCAAAGCGAGGAGACTTCACAGGGATCTCAGTGTTCACCCTTTGCCAGTCCTCTGTGCCGGCAACACACTGTAGACAGTCCCAGAAACCACTTTCAGAACAAATGCCTCTGAAAGCTCAGTGTCTAATGCAACAAGGCTGTCTACCCAGACCACCAAATGCACATCTGCTGTGGAAAACAGGGAGACACATCCCTTTTTCTTTGCCTTTTCACAGGATGAGCGTATTTCAAAGATTACAAATCTGCCAGATGTCCACCTACTCCAGAAAACTTACATAAAAGTTTACTGGTTTTTATATACCAAAGCTAAACTCCTCTCCATCCCAAGGATGTGATGCTATTAATAACTGCATTCAGTTTGGATCACTTTCAAAGTATGTTCTGCAGATATTCAGCATCATGTAAAGAGCAAAACTCCAACATTACTACATTGGTTATAAATGTGCTTGAGTCACTCTTAATGTTTTTGGTGTGGCTTCCAGAATAAGGAATCTGACCCTCATCAGGGTCTGACCGTCATTTTCCAGAAAAGAAATTAACATATGCAACTAATCAGCAAACTGTTTTTATTTCTGTGGCTAGAAACTCTACATATCATGATTACTTATACTACTAATACTTAGTGATTAATTTTTCACTGAGATTTATATTAAGTATAATTTCAAGTAATGGTTCTGGTTTCTGAGGGATTCAAATTCTCAGGAGAATGTTCTCTGACTATCTGACATTAGTGCTGAGTACTCAGCATGCAATCAGTTATTAAAAAGCTTTCTTATATGGAAACTCAAAATTCATATATTCACCCTCTCTAAGGCTGTTGCTAAGTGAAATTCATTTATTTAGATCAGATTTTGTACGAGAGATGAAAAACACATAATGGGAAGATATTTATGTCTCCCTTGATGATACCTCTAGCCTGATAGAGAAAAGCATTGATAAAAAAGTTGATGAGCCATGACATACAAGTAAAAAGGGTGATGGGGTGAAGAATTTTCTAGGCTAGCAGCCATGAAGAAGCACCTCAGGAAAGCTGAACACTGAAGTTAAAATTTATGCTGTTCTAGAAAATCAGACAAGAAATTTTGTCATCTTTGTTGAGTTGGTGAAGCAAATGGAAAGTTAATGTAGAGGATAAATATGAAAAGGCAGCTGGAAGAGAAACTGCTGATGCCAAGACGCTCTTGCAGAATGCTTCCATCCAAAGTGTTAACAATCTGTCCTACCAGACAAGCTTCGTTTATACAAATTTTATGAATATATTTTATGTATCATATATATATATATGAGATACGTATATATAAACATGTGACTTTGCTCTGTGCTTTCTCATTATAGGGAGAGTTTGTCAGTCCGTCTACTCCAAGTGAGGTGAATAACACAATTCACAAAAGAATATTACAGTTTGTGACACAATCTGCATCTGCTTTCCTATTTCTCTTCTTTCTTCTCCTCTTAGTTTATCTAAATCTACAGTTTAACAATTATCTTGACGAAGTTCTGGTTCTGGCTCTAGTTTGAAAGTCTCAGAGAGAAATGGAAGTTAACTAGAAGTCCAGAAGAGTTGGCAAAGCAAATGTAAAAGATTGACACGGCATAATTTTGATTTTGTCCAATTTTACCTTTTCCACAAAGTACATGATACCCTCATGGCCCCTCTGCCCAGGAGGTTTCCAGCTAAGCACAACATAGTTCTTGGTGGCTTCAATAACTTGGAGGTCTGTAGGTGGACCTGGAACAACACCCTCTGAAGAAAAGAATAAGAAATTCATATTTAATTCCTTTATATTTGTCTCAGAATTGGTGCTATAATTGAAATATAGGAGTATTAATATACCTGGCCGTCTGATATTTTAAAAAAACATAGAGTTAGAAGTCTTCTAAATGTCGATTTTAAATGTCCTTCTTTTAGTTCTAAGCATGCTTTTTTTTTGGAGTCCTGAATAATGAAACCTCATCTCAACAATCAAGTTGTGAATTATTCAAGGTCGAGAACAACGAACTTTGGGTGAGTGCCAAAGTCCAGTGAACTCACTCAGAGTTCTCCTGATTACTCGGCCAGTTTCACATTAGACTTTCGTAGGCAAAAGGACTGTGTTTACCTGCAGGTTCTTCCTCAGTCACAATAATCTGTCCAGTCCAAGGAGCAGAAGGGTGACCTGAAACGAATGCCATGGAAATGGGAGACTTCAGAAACTTTTGAAACAATGAGAAAACTGACTCTTTTGTGGTTCAAAACTGACATTTGCAAGGTCCCTGTGAGCTCTGGGTTTGGTTAATGCTGTGACTATTGCTCATGTAGCAAGCTAGTTACCCACGCTAGTTGCAGGCTTATCAGCTTGAATATTGAGAGCGTCTCAGCAATCAACATAGCTAGAAAATTTAATCCACCGAAACATGTATTCCTTTCTGAAATGTCACTGAAGTCTCCTAGGTGACAAGCAGAGCTATTTGGCTCACTTTATCATTTTCAGAGAATAATTTCAACTTTATTTTCTATTCCTCTATTCCTTTGGTTTAACCACTCACTTATTAAAAGAACAGCCAAATTCCTGCAGGCTGTATTTTGTCTCTTTTTAACCACTTTCCTTCACATTACCACAGGTCACAGTCACAAACAGAAATGTCTCAGCCTGACTCAACACATCCACTTGACATAATTTGGGTGGCTCTCTCAGCACCTCTACATTATCATATTATTGCAGTTATGCATTCAGCTATCAGCCAGGTCAATGCACTTTCAGAGATAATTTTTGCAATGCTGTTCTCCACCTCCTCATTGCTCACCTTATATTGGCTGATCTGTTTTGGAGATGTGAGCAGAGAGGGAGCCGGTGGGGAGAAAAGGTCATGAAGGATAAGAAGAGGAGATATAATGCAAATAGGCAAACAAAACCAGACTTCATCTCCTGAGAAAGCTTCTATGTCACCCACTGAGAAGAAGAAGCCTCTCCCTGACTTTAGGTTTCACAAATGTGACTGACTGCAATGTTTCCTGGCAATGCCAAACCTCCTTCGTCTGGCCTTTTGTTTTTATCTTGAATGGGATCTTAGATTATCTGGCTGCATTGTATACAGTAACTCATACAAGCTGGGACCATGGGATCCTGTAGCTTTGCATACAGTACCCCTTCAAATTGGATCATTTTAATTATATATGTTCAGAAATATGTAGAAACAGATTTTGAATGGAAGCAGAATTTGATTTGAGGCATATGATTGTGGCATATGGGTAGAGAGGTGGATTTGGAAGCAAAATGCCTGAGACACTGTGAGGCCACAGGAGAAATATCCTTGACATGTAAAATGCTAACTCTAAAGCAGAAAGCCTGGAATCCGTGGGGCTGTCCTGGTATTGTGCTGATGTTATTGCAAGACTTTGATTGTCATATGAGCACAGAATCAGCCACCCTTTTGTCTCAGAGAGACTATTCATGGTATCTGTTCAGCTATTTTGTTGGCTGAACAAAAGCGAGTCTCTCTAGCTTTCCTGTGCCTTTTCCCCCCTCTTCCTGCAAGTTTGGAGCAGAGCATTGCAGCCAGCCATAGCCATTTCAGCAGATAGCGCACTGAGTGCAAAGAGCACTGAGATGATTTCGTCTTGGCAAAGCTGTCTCCAAAGAACATTTTGGTTTTGCACTGCTCCCTCTAGTGGCACTTCAAAGGCTTCTGGGCTTCTGAATTGATAGTCATGATTTTTTTTTTTTTTTTAAATGAGTTGTGACTTCTTAAGCCTCTCAAGCAAACTGCAAAAAGCACATCTTACTTCTAAGCCTGGCTCTGTCTGCAGGATCCAGAGCAGCCACGGGCTCTGACACCCGGGACGGTAGGCTGACGCCAGCTTTGTTCACAGCTCGGACTCGGAAAATGTAGGAACGGCCTTCAATCAGACCAGTGACAGGAAAACGAGCAAACTTCACGGGATTCTCATTGCACTGGGTCCAGTGGGCGGTGCCGACCTCACACCTGAAAAATACAAACAGCAAGAGCAGTCACTGCTAGGAAGGGAAAAACACAAACTTGGGGCACCCACACTCCTTTGCAGCTTCACCATCTGTTCGCATTGATTGTCTGGTCCACACAAGTTTCCACAGCAGCTTTATATGATGGTGACATCAAAAGCAGCTGCACCAAGGCATCGGGGCTGAGTACAGTCTGGGAACACACTAAATCGCTCACAGCTGCACCCCTTCTTTCCTGAACTGAAGAGCGACAGGATCAGAACTCACTTCAGTGCTTAAACCCTCCAAAGTATGCTTAGGGAGTGTCAGCTTTAGCATACTTGAAGGGACATGAAACACCTGTCTCTCTTGCAGTTGCCAGAAGGTGACTAGTTCATCTTTCCTGCCGAGTGCTGCACTGTACATACGGCAAAATGTTGGCCTTCTCAGGGTGCAGAGACCTCCTCCACTGTGAGTTCTGAGACCAGCACAGCAGAGAGGTGCCTGTGAACAGGGTTAAAGTTGGGCACTTAGCCAAACCCTGCTTCAGAAACCGCTGAAGCTGCCAAGGGAGCCTCTGGTGTGCTGGCTGCAGTCACTGCAATGACAAGACCCAGCACGGTGCTGCTGGTCACACAGCTATGAAGCCTCACACATGTCAGTAGGCTGGTTTCTGGCAGAAGGAAGAGATATAACCAGCAGCCACTTCAGCTCAGAGACCCAGGAGGAGCCTGTGGTGATGGCTTCCTAGTATCCAGCAATGTGGTCAACAGGAACATGGCCCTGTAGATTGGGGAAGACTTTTTATTGCTGATGAGATATCTGCCAAAGCGAATGTTACAGTTCCTACCTAGATTTCTTGGTACATGCAAGTGTCTCTTGTTGAGAGAATTTTTACTGTCCTACTCAGGGCAATTTTGTGGTTTGGGTTTTAGTTTGGGGTGAGGGATGACCAAGCTTTACCTTTAGCTTTAGCACAGACCAGTCCTGTTGTCTTGGACCACCGACTTACTCAAAAAAGGCAGTTAGGGGCTACCCTGGCTGAATATTTGGGTACCTAAATGCCTTTGGTGGGATCAAACACTGGAGAGCAGCAACACAGCTTTGAATTTAGGAGCAAATGCAGACTAAAAGAGGTGTGAACACAAGAGAAAAAGCAAAATGGCATTTGTCTTGGGGTTACTCTCAGTGATAACATCCTTTAATAGCCTAGTTCTAAAATGAGATATTATTGTTCACAGTCTGGTCCTGCCTTTTGTTCAGGATTTTCCAATGAATGTTAAAGAGCTCTAGCTTAGGCCTAATGCACCACAGTTACAGCAGCAATTGACACTCAAAATTTAGCAAAAAGTTATATTTCAATGTTAGATTTATTTCAAAAAGCAATGCCATCTTTTTACAGATATACAATGTAACATATATAATGTAAGTATATACAATGGCACAATACATGCATCTGAATAAGCCCACAGAAATTCCATATTTCTAATGGTGTATTCTGTTACTGAAATTCAAACGAATATTACCAGCACTGAAGATCATTGTAAGTCTCAAAATGCTGACTGAATTTCTTAAATCCTGTGTTTCTACACTCCTGCCACTGTGTGATATGTGGAGGTTTAGAGATTTCATATTTTTTAAAATTATTTCCAATTCTTATTGTTGCAGAGACAAAAAAGTAAGCATGATTTGCACGAGGCTTGTGAATCTAAGAGCTTAGATAACAGCAGCATATAAAAAAGAAATCCAAGTCTCTTTGAGATAATATTTCGTTTTCTGGTACATAGTAACTATCAGGAAAGAGGCAGAAGAGCTATGGTACAAAAGGAGACACATTTGCCTGATGAAAGAGTAATCCCAAACACTGCAAAGTCCCGAGGCCTCTCAAGCTTCTAGGAAGCAGTGAGTGCTGAGCTATGCATCATCTCACAGAATCCTTTCTCTGCAGTTAAATGAAGCAAGATGTGATTATTTCCATGAAAGTTACATCAAGCCCAGCCAATATAAACCAAAAAAAAAGTAATTTCTTCTGGCCAGCAAAAAGAATGAAAATAACAAATGACTATTTCACCTCATGTTTTTCAGTGTGCGTTTAGTTTTTCAAGTTAGAATGAGCAGCAATATGAATTCTCCAGTCCAGCGTGCTCACTGACCTGTCAATGAAATATCCAAGGATGGGGTTTCCTCCATCGACAGCGGGTTGCTTCCAGGAGACAATGACATAATCTTTGTTGGCATCTAAGCACTGCACATCCAGTGGTGCACCAGGGGCTCCAGGGATTTCAGCATCAGCATCTAAAAGGATGGAAGAATAGGTTGCCAAATGTGAACTGTGGTTCTTTCACAATTATAAATCTTTAAGGACCTAAATGTGTTCCAAAGCACTTGTTTTTATATTTGTCAGTGTTTTTCTATATTTTGGTTTTCTGTCTGCCACATTTACAGATACTTAATATGTTATATTGTAAATATAATTCACCTAGGCATTTTAACTAAAATTAGTACCATGCATTCTGGTTAGGGAGCTGCCAGAGACACAGCTGAACTAAAAACCTGGTGGACTGTACCTTACAGCCAGGCAATAGCTGAATCAGAAGTATTCACCCACTGGATATAACAAGACGGAATTAAGTATTTTATCTCAACTCATAGTCCTTCGTTGTTTGATTTTGGCTAGCTATGAACTGCAAAGGTATCAAAACCTTTTGAAGTTTAATTAATTACACACACATTATCTCTGTGGAATATAACCTTCATAAGGAGGAGCATATTTTTTCTTTCAAGTGTTTATCACAAATCTGGGACTGCTCATGTCAAAGGGCCTTGACCCCAGCTTCAGCTTCTGGACATATCTTATCTAAAACTTTAAAAACCAGAGCACAGTGCTGGGCACTGGGGAATTTTACTGTTTACACAGTCTAATTTGTGAAATGGTATAAATTTCATGTACAGAAAAATAAGCTTTGCAGGAAGATTGTGTAAAAGACTTTCAAATCAGAGAGGTTGTTTCTCTGCAGAACAACATCAGTTTGTATAATTACATGTAGCTATTTTCAAGTCCTGTTGTGAGCTACTTCAAAAGAAGACCTGACTAAATGTATATACCTGAATAAACAATATTTTGCTAATAAATATTTTTCATACATTCCCTCTAAACCCCAGACTTTTAAAAAAGGTTTCATATTACTAGGCATTAAGGGACTTTGTATTACAGTATAAAGTAATCACTATTTTTCATGATTTTGGCTTTCAGGGAAAAAAAAGCGCCTTATAAGAGTATTTAACGTGCTTCATTAAGTAAAACAATAGTTTTCCTAAAAAACAAACAAACATAAAACAAAACATGCTTTACACCGTGCCTTCTCTTATAGAGAGAGTTGCATCACACAGAGCTTTTGAAACTGCACTAAGTTTGCCAAGCCCAGGTTCTAATTAGAAGTAACTCAATGCATTTTTAAAAGTGATAACGCATAGAATAAACAATCCAGTTAACATCACAAAATACTAAGAACATTAAGAGTAATAAAAATATGTCTTCAGTGATCCCTTTATGAAAGGTTTTAATTGCCCGTATTTACCATTTGACAGAACATGAGACAACACAGTTTCTTTCCAAGACAGACTGGGAAATAGCTGGGACAACCAGCAATGCTGATCAGCCTCTGGGAGGATAGGATTTCATCCCTGATGTCTTGCTGACAAATGATAACCTGTAGCCATGGCAGAGGAGTCACACATCCTCTCAAAGCCTGTTTGAAGACCTAACTTTTTGAGCCTGATCACTGTTTTGCTCCCTTCCATCAGTGCACAGGGATTTCTAAGTGTGACACAAAAAGACAGCTGCTCAAGGTGAAATACCACAGCTAGCCATTTTAGATCAAATTTGTCTACAGTTTAGGAGAAGCAGTGAGGAATATACTAGCCAACCAAGGCTGTGGGGACCACTTAAATAGGAAGGTAGAATACGATTAATCTAATTAGAATTTGGCCAACACATCCATTGGGTAGTAAGATACTCTGGTGAAAAGGGTAGTGGGTTCACAGTCAGGTCACACCTGCCTTGCTAGAAGATGTAATAGGATTGAGAGTGATCATTTATTTATATGGCAGCAGAATGTAAAACAAATAAAGAAAGACAAGTCCTATTTCTTGTCACAGATACTCATTTCAGTAGACTCTTCAGGTTCTGAAAACATCTGCTTTTGTCATATTTTCTGAGCAAGCTGGTATCTCACTCAGCTCTGATGGACTTCACAACACGGAGCAATTCTGGGCATGGTCTCAGAGCCAAGAATTTCCAGAGCCTTTTGAATTAGCACTACACACTTCAGCTGCTCTTAGCAGCTGGGACAGATATAGAATCAGCACACAACCTGATAGCAATGGCTCCTTTTAAAGAAATAATTCTCAATAGAAATTCGATGAAGTTTTCATTATACAAGCACATAACACTCAGAAAAATGACATTTTAATTCTACACTTTGCTGCACTACTTTAGAGAACCACATAATGCTTGAGATTGGCAAATAGCTCCAGAGACTGCTCGGTTCATCCGCCTGGCTCAAAGCAGAGTCATCTAGATCTCGTTGCTCAGGGCCATGTTAAATCAGGGTTTGGGTGTCTCTGAGGATTGAGAGTCCACAGCCTGTCTGGGTAACGTGCTCCAGTGTTCAACCACTCTCACAGTAGAAAAAAAAAAAAAGTGTTGTGGTTTGGGTTTTTTTTAATGTTTAAATGAGCTTCCCTTATTTGAACTTATGTCCGTTGCCTCTTGTCCTGGCACTAGGCATGACTGAAAAGAGCCTGGCTCTGTCTTCTTTACTCCTCTCCATCAGGTACATAATGTGGAAAAGCCCCTCCTAAGATCTCTCTTCTCCATGCTGAACAGTCCCAGCTCTCTCAGCCTTTCCTCATGTCAGAGATGCTCCGAGCTCTAAATCACCTTCACAGCCCTTCACTGGACTCATTCCAGTGAGTCCATGCCCCTTTTGTATTGAGGGTCCGAGAACTGGATCCAGCATTTCAGATTAGTCTCGCCAGTGCTGAGTACAGGGGTAGGATCACCTCTCCAGCCTGCTGGCAATGCTTTTCGTAAAGCAGCCCAAGATGTCACTGCCTTTCTTTGTGACAAGGGCACATGTGTACCTTGTTGTCCACCAGGATCTTTTCTGAAAAGCGGCCTTCGAGCCAGTCAGACACCAGTCTACACTGCTGCATGAGATTAAGCTTCTCCAGGTGCAGATCTTTGTGTTTCCATTCCACTGTGCTGTTTTTCCTGCACTGTGCATTAGAGACAATCCCCCAAATGGCACATAAAATCTTGATAAAAATAGTGCAGTTTAGCTAGAAGTGAGATGGTTAAAAAACCACATTTTTTATTATTATGGGGCTTTTTCATCCTTATGACTTATGTTCAATACTCTTTACTAGCTGAAAATGAGAAGAAGGAGTGAAGTTACATTAATACCCTAGATTTCCTTCTCAGAATGCCAACAGAGTTTAGACTTCTGGCATGTAACACCAAAGCATTGATTTTTTTACAGAGATAACAACTGGAAAAAATATTGCTAGAATCTATTAACAGAAAATAATTATTCTCTTTTTAATGAGGAGGCAAAAAAAAAAAAAAAGCACTCAAATATCTGAGACTGATTGTGCCAGCATGTTTTTCTCAGTTCTGTAGTGAGTTTTGCTCACAAGACATTATCCTACCTCGAACAAAGACATAACTACTGTACTCTTCATAGTACTCTCCCATTACCACTCGTAGGGTGTAAAGACCTTCATCTTCCTTGTTTGCATGAGTCAGTGTTAATGAGGCTCGCTCCCCGCTCCACTGCATCTGGACCCATTTGGATGGTGTAATAAGAACACCTAGGAATTAGAGAATTTCATGATGAGAAAGAGCTGAATCTACTGAGGAGCAGATTCTGAATAGGGAGAATATATTTGAATGGATTGGAAACACACAAGAGACCATCCTTATTAGACAACTTTCTGTCTTTGAACAAAACCACAGCTGATTTTGCTCTCGTGAAAATTTTGTCTTTAATTTCCAAGTGTAACTTCAGGGAGCAACAGGATTTTTTGTCAGCTTTTGCACAACATACTTGTGCAACTACTTAAGAAATCTCTTGATATATATAGAAATAGTAAAAGATATATGGACTTTGCAGATGGGCAATGTAGATGTTGGATCTGATTGAAATGCTTCTAATTTAGAATTTTTTAAGAAAGAAAAAATTCCTAGAAAGCATTTCCACAGTGCCTTATCAGTTTTCTGTGGTTTCACATCAAAAGGCTAAATTTTGAAACAATTTTAGTCAAAAAGAGAAAATACTACTCTTGGAAAAATTGAGAAAGTGATGATCAAATCATAACATTCACATATGCTGAAAAAAGTAAAAAGAAAGAAGTTTGTAGTTCTATTGTCAAACATTCTCACCATTTCTGTACCATTCAATGTTTGGTTTGAAGCGCTTGATATCAGGACTGATGACCACTGTGCAGCCCAGACTCATTGTCTCTCCTTCTCTCCCAAAGGATACATCAAACTTGTCAACAAAGCTGATTTCAAACCTGGAAGCATAGCCATGAGGGGTAACAGCAACTGTATAAAGGAAAAAAAAATAATCTGGTGTTTACTTTGTCTTTCCTTTTGTGACAAGAGTAGGAAGAAAAAGTACTCAGTGATTATGAATACAGTCTCAACTTAAGTTTGTTATAAATAGGAACAATATATATAGATAGTCATCACCCTCAGGGTAATTGCAGTGTTAAGTAATCCAAGCCCTTTCTATCACAAAGAATCAACTATTTCTTTATTCATACAACTCTAGTTCTTACAGATAGTTAATTTTATCAGAGAGAGACTCCTGCAGAATTTCATTTCAGTATTTTTTAAATTTCAGATCTATATGTTTTATCATCAGGTTTGGTTTATAACTTAAAAAGTCTTCTATTTAGGATTAATTTTTGGTTCAGGTCAAGTTGGTCTTTAGCTTGTATGGTTCTTCTCTTTCCCTTTTTAACTCCTTGCTCTGTGTCAGAGCAGTCATGTGTCCACTCAGCTCTTATTTTTATAAACTTAATAAACCTTTTGGGGGCTATTAATATAAAATGAGCTCTCCAACCCCCCAGGCATTCAGGTAGTCTGCTTCTGTATTTGCTCCTGAATTTATCTTTTCTGATGCTCTATGTCCCAAGTTGTGCATTTTTCAGACAGAATATCCTAAGCGCCTTACACTTGGACTATACATACAGAGCCTTACATATTTCTTTTGAAAACAACTCAGCAGATAAAACCTAAGGCCACATTTGCCTTTTACACAGCAGGCCTATACTCAGTCTTCCTGTGATCAATGGATATATGCAAATCGTCATCTTTCTTTCCCGTAACCACTGATAGATCCTAAATTACATTGGAAATGTATGGCATTGTATTTTGTAATGTGGCACATAATATTGTTTCTATTATTTCAGAGCTTTGGCATGTAAGTGCCAGCTAGTATGCCTTTGTAGCATCTCTCTGATTCTGTTTGTGCTGCTGAAATAAAAGAAAAGTCCAGACGTGTCATCTGTCAAGCCTTTCACGGGGTCCCTAGTGCGCTTCATCTGCATGGCATACATGGGTAGTTTGTCTTACCCTCACAGAAGTATCTATGCAATACTGTAACTAACATCAAAAGGCCAGATTCTCAGGTAAAACAAACTACAGTTTTTACCTTCTCATATCCAAAATGGTCAAACTGGGTTCTGGATATCTGATCTTTTCTGCGTATTTTCCCAGCTCATGGAATCACACAGGCAGCAGACAAAAACAATTAAATCTCCTACTCTGCTTAGGCACATGCACGCCCTAGCTTTTTTTTTCCAGGCCATGTTTTAGGTATTGCAAAAGATGAAGTGTCTCTCTTGTTGACAGATTTTATTTCACAGCAATGAGCAATATTAACAAGATGTTTCTTATATGAGCCAATATGCCTAGAAAGCAATGCCATTCCCCTGCTGCTGAGGCTAACACCTTCTGAAATTATAGAGCTCAGGACTTTTATAAACCAGACCTGTTTCCTTTTAAAATAATGTTACTAAATATTCTGCTTAGTCATGTGTCATGATGTCACAACTATAAATGGAAGTGTCAGACAAACATATTGTGACTTACATGGAGACATGGAAAGATTTCCAGCATGCAAAAGACTTGCATCAATTTCTCCTTTGTACCCTACATGGAAAAAGACAAATCCAGTCACTATCACCAAAAGGTAAAGGCTCTCTGAGCCACAAAACCAAAACTGGTAATATGCATCTAAACAAAAAAAAACTTGAAGGAAATATTTTTCAACCTACTCTTTACCACGAGGGAGGCATAAACTGAAACTTCTCCTTTAACGTTCATAGCAGAGGCCCTATACTGGGCAGTGTCATCAAATTCACATCTGAAATTATAGAAATGATTAGGCAGAGCACACATTTACTCCTTCTTATAGCCTCTCCTATGTTTTAGATTAAGGAAGCTCTCAGAAATGTGGGTAGAATCTGTAAAGTAAAAGCTTGGGAGACAGACAGGCTGGACACCAGACTGATTGCAACCATTAAGTTTTTCCCAGTGTTAAAACTCAGGATTTGAAATAAATGTCTCTTTTCAAATATCATTTACATACTTGCAATTGAGAATACAGCACAAGTAGGGAAAACTACCTGATAATATTTATTTCTAATTTACTGTCTCCTATGAAAAGAGTGTACAAGCTCTAGAAATGGTAGATTTCATAAAATATTTTCAAGAGGCACCTGGCAGTATATAAATTGTCAAATCTAGATTGTTGATGATTGGGTTTCATATTTTCAATGTTTTTAGTGAAAACTAACTGCAAAAATTTCCCATTTGGAGGATGAGTACTGTTAAAGATTTTCCTTGTGTATAAGTGAGAACATCTCAGTTCTGATTCTCATTTCAGTAAGAATTATGAACTTTGCTGGTTTTGAAAAACATTTAACTCACCTATTTTTACCCTTAACTGATTTTTTTTTCATGTTTAACTGCACTCATCAGGTAGACAAGTGGGAAAAATAGTCACAAATGTTCCATATGTTTCTGACTCAACCATAAAGAGGATATCCAGGTAAATAATCCAGATAAATAACTCAGGTAAGTTACATATCCTCCACTGAGGTAAACCAGAACTCCTTCAACATTTAGGAGACAGCATTCACTTCAGCTGATATGTGTGATACCCTTGATACCACCTTACTTGGTGCCTCTTACATGACCAAGAGATATGTTCACATTTTACAGGTCTCAATCCATAGGAACATTTCAGCATAAGCTGTTTGTTAAATTATCTAGTATTCCCTTACGTGGTAATCTCCAGTGAGTGCAGTCCATATCTGCTTTCAATGATATACTTGCCAGGGTGAGTCTGTACATCAATGGGCACGTTGTTCTTGTACCTATGGAAAAGCAAAGAAAGAGAATGTCACAAAGACAAATGTATAATTATATACTTTAAAAAGTCAAGTGCTTGATATTTGAAATAGAACATCAGTTTCAGCGTTGGAAGACTCTACTTTGGAAGTGTAGCCTCTCTCTTTTTGTCTTTGGCCTGCCCTAGGTAAATTTTGTTTTCTAATTAAAAGGGGAAAATAGTCTTGAGTGGGATGAAAATCAGTTTATATTATCATTAGCTTCATGTTATTACTTGTAAAGGAAAGGAAAAGTCACATGAGCAACACCTCAGAGTTTTGTAAACTGCAAACAATGAAAATTCTGTAGCATCCTTACCTATTAGGTATCATACACATTCTGTTTGGTTTGCATATTTGATCTACTTTTAAAGCCTCCATATTCACAAAAATGTCAGCTAAAAAGTTAGCTTTGGCTTTTTTTTTTTTTGCTTCTGTAGCTAATGTAACACAAGTCCTGATGGGGTTAGGCTGGTATATATAGTATGAATGTTTTCTGGTACAGGAATATCTTCAGGATGGAAAAGGTAACTGTTCAAAATTCCCAGTAAGTAATTTGCAGGAATGAATTAGTCAGTACTGATCAGTAGTTAGATGGTTCTGCTAATTTCAGAATTTATATAAACAGTTTGAGACTCTCTCTCTCTCTGAGGATTCAGTGGTTCATGGTAAATTGTTCCTCACCAGTCGTTGCATAAAATGTTGCCCTTTATGGACAATACATGGAGTAATCAGGTAAATGTTTGAGTGAATCCCATCTTAAGCAAGTAAGTATTCCACTGGTAATATGGAATAAACTGGGAATAGAGGTCTAATAAATTACACACTGAATTGTACTGAAGACATTTGGGACTGATTTAAGGTCTACAAAGAAAAGAAAATTGTTTCCTAGGAGGGTGCCCTACTTTAGCACAGCTTTTCCTGTTCTCCATAAGGTATATATATAAAGTGGAATGATAAATGGTGATAGATAAAAGTATCTTCATCTCTTACTTTGATGTAGCTTAAATAAACCTTTCTCCTCATAAGAGATAACCAAAGAGCATTGCTTCTTTATTTCAGATTTTAAATTTTAAATATCTCATGACTTTCAGTCAGGGAAGGGAACTGGTCTGATGTCAGTGGCTTGTCCCACTTCACCAAACAAATCAGTAATTAGCAATTTTATTTTTCCAAGAATATTATTATTTGATCTCAAGGTGAAGCTATATCTGCAACAAATCTGAAAATTGTCTTTCAGCACTGTCAGTGTTATAAAATAAAGAATATTTTCCTGGCTAGAAATATTTGGGCACAGTAATACACTGAGATTTTTTCAAGTGCCAAAATCAGGATCATAAACCCTAATGCTTTTTATCCTGATCTTTCTCTCAGCAAAATGTCTATGAAAAGGGACTCAATGCAGGGCAATACTCTCTATTCGAGGGTTGGACTTGATGATTTCAGAAGTCGTTTCCAACCTGGCTGGTTCTATGATTCTGTGATTCTGTTCTGTACATCAATCAGTTCCAAAGGTGCCTGACCTCACTACAGATCTCCTACTCTATTATCCTGACTTAGACAAAGGATAATACATGAGTCCAGCAAGAGTAATCCATTCCCCACCACTCTTCATCTCATCTGTGAGGTGGTGCCCTCCCCCAGACTGATCTGCCTGGGAAAATCTGGACCTCTTTACATTCCATCTAGTGTGTCAAATAGTTTAGAAAATAGAATAGTGCCACCAGTTCCTAATATTTTCCAGGGAATATGAAACCCTGGAAAACAGGACTTGACTCTAAAATCTCTTTAACTTTTCTCCAAAGGGCTGGGCAACACTTGGATCCTATTGGCAGTGAAGTTGTTTGGTAGCATAGGATGTTGTGCAGAAACGAGCTTTAACTGGTCATGCCAGTAGCAAGAAGACTTTCCCTTCTTTTGCTTTCATTATCAAGTTAGTAAAAAATAATTGTTTCAATTTTTGCTTATTTATATTCATCTATAGGAAGAATGGGGCTCATGTGTTAGAAGGACCAGTTGTTATTTCTGGAAGCACAAATTCCAGAATAGCCAGGTCATCAGCTAACGTTGGACTGCAACCTCCCACTATCATTAGGCACTGATAGTTTATGCTTTCTGCTGCTGGTTTCAAATGTCCTGGGTTTCCACATGCCTTTTTTTTTTTTTTTTCTCCAAGGGAGTCAGAACAGCTGCATCAGGCAGTAAGGTTTTCTTTAGAGAAAGCTCATGAAGCTTTATAATTTTTCAGGCACAGCATGAAAAGGTCTTCTTTGCTTATACAAAGAATGACTATTTGGAATACTTGACTGATATTTTGTTAGAAATGCTGAATGAAAGCTGACAGATCCAGGTCAGCACTGTTCTATATCTCAGAGCAAAGACACCTGCTGAAATGGATGTGAGCTCTTTTTTTCCATTAGTAGCCTGTGGCAAACTGAAATGCCTTTGGATTTGTAAAACATTGTATTAATTTCAGTCGTCCACATTTAGCACTCAGATGAAATGCTGGTGCATGGTGAGAGCAAAGGCAGACAGCTGAAGGCTTGGTTTAACCATGTCAGGTTTTGCGGATAAGGTGAATCTCAACCGAAGTGAAAATGACCCAGCTCTCCTGTTCTTGGAGTAGGATTCAGATTACAGAGATGGATTACAGCCATGAGCATATCTGACCATTCCTTATGTGCAGCTGAGACCACATCCCAAGAGTTTGTCTGGAATCCTCTTCAGGAGGAATGTCAACACAGGACACTTGCAATTCTTAAATGATAGGAAAAATGTCTCCATGCAGAACCTGGCTACTGGTTTTCAGAGTCCAAGGAGAGAGATCTAGTGACTTTGTGGACATCAGTTCTGGCCTATTAATGTACCTCTTAGTAGCGTTTTTTGTCAAGCCCTGAGATTTGAGTTTTTAAGACTTAAATAAATGCAGAGTTCCTTAAGCAAATCAAGTAGTAAATCGCACAATATGAGTATTATGTAACATCATGATATAGTAGATGTTTTCTATTGTCTCCACAAATACAAGTTTCATAGGACCTCCTTCTATTAATGGTGAATACAGGCTTAATTTTTGTTAATTTTAAAAACACGCACATACATTTTATACACACATTCTAGAAGAAATTTTTTAACTAAATAACAAAAATCAAATGTCATTTTATGTCTGAAAAAAAAGTTATTACTTATTATCTTAACAACCTGATAGTATATGTGTATCATGAAAGAGACAAGGAAGATGGTGAGACAATAAATCTTCACAAGTCACTGTTAATCAAACTAAATTCAATTCCAGTCAGGGTAAACTTTAACCCAAAAGTCAAATTAGACCTCCAGTTATGTCTAAGAAGATATTTTGGAGTTATTACAGCAGAGATTTAGTACAAGGACCATTCAAGTGAATAGCAAGTTTCCAACAGCTTTCAGATTATGTGAATGGTTCCAGTTCTATCTGTAGTCTCTGATTTCAAACAATGATGATGTGTCTGCTGTGAACACATCATCATCATTGAGATTTCACATCATCATCATTGAGATTTCACATCATCATCGTTGAGATTTCAGTTTCATGAGATTTCAGTTTCATAGAGATTC
>JAWWES010000081.1:102191622-102220318 GCA_035583135.1 Lophotriccus pileatus | reverse complement strand
TCTGTGTGCTCTCTTTGTGGATTATACACGTGGACCTGCAACTCAGGACAAAGGACCCTCCGCTGGTCTGGACCTTTCCCTTCTCCCATACCGGGATATTCAACATCAGAGAATTGGGTCCAGGTCAAATCTTGCAGGTTACCTAGTCCCTAGCCTTTCTCCACTTATTTTCCCCGTGATAAAATCCTCACAGAGGACAAACTGCATGTCAACACTGTTGCTTCATGAACACTCTTCTGCACAGTGACTACAGAAAAGGATGAGTCTTAGATTTTGCAAGAAAGACTTTGAAAAAAATTTTGAAGGTTTTGAAAAAGAAGTATAGCAGACACTACTTTAGATAAAAATAAGAAGTGATTTGAATAAAAGCTTAGTATTTGAATTTTCGTGTTGGGCTTGTTGGTGTTGATCCACAAAACTATATCCATTTTACATAAGTGTATATTTGACATTACTATCTAGTGATATGCAATCATCAATTGTTAGCTGAAAAATTTTGCCTGGATTTGGATTCATGTGTTCATTCTTGTTTCAAACAGACTTCACTTGAGGTCATTTAGATACAGCATTTAAATTCAAGGCCCTTTCTACTTTTTAAAAATTAAAAAATTTGAATACTCATTTCCTTTTTATTGTTTTCTTTTTTTTTTTTTCCTCTACACCATTACTTTCATAGAGGTGAAAACAGAAAGTTTTTGATTTGCCCGATTTATTTTAGCAACACCTTTTGTTTCCATGTTATCTCTTGGAGTCTTTTGGGCCACCTGGGGAAGACAGCACAAACTTGGAAAGAGTTACTTCAAATTGGCACTGCATTTAACTGCAGAGTCACATTGCTTGTTACACTTTACCTCTTGCAAATTGCAGAAAAATGGGCTGCAAAGACAAAGTAAATATCAACATAGAGGTGATATTAACCATAACACTATACTAAATATTGAGATTTTCACTCAGAAGCATATTCTCTCATGTGTTAATTAAGTTCTGTACAAGACAGATTTGAATTGCATGTGTCTAATCTCCAGAGCCCTTGTCTTACATAGCAGCATTGTATTTCTTAAGCCTCCAACACAGTGACAGGACCACAGAGAAAAAAAAAGAAGTTACAGCTGTGACATTCTTATCTCTGATTACCAGGATAGTATATCAAACTACTGGCAAGTCTTGTACTACAGACTACTATGTATGCAAATATACTATTTTAAAACAAACGCTACTATCTTGAACAAAACCTAATGAAACCTGGAAATGTTGTAAGTTCTCTCCCAATTAAGCAATTTCACTTCTTTTAATATTACTTTGCTGACATTAGAGTTCTTCTTATTAAAAACATACAGGTTTCAGAAGACACTCATATGACAACTGAAGTGCTTGTAACTGGGTCTGAGAAACAGCCTTTTTTAATAATTTTTTACAACTTCAAGTAATGTTCCTTTTTTTTATGGGAATCTTTCCTCTAAGAAGAAGGAGGCTTTGGGTTAGGGTCAGTAAAAGAGCACAGGCACAACTGCATCACTGTAAAAATTTGGGATATCTTGCCCTGCCCAACCCTCTTTGGAAGCATAACCCTCAGTCCCAGCACCTCCAGTTTGCTTCCCTTCAGCAGCAGACTATAAATAAGGTTCTCACTGCTTCTCAGTGGTTAATTATCTGCACAAGTGAAATTGTTACAACAGCAAAACTGAATATTACCCAGCCTGAGACAGTCACCTGTAGAATCATAGAATAATTAAGACTAAGATCATCAAGTCCAACCATTAACCAGCACTGCCAAGCATACCACTAAACCATGTCCCTAAGTGCCAGCTCCATGTGCTTTTTGAGCGTTTCCAAGGATGATGATTCCACTACTTCCCTGGGGAGCCTATTCCAATGCCTGACCACCCTTTCAGTGAAGAAATGTTTCCTAACATCCAATTTAAACCTCCCCTAGTGCAACTTGAAGCCATTTCCTCTTATCCTGTCTCTTGTTACCTAGGAGAAGAGCCTGGCTGCCATCTGGCTACAACCTCCTTTTAGGCAGTTGTAGAGAGTGATGAGGTCTCTCCTGAGTCTCCTTTTCTCCAGGCTAAACAACCCCACTTCCCTCAGCTGTTCCTTATAAGACTTGTGCTCCACACCCTTCACCAGCTCTGTTGCCCTTCCTTGGAGATGCTCCAGCCACTTGTCCTCCTTGTAGTGAGGAGTCAGGTAAAGTCATTCCTCTGGGCTGTAACAGCCTGAGGTTCAAAGTCTTGAACAAACCTTGGCAATCAGAGGTTCTACCCTGAACTTTCTGAAAGCCAAGTGAAGGCTGTAATCACAAGGTGTTGTTTACTGTGGTACAGATAGATTTTTCCTTCAGTGGTTTTGGCTAAAATTCCATAATCCTTGGAGGACATTCAGTTTTCAAAATTAAAATTTTCTAGTTGACAGGTCTTGATCAGTTCTTCTAATAATACTCTGAATTTTATGTTAATACAACAGCAAGCAGATGTTTTGGGCTATAATTTGTTGATCATTTCCTTTGTTGCTAACAGGTGCTCTAATCTTACTTTAATACTCCCCTAATTTCTGTAAATCTCTGAGATATATGCATACAAATAATATGAGGCTACTATATCAAAAATATTCTGCTAATGTTATTGCTTAAGCAATATTTATTACCTTACATAAACAGAAAAACATGACAGCTGAGCATAGCTGCTTTTCTAGTGCAAGATGGACACTTCAGGGTATTCCTACTTTGGATCTGCCTCAACCAATACACAGTGTGTAAATTTCAAATTCTTGCATTGGTCAGCGTAAGAGTGAAACCATTAAGGCAAAGAAGAATGATATATGGACAGGTCAGCTCCAACTTCCATAAACAGCTTTGAGTCCTTTTGCTGCTCCATCCTGGTCACGTAAGAGACAGCTTCAAGCCAAAAGCTATGTCAATTCTTCATATTAAATTCATCTGTACTAATATGGCTAAACAACTTGGAAGGAGAGGTGGCTCATGCCTAACCACACTGGAACATGAATATGTCATTATTCAGCCACACCCGCATTGTCAGTGCTCTTATTATGCCAGTCCAACCATCACACGTGAATTAGTCCAGCAAACTGACTAAGCTGACCACAGCCCTTGCCATTGCCAAAGCCAGATGAAAAATCCACACCAGGAAAATGCATTAGCATCGAGCTACAGAGACAATTTATGTGGAAGAGGAGTAGAGTTTTGCCATTGATTTCAATGGGAGTTGGTTGGACATTTCTGTACTGGAATGCTGTTTCAAAGATGGATCTACTTACCCCAAACTGTAGGCTTCAGATCCCAGCCTGTAGGCTGTAGCCAGCTTGTTGATGGATTCAGATGCATGGCCGTAGGCAGCTGAGCTCCTGCTGAGGGACTCAGAGTCGAGACTGTAGGCAGCAGATCTCTTGCTTTGCGCAGCAGAGTGATCATAGGCTGTGGATCCATAGCTGTAGGCTGCCGACTCCAGGTCGTAGGCTGAGGATCCATGGCTGTACGCTGCTGAGGACTCGAGGCTGAAGCCTGCTGCAGAGGCATGGCGATAGGCGGCAGAGCCCCTGGCATAAGCTGTGGATCCTTGAGCATAGACAGCAGCTTTGCTCTTTGTTTCCTTTTGGTACTGGCTTACAGTGGATGTCAGTGCTTTGTGGCGGTACGCACGGTCATAGTGCTCGTGGTGTCTTTGGTAGAAAGGTAAAGACATCATCGGTGCCTCCTAATTTTGCTTCTCACTGCACACTTCTGAATGTAAATAAACAGGATGGTGTCTGAAAAAGGACAGATCAAACTTGAGGACTATTGTCAAGGAAACTCCTGAGTTAGCATACAAGGAATACATAACTTCATACAAACTAAAACAGAACTTAAAAAATCAACTGCAATGAATTCAGGTTTATCTTTTTATGATGTGACCAACTTTCAAATAGGTTCATATTTAAGTTTCAAGATGCTTAGAGGTCATCCATCACGACCAGAAACCTTTGCACTAACATATCCCTTTGTTTGTAGTGGGCCTCCTTGTTACTGCCAACTATGCAAGTTTTACGTGCTCAACTTCTCCACTCATTACTGCAAACTAATGAAACTTTATGTGCCTGGCTTCTTCAGAGATAGTGTAAATATTTTTGTTCAATTACAAAAGAGATAATAGAGTAATAAATTATTTTAAAAGCCATGAGCAATTCCAACAAGGTCACACAGGCTGAAATAAAAATATATGAACATTTCATTAATCTTTTAATTCAATTTTCAGATTCAATTTAATATTCCATTTAGTATTTTAAAAATGAATAAAAACACTAAGTTAAAAAAGATGTCAGTTTTTCTGTAAACATGCATATTACATTGATGGTTTTGTATGTAGTACTAGGGTTCAATTAAAAAGGACTAATTATACCTTTACAGTTTAATCAGGGGTACAATTTATATGCAGTGGGTAAAATAATATCATGCTCCTTAATCCAAATAAACCCTTTTTTTAACCTAGAATGTCATGTTCAAGATTGTCAAGAAACTTCCTCCAGACAATAGCCCCGCCTAAGTTTCGGTTTGCACAGTCATCAGTAGATTGTCTTGCAGTCGTTTGTGCTAGGAAATTTGATAAGGTGAGAGGTAGTTCCCCTCTCAAAATGGGATGAGGGCTGAGTGCAGAAAGGATTTCCCTTGTTTGTTTGTTTGTAAGCTATCAATTCAGTCTTTAATTTGCTTTTTTTTTATTATTATTATATTGCTGTTGTTAAAACTGACTTCTTCTTATTTGACATGCAAGCTTGCCTCTACTAATCCATATGATAACCTTTCTTTCTCTTCTCTTTAGGATACTCTAGGAGTACACCTGAATAGATACCTGATTATTAATAGAAATGAGCTACAATGAGGAACATTTAGAATGATTTTAAAAAGTTCCAAAAACAATGGTGAGAGGTGTTTGTTATTGGGTTTTTAAATATCAATCACAACAACAAGAGACTTGTTCTGCTTCTTGTTTCACTCATCTTAATGGGAAAAAAAATCCAATCTTTTGACATAAAATACACTTACAGAACTGGAGAGCAACCATGGCCTCATGAAAATCAAGATATTTGAGTGGGGCTGTCCTGTGCAGGGCCAGGAGCTGGACTTTTATGATCCTTATGGGTGCCTTGCATTTCAGAATACTCTGTGATTCTGTGATTTTTTTTTCCATGTTTTTTTATGCTTCCTATATTTCAGTCCTTGGCTTTTTCTTTAGTATTTGGTTCTGATACCAAGTCAACAAGCTGCAAACTATTCTCTTTGATAACTGATCTGGTAGTCATCCTAACCAAGGCAAATTGTGAAAAAACAAAACCAAAAAAAACAGCCAAAAAGCAACAAAGAGGAAAACTTGCAGGGTCTCTCAAGGGAGATGCTCTTTGTATGATAACAGAGTAGATAACTTGTTTGCAGAAGGTCAACAAGTAAGAAACTCATTCAGAAGTCTTTATGTAAAAGAAATTGAAGATCTTCTCACCACAGTGAAACACTGACTTCAAGGAGACCAGTTTATGCATATCCTTTATTTTTATCTAAGGAATGGGGAGGAATAGGAAAGTGTTAGGTCATTGCTCTCTGTGGCAAAAAATAGTGTTCCTCTTTAGTTCCCTTATTCCTGATGCTGGCTATTTTTTCATGTCAGTCTAAAAGAACACAGTTATTCTGTCTAGTATCCTTGTTTCTAGTACCTGTCAATAGTTTGTGTTGCTATTTATTCCACTTTGTTAGCTACCACTAGAATGTAATTCCTCTTTTTTTCCCAGTTTCAGAAGATTTATTTTTCTTCATTGCTTTCTCTCCCAGCTCTGGCGAGCTGGGTTTAGGATTTGCAAGTCGTCATGATCTCTGCTGAGCAATGTTAAGGCGTAGGGATTAGTATTGTCTTGCACAGTGAAAAGGAATGAACATGAGAACATCCTGTTTTCCTTCTGCAGAGTACCACAGTTGTCTCCCTTTGTCTTCACCAGCTTTATTTGAAGCACTGGCTGGATTCATCACACATACAACAGGCACAATGCTGAAGCCATTCAGTCCTGTTGCTCAGGGATTCCCACAAACCTTTCGGGCTTCAAAGTAAGGAGGTGATCTAAAACCATAAAGCTCTGCATTTGTTGTCCATTAGGAAGTTAAATGAGGCATTTCACTTAAATCTTATCAAAAGAACAGGCTAACATGTACAAAGGAAACCTTTTTCTTTTAAACTCATAAGATCTGGACCTCACTGTCCTCAGGATTAAGAGTCTATGGTAGGAGTCAGAACTAAGGCAGTAAGGCAGGAGCTGAGCACAAAGTCATCTTTCCTGGTTCAAATCAAAGACTGACACTGACTCACATCTTATAAGAGGAAACTCCTTTCATAGGTATTTTATCACACTATGAGTAATGTTTTATATTTCTTCTGAAACATCACGAATTGCTTATAGGTCAGAATAAGTTGATTACAGTAGTCTGACCAGAGTGACACTATCAGAGATGACAAGAAACTCAGAACCTTCTAAGGACTTTGCTCCTATTTGGAGCACTGTGTGATTATCAGATTGACTCCCATCTCTGAAGTTGTATAAAATCCTACTGTATAAAATCCTGGTAGCTGTATAAAATGCTATCAGCACCCACTTTGATTGTGTCCATTAACCAGGCCCTTTCAGTGTGAGGGCAATACTCCCTCTCAAGATCTATGTAGCATTTCGTATCTGTAGAGCTTTGCCTAAAAATATTAGTGGCCATAGTTAGATGAATATGCAGTTTTTGGAGTTACATGTCAGCAGCTGTTCAACTGAATTTTTAAAATTACTACTGAGCAGACAGTTCTGTTCTTGTCCATAGGTCGTAGCTACACATTAAAGGAAGTGATTTTACTTGCCTTACATTTTGCACTGTTTGCCAATCTATGTAATTCTTTAAGGATCTACTCCATGAATCAGTGAAATACTGAAATAGATTAAAAAAAAAAAAAGAAACTCTTCTAAGGAAAAAAAAAAAGATAACATTTCCTTCAGTCAATGGCTTTAAAATCACAAGACATCCTGTGCAACTAGAAAATACTTAGGTTATTTACACATTTTGTAAACCCAAAGGAGGTTACATGACAAACTCCTCCTGTATCTCAGTAAGCCATGCTTCATTTGAGAATACTGTGATAATATACAATAATAGATGAGTGATAATAAAAAAGCCCTTGCACTACTTTGGTTTTTTTTCACAGTGGAATCCTCAGATGTCTTCAGTTCATATCCACAAGTCCCTCAAACAACTGCTGAGCTGAGAAGAATAAAGGGAGCTACTATCAACAGATTCAGATTAAAAATAATTGAACACATAAAGCCTTCCGGCATAAAGAAACACTTACCAGGACCCAAATGAATGGCAGCAAATGAAATAGCTCTCAAGTGGATGAATAGCACAAAAATACAGCAACAATGAAGCCAGCAAAGAAAGAGGTAGTTAGGATGAGGAGTAAGGAGTGGACTTCAAGGTCCAGAACAAAAATAATGCCTGCAGTCAGTGGAATGTCAGAGCCCCAGTCCAGACCTTTTATGGCCAGGGGGATGCTATAAATATAGCATCGAAGAGGGAGAGAGACAGAGACAGATAGCAATACCCTGTGCTATCTCTGTGCAAAGACATGATGACGGCAGCTTCAAGCTGAGGGTTCTCCCTTTAAAGTATCTTCGCTAAATTCTGTATAAAACCAGCACTCCAATTCAAAATTATTTCTAGGAACTTTTTTCCTTACTTAAATCAGATTTAGGAGAAGAAAAAAAAATATTTTGTTATGAATAAGAAACTAAGGAAGACTGGTCCCCGTATTGACCTTGCCATGTTACAAGAATGTGAGTATTTTATGGGTTCTTTTTTTTTTTTTTTAATGCTGAGCCAAGGTATATGTAATACAGATATTTCACTTTAATGAAAAACTCTATAAAGCCATACAGTGTGTTACAATTCAATAAATATGTGTTTTCTTTGTTCTGTTGACAAAGTGTTGCTTTTCTATCATCTTTTTTTAGATAAAATACTAAATTAAGAACATGACCTCATGAGGCATTTAAATAGATATAAACAATGCATCTCTAAGATCCAACTTTTTGTTTCTAAACAGTATTACCTCTAGGAATAATTAGTGGGCTTGTCTTCTTTCACAGAATCACAGAACATGCCGAGTTGAAAGGGGCCCACAAGGAACATCAAGTCCAGCTCCCAGCCTTGCACAGGACCATCCCCAAGAGTCACACCATGTGCCCAAGAGCACAGAAATGTGCAATCAATGTACCTGAATATTACATCAGAACAATTTCTGTCACCTGAGATCTAATAGATAGAATGCACTGTGACATCACTGTAAATACATATTTTGCTCTACACTGTAAATTTAACTTTCAATAGAAGTGATCAGTCCATTTTATTTTGTGCATTGACATTGAAATTGCTTTTTAAGAATTCAGAAAGGTGTAGGGAAATGAAAACAATTAAATATCTTGTTTCTCTGCTCTCATTGCAGTACAATCTGTACAGCTCACAGGTGGGGGATAAAAATCTAAACAACATTTTCAGTGTTTTTATGGGTATTTCAAGTCCAATACAGTTTTTACATTCTGTGCTGCCTCTGTTTATTCTGTAAATAAAATGGAGATACAGTGTTAACAGCAAAATCTTTTTTATTCTTTTACTATTTTGGCACTTAAATTTACACATATTTATATCTAGCTTTAATATGAGATAATATCCACGGCTAATCTCAAATCACTTAACCTCTATTTGACTATCAAAGTATATATTTCAAACCACTTGGATATCTGAAGTCTCAGAATCTCTGCAGCACTATGTATCCAGATATATTTGTCTTGGGAGAGAGACTCTTGGGAAATGTTAGTTCTGTCTTCTCCTAATTAGAATTTCATAGTGCCAAAGACCAGTCTGTTTTTCTGAATGGGAAAGCTGAAATATTAATTTAGAACCTGACATGGCAGAAAAAAATAGCTTTCTAGACTTTCCATTGAAGTTTTGAGAGCTACAGAATCCTGTAGTTGTGGGCATAAGTCAAATTCCATATCATCCCATTCCATCTCTTTCACTTAAGTAGAGTCTTAAATAAAACTAGTAAACTTTCTGGAGCAAAAGGGTTTTGAGCATGTGTGCTGTCTTCTGAAATTTGTTTTCAAATTTTGGTTCAATTTTCTGAATCAATTCCAAAAAAAAATTAATTTTTCTCCAGAAAAAAAAAAACAAGCAACACTTTAGGAAAATGTGCTATTCTCCATTATACCCTAACTAGCCATCTTCATAATCCACTGAAGACAAAAGAAATTTGTGTTCGCTTACCTTCAGTCATGAGAAGGCCTTAATCTCCAGGTAAAAGCCAGTCTCTGTTTCTGTTTATTCTCTGCACCACTCTCAGTCATGTATTTCACAGGGAGTCAAACTTTAACAGAAGGGACTAGGAGCAGCTTACAGCAGCTTGAGTGTCCAGCCTCACACCTGAAGGACCAAGTACAAGACCACTGTCTCCTTGATACAGATAGAAATCACATTTGGAGTTTCCTAGTCAGACAGTTTATAAGAGAGAATCTATAAGGTATTAGTCAAAATGTAATGTATTAGTGATAATATTGTAAGAAGAAAACAGTATAATCTTACATCTCCTTTTGTGCTGGGAGCCCCAGGCAGTGTAGCATCCAACAGAAGGCTCCAGGGACACTTTATAAGAGCCTCCCAGGGGGTCTACAAGAGAGGTGGACAGGGACTTTCACCAGGACATGTAGTGATAGCACAAGGGGGAATGGCTTTAAATTGAAAGAGGGTAGCTTTAGATTAGATATTAGGAAGAAATTTTTTACTGTGAGGGTGGTGAGGCACTGGAACAGATTGTCCAGCGAAGCGTGGTTGCCTCAGCCCTGGAAGTGTTCAAGGCCAGGTTGGATGGGGCTTTGAGCAACCTGGTCTTGTGGAAGGTGCCCCTGCTCATAGCAGTGGGGGTGGAACTAGATGATCTTTAAGATCCTTTCCAGCCCAAACCATTCTATGATTCTATCCCACGAGCTCAATTTCTGATACCTTAAATAAGATCTTAAAAGTCTGAGGTATAACATAAGATGGCAGAAACAAGTTATATGGTACTATGTTATTGTGCACAGCAGTGGCTGTAGCACTGCTGAGTGTACAGCCTGGCCTGTTCTGTGTAATCAGCTTCTCACTTACAATATTTTTCATTTAGTGCTTCAGTCATTTGAAAGCAATGTTGAAATCAAACCATTGTCCAGCTGAGCTAAAAATCCTTCTATTAAAAATCCCTGTTCTCTTTCACACCAGCTACTTTGAATCTCTTCCACGCTTTGTCACCACTCAGTCTCTGTGTGTAAACTGCACAAAGATGTGTGCTAGTAAATTTGACAGGCATATGTAATACAAATTTATTCAGAATATGCAAATTGATAGGGGAAAACATTCTCCCGCTCTCTTTTTTTCCCTGACTCTGGTGATAATTACTGTTGCTTTGCATAAATCACAGCAGAGCTGTGGGAGCTGAAGAGATACAAGATTCAAGCTTCCTGTCTGAAGTCATTTCTCAAAAATCTTTCACATGCTGATGAGCTTTCAAAAGAATTAAGACATTGTATCTCATATCTTCCAGTTGGTTTATATTTTAAATATTACTTTATTTAACTTTTATTTATAAGCCTGGATTTTCCATCAGTTCTTATTTTCTTGTGACAAAACTCTTCTATGTAGTACCTGTCATGGTCATCTCAGCTAAGCTGTAATTCCTTACATGTTTTAAATTGGATCCCTTTCCATTGGAAAGAACAGCTGGAAGGTGGAGATTTTTTACCCATGTTATGAATTTGTAAATAAAAAATTTCTTAATGTTGCCCCATAAAGAATTATTTTCTTTCCATAATGAAAAAGAGGCAGGAGGATTGCATTTAAAAATTAAATTTATTTTAAATAAATAGTCCTTTCTTTAAAGTCATCAAACATCAGTCTAGCAGTCAAAGAATTTCATGTGGAAACTTAACAAAACTCCATCTGCAATACAATGGTTTGCAGACTGGCTTTTCTGAAGTACTTAGTAAACATGAACAGGAGAAACTCTGCTGGATGCTCTCATAGATGAGTTATTGTCAAGCATTGCTTGCAGGCTGAGACAAAATTATTCTCCAGATTAAAAAAATGAACCATGAGAATGTGATTAACTTCCTGTTCTTTTCTAGTTTCCAAGGAAAAAAATCACCCAATGTCTGTGGCATAACACCCCAATTTTGCTGGTCAGTTTGGTTATTTGGTACCAATCTCTTTACCAAACCATAGGAATCTTGGAAATTTCCCCAGGCTGTAACCATCACTGCTACATGGCATCCATGGCATAAGAATCAGAATCAGAATTTTGTTCATATTTCTTCTCTTTTATAGAACTTTTTGTCTTGTTATTCTGTGTTCTTCCTTTCTCTTTTTCTCTTTTTCCTCTCTTTCCCATGAGTATTTTGGTTTTCACAGGATCTTAGTATTGCTTGACTGCACAAAGCACTGATTTCTAGATTTTCCTTACACCACAGAGAATTACTGTTTAAAACAATGCAACACCAACAGAATTTCTAAATCTAGCTGTACTTCAGTTGTAATTTACAGTCAGATTTCTCTCTAATGAGTCTGAGTTGTGTGCAGCAATATAGGACCAGTCTTCTAAACTACTCTGGTTAGCATGTCTGAAGTAAAATAAAAGAGTGATTATTACTTTTATTGAATTGCAGTTATGCACTTGGAACAATTTTCAGTTGCCAAGAAAGTAATTACTGAACTTAAGCAGAGAAAATCCCTCTTGGAAAAAAATTAAGCCTATGTGTAAGACTTTAGAAATTGGCCATATATTTTCATGAGATAGGATTGCTGGTGACAGGCAGAGGACAAGCATTGCATCATTTTACTGTCATCTCTCTATTTGCCATTATTTCTGCCTAATAGGCATTATGTTTGCAGAAATTTGCATACTGCTATACATCTCCATTTTCATACTGCTAGTCCAGCTAACAATTTCAAGTAATTACTATCAACAGACAGTGCATTTAAAAGGCAATTTGGAACTACAATGAGAGTCACAGAAATGCCAGAATAATTCAGATTGGAAAGGGCCTATGTGGCCCCTTGTTGAACCTCCAGCCCAAAGCAGAGTCAGGTATGATATTGTCCACAGCTTTGTCAAATTGGGTCTTAAAAACTTCAGCAATGGAGACTGCACAACCTCCCAAGCAACCTGTGCTAGCCCTTGACTACTTTAACAGCTGAGAGACAGGAACATAATTCATAGACCCCCACAAATGTGGGGGTTCTCCTCCAGAATCATAGTTTGATTCTTTGTTTGCATTTTTAAAAAAACTGTGATATGTTTGTGGCTCTACAGTCTGGTGTTTGAACTCCTCCAGATACCCCAGTGAAGGTTGTCAGTACTCTGAAAATTGTAGAACAGTAACAACAGACCATTTGGAGGTCTGATGACAGATTTGTTTTTAAAGTCTCTGCAGTTTAAACAGTGCTGTATTTTACTATTCTCATTACTGGTTCAGAACCTTTAGCATCAAAATCAGGCCCACAGCCGGTAGTTTATCAATGACATAAAACAAAGCAATTTTTCTCCTTTGCACAACTTTCCAGTGTCTAACTGTGATTGCAAAGCTTTCCTTCAATTCAAGGGCTGATTTTTGTCAGTGACAGGTTCTAAAGAGTATTTAAAAGGTATTTTAACATTGCAACCTACTTGCTCATTTTTCCATCTCCCATCCTATGTCCCTATCTCTTGCTTTCCAAACTTTGCCTTATACTGGAAAATCAGTGCAGAGCTTAAAGCATTGGACTGGGAGCATTTGAAGGGATGCAGCTGGACAGAGCTTCTGAGGAGAACAGATTACCCTGCAGTCAGTTGGGTGCTGACACCAGAGGGGACATTTTTCCTAAGAATTCAAACCTTGACATCCGAATGATCTCTGGCCATAGCTGAAGAAAGGATTGGTGCTGCACTGCTGAAGGCTCACAGACATTTAACATTAGCAAGCATATGATGTCCAGGAACATCACTAAGTTTTCAGCTACATGTTCAAACAAAGGATGTGGACTTGAGAAGAAGGAAATCATCTTTCCATAGCTTATGAAAAAGCTGTATACAAATCCACAGAAGCTGAAGTAGAGGAGTTTAATGACCCATATGAAGGAAGATTAACTTCTTCATGCTGGACAATGGCAAGGGAAAGCCACTCATAACAGCTATCAGTGTTAGAGACAAGCGATCTGTACTTGCCTTATTTAATACTGAAAGCACTGAGCTGTACAGATATTGCATACCGTGAGAACATGGAGCTGTGGCAACAATATGCATTTTAAAATTTGAATCCGCTCACTAAAATTGCTGAATTACATTAATTTTCAGAGCACTGCATCTCCAAATTATGTGTATAACTAATAGATCAGTATTCTGAATGTAAACTCAGACTAGCTAAACAACCACATGATTATTTGCATAGATCAGTGAAAACTGCTGAAAGCAATATTGATATTCACAATATCTAGCAAACATGGCAATGCTTTATTTGTTTTTTTTTTCTAGTTTTTCTTTTCAAGTGTCAGATACAAGCATAATATAATTTCACTGAAAATAATTTAAAAGTAATGAGCAAAAAGATACCAGCTGTGCAATTCACAAAGCTGTTTGGTTTTAGTCCCTTCCCAGCACAAGTTCTTAAAACAAGCTTATAATGTCAAACTGAATTTGGAATTCAAATAATTTTTCTTAAGAAATTGATTATCTGGGAAAGACATCTTGAGAATTCTGAAACGCTTTGAGGAAGAAAGACTATACATTTGGGCATTACTATTGAAGATGTAGTACTCAGGGAGTTTGTGAACAGCAATCACTGGGTGAGCCGCACATACACTCTCAGTTAATAGCCACCTTTTAATAACAGTGGACTTAGAGTTCATGGGAAATTAAAGATGTATTCACCATTGTCCCAACTTGGACAGGCAGATCTGACAAATCTGAATAGTTTCAGGGAATGGAACTGGCACCAGTCTGAGCACAGTGGGGTTACATTTTCCCTGCCTTTTTTACACTTTGGTCTCCGGCTTTTCTGTCTGCCCACAGAGGTGGAGCAACATGGAAATTCAACACAAGAACCAAATAAATATGTGCAAGACTGAACAGAGAATATAGTGCTGGAAATGTGTTTCAGACTCTAGTCATCTAAGTCAAATTTCCAAACATTAAAATCCTCAGGCATAATTGCCTTTGTATTTTCTTTTGTAATTGGTCTCTCCTTTCTCTGTAGCACAATTGGAGATCTGATTCCAAAGCACAATTGCAAACTATTTGGTATTTAAAGCTTTTGACTCCAAATCAATTTGCTGCTGCACCCTTATGTCTTATTCTGAAAATGGTTTCTCTCAGAGTTTGCTCAGTAGAGCAGGTACCACCCCTAGGTAGTGCCAGTATTGACTTTGCTGGCCAAGGAAGATGTTGCAACCTACTTCTCTGCAATAACTGAAAGTCTGGTGATCTCCCTATTTTGCTTGGGTTTCTCCTGCTCATCTAGTGCTACATGGGCAGTGTAGCAGCCATTTGAAGCCTGTGATCTGGTACTAATAATTCTGCCCTTTTGTCACAGAATGTCTTTGGTTCTAGTGTCCTCAAATACAAATAATTCTGTGATTAACATTAGCTGCTCCAGTTCAAGAAGATGCAGAGACACCTAAGATATCTAAGGCTTTATCTTTCCATAATTCTCTGAATTATTCTAAAAAATGTATTATAAAAATCACTGTCAGCATATGCCCTTACTATCTGATGTCACTGTTGCTGGTAGCAAGCCGATAACAGAGCAAAAAATCTCTTTTGCCCAGGTATTTTCTGCTTCTGAGCAGCTTATAATCATGGTTCCTCCAGCATTCATCCCCCGTGTGTTAAACGGGGCTAGATGAGTTATTTAGGGAACTACACACAGAGGGCTGTACTCTTTATGGATAGGCATGCACAGTACATGATCCTAAAATGCCTGCTATCATAATGGCAATACAACCTCTTTATCACAAGAGGTGCCACTCTGCATGGCCTATTATACTGCTTACCCCAACAGAAATGATTCCTAATCTTTACCAAGAAAAAAGCAGTGCAAGGGAGACAGCCTCCAAAATTATCATCTTTATAGACACACACTCTCTGGATTAATTAGAAACATTCATGTAGATAACAGCATAATCTATGTAGGAATAATTAGAACAGTGATATGGACCCACAACACTCAAAGTTATTAGATAAAGTTAAAAGCTTATGGAGCCTAGAGTTCATTGTGTCTTACAAAGCTGATACCAATCCAAGGACTAAATGTGCACAGCAAAAAATATGAGACTTATCTTTGTTTACTATTTATCGTCACATGCAAAAACAGAGGGGAATTATTTGTCAACTAGATCAGTCTTATTTTCTCTGAGATGGTCCAAATTTGAGCACATCTGATGACCATCTATAACCTCCTGGCAGTTCATTGAAGTTAATCCATTGAAGTTAATTTCTTTTGCAAAAAAAAAGATTTAATTAAACGTTACTTTTCCTCTGGCCAAAGCCCAAAGAAAATTAAAGTTATCTGCATGGGAGAGATTGAATTTAATAGTTCAAGCATAGTTTCATATTCTGTCATTTTATGATTTAAAGTTTTAGGTTATTTAGCTTGCAGAGGTTGAACTTCTTGAAAGTTTCACATTCCAATGGGATTTTGTGAAAAATCTTTGTGATAAATCAATACTGGGGGGAAATGGTGGTATTTTAGAACCAGAAACACATAATTCTAAAAGATTTTTGCCAGTATTTTATTGTATTTATCTATATATGACAAAGAAACAGTTTTCATCAAGCCAGTCATAGACATCTTGAAATTTTTAATACATGTATTTGCCATTACTTCTGGAAGTCTGAAAGTGTCAATAGAATAAAATACACGGTGGACATTTTTACAGCTGATATCAGATTCCTCTCATTTTGCCTGCATTAAAAAAAAAAATGTTTTCTTATTAAGTGTACTGCAGTACTTTACATTTCCCATCCATGAAAAAGTGCTGTGTTTCGGGTTTCAGAGTGAAAGGGCATGTGCTGCTCCAACAGCTATGGTGGGCAGCCAGCTGAATCCTCAGCCCACAGCTGTAAGCACGGCTGAGAGCAATCCTGAAAAAGTTACTAATGGCTTTCTGAAGCAGTGCTGATTGTCTGCTTATCCACCTGCATCTGTGTAAATTCTCACTCTTTCATTACAGCTCTCTAGGGACTGTTACACTAGCTGGCAAAGTAAATACACAGGGAATATGTCCCTTCCCTCTGCTAATGCCAGCAGGGATTCTTGACCAAGTGCAACTGCGTAATGACTGCTAGAGGGTTAACAACAGCTGCTGATCACTTCCAGAAATTCCTGGTGGAGCAATTATTTTTTTTTTCTTGCTGCTGGGTTGCTAATGAGAGGGGAAGAAGTCTGCCTGCCAGAAAAGCTCAAGTGAGCAGCATCTGGCCTTGTTCATGAGCTTTCTATCCTAGCAATGGGGTACCTTTCCAGAAGGGTACAGGAGCATTGGGAAACCCAACCTGCAGCAAGGAAGCCAGAGCCCCATGTTCCACTCCACGATGACTCTAGAGAAAGCATGGAGGGCTGGACAAGCAGGATCTGGTGGGAGAAGGGCTGGACAAGGGCTTCAAAACTTCCAGTTGGAAAAGTGGGAGCTTGTCCTTTTCCTTCCTTAAAATTAATACAAGGTTTTAAAAAAGATTTTATTACATCTGTCAGATACCCCAAGGAAGCCTTTCTGGGGTGCAGCCACGGGGGACAATGGTCCATCAGCAGCTATTCTGCAATATGAGACACTCACAAGAAGACTGCCTTTAAGGTGGGAGTATCTACAGGGACTGCAAAGCAGTTTTTCCAATTTCCCATATCATTTGCAATCAGCTCCTGATCATTACTATCACCCCAGAGACATGTGTCAGATTACAGTTTGGGATGGAGCATTTGGAAAATGATTATGCTCTCCCTTATCCCCAGCTGGAGAAGTTGAATCAAGCTACATATGCCATTTCACCTTACTGCCTGATTTCTGCTCTCAAAGCTGCTTTATTGTGTAAAATGGCCAGAGCCTTAACACTTTCCTTTTTAAAGTGAGATTTCATATTAAAAAGCACAAAAGCTCTCTCTAAACAAGGGCTTTTGAGATGTCTTCCCAGCTCATTAACAGAATAAAATTGTATTTCCTTCCATAGCTGGCAACAGGGATTCAGTGGAGTTCTGTGTGCAAGCAGACAAGTTAGATAATGTTCAGGTAATGGGATAGGCTTAAAGATAAGAAAAATTTCTAAGCATTTGATTTTAAAAGCATTTATGGCTTTCATTAATTTTTCACAGTTCTCATTATGTCCTTATTATTTTTCCTATGCTACACAAATGAGAGAACATGTTCTTAACCTTAAAATCAAAAATAACATGTTCCTGTGGGCTATCCAGGCAGACTTGAACAAGGAAGCATGGCTTTGTGAAGCTGGGTTTAATTTCCTGGGTTAATTAACTTATTTTTCTATTTCATTTTGTTTGTTTTTTCACTGCTGTCCATGTGCTTATTTCATCAATTTTCACCAAAAAGAGTTCATAAACTATGAATTCTCCATTGGCTTCCAGGTTTGAATGAAACTTACTCCAAATCTCATTTTTCTCCAGCTCTTGGCCTACTCTAGAATATTTGTTTTCATATACTTTCCAAATACTTGATTATTTTATTCAACTAACATTTATTCAAATTTTCCTTCTTGTCTGTTCTACATTTAACTCAGATTCAGAGGAATTTGCAAACCTCATTCAAGTGGTAGGCCAGTTCTAGCTCATCACACTTACACAGATACATATGTTGAAAACAAAGAGACTAATTTTTTTATACAAACAGAAAACATATTTACTATAGGTGTTGTTGATTGCCATGATGCTGTACCTGTTATTGCATCTCTGTGACTACAATACTGTAAAACAAAACGTTTTCTATCCCAGAAAAAAAGTATTTCAGCTTTCTATAAAATGATCACACTGATTCCCAGCCTGTACTGAAACCAGAGAGGCTGCTCAGGGTTTCATCATAGGGGAAACTTCGATGTCAGGCTTCACAAGGCTTTAACGGCTGTGATATACACAGCTCACAGGAAAGCTTCTGGAGCAACCAGAGCTAGGAGACACTTCTCTTAAGTTTCTGGTGATTGGGGAAGAGTGATTAACAGCAGTGAAGAAGAGCAAAGAGGGGCTACTATAGCAAGGAAGACCCTCACTTTGTAAAATGTCCAGCAATTTCCCTTGCTACAGGCAGCCACATGCTTGCTCCAGGCACTGCTGTAGGGTCCTCAGCACAGGAGGGACATGGACATGTTGGAATGTGTTCAGAGAACGTGTTCAAAAAACGATCAGAGGGCAGGAACACCCCTCCAATTAAGACAGGCTGAGAGAGCTGGGGCTGTTCAGCCTAGAGAAGACAAGACACTGGGGAGACCTATAGCAGTCTTTCAGAACCTAAAGGGGAGAGCTGGAGAGGAACCTTTTACTAGGGCATGTAGTGGTAGGACAAGGGCGAATAGTTCAAACTGAAAAAGGGTAGAGGGTAGGAAGATATTAAATATTAGGAAGAAATTATTTCTTGTGAGGGTGGTGAGGGGCAAACTCTGAAGCAGTTTGCCCAGAGAAATTGTGGATGCCCCATCCCTGAAAGTGTTTAAGGCCAGGCTGGACAAGGCTTGGAGCAACCTGGTCTAGTGGGAGGTGTCCCTTTCCCACACCAGGAGAGTTGGAACTAGATGAATAACTTTAAAGGCACCTTCCAACACAAATCATTATATAATTCAATAATTCTATTATATGATTTGCAGAGTTCAGGAGTGACCCAAATATCACCACGGCACTTGTCGGGTCTTTCCCCTTCCTTCTCCAGCCCACAGAAGGATTTAGCCCCACATCGATTTAATGTCATTTTACAGCATTCTCCCTCTCCTGGCCGTGGCGGTACCGGCCCTGGCCTGTCTCTCGGATCCCACCAAATGCGGAGCTCCCCTTGCTGGCGACAGCCGGGATGAGACCGGCTCCCGGCTGCCAGCTCCGAGCGCCTTGGAGCGACACAACAGAAGGACAAATCTACTTCAGATACAGTGTAACAGTACAAACCGAAAAACCTTCGTTTGCATGATTAAAAAGAAAAAAAGGTCACTGCTCAAAATAAAAACGTTCCTGTGGTACTGATCACAACCAGAAAAAGTGATATAGCCTATGTGATCAATTGCGGATTGAAGTCTCTGGAAAGAGCAAGAAAGATAAATATCTTCCTGATATCATCCAGCATAACATAAGATAGCTGTATTTTTAAACACTGTTTTATGGCTATTTGCTCTTCAGCAATACCAGAGGGCTATCTCGGTGCACAGACACAGCTGTTCAGTACGGACAGCCCACCAAAGTGCTCTCTTTTAACAATTCGGACAGTTTGGTCATTTCTCTCTCACGTCCTATTGCTTATGGCCTCTTGATGCAGCAGAAAGATGGCTTGGCTTAGACAGCACTGTTGTTTGCCTTGTTCTCAAGTGTATTGATGACAATTTGCATTTTCAAAATGTTTCTTCACTTCAGCTGAGAGTGGGACATCCGAGCTGTGCAAGAAGCAAAGGGACAATAAGGCTAAAGCAGCTTGGCTTGCACACCGTGAGCTAGCAACAGCACCTCTGGCTTCTCTACAGACATATCTTCACAGGTCAGTGAGGTGCAGGGACATATTCCCACTCTAGGAATGCCCTAAGAACAGCACCATCAGGCTCATGGTGTGGCACCCACCTTCCACATTCCAGAATCAGCTGGAGTTGTACTGTTTAAGTAAATTCATATTATTCACTGTAGTGTGGAAGTCACGTGTTGCTTGCGGGAGCTGGTAACTAGTCAAAGCATATTCCTTCTTTCCTGACTCAGTAGTGGTGATTCCCAGAAAGTAACTATAGTCTGACTTCCTTGGTTTATTTTATTTAATAAACTATTGTCTACATAACTGAATGCCATAACCAACCTTTGTTGAAAATATATTTTGTTATTATTGTTGTTGTTGTTATTATATTATTGTTGTTTTGTTATACTTTGTTATTGTGATTATATATTGTTGCTGGTATCATTATACTTCGTTATTGTTATTATTTAACTACTTTGGTAATCATTTTGGTCTAGAAAAAAAAGCATTAGACAAATTGCTAAATTTGACTTATGGTTAGAGTAGGTAAATCATTTATTTGAGGATGGTGCTCTCCCTCTGTTTCCTGTAATGCCCTAGGTCCCACTGAGTTGTTTGGAGATTTGTATGACACATGAACTTCATTAAAGTATGAAGTTCACCAAGGTATCCTTCTCCAAGTAAAATGCATCCTCACAGACGGTACACTGATAAAGAGGTGTGACATCCTGGCCTTTTACTTCCATATGGACAGGATTTTGGTGGCTGCAGATTCTTCTTGGTAGATTGATTTAATTCACTTTAGGCTGCCATTGCCAGCCTGGATTGCAATATTATCATTTCCATGGAGTGAAATTTTATTCTACGTATGTGGAAAATACTGATCTACATTCACAGTAAGGTACTCACACAGTGAGTGTGAGAAGAAGCTCCCAAACTGTGTAGAGAAAGCAGCAGTGGAAAGCCTGATAATGATGGAGCATGAAAAGACTTGGAAGATGTAAAACACAATAATGCCAGAGACCAGGTGAGCCCAGGAAGGCAAATCCTTCCCCAAACAAGCCACCACAGAGGAGTTGCCGGGCAGACTGCCCGCAAGGCAAGAGAGGAGCCTGGTTGTTCCATTAATACTGTATTTACTGCAGTGGGACTATCCATGCATACAAAGGAGTCACCAACCCAGAAGGATTAGCCTAAGTCTAGGTACAGTCAAGACTGAGTTTAAAACCAGCCCTTGAAAACTTCGTCCTTTAGGAACCTCTGAGGAAGTTGTGGGTAAGTCACTCCAAGGTAGATTCTAAAGTCACTTAGGTGTTCAAATACTGGAAGCTCATAGGGGTTTTGAGGGTGTGCAAGCTTCCAAATCCCATTGATGGTAGACTCCAGAACTACTTACCTTACTGAAAATCCTTCTACATTCCCAAACCGCATGTTTAGCATTTATGGTTGTCTAGCTCACCTGTACTTCAGGTGAAGTGAACTCATGGCACTTTCATACTGCAGAAGGAAGCTCAATGAGAGCTAGTGAGGAAGAATGATACAAACAAATCATGTGGTTTTTTATAACTGGTTAATTATCTTTTTCTGAAAATAGGATGGTTCTTCATGGATCAACATTACTGCTGCATTTCTTAAAGATGCCCAAAATCTACTGAGTCTCTCAGTTTCTCCCTACTTCTCAAAATAAAAGGTTGCTCACCTTTTCCCAATAAGAAATTATTCAGAAAAAAAAAGCAAAAGGTCAACTATGGTAATTTAGACTATGGGCCAAAGTCCTCTGTGATTAGTCAATATATTAAGTATTACTCATTATGTTAAATATTAACCCTGGAAGTTGCTTATATCCAGGACTCTTCAGACACAGATCCCATGTATGAAAATTTATTCTGACAGGTCTTCCTACATATTCCTTGCTGATATTTTAGCCTTTGTTTGTTATTTTCATTACTCCAGTTCTGGATAAGCTAAAAAATTATTTTAGTATAGGTCATAAAAATGAACATTGAGCTAGTATTGTATCAATTTTTGAAGGAAAATATTAGGAAATCATTGTCAACATACTATTTATTTAATTTGGGGGTAAAAATACCTTTAATATAGGTAAATATTCCCATTCTGCTCTTATCAAGGCTAACTTGGATAAATTACACGTCAATTTTGCCACTGACTGCAGTCTTGGAAGTACTTGGCTCTAGAAACATAAGAAACAAAGACTGAAAAAAGTGATTCAGAACAGGCATGAGTTTTGTACACAAAATAAGGAATGACCCATTTCCAGATCATGAGAGGAAAGGTTGTCTCAGCTTTGATGTTGTAGCCACTCTGCAACAGAAACTCGTGTGTTTGGCGTCAGGTGCTGCCTGTTATAACACAACAGACTCATGCTGCTCCTGCAGCATCCTGACGGTGCCCCAAAGAAAGGCAGGAGATGCGCCAGCAACCCACATATTTCCCAATAAGTAATAAATACCACCGGCAGCACCAGAGACAGGGAAAACTGCAATCGGCTTTTTTTTGACTCTGCAGGTGCTGAGTAGAGGAGATGTTCCCCCACAGCTGTATTCTTTTCCCCAGTCAGGGCAGTCCATCAGGGGCTACACCTCCTGGTCACTCAGTTAAGTTTATTTCCCTCAAAAAAGTCAGAAATATGGGTAATCTCTTACTTTTTTCAAAAAACTGTGTGAATTTATGTACAGTTGCAAGTTCTGAAAAAATGATATAAATAGAACTAGATGTAAAGTTACAGATTAGGCCACATAGGCAGCAGTTGTGATGTCTATTTTTATATAATGCACTTTATATCTTGGAGCTGTGGTCACTTTTTTTAGGATGATGTTCCTATTCATCCCATATTCCTCTTCATCTGCCCACCTTCCTCATCTTTGTTTTAAGAATCATGATAGGAAACTCCAAGTAATCATGCTCTTCTTAGAGGTTGGACTGGATGATCTTTAAAGGCCCCTTCCAACCCAAACAGTTTGATTATCATGAGAACTGAATATACCCAGGACCCCTGGATGTCTGGTTACCCTGCCAGTATTGGCAAGGCAGGTAAAAGTTATTTGAAGATGGGGAAGCATGCCAACAGCAAACTGTCATAAAGTCTTTTTCTTTGGAAGCGAGGCCAGATCACAGAGTCATAGAATGGTTTGGATTGAAAGGGAGCTTCAAGATCACCTAGTTCCAACCCCTCTGCCATGGGCAGGGGCACCTTCCACTAGACCAGGTTACTCAAAGCCCCATCTAACCTGGCCTTAAACACTTCAGCGATGTGGCATTCACAGCTTCTCTGGGCAACCTGTTCCAGTGCCTCACCACCCTCACAGTAAAGAGGAAGAACCTTACTGTGTGGCCGATCATGCACTGCAACGTTGCCCAAAGAGGGTGTGGAGTTTCCCTCAGCGGAGAGGCTCCAAGAACTGACTGGATGCGATCATCCTGTGGCATCTGCTCTAGGATAGACCAGGTTAGACCAGATGACCCACTGTGGTCCCTTCCAACCTGACCCATTCCGTGGTTCCGTGTCACTGGCTCCCTCCCGCCACCGCACTGCCACGAACGGTCACAGGAGCTGGGAACGGGACTTGTTCCTGTCAGAAAGCGGGAGCTGAGAGAGCGGCAGCCCTAATTGCACAATGCTCCTCGGGAAGGCGGTGCAGGAGGCTGGCGGGAAGCAGTTCCGCGCCGCTCCAAGGCGGGAGGGACGCGCAGGCCACGGTGAGTCCCGAACCGGCTCCCGCAGGGGAATAGGACGGGAAAGGAAGCGGCGGGAAGAGAGGCGACAGCAACCCCTCGGAGAGGTGCGGGGCGGTGGGATGCGGCTCCTCCCTCCCCGCGCAGGAAACTCCCGCCGTTGCCTTACAAGGGCAGGCGCGCGCTCTCTCCGCCCCTCCGCTTCTGGAATGCGGTGACCGCACCGCGCTGCACCAACGCGGCGCCGGGGAGGGGGGGAGGGCACGTACAGGAGCCGATTCCGGGATTCTGACCTACTTCTCTCGGAGATGGCGGAGACCCCGCGGAAGGAACGCGAAACACACGGGTCGACGCAGGTCCTCTCCCCTGCCCCCTCGTGGTGCCTGGCCGCCGGAGCGACGAGCCTCGCCGCAACCTCCCCCCCCCACGCGGATGGTCTCGCCCACGGCTTCCTTCCTGCCCGGCGGGGCGGCGGCCGCTCCGCTCTCCGGAAGTGCCGCGCCCGCCACTCCTGCCGCGCTCCCACCGAGACCCTGTTCCGCCGCCGCCAGGTGAGCCGGGGGGTCCGCCCGGGGCTCTGGGGACGGGGGGACGTGAGGGCTGGGGCGGGGGTCGCTGGCGGTGGCGGGGGTCGCTTGCAGCCTCGCCCCCCTCGGGCCTCGCTCGGTGCTGCCGCCCTTCCTCGGCGGGACCCGCCCTGCCGGCCGGGGCTGGGGGCTCGGGGGTCCGCGCCCTGTGAGCCGTGCGGGGCGCGATGCCGCGGGCAGGGGGCAGGGGCTGCAGCGCCAGCGGGGATAAGCTCCCTGGGCATTGTTTCGGGGAGCAGGTGTTAAAAGATACTGCTTGGCTCCCTGTCGGAAGGGCTCGGCTGCCTCCCGGCCGCATCGCCCCGCAGCGACTGTTTCCTCGGCTTTGTTAGAGCACGGGAAGGGCTGGGCTGGGGATGCAGCGGCGGGAAGAGGGAGACGTCCCGGGTCTGTGCCCTCCTGCGCACCGTTTGGAATGAACACGGCCGCGACAGAGACACTGGGGACAATGCAGTGGGTCCCTCGCTCTCTGAATCACAGAATCATTTGGGTTGGAAAAGACCTCTGAAATCATCGAGCCCATTCTGTGATCCAGCACCACCTCCTTTCAGCTAGACCACGGGACTAAGTGCCATGTCCAATCTTTTCTTCATCACTTCCAGGGATGGTGACTCCAACACCTCCCAGGGCATCCCATTCCAAAGCCTAATCACCCTTTCTGCGAAGAAATTCCCCTAACTATAACCCAGACCTCCCCCGCGAAGCTTGAGGTGATGTTCTGTCCTGTCACTTTTCCCTTGGGAGAAGAGCCCGACCCCCACCTGGCCAAAACCTCCTTTCAGGTGGTTACAGAAAGTGATAACCCTGAGCCTTCTCTGTCGCAGACAGGCTGACTCACAGGCGCTGGATTTTGAGGCAACCGTGACTCCTGTCTAAGGGGGTTGGGAAACTGTGTGTTAAGGTGGCTTTTAAGACTGGTGCAACGGTGTAGGGTGTAATCTGCTCTTACTGAGCTTTGACACAGATCTGCAGAATGCAGTTTTATCTCTTCCTGCTACCACCCAGATTGTGATGGGTGTGTGACTGTATGTGATGCTGTAATGGACTACGTGGACAGAACTTGGGCTTTAGCTCTGAGGCTGACTTTTGAGTTTGATGATGGAGTTTGATGTTATATCTTAGTTCATGTAGAGACTTCCTTGGCTATGAGTTGTGGGGATTTATTGTGTAGTGGTTTGTTTGGTTTTTTTTTAAATTTCGAGTGTTAGGCATTGCAATTATTACAATATTCACAATGTTGAAAAGCGAGGGTGTTTTCCAAAGTGCACCTTTGGTCCCTGCCTTTGAACAGGTTCAGCCTGCAGCACTGTTAGTGGGTTGTAAATTTTCACAGCTTATTGTCTGGCTCAATGTCTTTAGTTGCTTGGTTTTGTCATCTCTAAGGGTTTATCCCTTTCCCAGAGGAAGGGACCATAAGATGGCTTTCTTTGCTTGTGTGTTTTGATACCCACTGCTGTTGCTTGACTGAGCAAAGGAATGCAGAGGCAGCACAAAGCAGCATGGTGCTTTTACTACCTTTTTTTTTTTTTCTTTTAATACGTGAAAATGTTCCTTAAGAGAGGTTAAGTTTTCAGAAATCTCCTCTGAGGACTCTCACAGGTAAGGTCTTACATTAGAAGTGTCTTGGACAGTTTCCAAAACAAGGCCCAGTCCATTCAGTGCATCATAATATTAACAGAGACTAAACCTGCACATCATGACTTGTACTATCTAATGTGAAGTATTTCCACTTTTTTCTCTACTGAAATCCTATTTGCAGCCTGTACTTACCCTATTTCAATTATAAAAGTGTGGGGTTAGGTGTGGTGTTTTTTTGTTTTGTTTTGTTTTGTTTTTTTGGTTGGTTGTTTTGGGGTTTTTTTGGTGGTGTTTTTTGTTAGTTTTGGGTTTTTTTAAATACTTTGTGAATTTATCAGATTAAATTCTACTTTCTGTAAAATTGGGGGATCCAGTGCTTGACTCAAATGAGTCTAGCTCTGGCTTGTGACATCATTCACTGTTATACACAGAGATAATACAAAGTATAAACACTTCTGGAACTTTTAAATCGTAAGCTGATCTCTTTGGCTAACTGGATTGATGACTTTGGTTTTCTGAACATGTTCCAGTGTACCATCCTGTTTCTAATAGAGCTTCCTAGAGCTGAGTGCAGTGTCTCCAGTGTAGCTGCACCAAACCTACGCTGAAAGGCACTGCAGTCCTGTGAGACCTCACGTATTCAGCTCTGGAACTGAAGGAGTTGTGCTTCCTCCCGAGCCTGGTTCACAGAAACTTAGAAAATGGTAATGCAAGTGTTGGCAGATTTTTCATCTTCTTGAGTACAATATTCCGATACAGCAATCTCTGAACAGAATTAAAAAGAATCTGTTGGCAGTCTGCCTCTGTTACGTCCTCTTGCTTAGGACTGTGTTGTAGGTGAGAGAATTGCAGATAGCGGCTTGCTGGAAGCACTGCCTTTAAAGCATGTGCAAAGTAAACTTTTTCGTTTACTTGGAATGGGCCATATCCTGAAAACTATGAATTATTTCATAGAGAACTGTTACTTTAACTGTTTGACTCTATTTTTGGGTAGTGGAACTTTTAATCCATAATTCAGCATTTAACAGGAACTTGCCCGAGGGTTTTTACTGAGGTAAGAAAACCACTGACTTTATGCACAGCCCTCGGCCGCAGCTCGAAAGCAAACTACCTTTGTTGTCAGCTGTCTTCACAAACATCTCGATGTCAAGAGTTCACACTTATTTGTTGAACTGTTATGGAGGCCAGACATCTCGGATAGCTTGTGGTTAGTGAGTGCCATGAAGAGAACTTCTGCGTTGTTGAATGATGCGCAGTTGCATTTCACAGGCTATTTTTAGTGCGGGACATAATGGTTTGTTTTGTACGTCAGAAGAACGTTGTATGTGCACGTAGGATTTAAAAGTGTGGAATTAGCAGGGGAAATCAGTAACTGTCTTTGTGGACAGACAGAGGAGGACGTAACCATGGAATTTCCTTTTATGATCAAGATGCTTGGTAAAGCATGTCAGGTATCTGATACAAAGCAAGGTAAAATATCTTTCCTTTTAGTTAAAAAACAAAAAAAGAGAGAAACAAACTGCTTTTTGCCTGAATATTGGGTTGCTTATGTACGGGAGTTACTTTGCTCTAATTTTGGTCCCTTTTCTTTAAGGCTGAATGCCAGTTAGTAATTGCAGTCTTGCTTTGCAGGAGTCTAACAGAAATTATTCTGTCTTTGAGCAGACTATCTGAGAAACAGAACTGTGTTGTGACTCTGATTAGCATTGCATTTCTGACCAGATTTTTTTTTTCTAAGATATAAAACTAAGTGTAAATTTCAGAATGTTTCTATTTTTTTGATTACTTATTTTTGTCATTCACTTGTGATTAAGGTGAAGCTTAAATCTGTCCTCTTTCAGCACACTCTTGCTGCAGGTCCTTCCTATAAAATTCAAAATCAAGGATGGAAGGAATTTAGTTTGCATAACAGTTTGGGCATAATAAAGGATTATAGCAGCATGGGTTATGCTTTACTTTTATCTAATATGAGTAGAGGTTATGAAATTCGGGAAACAACCTCAGGTTTAACTTCTGATCCAAAAGCAATGTTGAGGTCTTCGTGTTTGCATTTCAGTGAATGACTCAGCTTTTTGAGTTTTTACTGTCAACTATAGCTGAACACTAAATGTATCTGCCCAGCTAAATAGATGCTGCTTACTTAAAAGCCTCACTTCTGCCCTGAGTATGTTGGGGTTATAACATGCAAGTCACCACATTTACTTCTTTAACAGCTTCAAGGGAAACAATGAAATTGGTATGTTTGTGGTGCATGAAAATTTATAAAGATTCTGTAAGAATATATAGGTAATTTAAAAGGCTGATAATTTAAAAGAAACTGTCTTCAGATTTTTGTGCCAATTATGCCATTAATTTAGTTTAAAAGAGTGTCCCGACATTTGCGTGTGTGTTGTATAATAGTTCCACTGTGTAAGAGAATAGCAATGTAGAGCTTCTGACCCAAGTTGTTCTCTCACTCTTAACAGCAGCTAGTCTTACAAAATGCTTTTCAGAGTCTAAATTACAATTTTTTTCCCCTCCCAAATTGTTGGTTTAGCATACCGCCTGATTTATTTAACCACTACACTGGTTTAGCAGCCCATATTCTCCTGCAGGGCAGGTCAACAGTGCCTCCCAAACTGGTGAGTGTGTAGTCATCTTAATTTGTGGAAGATGCAGGTGGAGTATTGAATCAGCAATACAAACACTGAGTGATTTCATTTTAAAAGCTGTCATTTGATTTGCTTTTTTTTATGTAGCCTACTATTGGCTGACAGTGCCAGTCCCTGAATCCTGAAAGACCTTATACTTTAACAGCAAGAGAAATCTAAATGAAAGAAAATGGAGCAGGGGATACTGAAGTAATTGTGTGCTTTGGCATATTTGCTGATAACACGGAATTTGATTCCGTTATCTGTCGTTCTCCCAAGGACTTGTGATACGATTTAATAAGGCTAAATCTTGCATATGTTTCTGTCTTCTCAGAACCAACAGCCAACATGTCCAGCAAAAGGGCGAAGACGAAGACCACCAAGAAGCGCCCTCAGCGCGCCACTTCCAATGTATTTGCCATGTTTGATCAGTCGCAGATTCA
>JAWWES010000081.1:102136771-102178384 GCA_035583135.1 Lophotriccus pileatus | reverse complement strand
TTAAATGGCACCGACCCGGAAGATGTAATCAGGAATGCTTTTGCTTGCTTTGATGAAGAAGCAACAGGTACGTGGGTGAAACTCAGCTGCTTGGCAGGGGTTGGTTTTTTTTTTATGTTGTTCATTTAGATTTCTAAATAGTATGCTGATTTTTGCACGTTTATAAATGAAGTAATCCTAGATGGCATATTCTACCAAGTAATGAGAATTTGGCTTATTACTGAGTGAGAGTAAAAGCTGTCTGGCTATTCTGTGTCAGTCAGTACTGTGGACTAGTAGTAATGTTCTTCTGTGAGGCTTTGAGGAAGAGTGTTTTAACTGGGCAGTGTGTATGTTCCTCAAAGTGCAAAACAAGATGTATTTGCTACAAGACGAGGAATTCAAATTGGTAATGTGTGATTTTCTATGGCATTGAAAAGGTAACAGTGTGAAATCTGTCATACCTCTGCAGTAGGTCTGACATGCATCTGGATTCTTCAGTGTTTAATATTTAAAGACAGGCTATACAAACTTCTTAAACTCTTTCGAACCCTCGTCTTGCTGAGTGTACTTTATGTACTGATGGCTTTATGTACTTTATGGCTCTGATAACAAATGTCATGTGCAATGCCCTCACCTGCAGTTGTTTGTTTTCAGTTTGCAGGAAGGGCTATAACTTTAAAGATAAAAAGCAGGTGGGGTCTAGAAGGTAGAAATGACAGATGGGACTGACTTGCGTAGCAAAATGAGGGGAAAGAGGAAAACACAGAGCTCAGTTTTACTATATCAGACTTTCAAGGTTGTGCCTGTAATCTTGAGGTTAGAGTTTATGCTTTTATTTATTTATTCATGGAGGCTGAGATTCCCGAGAAGTGTATAGTAACTGGGGATGAATCCTTGGGCAATTGTATGGAATTACAGAGTAGTAGCACTTTGATATATTGTTAACTTGTCTTAATAGTACGTTGAAATTTTGTAGCCTCTGTACTAGAGATGTCACTACATCTATAACTTTCCTCACAACTGTCCACCACAATATTTTAAGTTAGCCTGTGGATATATGCTCTGAACCTTTCAAAGGATATTATTCTGTTTCAAACATCTATTTTCAGTCTGTGTATTTTAGCACCTTTTGCCTTTTCAAAGAGCATCCCCTTCCTGCTGAGGGATAGGTAAACAGGCTTTCTGTTGGTAAGGCCTTTTCAAATGTTAATCGACTTCCTCCTTCTAAAGGGAAATCTCTTTACCATCTCCTAGAGAAGGAAGTTTTGTTAGTGGGTTAATTATTTTCTCTCCACAGGTAGTCTGACTCACTGTGCTACAGCGGGTTTTTTGTGTGTGCACCAAAACAAGAGCCTATGAATAATGATATAAAGAAAATGGTTGTGCTACCAGTTCTTTTGAACAGGAACCTTCTATGTCTATGTAAACAATAAGTTACTAGCTCGGGCACCCTTGTACTGATAAGATTGATTTTATTATCTTTCAACTCTGTGTGGTAAATGTTTTAGTCTAGTCCTATGATGATTCGAGGATAATGGTTCCACAGTCTGTTTTATGTCTTATGCCATCCTCAAATTTTAGCCAGGAAACATATGAGATAGTTATTCTGTTTTATTGATTTTTGCTTCATAATAGTCAAAATGCACTCTTCAAAATAATGTGTGATGTATTTGTAGAACCCATGTCATGTTTACCCTTTATTCATTTTATTCTCAGATTGGCTTCTGATCAGTTTATTCCTTTTAAAAATGTACAAAAGCCTTTCCAGCTATATCAACCTTTTTTCTTTTCTTTTTTTCTTCATTTCATGGTGTCCAGATGTGTGTTTGTTATGGGACTGATTTTCTAGCTCAACATCAGTGTAGGTCTTTTGAAAGAGAGTAATACAAATCAGATCCTACTGATGAGGATAAGGTAGTTGTACTTGTTGCGTTTTACTTATGTTTCCTACAGTGCCAATCTAGTTGGGTATGTTGCTTCAGCATTACTATTGTGTGTAGTACTATGGAATTGGTATAAAAATTGTATCAGTTTGCATTTGGAATGGTTTTTGTCTGCTCTTTGATCCTGAGCTGTCATCTGTTTTGTGCTGCCTGCAACAGGCTGAATCTGAAGTTTTCCTTCATTGATCTGTTACTCCCCATCTATGCCAAAGCTGTGTGGGATGGAGAGTGGGAGTCCCATTTGCTTTACAATTTGTTGCTGCTAAAACTTGTAGTGTATTCCTAGTCTGGCAGCCCAGTTCAGTGTTTAAACACCTAGCTATTCAGACAGGAGCAATTAAGTCCTTGAGGCTAAACTTGCAGCACCAAAGGCCTTGCATTCTTTGAATACTAATCCTCATGTCATCTCTCATCACCACTTGGTCTCTGTGGGATTGCTGAAATAGTCTAATCTGTTTAGCTGCTTTTTCCTTTTCTTTACACAAAGAACTCCAGTATTTGGCCTGATTAAGATGGGCCCAGCTAACCGAACATTCTCCCTGTTTTTGAAGTAGAAGATTGCTGCTAGCTTTCTTGATTTGCAGTCAGTATCCAAGGGCTGGTCTACACTGGAATACGATACTGTTTTCATTAGCATATGTTGAAACATGTTTTTGTTTCCCTTCCCTGCAGCACCACTGTGCTAATTTGTCATGCTCATTGACTGCTTTTTGGTCCCCTGATTCCCTGTTTGGTTTTGTCTCTCTAATGAACTCTGTTTGCTTAAGTTATTCAACTCTCTTTCCAAAGCAGAACTTTTTTATCACATTCTAATTGAATATACATCAGTTGATGTGGGTGTCTACGTATGATTTCCAGCTGTTCCACAGAGTTTATGTGTCTTCTTTTTGGAACATACTTCTGCCTCCTCTGTTCTGTTATTGATATGTCTCCAAATACAGTTCAATAACCAATTTCTTTCTCAAATGAAGAAACTATTGTGCTTTTAAAGACATGGCTGGTCTTATTTCAGCATTTAGCAGTTGTTGCCTTCTACCATCTACCATTTGTTATGCGCATTCCTTTTTTCATCTCTAAATTTTCCTGGAATCGTTTGGCAACTGGTGGTTCTGCCTACCTCTTGAAATGGTATTAGCAGAAGATACCTAGAAACATTTTTATATCTTTGTAAATTTCCTCAAAAATCTTATGTTAATATTTTAGCATAAAATAAATAATGTATCCTACCTTTTTTTTTTAATTTTTTTTTTAACTGGCTTCTCCACCTTTACCTCTCCACGGTAAACATACTTCCTCCCTCCTGAGCTAACTTGCTTAGTCCTGTCTTAAAGTCTTTCTGTTACAAACTCCCTGGAGGCTTGCCAGGAGTTCACTGTATCCACGTAAACTGCCTGCAGCAACACTGTTGTGCATCAGCAAAGAGCTAAATGGTGGTTATTTAGTCCCAAGAGGAAACTAGTTTATAGAGGATGTGCAAATATATCTAATTAAGTCAAGAAAAATATAATTCATTTAAGAGAACTGCTTGTGTAATGAAGACTAGCAGTGACAGGAACTTGTTTTTCCACTTTGAGCCGTTGAAGATCAGGAAATGGAAATAGGTGTTATTATATCACAGCAGGTCAGGCCCTGTTTTTAAAAATCTGTATGAAATGCGTTAAACTTCCCTCCCTGTCCCTTTGCAGCCAAGGAATTTCTTTAGAATGCAATTAAGAAAGCATTTCGGGCTCTTGGTGAAAATGCCTATGCTGTGTTAGTTAATTGCATGTCTGTTCTGCTGCTTTTGGAGACCCAGCTAAGAAACCTGGCTTCCCTTTCGTGTCTCCTGTGTGTGTCTCATTCCAGGGTTCATCCAGGAAGACTACCTGCGGGAGCTGCTGACGACCATGGGAGACAGGTTCACGGACGAAGAGGTGGACGAGCTGTACAGAGAGGCACCCATTGACAAAAAGGGGAATTTCAACTACATCGAGTTCACACGCATCCTGAAACATGGAGCAAAAGACAAGGATGACTGAGCAAATCCATGGATACCTGCAGATAGCTGCTTCTTTTCCCCTATTAATTTTATTTCTCAGGATCTGTTTTATTCTTTTTTTTTTTTTTTCATGTTGGGACCTTTTGCATACATTTTTAGCATTCCAGCTTTTTCCTCTGTGGCTCAGGCACACCTGCACCTGTGTAATAAGACTGGAAATGGGCAGGGAGAGAGGATGGCTTACAGTGATAGAGGTCGAGGGGCAAAGATCGGGGGTGTGGAGGCCCAGGTAAAATGTCGGTGGTACTCATCCTAGCTGGATTAATTTTACATTTTTAATGGTAACTTTTCAAATAAACCACTGTTCTATTAAGTGCATCATTAAAATGTTCATGCTAGAAGTGGACTGTTTATCTAATGATGTATGTAAATACTTTTGCAACTGTATGCAGTTGTGTTGTTTCCTACTTTTGCCTTAAAAATGATGCATAAGTCACTTAAGCAAACTGATGTTTGTACTTCAGCGACTGAGTACTTCGCCTGCTACTGTGAGCACACACAATGAAGAAGAAATTCCCATCCTTCAAATTTTAGTGTGTTGTAGATTAGTCATTCTGGCCAAGACTTGCACATTAAACATTTTAAATCTTATGATGCAGTTCAGCGTCTATTTTACCATCTCAGTGCCTCCATTTTTCGACACTGAGTACTATATTAATGCCTCTTCTAAAAAAATGAGAGATGCTTCTTACCAGATCTGGGGGGCTGCTAATATTGCATTAATTACATTTCCTTACAACCATTTATTATTTTCTTTCTTTTATCTTCCTATCTTTTTTTTTCAAAGCACAGTGAGAACAGGGCTGGATGAAGAGGGAAGGTGTGCTGTATCTATGCTTTTTGTTTTCTGTCTGAAAATGTTTGGTTTCCAAATGAAACAATATACACCATATTTTTAAGAGTGCTGAGAGTGGTGCTTTGGGTGTGTGAGATGGAGGCATTCCTTTTTGTTCCATTTCTCAAAATTGTATCCTCTAGTTCTTGTGGTATGGATGGCAAAGCAGATCTGCTACAGTATTCTGAAGCAACTTTGCCATAATCTGAATGCTTGTGGTTCTGAGTTCTTTTCATTTTGAGAGAAGCGGTGATCAGAGCCACTTCTAACACTTCTAGGAACTACACTGTTAATCCCTTCAGAATTTACATTACAAAATTGAGACATTTGACTGAGAAGTTTCGCTGTTTCTTGGGAAGCTGCTATTGTGAACTTAACTTTGAATAAATGCCATTAGAGGACAGTGATTAAAGCTCTGAAGTTCCTGCTCCACCTCAGACCCAGGGAGCTTTGCAAAGGAGTGGAAGCTGTGCACAAAAGGATGACAGTAGGCCTGTAAGAAGAGTATGGAAGTCGCTGAAAACCAGACAGGAGGAAAAGGTTCAAAACGGAATCAGAAGAGGACCTCCAGATGCTTCATAAATGTTTTCCCTCAGTTGCTGCATTTTTACAGAAAAAATATCTACGTTGAGAGTGGGCAGAAATTAAAAGCTCGAACAAGAACTGTTGTAAACTATGAGTGAAACCAACTTCGGTGCGTCCGAAGGAGGCGAAAGCCCTCCCACCGCCGGCTTGGGGCGAGCCCCCCTCCGGCGTGTCCGCTGCGGGCTGTTCCCGGGGGGAGCGGGAGGGAGCCCGAGGCCATACCCGGAGCCATCAGCAGGTGGCAGCACAGCTCCTGGCACTGACGCAGCTGGGGCCGAGCGGCTCTCAACGCGAATTTTTGCCCATTTTTTTGTTTGTTTGTTTGTTCGGGGTGTTTTTTTAAGTCCCGAAGAACTCGTTTGGTGTAGCGAACGCAGGGGGGAAATGTGCTCCGTTCCCACAGAAGCCGCCCCCCCATCTCCTGCCTCAACAGGGGCTAATGCTGTCGGGATTTTTCACACTGCAGCTTTTGCGCGCGGTGAATTTTTGGCTCTTTAATCAGATTCGTTTGTTGGAGAAAAGAGTAAAACGAGGCCTCTGCAAGCCGTCTTTACAGGCCTACATGTACAAACACACATGTGGTGTATGTTTGGAAAAGATTGGGTTTCAAAAGGACTTGTGCCCTTCCTTGTAACTCAAACCGGAGACACTGCTCGTGCATTTCATTCCTCGGTATCCCAGTGAGCGCTCTTCTTGTTTTGTTAAGATTAGCTTTGAAGAAACTACCCTAAATTCAAATTTACGTGTTTGCATAACTTTGTTTACATATGAAGGTCTAAAACCTGTGATATAAGCTAAACTGCTGAGGCTCAGAGTGAGGCAGCTGGTATTTACCTACAGCAATAAATGCCAATTGTTAAACTCCAGTGCTTGCTTATGGGTGAGAGTTGTGTTGCTGTACAGCAACACCTATATGACACTTGTCTTGTGGTGATATACTATAGTTCACTAATGCTGTTGTTCTTAGCCTTGCCCTTGGGAGAATCTTTGTTTTACTCTCAGGTTTAGTGGCATGTAATGCTCCATAAAAACATGTCAGAAAGAATGATAAAAACGGACTTTTGGTGGGTAATTCAGCAGCCTGGGGTTTCTCTTGTGAAGAAATTTTAAACCTCTGCTCAGCTCTGATGCAGAGGGTGCCTTAGAGTCTGTCTATCTGGAACCAGTAACACTGGTTTTGTAGACTAATTGCAGTTCTTAGTCGTGGCAAAATCAGTCTCAGTAAGAGCCACACAGAATTTTCAAGTGTTCTCACTGAAGTGGATCAGCAGAACTTGAAGGCATTTGTCATGGGACGTCTTTCTCCTTTTATTTTTATTATTAATTCAGTTGTTTTGTAGCTAGGTCACTTCAGTGGAGGGTGAGAACAATGTGGCCTTGAATCCCCTAAGCTAGAAGAGAGAATTAAAAGTAGGTCTGCAACATTCAGGCTGAATGTTAAACCACTGAACAATTGAATAAGGGAGGGTGGAACCATTACAAGCAGCTGTGTTTCTTACTGAGTCTTTGTTTATTTCCTTTTTTTTTTTTTTTTTTTTCCCTGGCAAATGAAGGAGCTTAGGCAGTGATCCCAGCAGAAGGAATAAAAGAGATCAATTCTACCTGAAGACTCTTTCCTGCTCTTCAAGGTGAAGCTCCCAAAAGCTATGACTCACATATGGGGTTGGGATGCTTGTTTCCTGTCGTTGCAGAGGGAACAGAGCTGAACTCTCAATGAGTTTTAGCTTATAAACTGTTTCCTCTCCATGACTGCTTGTGAGAAGCAGTGCCTCACCAGGGAACTGTCTCACACATCCTGTATCTGGCTTAACACCCCCCACGCAAACTCCCGTCAGTGTAGGTAATAACTTATAAAGGTTCTCACAGCCTTTACACTGATTGAGTGTCGTGTGCTGTAAGCTGCTGTGGCTCAGCACCTGATTATCCTTCAGCAACTCAGCTATCTCTGTACCAGGGCAGTCATTTTCTGAGCTGTGCTGCCCCTACTTGTGTATTACACCCTTAACTCCGGTAGAAAGGGCAGTGGTGACTCCTTACTTCCTCTTCAGTATTTCTTGTTGATGAGATTCAGCAGATCCTTACTCAATACGCTTGTTTTAATAGTTACTAATTTTAGAGCCTAACTCCCCCGGATGGGGAGAGAGCAGCATCTGTCAGTCTGGCAGGCACGCCTCACTGCGAATAGTACCAATGATGTCAAGCATTCTTCTCTGCCACCCAGATACCAAGTAGCAGCTATTTAATACAGCAACATCCAAATGTCAAAGAGAACGGTGCTTGGTCTAAAAACTGCGGGAGTCTGAAGAGAATTCCTGTCACCAGGGTGGTAGTGTCTAAATCCTAGGCACTTGGAATGACCTTTGCAGACGGTTTCCTAGCGGCAGGCATGGCTCATACTGCGATTCAAATAACCTTAGCTAACTGCTGACTCATCTGTAGTTCCACTCGGTGCATCCCACTGCTTAAGTATAAAACTTGTCTCAGTAGCGCTCATTAGCTGTGAAAGGCAAACCTAACTAGAGTTCCTATGTAATCATCATGAGATCAGAAGTGTCATGCAAACTGAGTATTTAAAAATATAAAAAAGCGTTCACACTGCTTCAATAGGGATGCATACCAGTCCCAGCAGGCTTCTTTCAGTGAGTAGGTAAGACTTGCAAATTCAAGATACTTGCAGCTGGAAACTTCCTTTTCAAATAACTGCAGGTCACTGTGACATTGGAAATGGTTGCAAAAAGCTACAGTGAGACCACGCGGCACCACCCCTCCCGCCCCCTCCTCCACGCCCCACCGACACATACACAATATTTCCTGGGAAATCTGCTCAGCGCCATGCCCCACAGCCCTAGCAAGCTTCAAAGATACGGAGCTGGAGTTAGTTAAAAGGAGAGTTGACAAGTTTCGTGTCAGCAAGATAAGCTCCTGAACTTTGTGATACATTTTTGGAAGAGAATTAAATGGAAGAAAATTGCTTGTAGCTAGTGCTTGCCTGTTTCGTTATTTTACTGATTCAGGGGATAAGGTATTGTATCTTTATTAGAAACTGAGATATATGTTGTGCAAAACACAAGTTATAACACTAATATTGCTATTCTGTTAGCAAAGACAGGAACTTGGCCATGAATCTTTGTCTGCCCTCCTTATATGCTAATTTAAAATAGTAATAAATTAATAAATTAATATTGCTATTAATTTAATATTAATTTAATATTAATTTAATATTAATAGCAATGCAATTTTTCATTGTCACAAGACAACATTTCTTTCAGACTTTGACTTTTTTTGTAATTAATTGAACGTGACCTTGTAAAAACTAGCAGTAACTAGTTTCTCCACTGTAACAAGTCTAGGTATGCAAACCGTTGTTTCTTGGTGCTTTTCAGCACATTCACCTATTCCACAGCCTCTGCCCAGGTAAGACAGAGAACAGCAACACTGTTACAACTGTATTTGGGGATGTCCTACTAATTGCAGACCTAAGAGGAGGGAGGAGTCATCCAACTTGTATAAAAGGATGAGTAAAGAATACACGGCAAAAATGCAGAACTCTGTCTCACTCGCTGGAAGATGACTAGGGGCTACCTGAACCCCCAAAGAAGAGGATAAACTGTTGCCATGAAGTGCAAGTTACAACTATGGAATAAGCACAAACCCCACCTGATAACAGCTAATGCTGAATTTGGAAGCAAGTGGCAATGTGGATGAGATAGCAATCAGAAGACTGTGATGAGGCTTGTAGGAAGTATTCTGTTCCTGCTGTAAAACATGCAGCCTGCTGCCCCTGAAATTTTCCGCCCCAAGCTCTGGACACAGATTTGGGTATCTGAGTAGCCATCTAAACTAATGAAGATTAAAATACCAGAAAGATAAGATAGGGGATGAGGCACTCAAGTATTTCCTGATGCAGCTGAGCAGAGATATGACTCTCTAGTTGAGATTGCAGTAGTGAACCCTCTCCAGAGGCTGGACACCAATGCCTGGTCAGCAGTTTATGTGGCCCTATACTTTGGCAGATGACAGCAGCTTTTTCGGGGTTCTGCTTCTTATCTGACGTTTGACTCTCTCTCTCCTCCCTTCCCATCCTTTATGCAAGCACTTAAATGCCTTCCACATGTCAGGGGCCTGCATCTACCCTTTCTGTTACAAGCCTTATCTACACATGCTGAAGGGTTAAGACCTTCAAGAAAGAAAGACATTCCCTTCCCTACTTTGTGTACCACACCTTGAGCCTCACTTTGAGATAAGATCCAAAGCAACTAATAAGTTGTAAGGCAGGCTTTGCAAATTTTGATGAGCAAAGATTCAAGCACCTCCAGGATTAAAGAGTATTTCAGTGGCAGTTTTGAAAATGCTGGCAAGTATCTAATTGGGACAGCAGTACCTCAGACATTTCTGGGTGAAAGTGCAGATCAGATTCTTGTGCACACCTCTGGATGCACAACACGTGACAGACCTGTCATCTGAGGGCAGTGGGTGAGTGTGCTAGGAGAACAGGAGACTCTTTCGGCTGATGCTCTTACTAGTGATACTTGGGAGATCTTATCCTATGCCAGATTTTCAGGGCTCGTAATTATGCCTCTTCCACTGTTTGTTTTAAGAATTGCTATGAAAGAGTAAGTATCAAACAAAGGGGTTCCGGCTGCCTATTTTCCCATGGCTTTCCCCACTCGAAGGCTACTTTACACCTGTGTGATTGACTGGATTATTCTTATCCAGGACAGATTTAGTGCTCACACACACCCTTTGCAGGAATGTTTTTGTTACCTACTGGTGGTTTTTTAAGTGACTATAAAGGCAAGGAAAGCATTTGGGAGATGCTGTTATATGAATGGGTTAGGGTGTGTTTATTTTGGTTATTTCTTCTCCTTCCAATCCCTCCATGCCTTCCTTAAGACTATTCACAGGCTGTGCTTCTACAGGCAAACTGTACTGAATTCAGCGAGGCTCACCTAAAAAGGCCATTTCAGCAACATTATTCAAGTTTCCAATATTTACTTTTACATACCAATACATAATTCTGGCTCATTCCTTGACTATGCTGTTGTTAGCTTTGGGGTGTGGGGTTCTTTTTTTTTTAAGGTACAATTTGCTCGAGTTTCAGCCTCTAATCACTATTACATTAATGACTTATCTATACAGTTTGCCCCATTTTCTCTCTGTGGCATTTGAAATTTTCATTTGGTGTATTTCCTTGCATTTCTCTGCTATATGCTGCTGCTGTCAGTCATCTGTGACATCTGGCCATGTTCTCACATGGTCCACAAAAGTTCATTTCAAGAATTTGTTTCCAAAAGCCAAGGAAAAAAGCACTGTATAAAATCTGTTCAGAACATAAGTCGGTTGGGGACAAGGAGTTTTATCCCTGGAAACAAAAGCAATGTGGCAAATGAAGGTATTTGTAATATGGGTTTCTTTTAATGAATCTTAGCCACTTAGTTAACTGAACACATTAAGTTGGTCTTTTCCTAAAGTAAGTAATTAACTTTCAACACAGAAAATTAAATTGCTTAAGATTATTACACAGCTATCTGAACAATACTTCTAGTGTCTTGTTGCTTTTTTGCCTCTGGCATTTTGTATGTAATCATCCAAACACTATGAGACATATTGATTAAATAATTTTGGCCCCTTTGCACAGTATTTTATGTATTGCACACTTATTTTATGTAATCTTATGCAATATGTTATTACTGTAGCCAAGTACTGAGTAAGAACAGAGTTAAGAGAAAAACTTTGGGCAATGTCAGTCTGTCCTGTCATCCATAGCCAGAAGTAGTTTAGACTCCTAAAATAAGCTATATCTTATATACATAGGAAAAAGACTGACTCCTGAGTTGACTTAAGTAGATATTTTGATATTAGCCCGAGCATATTTCCTCTTACTACAAAACCTGTCTGAAGAGCAACTTCTGTGCCAGGGCTCCCAGGGCTCCAGAGAGGTGAGCAGGTCTCTGTCCGTGTTTGTATGATGTCTAGCAAAATGGGGACTGGGGAGTGCATATGAAAATATAATTTCATAAGGCATTTCCATAATAAAAATAATGAGCACTTTTTCAGTAGATGTGACAAAAGCTATGTTTAAACAGCTTCCACTGGGCCCTCTCTAATTCATAGGAACAACAGTTTCACCACTGGCTTTGTCTAGTCTGGTTTAGCAGCTTTCTGCTAGCAATGTTGTAGATAACAAGTGGCAACCAAAACTTCTCAAGGCTGCTTTATCCTTTCTTGTCCCCCAGTCTAATGACAAAAGAAGACAATTGGACCTTGTTCGCTAACTACATGTTGTGCTTTATCTTGCACTTTGGCTTATGTTGTTGTCATCACGTTGCTACTCATCATTTTGTGACACAGTCTGCACAGCTCCCCCACTGCAACATGGGCATGGTATCACAAAAGAGCAAACACAAGCGTTGGCACGTGTTGACAACTGTTGTTTAGAGGAAAGTTGTTCCTTTTGCCAGCCAGTGAAACATCAGAACTCCAGGACACTAAATACATGCTATTATCCATCATCTGGGCACCATATGGTGTGCGTGCTCTGACTGTAGCTGAGCCACAGCCCTCCAAGTGGTCAGCTGAGAGACCTAGCTTCAGCCTCAGTAGCTATCTGCTTTAGCAGCAGTAAGGATTCCACACTGGTATGCTGTTAAGAGAATTAGGAAAAGCCTCTCATAAAGTAACAGAAGGATTCTGTTCCCTTGTAGAAGTGTTGAAGTTTCTGCTGACTCTTCCAGGCATGGATGAATAAGTAACCTAGCTGTTTAACATCACTTGTTCTGCAAAGCCTACAGGTATCTCTGGGGTATCTGCAGCTCTGATGCCACCTCTGAGAACTGATCTTGTACTTGGGTGACCAAAACTGTGGCTTAAATGACCTCATCTCATCTCATCTCATCTCATCTCATCTCATCTCATCTCATCTCATCTCATCTCATCTCAATTTCATCTCATGCAGCTTTTATCATGTCTTGCAAAAGAAGTCCACTCTACATTGGAGTCTTGCTTTGGCACCATGCTTGAATGGACAGAACTGACTCGTGCATAGCTGGAGGTGATTGTGTCAACAGGTTGAGTCCTTTCATGGAGGGAAAGAGGAAATGAGGTCTGAATTCCTAGAGTAGCACAAGTTAGTGAGCTACTCAGAGCCCTCAGAGAAGTTCCCAAAGAGCCTCACACTTAACCCAGGTAATTATAGCTGCATGTGGCTATAAGCATGAATCATGTAGGTGAAAGTAGTGCCAAAGACACAGCAAGACTGGTTTTATAAGCCTAGGTACTCAGCTCAACTATTAGTCCACTATTTTATTTACCTTACTGCCAAGACATCCTCAATCCTTGCACTAAGAGATAGACAGAGTACAGCATGCTATTGCCATTTAAAGCACCCAGGACTGGGACAAGATGTATTGGCCAAACCCTAGACTACATCCATGCAAGTAAATCCAGTATGCATACATGTTTGACAGGGAAATTTTGGCTCTGTGCCTGCAACTCACTTTTTAACAAGTGAAGATCTGTTTCCATCCTAAAGGGCTTGAAAAGAACTTCTGTTTTTGAGAACATGAGATAACTACAGTAACAAATGACTTCATCATCTACCAATAGTGTCTAGCAAGCATGTCACACAGGTTTTGCAAAGGAACTTAAAACTTTCAGATTTCATAATAAACTTAAGCTTCAAACTCTTTAGAGAGTGAACTGTACTTTTCTTGTCCTAACTGCTTACATGCTTGGTTGTCTGGAGTGATATTTTAATTTACTTTTTTTTTAACAGAAGACTCATATCTAATGTTCTAGGCTAAGCTGAACGGCTTCATTGTTATTTCCAGCCTAAAGCCACATTTGTTTTACAACATGATGATGTCTTTGGGCCTAACTTGTGTCCTGCTCCTTCACAGCCTGAGTCCAGTAATATGGTTAATATGTGTAGCATGAAGTTAAGCACAAGCTCAGTGGCATCTCACACAACATCATGACTGATGAGACTCATGCCTTTTGGACCTCAGCTTAGTATCTAGAGCTTACATATGGCAAGTAGAGACCTGGGTGCAATTTCCTTTTGAACCTGAGAAGGCTCAAGCATCTTAAAGCAGAAGCTGTCCTACAATGAGATCTTTTTCTACTCTTCCAGTTGAAGCTGGACTTTTAAAGGATTGTCAGATTCACAGGAGGACAATGGAAGACACAAAGAGCCAGCCTATGTGCCAGCTCTGTAATTCAGAAGTTTCTGAAGCACTTGGGCTCCTTCAGTGTGGGGCCCAAATCAGTTTGTCTGTTTTATTCAAAGCAAAAAATTCCTAATAAGAAGCCAGTCCTGCATTCTCTCCTGGCAAGTGTCCTTATTGAACTATAAAAGTGGGTTCAGAATTATAGTATTTTTTCCATTTTCTTTTCCACTTTATACATACTCTTATTATTGGCACTTCTTTTTGTCCAGTTAAGAGAGTTCCCTTCCTAGTATGATGGTTGACACCAGTCAACCATACTTTTATAACCACTTTTTTTATAATCATTTTTATATTTATATTTTACCACTATTTTTATATCCACCTTTAGTCTGATCTTGTGTGTCCCCACCTGGAGTGCTGCATCCAGCTCTGGGGTCCTCAGCACAGGAAAGACACGGACATGTTGGAGCAGGTCCAGAGAAGGACCATGAAGATGATCAGAGGGCTGGAACACCTCCTGTGAAGACAGGCTGAGAGAGCTGGGGTTGTTCAGCTAGGAGAAGAGAATGCTCTGGGGAAACCTCATTGCAGTTTTCCAGTACCTAAAGGTGGCCCACAGGAAAGCCAGAGAGGGACTTTATAGGACAAGAGGGAATAGCTTTAAACTGAAAGAGAGTAGTTTAGATGAGAGATTAGGAGGAAATTCTTTACTGTGAGGTGATGATACACTGGAACAGGTTGCAAGAAGTCTCATCCCTGAAAGTGTTCAGGACCGGCAGCCTGGTCTAGTGGCAGGTGTGTCTGCCCATGGAAGTCTTGTGTCTCTCAGAACAGCCACAACCCAAGCATACCAATACACAGCACTTCATGCCTCTAAGTAATGCAGCTTTTTCATTCATGGGTTTTCCCTGCCCTCAACTCCCCAGCCAGAGTGTCTTTCTGGTACAAGGTTAATTTGAGAGAGGGACACTTTCAACACACTCCCATTGTATCAATTTACCATAATGGAGAATGATAGGATAACGGCCAAGCCCTGTAGGGAAGGGAGTGTACAGGTGCCTGCATGGGTGAAGTCATGCATTCACCCTGTTCTATTTTTTCCAGGTGTGGTGCTTAGGACTTGTAACATTGCAGTAGGTTGTGTAGCTTCTCTGTCAATGTTTTTACAGTGTACTGTGGGAGAATTCATCTGTCCTACCCCAGATCCTGGCAGAAGTAGCATGGGTATAGCGAGTCATGAAAGTGAACTGGCTCTGGCTCCACATTCGTGGTTCTATTGGTAGCAAGGCGTTGACCCTGTGGTATTGAGCCTATTTCGCACTCCAGATAGGTCCACCCTCAGCTGTCTGACCCAGGCAGCCCTTTGCATATCTGCTGCATCCCAACACATCCTGCTCTTGGCTTTGGTGCTATGCAAGTCAGCACATTCCTCTTCCCTTCTGCACAAGCCTGCCTCTTAGCTTTCTACGACAATTCTGGTGATATCAGTCCATGCCATGCTCCACTCCTTTCCAATTCCAGTTTCTATCTAAGCTCCTGTGAATCCACAGAGTGGCACAAGACAATCTGTTTGCAGCTCCTGATCTAGTCCAAGCAGTCAGAATATACCCAGCTGAAATACTTGGTGGTACAAGCTGACATAGAATCGTGGAATTTTTAAGGTTGGAAGAGAACGTCTGAGACCATCGACTCCAACCATTAACCCAGCACTACCATATCCATCAATAAACCATGTCCCAAAGTGCCAAACTCACACATTTTTTGAATACTTCCAGGGATGGTGATTCTACCAGCCTATTGCAATGCCTGACCACCTTTCCAGTGAAGAATCTTTTCCTAATATCCAATTTAACGTGCCCTGGTGTAACATAAGGCTATGTCCTCTTGTCCTATCTTGTTACCTGGGAGAAAAGGCCAACCCCACCTCACTACAACCTACTTTCAGATAGTTGTAGAGAGCAGTAAGGTCTCCCCTGGAGCCTCCTTTTCATGACTGCAGAGGAGAAAGAATTAGGATCAAACATCACAGTCTGATACAACATTTTTGGGCTTCCATGGAAAAGAATTTAGGGTATTAAAAGGGAATAACTATGGGTTAAGGGAAGCAGGAAAGATGTCAGTAAAACTAGTACATAAGCAACGATTAGTACACAAGGCAGCACCAAGTTCAAGAACACACAAAAAATATCAAGTCAAAGGAAAGCACTGCTAATAGTGTGTCATGGTTTAGGAATGTAGTAGTAGGTACTCCTACTAAAACCATGGGCTGCTTCCCCTCCCCCCACCCCCGTCACCTGGAGGCACAAAAGAACAATTTGACATAAGAACAATTTACTGGAAACAGCAATGAGAAAAGAAAACAAGCAGTAACAGCAACAATATTAATAAAAAAAGGTATAAGAAAAGAAATTATTCATATGGGGAAAAAAAAAATCCCTCATAACATACAATAATGGATGGCTCCTTCTGCCACGTTTTCTCAACAGAAGGAACCCCTTCTCCCAGAAGAGAGTCTCTCTGCCCTGTAGCAGGGGCAGTGAGAAGAGGTGGTATAGAATAGACCCCTCTGTCCTAGCTCTGCCCCTTCCCAGCTACTGCAAAAAGTTAACCCTGTTTTGTATGGAACCAGCACACACTGTTATTAATTATCTACTGTGAAATACTAATAAAGGTTAAACCTAGTATTTGGTGAAGATCCTAAAAAGATGAAAAAAAGATGCTTTCATGATTTACTTGCTGAAAAGGGAGCTTTTGAGATTCAACAGGAAGCTGTTGAACTGTCAACATGAAAGGAGCGGTTGATCAGAGGAAAGTGCAGAGGGGTTCCAGCTACAGAGCAAGCTCACGAATTCTGTGCAATGGCATTAATAGTGACTATGGAGAGCCCAGACCAAATGCTACAGAGGGGTTTCTTAACTGATGTGAAGGCATAAGTGTCTACTGATACGAGTCAGAAGAAGTCAAACTAGTAATAGTAGTGGAAGTTGGTGGGAGGGTTTTGAAGGAAGGAGAGAATTTAATACAAAGATCAAAATACTTTGCATGTGGCTCAGGAAAAAGGCCAAATGGGAAAGACAAGCTGAGTAGAGAGATAAAAGTTACCAGTATTAAAAAGAGAATCGGGATTATTAATGTCTTCTGATAGCAGTGAATGACAGAAATTAGTGTGCTACTGAGAGCAGTGGAGAGTAGTGTGGCATTAGTGCATCTGACAGATGAGGAAAGCTATTATCTTCATATTTTCTACTTGAAAATCTGAAGTTACTTTATGCTGTGATACCTTGAGGCGTTGAGAAGGTCTTGAAAGGAGATACCAATAGGCCAAGTATAACTGTTCATGTTTATAATGGCTATAATGGTTAGTGAGGGATTGAACAAGATGGTGAAACCTGGCTGAAACAGAAACAGTATGTTCAGAAAAGCACTGGCTGGCCATTTTCTGAGTGGTGAGATGATAGAAAAACATAAAGAACAAAGGAGCATCAGGTAGGTAAGACCGAGAGCAGTTTTGGGAGACAAGCAAGATTGATCATTTCCAGCAAGGGCAAGAACAGAACTGACTGTATTGGAGTGCTATCAGACTGAGACACAAGAAAGCACAAAGGAAAATTCAGATCAAACCACATGTCAGTTCTGCTGATCTGCTTCATTGAGAAGTTTACTTAATATTTCAAGTGGAAATCAAGAGTTTGCATTTATTGCAGTCCTCTGTGGTCAGCTTTAGCAATATAACCCCAGAACTCTGACAGCCATTTCAAAGAAACAAGAAGTAACTTCCTGGAAACCAGAAGTTTTGCTATCCATGTGGCTGGTACAATCCATTCAGATGCATATACAACTGACATGCACAAAAAATAAACTAACAACATCAAGTTAAAATTTTATTGTCTTCTGTGCCCCTCTGCTTTTTCTACCTAAAAAATAGGTGTACACGTCAAGACTCTTCTTTTCCGTCTAATGAGCAGTGTCCTTGTGTGCTGCCTGCAGAACATAGGATGGAGGCTAGGAGAGCTAAAGGCAGAGATGTGTGGGGAAGGAGGGAATTATCAACAGAAAGGTGCTAGCAAAAGAAGAGAGAGAGGGATGGACGGAAATGCTCATGGATCTCACAGTTTGGCACTGCAAGAGGCAACAGCCATGATCAGCAGTGCTGCACAGGGCACAGATCCAGGGGAGGGACCGGGCACACACAGTACATGGGCTGTGGCCAGGGCAGGTGGGTTTGGAACCACCCACAAACTCCTGCAACTGGTGAGACAAGGTGACAGACTTACCTGGCAGGGATGACACTGCCCTTTTTCTAATTTTTTTCTCACTTTGCCTCTTGAACTTTTTGAAGCAGTGTGTCATCCTTACTCATGCAGATTCATTCTTATTGTGGAAGTGACTCTACAGATTTCAATTCAGATGTTAACTGCATGGACAAATGTGTCACACAGAGCAGTTAAAGGAGAAATTGTGACCTAAAAGAGGTGGGATAAATATTTTGTACACCAAATACAGAAACCTCTGTATAGGTTTTATTGAGAAAGGCTGTGTGGCAACATCGTGATATGATCAAGACCGGGACTTCGGGCTGGTTAGCACTTTGTTGTTATCCTGCTTGGGCTTTCAGAGGCAGAGAGACCTAACACAGTGGGGCTTCAACAGAATTCCTCCTCCTTCCTTAGTGGCTGAGCCCCCCATGGGCTCTGCTGGCTCCTCGCTCCCTTTCACACTCCAAATAAGAATAGGATTCATCCTGAGAGAAAATTAGTTATGTAGGCTGCTATTGTTGCCCTTCAGAGAAACAACCTAAAAAGCCTCATAGAAGCTGAAATTAAAACTGAGGAGTTTCTGGCTCAGAGCCCTCTGGAGGTCATAGCACTCTTTCTGATTAGAAAGAAAAACATTTAATTTACATTGAAATAGTTTTGGCAAGAACAGGGGGAAAACATGCTATATGATAGATATGGTTTTGATTATGCTCTGAAACTTTAGCTGAGTGGAACAGTAGCAGTGAAATAGTTTGCTGTTTAAGCTATCCCCTCCCCCAAACTTAAAATAAGGCTTTTCTGCTTAGCAAAATATTAAAATGACATTTCACTACATGAAATTTGTTTGGTCATCTTCCAAAGTTGCTCTCTCTTTACTGAGAAAACTTTTGACTTGCACATTAAAAATACGATGGGTAAAACTAATCTTGATCCATCACTCATGGATCATGTCGTTCTGTTTATTCAGATGTTAACCTAGTATCTTTTCCTTTTCTCACTACAACCATCACTTTAACAGCAGACTTGCATTTAATGCTACATGAGCTCTTTAATGGTGACTGATAAATGTGAAGAGAGAAAGAAAAGTTATTTTTGCACATAATTATTGCACAAGACTACTGCTGTAGCAAGCACTCTGTGTTAGAATGTGTGCAGCAAAAGCCATATAGCTGAAATTACTTGCAGATCTCCATTTTAAACTCCAGCTTCACATACTTGAGATGTCCCATTTGTGGTCTGAGTCCAAAGGAGAAATATTTCTCTTCCTTTTGTTTAAAAGTTATTTGTATCTCAGACTTGAAAGTATTTTGCTGCTGTCAGTGTTCCTGCTGTTCTTTAATCTATGGATATTGTGGATGACAGGCTGGACAGAACTGTAGTATACCATGTACTCTGGTGAAGATCTCTAACTTTAGAAAAAGGACTGGCAAAATGGGCATCCTGGACTGTTCCCATCTGGTCAGGATATGAGCAAAGAGTTTTCCCTTTCTATTTGCATCCTCATCCTGGGGGTTGGGTTTCTTAGTCATTTTCTTACACAGGCACCATGAAAAACATGCTATTTACCAAATCACTATGACTCACTAAGTCCCTTCAGTTCATGGTCTCATCTATTATATATCTGACAAATCTCACTGGAGTCTTATTTCATGGCATAGCTAAAAGCTCCTCTTTCATTACAAGTCACAACCGTGGCAATAATCCAGTTGCAAGATTTGGCAAACTGAATCTCCTGATAAAATTAATGTGACCTTATGAGTACATATTTGCATCTCCAAGCCAGAGACAATAATGTACAAGATAACTATTAATGTTGCTGGATGCACTGGACAGCAAAGGCCAAGGTACTGAACATAGGATTTGATTCTCTTTCCACAGACATTTAGTTTAAAAACTTAGAGAACCAAGGTAATCTTTAATGCATCCAGCACTCCTGGACAAAACTTCTTTAATATATTACACTGCCATTCTACTAAACTAGCATTCTGAACCTAGGCAAACATTTCTTCCACAACTTTTATTTAAAGGTTTTCCATCAAAACCTGTTGGTGGTGGGCAGGTAATTATCTTTCTAGGGATATTAGGGTTCTTTAATAAAACCAAACTCTTTTCACACAGAATTGAAAATTAAAACAGCCACTTCAAATTCTTTACTGAGGAAACACACCTGATCAAACAGGAATCTGTATATTGTGATTGCCACTTGAAGCATAGAATCATTGAATGGTTTGGGTGTGAAGGGACCTTTGAAGGTAGAATCATAGAAATGTTAAGATTGGAAAAGACCTTTATGATCATCAACTCCAATCACCAAGCTAGTACTACCACCATGTTCACCACTAAACCACGTCCTCGAGTGCCACATCCACACCTTTTTTTTTTTTCAGGGGTGGTGATTCTGCCACTTCCCTGGGCAGCTTTACAATCCTTTCCATGAAAGTAATTTTTTTCTAATATCTAATATAAACCTTCCCAGGTCATCTAGTCCAAGCCTCTCTAACAAGCAGGGACATCTTCAGCTTTCTCATCTGAGCATGCCCTGCACCGAATCTATCAGGACACACTAAACCAGAAGTCCTCTTCTGTGTGGAGCCTGAGCTCTCTTTTGGTGTTGCCTCATGGACTTGCTGGCATAGTCCTCACACTGCCTGCACTACTCTCCCTTTCATAGTCAGATAAGGCACAGTGGTCACAGGCTTCATGTTGGACCCTGAAGGCTGCTGCCTTGAGTACTGGGGAAGAACTGAGTCTGGGAAACTGAGAACAGGGAACTCAAGGGAACTGAGGTCTTGAATCTGTTGCAATGCCACGGGATGGGACTTATGTCACAAACTAGTGATGAGGTTGCTTTCATTGGTGGAGCTGGGTGTGCTGGGAAGAGGGAACACGTATCTCAAATGGGGTACTGCTGAATTTGTTGTTTTGGCTGCTCCAGTAGATCCTCCTACATCATCACTGCATGGAAAGCATCCCACCAGGGAAGTTAAGACCTTTCACACTCACCAGGCCAAACACCCAGTGTAGGTCTGTAGAGCAGAGCCATAGGCCTATAACACCTGTCATGCTTACATGGAATCCACAGTTCAGGCCCCTGTTATTCTCTCCCCACTCTGGCGGGAGAAGAAAATTCTCCTTGCTGAGATGCCACTGTGCTTTGCCCTTTTCACAGGGGAGAAACCACTGACAAGACAATTACTTCTGGTGGAGGAGATCCCAGTGAGCCAAACATAAGGGAAGCCCTGTCTAGGTAGGTTTCTCCCAGACCTGCTCCCTCCACCATGCGGTACAGACCCTTCTTTAGCCAGGTTGCATGTGAGATGTTCCCAGGACGCTGTCCTGGATCTTGCTGAGCTACAGACCTCTCCCCACAGGAGAGTTCTGCGGAGCAGGGGTGGAACGCTGCTTGTAAGGTTTTGCCTTGCATGCAAGAGGTTTGCTGTTCATTCGAGACAATATCATCACCCCTTCCCCAAATATCTTCCCCAGCAACACCCAACCTTGCTGCCTACCACCAGGAAAGCTGTCCCTGCTCAGTGATACTGAGACCCCTCCCAAAGACTGAAACTGCAGACATGACCCCTGTCTGCACATACTGCAAATTGAGGGTGTTGTAGGGTCCTTTGAAGTTGTAGCTGAAAGCTGTGTTGGCTTTGCCTTGCAACTGAGACAACTGATCTGCTACAGTGGTTTGGCTGCACAATCCCACTGCTCGAGAGTGCTGTGAGAAGAAAGGTGAGGAAGATCAAGAAACTGTGATAAATTAATGTGTAAACACATCAAGGAGCAGCATGCAGCACCTTCCCAAAAGAGTAACTGAACTGATTTATTTTTACACCATGTATCCAAACCTTATCCTAACTCTACTCTGCTGTTGCCAAGACAAGGAAAAAACCTCTCAAACTCAAATTATTAAATCAGGCCTGAACATCAACCATACTTTTTTTCAAAACATCTGTGGAAAAAAAGACAAGTACAGAAAGCATGCAATATTTGTCAGCGTAAACTGAAATAAGCACTGAAAAGGGAATTGTGGAAAAATACGTTATACTTACTACGGTTTAGGCCACATCCTGATTTCACATCCTGATTTAATTCAGCACATCTGAAACAATGCCACTAAATCCACTTTGCATTTACCCCAAGTAACTGAGCAAATGAGGACCTGGAGTGAATTGAACTGGATGTTAAATTAATAGTTAAGCTTAGTAGCACAGATAAAAGCATAATCCTGAAAACTTCTTCCCCTTCCTTCACATCACACTGTGTTTTAAACATATGCAGACAATGAAACTATTGCACAGTTGGGCAGTTCCTTAGTTACAGGAACATAGTTTTCAGATGCATCAAAGGTTTATGCTTGGAACCTTTAGGGGTTACTTACTTAGCAGCAGACTGAATTGTAGCAGTTGATTTTTCTGTAGAGAATTCTGAGCAGCTCTTGCATCTATCAGGTTATATTGCTCTATGCAGCAAACAAATACTGCCTGATGGTTTTCTCCAAAAGGCTGCTGAGCTTCACACTGCCTTGCCAAGACTGGAAAAAAGCAATTGCTTTACCAAGCTTCTGTCCATGCTGCAAAGCCTATGTATTTTCCTGACTTTCAGAGTCCATGAAAATGCTCCTGAGCAAAAAAACCTCAACTGTTAAATCCCTCCCTTTGAAGAAGAAAGCATAGGGTAGTGTCCTGCAAGCTTACTGTGATTATATCTATAGTTGAAACACACTCTTTTATCTAGTCACATTTTCAAATGAGTCAAAAAGCATCCAGGAAGAAGAATAAGTGTATTTTTCTCAGGAACAAGAATCTAAAAGTCTACAAATAGTTATTTAGATCTGTTTATTCCCTAAGAAACTCAGATACTTTCATGAATACTTCCAGGACCCTTTTACATTTTTTGATTCTCGTTCAAAAATGACAATACTGGGACACATAACTAATCCCTTCCTGTATCACTAATAACATATAAACATGAAGAAAAGTCACAACATCAAGTGATACTAGATGACTAACACCACTATAAGCACTATGGATTTCTGCAAAAGCTGCTTTCTAACTCTGCATGTTGATACACTTTCACGATTTGATATCTGCAAACCTATCCTACCATCACTCCATAGGTATGGCACTGAGTGAAGCAAACTCCTGAAGTCCCAAAGCCGAATCCTTCAGCCAGGCTCTTTCCTCCAGAATGTTCACCGTGACAACTGGAGCCTGCAGGTCATCTCTGAACACCCCCAAAGCTTACAAAATCCAAACCAAGACTTCTTTTTCCTGTATGTTTAGCACTTAGCTTCTCATATTAGCTTAGTGGTTAGAGTATTTACAGCTACCATGGAAGATCACGTTTCAGGCCCTTAAAATGGAATTTAACCCAGGGGTCTGTAACTCTGTGTAACACAGGCTGTTGGGTAAGTCTCTATTAGGTAAACTGTTTAAATAACTTTATATAGTTTTGTATAACTAACTACACAACCATTAAAGCACAGAAATGAGCCACACTCAGTGACAACATAGCTGAGTGAGAGAGGAAGCAATTCTCTCTCTCTGACTTGATAAATATTTAGTTACAAGAGACTGGAAGAGTTGTCTTACAGAGTATGCAGGAATCCAGTAGCTGGAACATTCATTCTCTTGGGATGTGTGTCACCTCATGACTAAGCAGCATATGCTTGTTCTAGCTAGTGACTGGCATTACCTCTGAATGACTTGTCATATTTAAAGATCATGGCTTTTAAAAGAAGTTTCCACACTGTGGTGGGGAAAGAAATCCAGAAGAGAATGATGACAGAGAGAGATTGATTTCAACTTTAAATCTTACAGAGGATTTTAACAGTCCTCATGATACTGGAAATCACAGCTGTTCCAGTTCCCTCCCGCTTGCACAGCTAGCTCAACATAGTGACTTGGAAAAACAGCAATCCTTCCAAAAGAGTTTTGAAATGCAAGGGCAAGGCTAGCCACCTACTCACTGGTGGAGGGACCCAATGGTCAGAATTGAAACTGAAAAAAATGTACAGTGGACTGAAGACAAAGAACATGTTTCTTAACCGTAACCTAGACAAACATGTGAAACTGAATCCTTGACAAAGAGTTACCTAAGTGGTGTTGGTGAAATCTTCAAAAATGAAACTCCCTGGAATCTTACAGTGTTTGAATTTGAGCAGAAGAAACCAGCAAAAATGGTCTGAAAACATAAAAGTTTCTAGCAATCACCTTAATTTTGCTTTCCTTTCTCCTACAATGTTGGAAATAAACTCCTGAAACAATTAATTCTTCCTCTGGAAAATATCAAAATCAGTTTCACCCATTTTTAGCTCTTCTAAATAATTTTCAATATAAGCTCTAGGTCACAGATCAAGGAGAAAATGATGTGCTGCACAAAGGCATGTTTGACCCAGACCCCTGGATCACTGATTTTTATCACATGACCTGTGGGTGAGACTTGATCACAAGGCACTGGAAATGGTACTAAGCACAATGTAAACAGCTTTCTGCAGACAAACACACGTGGATACAAACAAACATGAGGGATAGGGAGTGATAATAGCAGTCAGTTTAGTGGCATTTTTAATTTGGTTGCACAGGGGTAAATCATTCCAGCAACACTACACAAAACCTGTGCCCTGTCGGTGTGAGATCTGACATGACTCAGCCTGTTCCTTCCATGTCGGACAGCAGGCAGGAGCTGATGTACACACTGTTCAGTTTCCCACTTGGTATGAATGAAGAAACAGGACGTAGAGTGCAAAAATATCATTGCATGTATTCATTCCTTAAAGTAAATTCAGGCCAAGCTTTCCTTGGACAGAGTCAGAGTTAGGGATTAAGCCAGGGCTGACTGCCCAGTCAAACAAATGACATTTACAAAGCTAGACTTTGCACTTCAGTGAATGCAGAGATAACCAACACCAAGAACTCAAGTCACTGGTCCCAAAATACTTTTAAAATTGCATAATCACTCTTTCTAACAGGATAACTAGATCTAGCCAAACTTTCTTCATTTAATCCAGTGTTTTGAAAGGAAATGATACTGGCACCAAAGAAGAAACATTACAGGTTTTAATTCCTTTGGCAGGGCAGTCCCACTTCAGGGTCCTGGCTGAATTATGACACTTTGCAGGGTGCTGCAGGAATACAGTAGGTGGTTGCTTTTAGCTTATCAAAAGGAGACAGAATGATTTAGCTTAAAGCTTTCTCCTAGAGGTTCACGCTAGCACACTTTACCTTATGCTTCCTATAGCCTAGCAGCACATGTGCAGTGGCTGTTACCACAACACAGCTGACACACAATAACTCTCCAAGCAAAGAAACTCAAATGTGTTGTCTCTACCCAGAGCCTGAACTTTAGAGTATTACAAAGAACACTTCTCAGAAAAATTAATATAGTTCTTTTCAGTAAAAATTTTCCCTTTTTGTCCTCTCCTCCTACCCTTTTTTTTTCTTAAACAGTGATATAAAAGTTCAAGAAGGAAGTACTCATTTGTTCCAAATTGGGGCATGATCATTATAGCCTTATCGTAATGTTTTAGCACTGAGTTTATATGTCTATGCCTGCAAAGGCATTTTGTTAATTAGAGAAAAAGGGTGTGATTCTTGACAAACCTGAACTTTGGCAGCTAATTCATTATCTTATTAGCAGATACTGAAAGGGTTGCTTTATAATTAAGCTCCAGAAGTATCTCAGTACTATCACTGAGAGGTGAAGCTACACAGAACAAGGGAAGTCTACAACCAATTTCAAGGTCTTCCCACATGCAAGAACCTAATTCTTCTGCTTCAAAGGATAAAAACTGTGAGCAATATTTTCACTGATATGAAAGTTAACCTCATGATAAAATACTATCAGGTTGGAAATAGGTCCAATGCATTCCTCAGAGCTCATTACATAGGACATATGTCCCCTCTTAGCAAGGCACTAAGTAAGAACATACAGTACCTAAATATAGGCTCTGTAATGTTAACATTTTGATTCAACTTCTCCATTGGTATCTATATTTTTCATTCTTAAAGGAGGATCACGACTTCCCCACAATAACATGCCACATGAGAACTTGCAGTGAACCACAGCATCACACTGTTTGCATTCCATGAATGCAGCAAGACTAGAAGTGCCCAAAAGTTGCCGTGGAAGACAACACAACTTTTGCTATTCTGAAAAACAAGATTATTTACGCCACTAAGAGCTGCAGAACCAAAGACTGATACAATTCTTCAGTGATATCTAAGGTGGAGCCCCCAGGCCTAGGATAACAGCTAACTTCCCAGAAAAGTCAACTAAATCCAAAGCAAAATATCTTTAAAACATCTAGGCCACTGTTTCTAACTCTGGATCAACATTGCTCATATACAGGCCCAAATTCCTCGTGTAGAGCCTTCCTTGAATCACACTACTTCCTGACCTGGCTATCACAGAGCTTTGAACTGCAGCCTTGTATATCCATGACTCCCCTTTCACACTCAAGTTATCATGTTATGTTTTCTCAGAACTCCTCCTAAATGTAGTTCTAATTCAACACCTACAGACACTATCACATATACACAAAAAAAAACTCCGACCTAAAACATGTGGTACTTAGGCTCAGCAAAGAAATTTCTCAACCAGTTGTTTTATTATTTAGAAGTGCTACAGAATCACAGAGCTCTGTAAAGGTTGGCTTCGCCTCCATAGCAGTCCAAGTTTTGTCAGTGTTTCAAGCCAATTAAATATTTTCCTGCTTCTTCTCTCTTCAAGTGTCCCCGTTCACAGAGAATCCAGGTCTACCTCCCACCTGTCTCTTGTCCAGGCAGGCTCCCCCTCCATTTGTTCTGTGCTTCTGCTGAGAAGCACCACGTCTGTCAGCCACGCTGGTTCCCTTCTGTAAAACAAAGCAAAACATAAAAATTAAAAATAAAAATAAATAACCAGAGCTCTCCACTTCAAGGGTCAGTCGTTCTGAGTTTGCAGTTCAGTGGTTCTGAGACTGACCAAAAACTGTCCCACCATGGCTGTTCTCTAAGATGTCTAAACATTTTTTTTTTTTGAAAACAGCTCAAAATTCAGAATGAATGTCTTAATGCACTCTCCATTTTGGAGAGTGCAAAATTCTCCAGCAGAATGATGACAGAAATCTACCAAACAGAGATTATGATGCGGATGAAGAAAACATAAATCTTTGCAAAATATATAATTTTGTATCTAAAACACTTTTTTTACTCTAGTGCATATAAACAGACGTGGAGACACAGACGTGTTATACAGATTAGACTCTCCAGGGGCAAAAAGGAAATTCTAGGACATAAGGTTATATTGCTCACAATCTCAATTGAAGAAGTGCTAATTAATAATTATTCTCACTGGACAGGCAGCTTTCAAGGATCCTGTTTTCATATCCATAGATCAGATTTTGTTAGAAAGCAAACTGACCAGTGACAGTTGCAGCAAAAATCCAAGAGCTGCCTTTCCCCTACGATACATTCTTCCAAAGTCTGCACAATGCTGGATGCAGGTCTCTTATTTTTCATTAAACCAGATCACTTGGTACCTCTAATAATTTTGGTACAGACTATGAAGAGCTTTTTAGTCCAATTATAGTTGGACAGAAATGTAAGCATTCAGGATCTAAAGGACAAGCTGAGGTTATCACTTCAGATGCTTTAAAAGATGAATGTACAACTTGACCTGAACCAAACTTCAAAGTCAGTGAAGGCCAAGGGAAGATAAAAAGAAAAATGAAAAATATTTCAGCAATTACTTAGCACTAATATTTCAGTAGTAGAGAAACAATGTGTACTTAGCTTAGAAGAAGCCTCCATGCCTCTGATTAAATAACCTGATACTTTAAAAAAACCTCAACAACTAACCCCAAAACTATGAAATATAATATTACTTTACACTCTGATTCATTCTTTTCATGTTACAGGATAAATAGCAGTAACAACTGTGTTTCTTATAACACAGATGGTCTTCAAATAAAAAATAGCAAGAAGCACAGAGTAGCAAGGGGAGGAAAGGGGGGAAAAGGAGGGAAAATTATTTTTCCACCCTACCACTAACCTAAAGACCTCCTGAGCTATATAAACACAGATCAGGGAGGGTAGAGAGGCAACTTCTTTCCTAAATCCATGAAATTTACCACAATTATCTGTATGGACTCCCTTATATCCGTCTCTGCAGAATTTTACTACTTCAAAATAGTGTAATATTTCCTAAAAGAATTACCCAAGTTACTCATGAAAGGCTAGAGAATTCTGAGGCCTCTCAAACCTATCATTCACAGTAACAGCTAAAAGAACTTGGAAGATATGACTAAAGATTTAAGTGGCACATAGGAATCCATGCCAAAACTCCCTCCCTATCGGCTTACTGCCTCCCACTCCTTTCTCCTGCTGCAATCTTTGCATCTGCACTGGGTTTTCAGATGATCATTCTACAAATGGTTAAAAAGGACTTTGAGGTTAGATAACAGAAGCAGCATGGTTAAAACATCTGATTTTATGGTTTTGGCCCAACAGAGGCTCTACCAGCAAGAGCTGCCCTAACATCTTTACCACGCTCAAGGGATTAGTTAACTAGTTAACTAGCAAATCTGTTCATGGAATAGTAATGACAAAATACTATTTCAACTGATCATTAGAAGTGAGTTCATGATCTCAGGATGGTTGTGGATGTAAAGTGGCATTACATCATTTGTCCTCATTGTTGACACTGGGGCTTTTGGTACACATCAGGCGGACAGCACCTGCCTCACTGGAATTCAGATATGTAAGTCATTACTACTTCAGCTCCCCTGATATACTAATCAAGGAAGACACAACTCAGATAAGAATAGGCTTGTCTCTGCAGCAGATTGTACATTCACTACCACCTGCAAAACCATTCCAGTAAACCATAATAGTCATATTAGTGAAGGTACACCAGCAGAGATATCAATGACTTACAAGTGACAACAGGTAGTGAACTCATGATCACATGCACACTCACAATATCTGACCATCTAAAGTAAAACCTCCCATGTTCAATTCCTAGGTCAAGTAAAACGTGCACCCACAAACCCTCTGAGGCATCCAAATACATTCTGGCTTCTGATAAAGTTATCTTGGTAGTGAATCTGCAAACCACACACCCAAAAACCAGGGACTCTCATCACTCCCTGCTCCTGTCTCAAAGAATTCCTGCACACCATCTCCTCCCTCTGTTCCTCAGAGGCCGGGGGGCGCTTTATAGTTTTTCAGCCTTTAGCCCTTCCCTAAGGCCTGAGTGGCAAGTAGAGGTGTCACCATTGCTCTGTCTACCCAATGATGCACTTTCTTATGTGACCCTGTATAACCACTTGTGTGTCTGCAGGTAACACACTGAGCATCATTTCATTGCTACAGCATGACTGTACAGGCAGAGCTGCCTGGATGAGCAGGATGGCAGCCTGAGCAACAAGAAAACATTGAGCACAGTAAGTTAACATGAAGTAAAAATATGCATACCAAAACAACATAAACTAATCTTGTGAGCTTGGTCATATTTGTAGCAATATAAATGGCAATATGTTAACTGGAGAGAACCTTTTCCCCAGCATTTGCCCAGCAGTAAGAAGTGTTCTGATTTTTTGGATATGGCAAGACCACTGCTAGTTCTCTATGCTTCAGTATTAGATACGGAAGTCAGGTCCCTTGACTCTTAATCCCCCTATTCTAATGACAGCTATTCTCATATTTCAGATATATTTCAAGTGTTTTGTAAATCATTAAGTGGAAGTATTGCGATTTGACACTGCAAATACCAGAAAACACCTAAAACCAGGTTAAATTCTTGGGTCTGGACACATGTGTTTATGTTGTGTCTTCATGGCTGGATGCAATTTTTTTTTCAAGCTGTAACTGCTGTGTTCACTGCTATTGTCAAAACAGGATCATCAACTTTACAAGCTTTGATAGCTATGAGAGAATGATTTAGTAAATTGGGAGTCAGTACCTGTCCTGTCCTCAGAGTAAGTATAGGGAAATCGTGATACCACTGAATTAAGTAAGGATATCTAAAAAAATCCTCCTGTGTTTTGTCAAGCAACATGAGAAGCTGAACACCTTACTTCCTTGCAAATATTCACTCCTGTTAATTTTAAGATCCATCAAAACTATCTCTTTGGCACTCTCAAGAGAGGAGGGATTTCCTCCGTTTTCAGCGCCAAAGCAAGAGGCAAAACCAGAGAGCTCTGGGAGCTCCTGAATTGCCAGCACCAAAGGTTCATTGACATTCCTGACTTGGATATTACAGTTAGTTTTAATGTTTCATAACCAGATCCTCTTTGATCTGCAAGTCTCTCATAGACAGTTCTGTGCATTGAATTTATAGGAACAGCCACTGCTTCAACTAGTTTAAGAGAGAAATTATTTCATCACTTATTCAAAATAAAAAATAAATACCTCCAACAATATAGTTGAAGGCATTGTTCTATTGTTAGCAATTGAAATAAAAGCCTTGTCATCAGTTACCCATTGTTTAAATTCCACTGCTGATCTACCACAAAAAGAAGAGGAAGACTACTGAATGTATATCTAGAAATTGAACTCTGACTAGGGACAGACAAGCCATGCTACTGGTTTAACATTTTTGCACAAAATTAACTTCACCAAGACAAATATTTGCTTTCATGTGGTGGATTTTTTTTGGTTGGTTGGTTTAGGTTGTTTGTTTATTGATTGTTTCCAAAGAGAAATCAGGAAGACATTAGATTTGGTGTTACTAAGTCACTCATTATCTGTGCAATCACTAGTTATGCACATGGGTTTGTAACTGAAAGCATCCCAGCTCTGGTTTTAATAATACAAATGAACTGCCAAACCTTTAAAAGGCCCAAAAGTTCCCCAAGGAGTAAAATGTTCTTCATATTTACCTGCAGCTTTTTGTCTCGTGCTTCTGCTGTCCCATTTCAATTAAGATATGCGCTCTCACTGCCTTTTCTCTTGTGCTTGAAGCATTAAAAATTTCTTCCTTGTGGGTTTGTCACTAAGAACACAACTGAACTCCTGTCAAAGACTTCCCTTTTGTGGAGCGATTCAGGGTCTTTATCCACCTATTCATTTTCAGTGGGAACAAAGCACCTTTAAGGCTTTTGAATTCTGTAAAATGTATCTCAAACTGTCCTACAACTTTTAAAGTTACTGAGAAACCCAGGCAAACCAGCAGACAAGGGCAACACAACTGTGTAAACCTCCTTTACCTAGGAATCCCGGCTAAAATTCCTGACCTTGTTCTTCCACAACGTTGTGATTGTAACATTTCAAGGTTCATTCAGTGCCAACAGCTACCCCTTGCTGCCTGCTCCTTAGAGGAGAAGCAGTCATTTGTCCCTAAGAGGAAGCTCCATGCTAACGCAGCACCTGGCAGCACCACCTCTGCCCAGACACTGAAGACTTTGCCCTGTTTTCTGATCAAGCCTCAGGGGTATAAACTTCCCCGAGACAAGCCACGGAGACAGAGCACGCCAAGCTTTTTGGCTTCATCTCTATTCAAATTCCACGAAACCCATAGCTCTCCCTGCTTTCTCAGCTTTGAACAAGAGCAGCATATGATACCAAAGAACACATGTCCAGCCAATCCAGAACCAGCTCTGAATTATCGCATCTGTAGGGACAGGCTTTCCCTATCCCTCTGCCTCACTTCTATTGAAATCCCCTAGCTCCAGTGGCATTAGATGATGTTTCAAAACAGCATTAGGCACACTCAAGGCCCATCCAAACAAACAAAAAAAAAATGTACTGCCGTGATTTACAATGCATCAGGCAGCGACTCGTATAACTGGCTCCCCTGAGACCTCTTTTGAAGTGTATATGAGTCAACAGACTGACAGCAAAGCACAATATGCCATCACCAGGCATTCATGGGCAGACTCACTGTTTCTTCTGCTGCACATCTCATTCTCCTGACTCCAGTATATCTCTTTTATATCTCCCTCTGGCTCTGTCAAAGCAAGTTACACTCTATTAATTTGCTGATCAGGTCCATTCACACTGCAGAAATTAAATTAATGAGAAGTGCAGCATTTTTGAATGCTAGCAGAACTACAAGTTATAGCACCTTGCCTCACTGAAGTCCGTGGAAGTTTTTCCATAAATATCAGTCAGCCCGAGGTCTCACTTCCAAACTCTAATACCATCAAAACCCCAAGTGTGGCTGCTTGAGTAATGCTGAGATCCTCATTTGTCCATGTAGTCTGCAATCCTAGGCGGCCTTGTGTTTACCTATCTCCACCAACACCTGCTTGCCTTGCTGCTGCCCTAAACTGCTCCTGACATTGGGCCACCAACAAGTCTTATTTGTACTGAATTTTACACTTTTGAATTATAATGGGTATTTCTGACAGGCATACTGTATTTCTGAAACAGCAGTTAATAAATTATTTGGCCACTTGAGAGAAAATGTATTGCTGGAAATAATCATCAGCATGACTTTCTTAGCAGTTGTCATGCATAACATGGTGTTATGCGGACATGAAAGTCTAAAGCTGGTTTGAGAGTGAAAGGTAGTATGACTATATTAGTGTGATGTTTCATCAGCACTAAGCTTTACATCTCACTAGTTAGTGGAGCAGGAATGCCACAATGACAAGATCATACTGTTGCCAGTGCTCAGAGTTAATTTAGCATGGCATGTGTTACTCGGGCAGGACTTAAATTTTGGCCAGTCTACAGAGAACTTTTACAGAGGCTTATCATTTCCCAGCAGACGTCGGCACAACACGCACACCAGAATGATCATTTCTACTAGGCATTCCATTCACTAAGCCTTCCAAAAATAACAGTCACCAAATTTGAAAAATAGTATCTTCTATCTGCACATGTATTATTACTATTATTACTGTAGAAAGACAACAAGGAACATAAATAAAATAACTAACAGTATTATGTGCATATTTACACATACACAGATATACAGATGTATACAAACGATGCTTAATGTTCTCTGCTTTGTGTTTTCTTCTAAGATTTACACCATCAGTGAAGTTTGGGAGAGGTTACTATATTGTATATATATATTCAGAAGCACATACATATTTGTAAGTCCAGGACATATCCATACATCCAGAACAGAACATCAGTCTGAAGTGCTCTGCATATTAACACAAGGCAGCAAAAAATATTAGATAAATGCACTCCATGTTATTATTCTTTTTCTTTTAGTTTGGTAAGATCAATAATTGTGTTTTCATACCAAGACTCTAGATACATTATTATATAGAGGTTATATTATTATTATTAAATAAAGCAAGAAACAATACAGCACTTAAGAAAGCAGCAGTCTTCTCTCAGTATTTTATCTCCACAGCATAGAACAAGCTTTATTTAAACTTCTGCATTTAACTAAATACTGTGTAAAAGAGTCGTTTAACACTTTTATTCAGAATGCATAATAGCTGTCAGAGTTTTAACCTTTTTACAATGTAAAGCTATTCCACTTCTAAAAACCAAACAATTTGAAAAATCGTATTTTGGCAGATGACACTTACTGTCACCAGATTATTTACCAAGCAGTGACTACTGTCTCTTACCTAATCCTTCTCTCTGTATCTCTCAAGTATATGGTTTGTTAAAGAATCAGATAAAAACCCTTCAGTTTAAAGTGGGAAACTAAGAAAAAAATAAGAGGAGGGCAAAATTTATTTCAGAGCTCTGTAATTGGACCACAGACTGCAAGCCTATGCATTGCATAAACTCCCCCCCCCCTTTTCCCCCCAAATCTTCCAAACTCTCAGTGAGGGTAAGTACTGAATGCCACTTTGGCCCTAGTTTTCATGTCTGTTTCGGTGCTGTACATCTCACACAGTGCAGAGCCTATCCAGTTGTCACTGTCGACAAAAAGGTTCTTTATTCTGGAAGGAGAGATGAGGTTCACCAGAAGCAGCTACTGCTCTACTGCCCTCCTGAGCAGACCTGCTCATGGCAATGTGGCTCCTGTTACCCACATGACATAATCACAGCTGGGCATTCTGTATTTTAGCATGAGTAGGGCATGTTATGTCAACCAACCACGTAGACTAGGTAGGTATAGGTTAATAACTTGACAGTATACGGTTATATAGTGCTTCGTGTCCACTGCAGTTTACTGCAGACATATGTGATTTATCTAGTATCAAACCTGGAAGCAGCTTCTTCCTCGAGAAACGAGTGAGAGTACATTCATGAGCACAATATCATTTAGCTTTCAGTTAACAAGTCAAAAATACGGGGGGTTTGAAACTTTAAACGTTTTCATTTCACATTTAGGGCTACAAGGTTCTGCCTTCAAAGGGAAAGTTACTCAGTCTTAAACTGGCAGGATTTAAGAATACAAATGCTAACCTTGCAGCTTGCAGTCAGAACATGCAGTTTGCGTAGATTTTGTGGCTGCAGGCACACTTGCAAGAGATTGAAACAGATGCCACAGGCATAGCAATTAGCACCTTGTAAAGTTGTAAACAACACGAATACTGAAAGTCATTCGGACTGGCTGTGGCCTTCTATTACACTTTCAGGACTAACCAGTTAATCAAACAGTTCCACGCCTAAGGTTTATCTTTGAACAGCTGAAATCATAAGACTGTTAGCATTCAGGTGATTCAATCCCAGTTCCTCAGGAGACTAGGCTTGTGGGATTTTGTTACGCTTCATAAGAGCTACTGAGGAGGAGCAGTTAGAAGACATTCTAATATTTTTTGGTATTAGGATGGTTCTTATTATGCCTCTTAACTGCAATGAAAGGAGGAAAAACAGATTTTAGCATCTTAATAATTAACAGATCAATATATGATTAACAGCTGTGTAAAAACTTCAGCTTGCTGCATAAAGAGGTTTGTTCATCTAGTTTCACTTCTTCCTTAAGTGTCTCGACGACCCTTCTTACCAAGACGTGAAATCTCCACATTTTAAGTGTAGGCTGCCAATGTACTCACTTCACGCTCAGGATCCAAGCTCAACCACTTGTTGCTTCAGTGTCTCGGAATGCATTACCACAATTTCCCTGAGCTCCCGGGGCAGTATTCCCCGCCCCACTTCTCTGAAAGAACAATGTGGCTCTGCCTACTGCAGGACAAAGAACGATTAGCTGTGACTCTTATCACCTAGCTGCTTATGCAGGCCACAGAGCACCCATGAAGTATAAGAATGTCCCCATGACTCCTGGCATTTGAGATGTTTATGTTTAAAGACTCACAAAGATGATCAAAATCATGAAGACTATTGCAAAAATATTTACATCTAGGTCAGCTTTAGCATTTACACCCTAAAAACAGCTGAATGCCCAAAGCCTACAAAAGCCAATGTTTAGAATACATGCAGTTTTAGTGACTGCCTGCCATAATGCCATTCACTTTACATAACTTTGAATAGTGTGAGAAGCCTTAAGTGTTGTCACAGATCTCATACCATGTCCAAGAGGATATTCATAGGGCTACTGTGTTTTGTGATTCATAAACCTTCGTGTCCATTTTTGGATATTCTGAAAAGTTACTTGTGATAGATTGCCTTAGGCGTTCATGAAACAAACTGGTTGTCTCCAGCTGCTTATGGACTACCCAGAACACACAAATCTTTAAGTTTCATGTTCCAAAAAATCCAATCCTGGGGATGTTACTGGGTTACAGTTTACCCTTCACCAAGAGGTCATAGTTAAAAACAAACAAAGTGAAAATTACAATTCTGTAGGCTGCATCCAAACAGAAGGCTGTCATAGCTCTGGGCTTGATGATCATGTGTAGGGAGACAACACTACAAAGAGAGCAGAAAGGTTCATGCAGACTCAAAAATTGTCAACAACACTGAACACAGTCAGTATGCATTCCTGTTTCTCTCTGCTGCTCCATCCTCCTTTGTCTGCAAACCTACAGGTTCTGGGTTTTAAAATCAAGTACTGACACCTGACTTATTTTCTCTAGTACAAAAGTATTGAGGATGAGAGAGCAGAAGCCCTCATGCGCTTGAGGTGATCCACCCAAAAAAAACCCCAACAAAACCTTGATGAAATTAACTACATTAGACTGTCATTCTCGTTGTCTCTTAATATGCACACTTGCATGGGCCACATGCAGGTTCAGTGATCCTTCTTTGGTGCCCTAAATCATAACTGCAGGCAGGCAGTCCCAAATCATCATTGAGAACACCTGGGCCTCAGGCTACGTCTAGGATTTTATAGATAGGTAGCCAACACCCACTACCTGTCACTTTAAAAACCTTACACAACTTCTTCAGCAGTGAAAGCTTAACTCTTTTTAGTCATCAAACACCCTTTTCACGGCTCCACCCAGCTGAAAAAGACCAGCTCACTACTATCACTTGCAAGACAAATGCAGTAGTCCCTATATCTGCAAATTTGCTATTTTAGGCTGAGCCTCTCAAGCAGGCACTGAATCACTGAACCTTTTCAGCTGAGTACTATTGTACATAAATGCTCAGTAACAGCTTACTTGTATGTTCAATTGATGAAGCTCTGTCATAAGGCTGTAAATTTGACTGGTCACTCAAAAACCTCTGTAGCATATCCGTAATACTGAAAGAATATTCTGTTTGCACTTAAAATCACAATGGTTTGTGTTGAAAGGGACCTTAGATATCATCTGTTTTCAAGACCCCTGCCATGGGCACAGACATCTTCCATTAGACCAGGTTGCTCAAAGTTCCATCCAACCTGGCTTTGACCACTTCCCTAGATGTGGCATCCATAACTTCTCTACGCAATCAATTAACAGTGTCTCCACAGGCATACTGAAGAACTTCTTCCTAATATCTAATCTAAGCTTACTGTTTTTCAGTTTCAAGCCATTCTGCCTTGTCCCATCACTCATGGGACATGTCCTTGTCAAAAGTCCCTCTACAGCTCTCTTGTAGGCTCCCTTTAGGTACTGAAAGGTTGCTCTAAGGTCTCCCTGGACCCCTGTCTTCCCCAGGCTGAACAATCCCAACTCTCTCAGCCTGTCTTCACAGGAGTGGTGTTCCAATCCTCTCAACATCTTCATAGCCTTCTTCTGGACTGGCTCAGACAGCCCAAGTCTTTCCTGCGCTGAGGATCCCAGAGCTGGATGCAGTACTCCAGGTGGGGATTTCGCCAGAGTGGAGTAGACTGGCAAAAATCACAGTGCTGGCCACACTTCTTTTGATGAAGCCCAGGATACAGTTGGCGGTCTGGGCTGCAAGCACACAAGGCCAGCTCCTGTCCAGTCTCTCATCCACCAGCATCCCAAGTCCTTCTTTACAGGGTTGCTCTCAATCCCTTCATCTCCCAGCCTGAATCAATACAGGTGCTGCCTCGACCCAGGTGCAGGACCTTGCACTTGGCCCTGTTGAATTCACCTCATGAGGTTCCCATGAGCCCACTGCTTGAGCTTGTCCACGTCCTTCTAGATGGCATCCTCAGGTATGTTTAACTGCACCACTCAGTTTGGCATTGTCTGTGAACTTGCTGAGGGTGCATTTGAACCCAGAGTCCATGTCATTGATGAAGACATTAAATAGCACTGGTCCCAGTACAGACCGCTGAGGGACACTACTCATCACTGATGTCCATCGGGACACTGAGCTATTGACCGTGTAAATATGTGACCATGACAGCTAACTTAGAGTAACATCAGCATTAATTTTAAATTGTGTAACACTGAAGATTAGTAGAACAACCACAACAGCAAAAATAATCCAGTGGATGCAAAACCTATAGATGTACAAATCAGACAACTTTGAAAAAAAAGCTCCCAGATTATATTCAGAGCAGGTATGGCACAGACAGCAGTGAAAGCTTTTCTAAATTCAGTATACAGTATTTAACTGTGGCCTGTCATAAAATTCTACTACTTTTTAATTAGTCTGAATTCTTTTCAATCTTTGTTGAACATGAGGTTATACATTTGAATAGTTTTTCATACCTCATCAATAACATCCACATTTATATTCTGCTAAGAAGGCATGCAAAATTCTGCACTCCCAGAAAGCATTCTTATTTCCTACATAAATCTTTCACCTTAATGACAGGAAACAGTGACAGTGTATCTTCAGCAAAAATCCTCTATTTCCCAAGGTATTAAGATGTGGTACCATCACTTCCTTAGTTCACAGGTAAACAAGTATTCCAAGTTAGGTTTCGATTCTAAACTAATTATGTCATTTATTCCTATACTGGATAATATTTAATGTAATAATATGTAGTATAATTAATTCACTAACATTGCATTTTTTTGTCCTTCTGCAAGTCAAATTTAACCTTGTCTTGTAAGGACAGAAATAACTTCAGAGATAATGTTCCTGAAATACAATTCTTAAAAAACAAAGCAAACTTTTAGTGTAGACTCAACCAAGCAAATATTTGGTCGACCATTAAGTCATTTTGTTTAGAGTTGACTACACTAAACAGAATAAAAGTGCCCAGATACAGCTATTAAGGGAGTTATTTCATTTTCAATTAACATTCTACCCTGAAAAAAATATTAGCTATGAAGTATAAATATCCCTTAGGCTTTGTTTTTGTTGCTTTATATAGTGATTTTTGTGCAGTTAGCTAGAGTTTGCTGATGCAGAACCTTAAGAGGAGATAGACAATCTAGTCTAAAAGTTAGCTAAGCAAGGTCACTCTTGTTTTCAGTGCCTTGCAGTTCTTGCCTCCTGCCTTCAGTATGCAATAAGCAGGCTGTGGTAAATCAGGCATCCCACAATGAAAACAAAACAAAACCCCCTAAAACCACATATTTTTTTGGTCAGCCATACCTGCTTTACTTGCTTAACTTCTTACAGATAAGCAAAACCTGATTGCATAAATGTCAGAATTTTACCCACAGTTTTGAATTTCAGGAAAGAAAGATCTGTTTCCTTGCATGCCCCAAGTTCTTGAGCTGAGACTGTAAACGATCATGCCATTTGTAATGCTGATTTTGATACACCTACTTGTGTGCCACAAAAGAAAACAGTGCCAGAGCACCCCCTCTTAGACAAGAGGACAGAGCAGTTATGACATATGCCTGTGTTAGACAGAAATTATAATTTCTACATAACTGAAAAGAATACATGAGATCTGTTCCTTGTCAAAATTGTACTTTTAAGTTAAAACCTGAAAGGGAAGACTGTAACTCCAAGCAAGATTAAACCTACAATTCAACTTTTTATCTTTAATTTTACACAGGGGTTTGACTTCAAATTATGGAAACAAAATTGCATTTACATTAATGCAAGTTTCACTAACCACTCTCCAGAGTAAGCTACACAGTTTTTAGTCTCAGAGTGGAAATGATTACACCACTTATGAAGATTCTGCATTGTCTTATAACCATAACTAACATTACTGAATATACTTAATTTGTCTCTACAGTAATAATATAATTCTATTTCCATATCCTTATATACTGAAGCACAGACACATGGGAGTACCCTGTGGAGATGAGGGAGCAATGGGGTGGCACAGGGAAGAGTTGAAGGAGGCCCCAGAGAGAGAGAGCGCTACAACCTGCTAGAGAAGTCATTGTTGCTGCTCTTTGCTGGTATATGTGTGAAAACCCCAGTGGCATGCACAGATCACTCCAGCAGCTGATCCTCATGAGGAATGGTAAGTACTGCTCATTACCTTGAGTCCATACTAGAATCCATGCTGAGAAACAAAAGCTTGCAAACATGATGCTCTACTAGTCAGGAATCAGCATGATTCTGTGTAAAGAATTCCTGGGGCTTTTGCTCTTGTTTGATCTTTGATAACCACAAGAATGTGCACAGAAAACAAGTGAAAAGCATGTTCAAGTTGCAGAGTCTATTATGTAGAAGTTCTGAAATCTTAGGATTATCTTCATGACTTTGATTTACTTCTTTTGTCCTTGCACAACGGTGGCAAAGTGAGCTTGAATTATGAGAGCACAGCTGGCTGGCATAATTTATTTAGATTTCAAAAGGTTTTTGACAAAGTTCCATGCAAGGAGTTACTACAGAAACTAAGATATTGCTAGGGAAAAAAGGCAAGCATCATGGATGACTATCTGGTTGGAGCAAGTGAATCAAAAGTGTAAGATTAACTGTTTTAGGGGTTGTTTTTTAAATTATGACAAAAGGTTGACAGCAGGGTCCTTCTGCATCCTATACTTAATCTACTGTTCTTTAATATAATAACCCAGACCACTGAGAGAGGGAGAAATAAGAATAGGTAAAGAACAGTAATATGCCAGTCTGCAGATATCAAAAATGTATTTAGCAGAAAGGGAGACTGAAAGTAAGTTCAGTGCAACTTCTGTTGCATGAATGAACAGTGCAATAACAGAAGATTCACCACTGAGATGAATGAATGTGAAACTGTGCATCAGAAAAACTTTAAACAAGGTACATAACCTACAAAGCTGACAAAGCTCTGTGCTCAGTATGTAGCAGCAGCCAAAGATGCTGCATAACATGCTGGATTCATAAAAAAAACAGGTCATGGAGTACTATCAAATACATATATTTTGTAATCAGAGACGTAACTTTGCTTAGAATACCACATACAGCATAAGTCACCTTTACTGAAAACTATTGAAGATTTGGATATTTGTGGGAAAGTATTACCTGACATCTGCCTTTTGTAGCCTTTCCTTTTCCTCTGATACACTGAAACTAGTCAACATCACGGATAAGAAAAGGTGCAGAACAGCTGTGACCAACAGAAGCAATTCCTGCTTTTCCATGCACAGGACAGATTTATTCACTGGAAGGTGTTTGTGGCATTGCTTTGCTCTTATTGCTATAGGCATGACCTGCTCAACTGTGTTCTACCTAATTCTGTTCTGTTATTAAACAATTTAATAAGTTTTCTAACAAACATTTCAATGGCATCTAAGCATTCCATAAAGATCAATGGATTTATTTTCATAACACTGTGGGAGGGGATGCTATCCAGTTTATAAATGGGAAACTGGAATAAAAAGATAAAAACGATCCACAAACCTGATTTGCCTAGGTCCTGTCTTCCCAGAGTACTTCCTTTAATAGTTTCTAAGCCCAAAACGCAGCTTTGTCTGCAGCTGTTAGGCAAACACAGACCCAGCACCTCAAAGCAAAGCACTTGTAAAGTAAGAAGCATATAATTTAGTTGTGCAAGATGTCATATGTGGCAATGTGACAAGGTAGAAACTTGCATGCAACACCACAGTACATTGATAAGCCTAAAGACAATCATGGAGCAAATAAAAATCTAGCCCCTACAGTTTTTCGTTTCTCTCCCTTCCTGGAATCCAGTTTTACAAATACTTATAGCATGTCTATGCAGATGGGTCCAGACAGAGCTGAACTTGCTCCGACTAAACCAAGCTGTTTAAACCTGTTGGCACAGATATATCTTGATGCACGTGTCTATCACTACTTACCCAAGGAGCTGCACAGATGCCAAAGTGGCTCACTGTGAAGCAGTGTGAACTGCTTGTGAGATACGGTTATTAGTGCTGCTGTAGGTCCAGCAGATCAAGAAATACTAAAAACACAACCTTACCGACACGTGAAGGTAAAAGATAAACTGCAGAAAATTACATATTGTCTTCCATACTATCTGCTTCTGCTTGCAAGCAGCAGCCAATACCAACACTCATAGTCAATTTATGAGCCACCAGGTTACTGCATTTGTTGTAAAACCAAGTTGTTCATTAAAGTTCAGCTCAGGCAAACCACCTGCCCTCCTTGTTACAGCCTTGTTTCAGGTGTGTCAAAACCTTCCTAAGAGAGAAGGTTGGGGGGGTTTTCTTCCACTTGAACTACTTTTTTGCAAACTTTATCCACCCAAACAACACGAGCATGTATTGTTATGGATTATTCGAGATACTCAAAATAATCAAATATAATAAAGAAATATTTATTAGTATACAATTAAAAATTAT